>OZ012623.1:1606647-2206647 GCA_963942555.1 Aleiodes leptofemur
AGGAGGATGAGCGAGATAACGCGAGTTTCATATGAGCCTTTTTTTAAGGGGATTTTTGAGAATTGTGGGAAAAAGATGAGATTTCAGGGATAAAAAAGGGGAAGTAGGGTTTTTTTGGGGGATTTTCGGGAGTTTTTAGGGGGGTTTGAGGGGGGGGGGGGGGGGGGTATCTAGGAAAATAAGTGAGATAGTGCGTTTTTTGTACGACAGTAAGCCTTTTTTTTGAGGGGATTTGGAGAGTTACGAAAAAAAAATTGAGAATTCAGGAGTTAAGAGGTAAAGATAGGATTTTTTTAGGGGGAATTTT
Source organism: Aleiodes leptofemur (assembly GCA_963942555.1). Classification (NCBI taxonomy): domain Eukaryota; kingdom Metazoa; phylum Arthropoda; class Insecta; order Hymenoptera; family Braconidae; genus Aleiodes; species Aleiodes leptofemur. The sequence continues at coordinate 1,606,955 of OZ012623.1, forward strand.
CGGGAGTTTTTAGGGGGGGGGGGTATGGAGGAGGATAAGCGAGATAGCGCGGATTTGGTCTGAGCGTTTTATTTGGAGAATTTTGAGAGGTGCGAAGAAGGGTTAAAGTAAAAAAAAGCGTATCTCGCTTATTTTCCGAGATATTCGACAGAAAAAGGAGATTTTAGAGGTGAAAAGGTGAAAAAAGAAAAAATAGGGGAATTGATTGTAGGTTTTTTGGGGAATTCAAAGGGGGAGTGGTGGATTTTGACACAATTCGTGAATTTCAGACGATTTATAATTTTTTTTCATTTTTTAATGGAAAAAATTCACTGAAAACAAAGAAAACCGACACTTTTTTTTCGTTTTTCTCAGAGAAAATATCTCGCTAAATAATGGAGATACGCTGTTTTCGTTCGAAGCCTCTTTCATAGGGAATTTTAAAAGCTACTAAAGAGATTTCCACATGAATCCCGCTATCTCGTTTAGTTTCCAAGATATTCTCCCAAAATGATCAAAAAATCTCGAATAATTCTATTTTTCCTCTTTTTTTTATGAAAAAATCTCTCCGAAAAAAATAATAGAATTGATCAGACGATTTTTTGGAGACTTTGAGGGGGAAGTAGAGGTAAAGGGGGGAGGGGGGAGGAGGGGCAATGGACCAAAAGGGGAGAATTTGCCGCTGTACAGTGGCGCCCTCGTACAACTCCATCAAAACCATTTATTTTCTTCTAAAATCCATCTTTTGTTCTCGTCAAAATGAAAGTTGAACGAATAGAGGATCGATAGGAGTCCCGTTATGTATCGGTACACCACCATTATAAAGATCATCGGAGTGAGGAGAAAATTGCTGGGATCGAAGAGCCGCGGGCTCTTCTACTCAACTAAATAAACTCAAAAAAAAAAAATTAAAAAAAAAAATTGAATTTCAAAAAAAGTCCCTACCTCTTTCTTTAAATATCTCCAAAACCATTAACTTTATCGAAAAAATCCAAGAAACCTTTTCTGAAGAGAATTTAATTCCCCACAAAAAAGGTCTCTTCATAAATTTTCCTATCTCCAACTGCGTTTAAGATCCCTTTAAAAAACTGCGCAATGAAATTTTGCACTTTTCAAAAATTCATCGAAAATTTAGAAAAAATCGAAAAAAAATCAATTAATTAATACAATTAATTAATTCTTTAATTAAAATCATTTTTCACATCAAATGACTTCATTTTGAAGCGTTATTTTACAGTTAGAAGTCAATGGAAGATGTCGGTACTTGGCAAAAGGCCTTGCCTCTTAATTTCTCTGTAATTTTCGGTAAATTTCTTGTGAAATTCGCGGAAACAATGGTCCCGTTCTTCATGATTTTTATGGAGACCCAATTACTGATCTAGATCCTTTAATCTTTCAGCGGAAGCTGTTGAAACTATTTCATTTCATCTTTTTCTGTTTTTTTTTTTTGCTTTTTTTTTCTCTTCTACTCTCAGTACCGCCTGTTTTTCTGAGAAAAGTCATTAACTTTAGATCACGTGGTACATTTCCTCATGTTTATTGCGTTAGAAAAATAAAGAACAAGTGGAGGCAGAATTTTTTGTGAAGTTTGAATTTTTTTTTAATTATTTAGAATCAATTTTTTTTGGGTGAAACGGAGTTTGAGAGTTTGGGATGCGGATATCTTTTAGACGAGGGGAGATAGGGGAAAATGTGAGGAGACCTTTTTTGAGGGGAATTTAATTTTCTTTGAAAAAGGAGTCTTGAGTTTTTTTGATAAGTCTAACGGTTTTCGAGATACTTTTGAAATAGCGAAAGAATGGGTTATTTTGATAAATTATGGGATAAACGAGAAAAAAAAGGATTTGTATTTTTTTGGGGGGGAAGCCATTTTGGAAAATTCAGAAAAAATTCAGGGACAATATAGATATACTAGAGCATGTTCTCGAATTTTTTCAAAATTTTTTGTCAATTCCTTCATTAAAAAAAAAATTCGCGAAATAATTTTGAAAATAAACTTTTTTTGTGGCTAAAAACTTTTGGGATTTTTTTTGAAAATGAAGGGGTCTTCCAAAATTTTTGAAAAAATTCAGTGAGATTGTAGATATATCACAGCATGTTCTCAAATTTTTTCAGATTTTTTTGAAGAGGCCTTCACTCAAAAAAAAAAGTCCAGAATCAAATCACCACATTCATGAATTTTTTCTCGTCTCAAAACCTCGAGAAAAAAATCTTAAAAATAATATTTAAGCGTTTTTAGAAATGAGAAATCTGGGGATTAAAAAAGTGGGTGTAACCATGGACCAATGGAGGTCCCCAGACTCCTCGAATTTTGTGCACAAATGAGGAAAGCCGAAGACCCACAGGGATTTCGACAGTTAAAAAGAGTCCCAGGCGGTCTCCACCATTTCGTCCCTTATCCCCCCCCCCCCCTCTTGTCTCTGCTCCACCTCCAGCATCCCATCCCCCCTCTCCATAACCTCATATACTCGTCAATTTATGCCTCGAAGGCATTAAATACCCGAATATTTTGAACAATGTGTGTGATCTTGCGAATAACACTTCGTCTCCACTGAATATTTCGGGTTTAAATTTCTCGGGGCTTTGGCTACATTGTAAAACGTCTGTATGGTCCATTCTAAGAATAGACACTGAAGATGCTCTTGAATCTGTCGAAAGGCAGTAGTATATAGTACTATATAGTGTATATAGTGTTTGGGGGAATTTAGAACGGAATTAAACGTCTGTGGAATAAAAAAAAAGGGGAAAAATGGAGCAGCGAGGAGAAAAAGGATTTAAGATTTTTTTTGGGGTGAAGATGTTCTTGAAAAAATCTGAAAAAATTTGGGGAGGGGGGAGACATGTTGAAGTGATTTTCCAAATTTTTTCAGAATTTTTGGGGAATTTTTTGAGGTTGAAAAAAATTTGGGGGAGTAATTTGGAAAATGAGGCTTTTTGGAGGCTGGAATGTTTGGGATTTTTTTTAAAAGAGAAGGGGGTTTCGGAAAAATCTGAAAAAATTTGGGGAGGGGGGAGACATGTTGAAGTGATTTTCCAAATTTTTTCCAAATTTTTGGGGAATTTTCCGAATTTTTTCAAAATTTTTGGTGAATTTTTTGAGTTTAAAAAAAAAATGGGTAGTAATTTGGAAAATGAGGCTTTTTGGAAGCTGAAATGTTTGGGATTTTTTTGGAAAGCGAAGGGGTTCTTGAAAAAATCTGAAAAAATTTGGGAAAGATGGAGACATGCTGGACCATATTCTCAAATTTTTTCAGATTTTTCAATAAAGTCCTTCACATTCAAATAAATTCCTGAATAATTCTAAAAAAATTGAGTTTTCATGAGATAAAAATATTTGTCATTTTTTTCAAGAGCAAAGGAATTTCCAAAAAAATCTGAAAAAATTCAGTGAAAAAGCAGATATCTCCTACCATATTCTCAAATTTTTTCAAAATTTTCCACAAACTCCTTTACTCCAAAATAAAATCCCAAATCATTTCAAAAAATTAACTGTCCTCAAGACCCAACAGACTTTCCCATTTTTTAAAAGAACGAACCCCTCCCCAAAAAAATCTCAAAAAATTCTCCAACAATATAGACATACTCCCCCATCATCCCAAATTTTTTCATAATTTTCCCTCCCCTCCTTCCCCCCAAAAAAAATCCTAAACCCTCCCCACCCCCAAAATTTCCGAATTTTAATTAATAAAAATTCCTTTTAATTCAATTTTATTTTCAATTAATTAAAAATCTCATGAAATGGACTTGCGCCCTTTTACCACACACACATAGGCATACATATACACATACACACCCACACACACACACACATTCATCACCTAAATTCTTGATTTATCCCCTCATAAATATCATTTACCCAGCGTATGTGTGTGCGAGTTAAACCCACGGGTTTATTTCATTCTGCAGATTGAATTTCGTCTGGGACGAGTCAACCCCTCTGGTCCACCTCCCCTCCCTCCCCTCCTCTTCCCCTCCCCTCTCCCTCTTTCCACCCCTTTCGAGAGGACTGGTAGCTCTTTTCGTCGACGAATGAGTAAACTGCCGGATTAGAGGGAAAGAAATCGAGCGTGTGCACACGCTCGTGGGGGCGGAGGGGAAAGAGGGGAGGGGAAGGGGAGGGGGGTGAGAACGGATCGTTTGCTTTTATTTAGGCTATTCCTCAACTCACATACGTACTTGAACTTTTCGTGTCTGTGTGTTGATGTCATGACGATTCGACGATTCCATTAGGGCGATGGAAGAAAATGGCGAATTGAGGGGGAGGGGGGGAGGTTAAATGAGAGAGAAAGAGATTTTCATGGACGTGATAGGGGAAAAAAGAATTGAGACGTCTTTAGGCAATTTCTTTTTTTTTTCTGCGACTGCGCAGATTTTTTTTTGCGAATTTTTTTTTTTGTGAATTTTTTTTTTCATAGATTTTTTTTTTTTTGGAGAGAATATTCTTGAAAAAAGGGAGGGGGGGGGTTAAAGGGAAATTTGGGGGGAGAGCTTTTCATTTTGAGGGGAGGGGGGGGGGGGGGGATTTTATTGTCGCCAAAAAAAATTCCTATTCGTGTTTTTTTTTTTGTAAAATTGACGATTTTTAAAATATTTAAGAAATAATTTTTTTATTTTTTTCGAAATTTTGATTTTGAAAATTTTCAAATTGATGGATTTTTGGAATTTTGATGATTCCATCGCAAAGAACGGGAAATTCTACCCCGAAAAACACTATAAAACAATCAATTTTGGACCAATATTTCAGAAATTGATTTAAAAAAAAATTTTTAAATTAATTTATCGAGTTTTGTTCATAAATTAAGATTAAAAAAAAAAATAATGAATATTTTTTTTTTGCTTACCTTGAGTGTGAAGAGTTGATAGTAGTCGAGAGTCCAAGATGGGAGGGGGGGGGGGGGGGTACTGCAGGTGTCTGTATGTGTGCAAGTTGTGTCCCTTCGATGAATCAAAGAAAAAACCATGATGACCCAATTACCGGACATGTCCCAGTATATGCAGCAGCAGAATACACTAATAATTAATATTCACGTGGAAAAAAGTTAATTTCTCAAAATACTTGAAAAATGTTAAAATCAACAATCAAGTTCATTATTTAATTTCATTCAATTGAAATTTATTTATCATTTTAATTAATAATTTATTCTAACTTGTCCGGAAACTGGTGCCTTCACCAGGAAATATATTATATTTTCAAGATAAAAACAATTATTCTTTAACTCAATTATTTTTCAATAAATTCACTCACAATTAATACTTCACTCACTTGGATTAAATGGAGTTTACGTTAAATATGTAATTTTAAATAATCTAACCCTAATTTCCCCTTTTTAATTACTCGAAATATTGTGAATTTTTGAGGAATTAAATTTATTATTTATTTTCCTGCGTTCACTTGCCCTTCAAAGGTACGACTGAGGGGGGAGAGGTGAGTGCAGTGATGAGCAGGAAGCAATGCAGGCGGGGGGGGGGGGGGGGGGAGTGTGTGTTGTGTGCTCTGTGCCTGTGCTTTGTTTTTTCCAGGAATTAACGAAGAAAATATTATTCAACACTTGAAAAATTATTATTTCACTCAATTATTTTTTATTTAGAGATATCACACCCAATTATTTCATTTATTTAATCAAGTGGAATGTATAAAAATTCTAGTTAAATATATAAATAAAATAGTTTTTTTTTTTTTTGAGAAATTGGGAAAATAATTAGTAGTGCTTTGTATCGATTGGACACACGAAAAAATCGAGAGGAGAAGAGTTAATTGGGGCAGTACGGGACGAGGGCTAATGCAGTGCAGACGTGTCGTGACGTGTTTGCTTTGTTTTTTTTTCTCCTAATTAACAAAGAGAATATTGATAATTGAACAATATTAATTATTTTTCAATAAATTCGTGCACAATTTTTTATTGAATTAATTTATTGAAAATGAAATATCTGAATTTTTTTGAAAGATTAACAATGAAAATTTTGACCTTGAGCGGAAAAAGGGCACAAGTGGGGGGGGGGGGGGTATTGAAGAGCGGAGTGGGGAAGGGTGCAGTGTGAATGTGTCGCGAGTGTGTTTTCCTTTCTTCGGAGAATTAAACAAAAAGAAATAATTATTTCAATTAAGTATTTTTTTTTAAATTAATTAATTAGATTATATGAAGTGCCGGTAAAATATGTGAAGATAATAGTTCGATACAGTTTTTTTAGGGGGAGGGGGGGGGGATTTTTTAAGGAATAAAGATGTTTTTTTTTTTTATAAGAAATGAAGAAGGAAATGAATTTTTTTTTTTTTTTACCTTCAGTGGAAGAATTGCGCGGGAAAAAAAGTGCACGAGTGAGAGGGGGGGGGGGGGGGGGGGGGGAAGACGACAGTGATTGGTGATGAGTGGTGGAGTGAGGGGGGAAGTGTTCATTTATTTATTTATTTGAAATATGTTGCTGTGACTGTGTTTTATGGTTTCGGTGAGTTAAAAAACGAATTATTCACGATTAAAAAATAATTTTGTTTAATTCCTTATTATTCAGTGAATTAGCGCCAAATTATATATTCAATAAATCAGAATAAAGGGAGGTTTGATTGAATATATAAATGAAATAGTTTTAAACGTATTTTATAAGATTTTTTTTTCTCAAAAATAAGGAGAAAATAGATTTTACTTTGTTTTGACATTGAAGAGGAGATTGAGATAGGGGGGGGGGGCGGAGGGGGGAGAGAATTAATTGTGACTGTTTCTCCCAATTCTCTCGATCCCTGATTTTTAAAAAATGATCTCTAGAAGTACTGATCCAAAATCCATTGTTTTATACTGTTTTTCGGGGTAAAATTTCCCGATCTTGACAATGGAACAATGAAAATTTCGAAAATCCAGCAACTTTGAGATCTTTAAAATGGAAGTTTTGATGAAAAATATTTTATTTTTATAAATATTTCAGAAACCATTGAGGTTACGAGAATTTTTAAAGAAACCTTTTTTATAGAGAATATAATTCTTTACAAAAAAAGAATCTCTTAAATTTCCTCCTAAACCCAACGGTTTCCAAGTTATTCATCTTAAAACCCCTCAAAACCTCTCAAATCATTGAAGAAAAAAAATTATTTCATCCCCCAAATAATAAACAATCCCTCCAAAAATAAAGAAAAAATAAATATTAACCATTTATTCATTCAATTCACTTTGACAGAGTCACAAGTCCACCATTTTCCCCTTCTTGTGCCTCAGTCCTGCCCATAACACACAAGGGTCGTAGAAAAAGAGAGGGAGGGGGGGGGGGGATGTTGGAGGGACGCCATTGGTAGAAAAAGATCTCTCCCATATTTTCTATATTCATGACAGTAAAATTATCACACATTCAAAAACAATCTTTAAATTTTTTCAAACAAATAAATAATAATTTGTTATTATTATTATTATTATTATTATTATTATTTTCTTACAATAATAATTTAAAAAATTTCAAAAAATAGCATTTGCAGATTTCTGAATTTTCTCCATGTGCATATCTTTGATTTTTCTTTTTTACTAATTTATTTGTTGAAAATGATAAAAATAATAAAAATTGTCAGATGACTGTTATTTCCAGCACAATCTATATTCCATGACACTGAGGGAAAAAAATATTTTCTAGAAATGAAAATAATTTTGAGACAAAATTTTTTTCTTATTTGCAATGAACAATGTAAGAAAAGTAGAGGATTTAATTGAGTGAAATCAATACTTATTTTTCTCAATATTAATTGCTTTTAGTTCGAAATTCCACCAGATCCATACTCATTTTTTGTTATTAAATTTTGCTAACTGATGACGATAAATAAACAATTATTTGTCCAAATTTCCCTTCTGCATTGATTCAATCTCGATTATATTTGCCATTAATATTTTCACGTGGAATTTTTATCAAATAATAATGTATTTGCACGAAATAGGAAATCTCAGTCCAAAAATACTCAAATTTGGCTCAAAACCGGAATGTATTTTTCGTCAACTATTCTCTAAAAGGTTTATCTCATTGATTGATGTAAATGCATTCAAATTCATCCTAAATAGGTACGAGAATTCGCCCAAAACATAAATTGTTTAAACGGAAAAAAATCCACTGTCAAACACCATTTCCCGATTGACATGAACTATATAATATTCCTAGAAAATATTTTTTTCTCTCAGTGTACACAATTCCTCAAATCACACATCTTCACCCCCCCCCTTTTTTTTAAATGAAATTAAATCCATAACTTATATTAAAAATCTAATCAGAAGAGAAGTGGATGGAAAATTTTGGGGTCAGTTTTTTAAAAATGATGGATTATCCGAATTTTGACGATTCCACCAGAAAAAACGGAAAATTTCACCCCAAAAACGATATAACGCAATTGATTTTGGATCAATAATAGAATTCATTAATAATTAAAAAAAAATTTCTTTTTAAAAAAAAAATCATAAGCGAACTTTTCAATTTAATTCACTTGAGTACAAATTTCCTTTTTTTTTTTGCAGGGAAATGTCTCGACTAACCACGTGGAACCGATGAAATCGTAGTTACTGCACTTCAATTTCCAGAGTATAAAATAAAGAGAATGGGGCTCTTAAAGAAAAGAAAAATGGAGCTCGTGCTCACGTGACGCGTCCGGAAAGACTGAAGATGCGTTTGGGCTCTGGATTAGAAAGTTTTCACTTTCCCAATTTTTTTTGGAGTCTCTGGAAATGTGGAAGAACATCTGCGAAGGGTTGCTGTGGTGATCTGAGGTGGTTTCACGTCATCAGGTCAGTCCCTTGATTTTTTTTCCTCGATTAGAAAGCTGTGACCCAAATCTGGAGCTCTTGTGGAAGAATTTTGGGGGAAAATTCTGAAGAATTCTTTTACAATGATTTTTTTCGTTGCAAAATGAATGAAAAAAAGGGGAATTTGATGAAATTTTGAATTAAAGAGATTTTTTGTTCCATTTTTATCCCATGTCCCGTTTTGCCCCATTTTCTCTCCATTTTTTCGATTTTTTTTAAATTAAAATTTTGAGTAATTGATATTTTTTGTTGAAATTTTGATGAAAAGAATTTTTAATAATTCTGAAATAATTTTTAATAATTTTGAAAACCACAAAGTGGGGCAAAATGGGACAAATGGAGTGATTTTCAACGGTTTTTGAAGTTATTTGAATGATAATTTGTTGATGATAATTTGGAAATGGATAACTTTTCCCTTAAAATTCAATTCAATGAGGAATTTTAATGAAAATGATTAAAATTTTGAATGAAAATGCATTTTTTATTCAATTTTACTTCATGTCCCATATTGCCCCACTTATCCCTGAATTATCATTTTTTTTGTCATTAAAATTTAGAAAAATTAAAATTTTCTGTTAAAATTTTAATATAGGGGAAGGTGGGATAAAATAGGTTGATTTTGGTCTTTTATACTATGAAAATCACTCGAAATGAATGGAAATATTGAAGATAGGTTTTTTCTGATGATCCCATTGGAAAGCTGAGAAAATTTCCCATGAAAATCATATGTGAGAAATTATTTTTTGGAATTTTTCAAAAATTTCATTTTTTGTGCAAGATTTGAAGGTAAAACTCTTCTGTTTTTGAAAAATTTCAGGTTTTCGAGAATTTCTCTGGTTCTATTGATCGTAGCGACCTGGGGTTGATCTTAAATGAAAGGTGGGCTCATTTCCCATCGATTTATGGGGTTCAAAAAGAAAAATATCAATTTTTTCAAGTACTTATAGGGCAAAAACTGATTTTTCAGAAAATGATCTATAAATATTTGAAAAATTGATTTTAAAAAAATTTGAACCACACAAATCAATGAGAAATGAGCTCACCTTTCATTTGAGATGAACCCCAGGTCGCTACGACCAACAGAACCGGAGATATTGCCGAAAAAGTGAATTTTTTCGATTTTCAAAAGGAAAACCCCTTCAAAACTTGGCCAAAAAAGTAAATTTTTCCAAAAATTGAAAAAAAAAATTCGAAACATGTTTTCCGCCCAAAATTTCCTCAGCTTTCCAATGGAGTCATCAGAAAAATTCTATCTCGAACCGTTCAATTATAGTATCCATTTTACCCCACCTTCCCCTAAATAATTTCCAATAATTCAAAATAATTAAAAAAAATCATAAACTGGAGCAAATTGGGACAAACGAATAACTTCCAACACTTTGTGTGTAAAATTTATACACTCGACTTTGGCACTAATTAAACATAAGTTTTTTTTATTATTGCACTTCGATACAGGAGTAATATCATCTCATTAATTAATATTAAATTATTCCTCATAATTTTATTTACAAGATAGCATCTATCTATCCTAAAAAAAACTTTATCCTAATAAGTGTTTGAATCGTACACAAGCAGGAAAATTCTAGCTGAGGAAAATGCGTCTTTCCCTATTTTCTGAATTTTCGAGGGAGAGGCGAAACGAGAAGATTCCATTTTAAATTCTTTATTCCTCAATATCTCGGAGACTAAGCGAGATACGGAGGTTCCCAAAAAACAATTTTATAGCTCTCTTCCCGCTCTACAAAAAAGGTCTCAACAAAAACCTCTCTATCTCGCTTAGTTTCCAAAATATTCTCAAAAAACTGTTCCTAACCTCAAATTCACTTACCTCGTTTCGCCCCTCCACTCCTCAATCCCTCCTGGGATGCGATGAATCTCAAGAAACTTTCATTCGTGCTTCTCTACTTCAATTTTTTAATCTAAATATCTTCATATTCTCCGAAAAATCACTGAATGCCAATATAATTCACTAGCGAAGTGACGAAAGAGGTTAAGTCTTACTTTTTCCCCTATTTCCTCTTATTTTCTCAAATATCTTAAACGCCGTTAGATTTACGGTATTTCACCAGGAAACCTTTTTTGTACAGAATCAAATTCCCCACAAAAAAGGTGTCTTGCACTTTTTCATTTAACCCACTCATTTCGAAGATCCCTTCAAAATTCTCAAAAATCCTAACCTCTATCGTCACTTTCTCTTCATAATTTCTCTTAATCTCATCATAAATTCGTCATAGAGGCCGTTCGAACTCCAAAAACATCAAAAAATCCATAAGTCCATCGAAATAATAGTCTAACAAAAATCTAAACAATTAAAAATCTAATCAGAAAGGAAGTGGATGGTAAATTTTGAGGTTAGAGTTCTGCAATTGTTGGATTTTTTGAATTTTGATGATTCCATCAAAAAGATGAGAGAATTCTACCCCGAAAAACACTATAATACAATCGATTTCGGATCAATACTCCCAGAGTTAATTGAAAAATTGCTTAATGAGTCATTTCACATTTTTTTAATTAACTCCGGAAGTTTTGATCCAAAATCGATTGTATTATACTGTTTTTCGGGGTAGAATCTCCCGATCTTTTCGATAAAACACCCAAAATTTAAAAAATCCATCAACTTTAAAATCTCAAATTTAAATTTTGAAAAAAAATCCCTTTTTTTTGCGATTTTTCTTAATTTATCAAAAGACCTTTTCTGCAGAAAAAAACCTAACCCTCGAAAAATATAATTAAAAAGGAAATGGATGGGAATTATTGAGGTTAAATTTGTGCAATAGAAGAGTTATAATCGGATCAAGACAATATACACATTTAATAACACGGCTTTTCCTTTTTTTAGTCTCTTTTTATGAGTGGATTTCATTGTTTTGTATCAATTATAACTTTTTACCATTTCGTTATCTCAGAATTTCATTTTATCATCACCGCTTTTTCATTTTTTTTTTCATAATATTCGATAATATTAAGTTGTAGGCTGAATACATACAAAAAACAACACACAATAAAAACAATAACATAATATTAACGTGACGCTCACAATAATAATAATCATAATAATAATTCTTAATAACCTTAAAATCTTGTTAAACATTGTCCATGACATAATAATTATCACTAATTACAAGTTTCAATTATTAATCATTTTTTTTTTCTTTTAAAATCGTACTTTTTTTTCTTTTCGAAAAGCTGTATATATAGTGATGACTCGTCAATCACACGAAAAAATTCATTCACTTAATGAAATTGAGTCGATTCTTAATTTTTCTTTAAAATTAAGCTTCAAATACACTTTTTTTAATTTTTTTAAAATTTCATTCCCTCAAAATTATTATTTTTTCATTAATTGCTGTTAATTAGTGAAAAAGTGCACAATTACAAAATAAAATCAGCTATACAGATTTTAAAAAAGGTGCTCTTTCCCGCCATTTTCTTTTTTTTTTTTAATTTGAGGGAAACTTTAGTGTCTGCACTAAAAAGTCGACCCACGCCTCGAATTTTCCTTTTTTTTTCATTAAATCTCGTCAGAAAAGATTTTTAATCTTTCAATTTTTCCCTAACAACTGCTTTGGCAGAAAATTTAGTCAACTTAATTTAATATCAAATTAATAAAAGAAGAAAAAAGAAATTTAATATTCACCGGGTAAATTATTGACTAATTTTTTCGTTTTTCTATCAATTCGTATTCGAAACGAGGGTCGAACGTTTAATATACTTCTTTTAAACATAAAATTACCATTTAAAAAACATTAATATGAAACAAAAAAAAAAAATTAATCGAGAGATCCATCAAAGCCAACAAAAACAAAATTTCTAACTAACTTAAAGACAATATAAAATGACTTACCCAATTAATTTCATTTGAATGAAAAAAAAAAGAATAAATGATGAATTTCATCATTTTCTTTTTTTTTAAGTACAATACTTAATTTGATGGCCCATTTTACGATCAGACGAATTTTCTTTAACTCTCCGCTCTAAAATTTTGAAGTTCGACCACTCGTTACTGATTTTTCTTCTCATTTCGAATCCTTTATTTCATCGAATTTATTTTAAATTTAATTACTTATATTCTAAATGTTTCTTTTTACATACACATAATGGAGTATCTGAATTTCACCGGAAATTTAAACAATTTACCTATTAATTAGTGCTGTGAAACTGAAGAAGTAAGATAATGATCATTCCAAAATATCTCAGAAAATGATCAGAATTCAAAGTTTTTCGAATCTCCATCATTTCCTAAGATATTCCCTAAATTGCAATTCAACCGAAAAAACATTTTTCTTCAAATCCTCGAAAGTTCTAATTTAGTATTAAATTTAATTACTCTACTCCATTTAACTATGTATAACTGGAGTAATACTATCGCGTTACGAGTTGGACGTCTTTGTAGGTAGCGCACATGAAACATATTAAATCCGTTCAAATTACAGTGATTTTCCTCACCCATACATACTTACACCCAGACATACACACACAAACATACATATATCCGTCATTTTCGCGATGAAACACAGAGTGCAGAGCATTCAATTAAAATTGTCTAAAACCTTAAACCTATCATCCTTTCGGATCGAACAAACGAATCAAAAAAAGAGTCATAATATAAATACATAATCTTCAAATATGTGCTTGTGCTTTCTTTTCAGTATATTAACCTTAATTACGTTTTAATCAATAATCCTTAAATCACTATTCTCAATTTTCTCTGGGATGTGTGTTCATCACTTCCAAAATTCCATATTGATTGCACCTTCAAGCAGCAAGACCATGACTTTGATGCAGTAATGTTTGATGCTGTCCAGTCATTTGCGACATTTGATGATTTTGCATTGTATGGGACAATTGTTGTGTTAATTGTTGTGAATTACCGTGAATACTGTGACTGCTTGATGACTGTGTTGCACCTAATATACCCTGTCCACTGACACTTTGTAATTGTCCAGATGATGAACCATGAGGATGATGAAATACAACCCCAGAGAATGGTCCGGGTCACTGATGATGCTTGGCTGTGCCATTAGCATGATGTGCCTGACCAACTGGTACATGATGACTCTGTCCATGACCACCAGGATGATGATGACTACCAGTACCACTGCTGTGATGATTTGCATTATTTGCACTACTATTGTTATTATTGTTGTTGTTTGATTGCTGTTGGGTTTGACGTTGACTGTTTTTCTTGTTCTTCATACGTCGATTTTGAAACCATATCTTTACCTGACGCTCGGTCAAATTTAGGTTTCGCGCAAGCTCCCAGCGCTTTTGTTTGGAGACATAAGCGTTGAAGAGGAACTCCTTCTCAAGCTCGAGGGTCTGGTACTTTGAGTAGGGTTTACGCTTTTTTCGAACTGTCACTTGACCCGTCCATTCCATGGGTCCTGTAGCACAGCTTACTCCCATACTGGCAACACCAACGCCCATTCCTGGTACACCAACGCCCAGGGAACCTGCGGGAAATAAGGAGGATGGGGAGGAACCCCACATCACTTGACACAATTAATTTTGCCGTTTAAATAATTTTTGGGATTTAAGAGGATGATGGTTCTGGAGAAATGATTAGATATGGAGTTTTTTTGATGATGCTATTGGAAAGCTCGGGGAATTTCATATGGATTTGATGTATTTGAAGTCATTTTTCAGAAAAGTTAGGGAGTTTAGCCGAAAATTAAAAAGTCTGCTAATTTTCGAATCTTCAGAGGTTCAAGTTTTTACAAATTATCTCTGATTCTATTCATCGGATCGCGAAAATTTGAGAACTGGGTTGAAGAAGAACTGATTTTCCATCGATTCTAATACGGATTTCTTTTCTAATACAAGGAATCAATCCTGATTCAAATACTTTCTATTCCTCCCTCCCAATTCACTTTTTCTCACGAATCTACTATTCATCTGATTCCCAACGCATAATCCTCCTGAGAAATGGATAAAAGAATAAAGATAAACGTTAAATTACCGATAAACCGCGTTAATTAATTATTCATGTTCAATTGACAATACAAATGAATTGATTATCCAATAATTCCAATAACTTTATTGCAAATTGAATTCGCATTATGTAGTGAGTTCATTTCGTTCGACCCTAGAAACCATCACTAATTGATTTTAAATTAATCAGAAATGCAGTAATCATTTGCATTTTCATCGTTTCCTATCTAGAAATTGAACTTTGCCTCAAACGATTATCCCCGCTCGCAAAATTCAACTCAATCGTAAGCCATCAAAAAAAAATTCGTAGTATGTGTGTGTATAACTGTGTTATGCACACGTATACAAGAAAATGTCAGTGTTGAATGCAGTGAGCATTTGCTACGGAAGAGCTGATATAATTGGACCGGTTTCTACTAACCATTTCGAAATCACAGAAGACTCCGAATTTTTACGAAATGGTTAGTACAACAGAAGCTCAGTGAAATGCTTGCGTTTGGACATGAACATTTGTCTGTATTAGAGGGTGAGATCATCCCCTCGTTCCATTTCCCCCCTCTCCAATGATAGAAACGTCTGTAGGAAATTTAGATGAATGAATTCCATCAAAAGTCTAGAACTTCAAACCCTGATGAAACTCTGATGCAATCAATGTTCACTATTTTGAAAATATCTCGGAATTGAAGCGAGATAGGAAAATTTTTGAAGAGACCTTTTTTGTAGAGCTCGACGAGCCACAAATATAAGGTCCAAGTTCCAAAAAGCTATCGCCAACAGTTTTAGGAACATCTTCAAAAAACTGTTTTCGACAAAATGATGATCTACATTCTTTGCAGCTAAAAATGACAGTCTAGTGAACTCTTGCGTTTTTTCTCTTACTATGTATTTCTATTTGATATCGCCGGGGGTCTCGCCTCAACACTGGACGATTGCCTAAGCGCCTTGAATTTATTGCCCACTAAAACTGTGGAAATATGCAAATTATTTAACAAAGGTCAGGATTCTCACGAGGCGATTTTGTCTGTAGTTATTATTGTATATATAGAATGAAACGCAGAGAGATGACAGCGGGCGATCGTGCGCAGGATTCCGTAAGCAGAAGGCACACGATGAAAACAGACGTTTAAATGGGCAACGTATCAATTAACATGAAGACTTTGTGTGTCATTCATGTCAAATAAATACATTTAGGTTGTAATGTGGCTGGATTAATTGAATGCCGCTAATTGAAGTTTTTAAAAATCAAGGGGGAAAAAAGAGTCAATGGTAATGAACAAGTTTGTCCTGAATATCAAAGTAGTAAATATGATTTTTTTTTCCGCGAAAATTAAGAGTATTAAAGTGATGCGATATATCGATTTCAAACTAATATGACATTGGTTTTTTGGTTTTCTTTGGATTTTGAATTCAATTCAAGATATCGAATCGATTAATCGATTGGACTTTGATGTAATATTTTTTTTCATAAAATCTCGAATTTAATGCGAGATATCGAATCGATTAATCGAAATGTAAACATTGTATCGAATCGATTAATCGAAATGTGAACATCGTATCGAATCGATTAATCGAAATGTGAACATTGTATCAAATCGATTAATCGAAATGTGAAAATTGTATTGAATCGATCAATCGCAATGTGAACATTGTATCGTATCGATTAATCGATATTTCGAAATAATCGATTAAAAATCGATGTGATGTTTTTTAAATCAAAATCTCGAATTCAATGGGAAATATCGATTAATCGATAATCGAAAATTATGTAGCATCGATTAATCGAAGTTTGAAAATAATCGATTAATTAATGTGATTTTATTCTTGTTTCCCTTCAATCTGTCATTGAATCTCGAATTTATTGGAAAATATCGCATCGATTAATCGCCATTCAAAAATTATTTATTACAACAATTTTACGCGAAAATTTACAAGAAGCTACAAAATTGCATTCAATTAACCGTTTTCCTAATTGGCTCAATTCAACCGGTAAAACCGCGAGTAAACCAGTCACACGCAAAACAATCCAGTGAAATAAACTTCCTATTTAAATGCCCCAAGTTCTACACAAATCCTCACCGGGGATATTCCCTCGTGCCATCATCGCTCTATATTTCATTCTCAGCTGTTTTCCTTTTTTTTCCCCTCTCCTTCGCATATATCCGAACGCTTCTGAATGCCAACATATGGATTTAGAGCAGCCGTACTTTCAGAGATAATGCAGCTGCCATCTCTGGGTCGCCAGCAGAACTCGCCACAGTCATCAATTTACACACACAGACATACACAAAAATCAAATTCGAATAAAAAAAAGAAAAATCGTAAATATCTCAGAAAATTTTGATAAATCCATGGAATTTGATGCAAAATATGATATTACGAGGTCTTGATCGTTAAGGATGTTCTACAGGTATTTTAAGGGAGGGGGGGGGGGGCAATGATTTCGTCAATGCTCCAATCCCCAAACATGAAAAAATGGGTTTTCAAAATCCTCATTAAAATTATTTTCAGGGAATTATGGAACGCTGCGAATGTTCAAATATTATATTATTATCATTACATTTCATAGACATTTTTTTAAATTCTTTATTCAATTAGTTTGAGAATTATTTTGAAAAAAGCGTTGGATTCTAGGAAATTCTGGCGACACAAGTTGGCAGGACTTACGTGCGAGTGACAATTTTTCAATCATTTTTATTAATTTTAATGCTAATTATTGACTCAATCATCGTATAAAAATGTAGCATCTGTGCGGAGGATAATTTCTCACCTACATCCGAAATTTCATTCAATTTGAAGAATTTTTCGAAAAGTTTCTTAAGCTGTTTGTTAATTTCCCATAAGAACCCATGTTGAACGATGATTTTTAAAAAATTTATAACTTTTAAACCAGGTATGAAAAAAATCCAAAATTTTGCATATGGTTTCTTTATGAGTTGGAGAACCTCGGAAAAAAATTTCATTGAATTCGTGCATTTTTAAATTTTGATAAAATACCGGTAGAACATCCTTAACGGGGAGAAAAGTGATACTTTTATGGGGTCATAGAACGGATCAGCTGATCGAGAGAGACGCGCGCGGGAGCACCTCCAAGTGTGTGTGTGTGTGTATGTGTTTACGAGTTACGGCCGCCAATAAAGTCTAACAGTTCCGTTGTTGTTTCGGCCACGAGATGCGGTCTGGAGTTCCATAACCGAAGGAAAAGAGGGGGGGGGGGAGGGGTAAAAGAGGACTAGTGGGTCAATGACACGTGGAATTGTCATGCATTTTTTCTCCCCCCCCCCCCCCCCCCCCCTCCTCTCTCTTTCCCCATCTCGAGATGTTTTATAGACGAGCGATGAAAATGCAAATATCGTTTGACAAGTAATTACTAGTGATCACTAATTTCATAGGCTATTAATCAGTCAAGAGTTTGTACGTCGAGAGAAGGAACAACCTGTTTTGAATTACGATGAGGAAAATCGTTGAGTTTACGACTTTGGTTATAGGGCCAGTAGCCACGCGCCACCGAGACATTATACAATTCCCTCTCTCTCTCTCCTACTCTACTTTTTTTAAAGCCAGACGGAAATAAAAAACGAAATCATAAAATGAGGGAATGTTCATTTTTTTTGGAGGTTATTAAAAAAACTCATGATTGATGTTCAAAAAAAAGGAGAGGTTCAATGAAACGATAAAGAGTTGATGCTTACCTGGAGTTGGATATGGACTCGATGTTACTGGTTCTGAGCCATAGTTCCGTAGACCACTGTAGCCATCATGGGGAAATGCTGATTCAGCAGCAACCATAGCAGCAACACGTCCTCGTTCGTCAGCTGATGGTGTAAGATACGAAACACCGGCCTGCGAGTGCGGATGATGATGATGAGCTGCTGTTTCAATAGGATGATGCCTTGACCCCGTATAAGGATAGTTGCACCAACTTTGGGTGAAGTTCTGATGACACGTTGAGACCGCAGGATCAGCTCCGGTTGGGACTGATGAGGCGGTCGAGGTCGTGGTCCCAGCGCTCGCCGGATTGTATTTGTACTCAGGTGTGGCGCCAGTACCGGGTGCTGAACCGGCAGTTGCTGGGGACCAGAAGCTCAGACTGGACTTCCGATTGTCCCTGGTCGAGGCTGAACCCGAGTGCTCCAGATTGTAGTAGGTGGTCGGGGGATTGGCGCCCCCGTACTGATGATGATTGAGGGGGTCCGTTGCTGAGGCGTAGTGGGCCTCTTGTGGATTATGGGGGCTGTAGCTCCAGCCACCCTGGGATCCAGCTGACGACGAGTGCGAGTGTCTAATGACCCCGGTCGATGCTGCAGTTGGTTCGACGCAGTTGACTTCGTAAGTTGATCCTCCGACCGGTGTTGCAGGGGGCCTCTTTGCCGGTATGTGTAGCGGTCCCGCCCCACTGTTACTAGCAACTGACGACGCACTTGGCGATGTCGAACTGGCGCTCGCTGTTTGAGCGGGAGCAGTCGCTCCAGCAGCGGAACTTGGAGCTCCGGGCGAACTTGGGGTGGTCGCTTGTTGGTGCGAACCCGGGGTTGATGTTTGCTGGTGCTGGATGGATATCAGGGAGAGGGTTGGGGGTACTGATGGCGGACTCTCCTCGTAGATACCGTTCATCGTCATTGGCCACCAGTTCACCCCGGCGGAATTCCCCGTGGCGGTTGCTGCACCCATTGGCGTGACCGAGCCAGGATGGCCCACGCCGGTGCCGCATAGCGGCGCGGCGTGAACATTGTCGTACAGCGTCGCCGTTGAGCAAGCCACGTGGTCGGCGATGGTGCAGATTATGGTGATTTTTAACGATTTCACGGGGTTTTAAATGATTTGGGTTAGGATTTTGGTTTTTTTTTTGGAGGTGATTTTGCGAGATTTTTTGGGAGGTTGGTTATTGGTTTATCATTGTTGGTGCGTGGTCGTGGGGGAAGAGTGAGAGTTTATTTGGAGGGAGGGTGGAAGAGGGGGGTGAAGGAACGTTGTGTGTGTATGTGTGTGTTTGGGTTTGGGTTTATGGGTGTGTGTGTGTTGGTGCGTGCGCGCACTCGCGCGCGTAGCGCCACGACAGACAGGTGGGGAGGGGTATCGGTGGAGGGGAGATTCAGTATAGAGGGGGGATACAGAAGAACCGATAGAAAGGGAGAGGAGACAATAGCGTTCGAAAAAGTTTATGACACCCACGTGTGATTATTATCCACGATTTTCATTGAATTTTTCATTTGATTAGTCCAGTTGAGATGAGATCCAAGCGTGACGATGGAGAAGGATTGAAACAAAATAAAACAGAGAACACACTTTAGCATAAAGTTTAGCACTTCAATAAAAATATTTTCAATTCGAATTTAATTCACTCCAAGGGGGGGGACAGGCAGTCTCGAAGATTTATCCTCTTTTTCACTTCAACAACAAAAATCAACTTTTTTATTTTTTTTTACAATTTTTCTATTACGTAGATTTATATTCAAATTAACGTCACAAGTAGATTAAAACTACTCACTGACAATACACGTATGTTCCACACGCGGAACGTAAGGAGATGCGCAAAATTGCGCCTCCTCCTCATCTGACACTCGCCCCAGTATCATCACAGTATTCACCATTAAAAATACCTCTTTCCTCCTCAAAAAAAAAAAACAGACACACACAAGACGTCAAAAAAAGTTCGCGAAAAAAATTCACAATTTTCGTGAAAAAAAAAACACACCCAAACTACTTGTCACATCCCATTGAAGACCTCCGGATCCCTTTTCCCTCTCTCTCTTCTTCTCTTTCTTCCAAAAATCTTTTATTGCCCTCGTCCCGTCACTCAGGTAAAAATCCCCTTTATACCTCTTCCTCTTTCACAATTTCCCAACTCCTCCCATTCACCTTTTCATTCTCGCGCCTTTTTTTTTTTTTCAAAAAAAAAATTTTTTTTTTTTTTTTTTAAATAAATTTGTCGAACACGCGTTACTTGTATATATGTACACACATGAATGAAGGCAAAATCGTAAGCAACCCCCTTTCTTTTCAGTTGGCCGCGCTGAGCCGTACTGAACGACAACTGAGCACTGGGTGCCTTTGCCAGTCCACGAAAAGCAGCATAGCCCCAACACACCAGGAATGCTGAGAGAGAGTACGAGAGCGCAATCTCTCGGTAGTACAGCCAACTCTTCTCGTGTTTACCCCCACCTCCTTCGCGTACTTCTCTCCCCCCTCTCCCCTTTTTTTTCGACTCTCGTTCATTCTTCGCCGCACGGACTACATGTGTCTCTCTCTCTCTCTTTTTCGCTCTTTCTTTCTCTTTTTCGCTCTTTCTCTCTCTCGCTGCGGCGAGAAACTGCCTTTTTTTCTCGATATAGTCACGTGCCCTCTCTCTCTCTCGCTCTGTCTCTCTCGCACTCGCAGGGTACCACGCTTACCCCCTCCCTTCCCACTTCCCAACGAAGGCTGCATGTGAGGCGCTGTGTGTTCGTATTTTTCGTACGTACAAATGTAGCGGAGAGGTACTTCTCTCTATCTATCTCCGGGGCATTCTAAAATACAGGGGAATTATCCAACGAGTAAGAAAGAGAGAGGGGGAGGGAGAGGGAGATGGATAAATTTATTATTGTTCGGAATGGTTGAAACAAAAAATTGCAGAAATTGGGGCACAATGCCTCAATAGATTTTCACAGAAATTAGACAAAAATTAGAGAAATAGCTAATTTTAATTAATAAAGCAGAGTATTGGAGAGCTAATGAGTATTCTATCACTGTTTATAATTTAATTTGATTAATTATTTAATTAATTTGATTTTTAATTTTTGTAAACGTGATATTGAATTTTTTTTTTTGATGGGAAGATGTTTATGAAATCTGTGAGTTTCAGAGGAAATTCAAAGGAATCTATGAGTCTTGAGGAGAGTTGAGACGGAAATTGTATACATTACTTGAATTTTCAACTGAACATGAATATTCAGAATCAAAATGACTTGATTTTTCAATTTTTTTTGAATTTTTCCTATTTTTACTGAATCTTCAAGAAACAATTAAACTGAAATTTACAAATTTCATTGATTTCATTGAAATTATTTGAAAATCGATGATTTGTTGATTTTTCAATGACGTAATTATCTGAAATTTCAGTGGAAATGTGACTTGTGTTTGAAAATTCTGGGATTTTGAATGAAAAATTCAGACGGAAATTTTTAACAGTGTATAAGTGAAGTAGAAATCGTTGAAGAATATAAAATGCAGAGATCGGCAAAAAAAAATTCGCATTTTTAATTTTTCAATTTTTTTTATTTCTGTAATTTTCATCGAAAAAATTTTAATTACTTTCTTAATGAAAAATTTGGGTTTTCAAATTTTTCATTAGTTTGAAAATTAATGTTTTTTTTAACAATTTTGATTACTATTGTAATTAAAAATTTGACTGATGAAATTTTATAATTCTTTTTCTTATTCGAAATTTTGATTCTTTCTCACTTATTAATTGATTGAAATAATTAATTTTATAATAAAATCAACGCTACTATGTTTAATCTTCCCAAATATAACCGTCTTTCAGACAAAAATTTTGAGTTGAGAGTTTTAACTAAATGTAACACAAATAAGAACTTATAATTTAATCCAATCTAAATGACGCTTATATGACATTTATAATTCAATTTAACTAATAAAAATGTTGATAAGTTTAATAAAGAAAATAATTATGAAATTCCATCAGTCAAATTTTAAATTACAATAGTAATCAAAATTGTTAAAAAAAAAACTTAATTTTCAAACCAATGAAAAATTCAGAAATCCAAATTTTTTATTGAGAAAGTAATTAAAATTTTTTCGATGGAAATTACGGAAATGAAAAAAATTAAAAAATTAAAAATGCGAATTTTTTTTTTGCCGAGCTCTGGTAAAATCTGGTATCAGCCTCCAACACCAAGGATGCAGTTGTTCCAGTTAAGTCAGTTCACAGAGCATATTGAGAGAAAAAGAGAGAGATTGATTGATTGATTTAGTTTTATTGCTGCACATTATGTTGTGCAAAATAATACACAGCTAGTTAACAAAGTAATCAAAGAGATTAAAGCAAAAACAAATAATAAAATAAAATACAAATAACGTAAAGTACGCTTGAAGCAATGAGAACTGAATAATGAGATCACAAAAATGGCAAATTACAAAAATAAAACAATAAAAAGAAAAAAAGAGAGAGAGATGCTGTAACCAGAATTTGCTATAGCTGCAGAAGGTTATTTTTAATTTAAAAAAAAGGCGGATTTCGATCGAAAGGGAATTTATTTCAAATTCATAAATTGGAATAATTATTTTTATTAATTTTTTTTTTTTGTATTTTTGAGAGAGAGAGAGGTGGATTTGGCTTTAGCTTTGTGTCTGTTTATACGCGAATACGTGTATTGTCGCAGAATCTCTCGTTTTATGGGCACTAAAGTAAAACGGTGTTTGACAAGTACACAGGGGCAGTCGCACACGCGCGTCATTCATTCTCTCTCGCGGCATGCTCGCGAAGTTTATGCACTAATTTTTATCCGGAGATTCTGATGGCGACCTTGAATGGTTTTTTGTCTAGAGTTTTGAGGGGTTTCGTCGTTTTTGAGGGTGAGAAGGGGGGGGGAGGGGATAGGTGTCTCGCGACATCGTGAATAGGATTTTATTGCTGTTCGGAGAGAGGGGGGGGGGGGGGGGGGGGGGGGAGGTACCCCTCGGGTTTACTGTGTTTACTGTTTTTTATTTTTCTAAGATACGACCAAGATGGTGTTTTTACTTTTTAAGCATCGATATTGAGGTTTTCAGACGTTTTTTAGAGGTAAATCTTCGAGTTTGCCCAAAGTGGGGGATGCTGGGGAACGAAACTCACCTGGTATGCCAGCTAGTGTCGATGGACACACGCCCCCGAGCCTGGAATACAACCAAAATTTTTGATTTTTTATTCAATTTTTGAAAATTCTTGAGAGGGAGGGGTGAATGATTTTTTTAGGGGTGAAGGACTGATGAGAAAATTCTGAAAAAATTTCTGAATATGGTCCAGTATATCTCCATTGTTCCCTAATTTTTTCAGATTTTTTCATTAAGCTCTTCATTTAAAAAAAAATTAATTTCAATAATTTTGAAACTGTCTTCTTTAATCTTGAAGGGAATAAAAAAATTTCGAAGGGGAAGGATGAATTTTTTTAAGAGTGAAGGAATCATCAGAAAATTCTGAAAAAATTTCGGAAAATGGTCCAACATGTCGACATTATCCCCTAATTTTTTCGGATTTTTTTTATCACCCCTTCATTAAAAAAGAAATTCATTTCAGTAATTTTGAAAAATATCTTCTTTAATCTTGAAGAAGACTGATGAATTTTTTTAAGGGTGAAGGACTTATGAAAAAATTCTGAAAAAATTCCTGAAAATGGTCCAATACGTCCATATAGTTCCCTAATTTTTTCAGATTTTTTCATAAAATCCTTCACTCCCAAAAAAAATAATTTCAGTAATTTTGAAAAATACCTCCTGTACAGCTCGAGCGAGTGAATCGTTTTCTCCACGCCGAACACTTTGAAGCCTTTTGTTGTCGTTCTCGCGAGGGGAAACTTCAGCCTGCAATCAAAAAATACCGATAAAATATTAAACAGGATTTAATACTCAATTTCTCACCAGGTATAAAGTTACGTAACATGTCATCGATTTGATGGCTTCCATTATATACATATATATATATATATTTTTGATAATTCGCTTATTCCAAAAAAAAAAAATACTTTGGATTAAGCCGAATAAAACGAAACGGATTTGCCCGGAAATTGTGGAGTTTTTTTGGGGCATTCAATTGCGATAGGGGTAGAGTGGAGAGTGAAGAGAGAAGATGAGAAAATGGGGATATGCCAGAGTCTTTCAGGATTCTCTGAAAGCAGTGGGCTTTTGTGGGTTATATAGAAGCTTTTACGGTCCTGCTATTTCGCTAGGTCTTTCCTGCATTAAGGGGAGAAGAAGGGGGGGGGGGGGGGGGTAAGTGGCAAGAGGGAGGGGTAAAAAGGTGGGCAAAAATTGCTGGGGTCAGAATATTCCGAGGATGAAATATTTCCACTTTAAGGAATGCGTCAAAATAAAAAAAAAATGTTAAACTCTTCAGGTTTAATTAAAATAAGCAAATGAAATCGCGAGGTGGTGAGACGGGCCGAAGCGAGCGCTCGGGCGGACTCGGGAGTGCGCTGTTGCCGAGTCGAGGCGCTGGAGCCCACTTTCGTGCGCTGGACCCCGCCCCACTACTACTCGTCCGGTAACAGCGCTTTTTCCGAGCGAAAATGAGTGAAAACTGTTTTTTTGCAGTATCTCGAGAACGGTTGGAGGGAAAAGGGTCGTTTTACTCATTTTTCCGACTCAAATTTCCCGCTCTTTCCGATGGTGCCATCAGAATTTCAAAATTCCGACATTCGTTACATCAATTTTGCTGAAGAGGAGGTAATAAATAGGTTTTCAGGGAATTTTTCTCTCAATTTGGGAATTTTTTTCTCGCAATTTTAATGAGATTCTCAACAATATTTATTATTATGTTAAATTAATAATTTATTCTGTCATCAATGAAGAGTCTGGCGAGTAAACGATAAGCGTAATAAGTAGGAGTCAGGCGTTGACCGGCGAGTGCCATCGTTCAAGTATCAATAGGAAATGGCCCGACGGTGTAAATTTATTGGTGATAAAATCGGACCGAGTATTTTATGAGCCCCTCTTTGGTATATATGTATGTTTGTAAACGCAATCAGCTTCCGTTAGTGATTGAAGGATAGTTGAATACTTGTCATTAGCATGAATAACAAGAGAGACAGAGAATAAATGTTTTTTTTACTTGAGTAGTTAAAAAAAATTATTATTGACGTCTATGAATATGTTAAATTCAATTATTCTGTAATTTTATGGATTTTTATGGGTTTTTAAATTGGCAGTGGGTTTAAAAAAAAGGCGTGGGTTGTGGGTCACTCTCTTTATAATCCCCGATGATTTTCCTTTCATTTCCCTCCGAAAAACCCAATTTTTTGCATTTTTAATCGCAAAAATCGGTAAAAAATAATGTAAAGCAACTTACATTAAAAGGATCTCCGAAACCTTTTGGGTTAAGAAAAAAACTCAAGAGACCTTTTTTGTGGAGAATTTAATTTCCTACAAAAAAGGTTTCTTGACAAAATCCCGTAAACTCAATAGTTTTCGAGATCTTTTTTAAAAACGTGAAAATGTTCCGTTTAATCGTTTTTTTTCAATAACTTGGGAACGACTGCTTTAAAATCAGTTGCATTATAGTGTTTTCCGGGGTAAAATCTCCCGTTCTACCCCATGGAACCATCAAAATTTAGTTTCAGGAGCTTTGACTATTCATTCCGAAATTTATTCGCAAATAGCCCCGAAAATCCGCAACAAATGGGAATAATTATTTTTTCACACACAAAATGAAGACATTGATGTCATCATCAATGCTATGACACATCCCCCAAGCATTGTAATTCAGCCAAGAAGAAGAAATTAATTGCAAGAGAAAGCGTTGAGGGAGAAACTATCGAGGGCACAAGACATTTCTCTATGCTTTACTGTTCTTCGGACAATATAACGCCTTCGTTCG
Organism: Aleiodes leptofemur; assembly: GCA_963942555.1. Lineage (NCBI taxonomy): Eukaryota > Metazoa > Arthropoda > Insecta > Hymenoptera > Braconidae > Aleiodes > Aleiodes leptofemur. Next base: position 1,633,187 of record OZ012623.1, read on the forward strand.
CTTCCAAACCCCCCCGGCAGATACATCAAGGGACCTTTACCAGATCCCTCGCCCTCCGGAAAATTAAACGTGTAACCTCACTCGGCTAACCACCATTCTGTGTTCACACATACATCAAAAAAAAAGAAAAAAAAATGGTGAACACACGTAGTCTTGTATTTCTCCCATTTTCTCGGGTGAAAATACACAAGCCTGGGTTTACGCAGCTGACGGAAATTATTCGACACACCCCCTAATCCCTATGAAATATATCACTACAATTCCTGCGAAATTGCCGAACGAACCAATAAAAACGTCAGAAAATCAAATTTTGAAAAAGTGCTTAATTAATTTTTGGGAGGAGGGAATTTTTATTTTAAAAAAATACTGACGTCATGTAGACACTTATCCCCCCTCTCCTGATTTTTTTCAGAATTTTTCACCTCCTCTAAGTGCCCGAAAAAAAATCCCCTTTGACTTCAATTAGTTTCATTCATTTTTTCTATATTTTTATACTCTTTCGCAGGGGAAAATTTTAAATTTAAAAAAATACTAGCATAATCTAGACCTTCATCCCCCCTCCCCTGATTTTTTTCAGAATTTTCCACCCCCTCTAAGTGCCCAAAAAAAAATCCCCTTTGACTTCAATTAGTTTCATTCATTTTTTCTACATTTTTATACTCTTTTGCAGGAGAAAATTTTGAATTTCAAAAAATACTAGCATAATCTAGACCTTCATCCCCCCTCCCCTGATTTTTTTCAGAATTTTCCACCCCCTCTAAGATCCCGAAAAAAAATCCCCTTCCATTTTAACTAGTTTCATTTATGTTTTCAATATTTAAATAATTTCTCGCAAAAGCAAATTTTCAATTTTAAAAAATCCTCGCATCATCTAGACCCTTACCCCTCCTTTCCTGAACTTTTTCAAAATTTTCCCACCCCTCTAAATACCCTTGAAAAAATCCCCTTCAACTTTGCTTAGTTTTATTAATTTTTTTAAAATTTAAATAATTTCTCGCAAAAGCCAATTTTCAAATTCAAAAAATACTACCATAATCCAGACCCCAATCTCCCCCTCCCCGAATTTTTTCAAAATTTTCCCACCCCCCTAAGTGCCCGAAAAAAAATCCCCTTCCAACTTTTTGATTAGTTTCATTTATTTCCACGTAAATCCGCGAGCTCTGATTAAACCTATAACCCTTCATTTTTTTTCTTCTCTCCAACAAAAACTTTCATCTGCGAATGAGAAAAATGAAAGAATCAGTCTCTTCTCATGATATACCCAAGAGCCAGCGAGATTACTTCAGCAAAAGAGTTGAAATAAAGGGGGAATAAACGAGAAGGGCGAGGAAGATCAAGAGAGAAAGAGAAAAAGAGAGAGAGAGAGAGAAAATAGCAGCCACCATAGCTGTGCGATGTGACGCGTGCCGTTTTTCAACGGGGCGTTGGGATGCTGAGAGCCGTCCCCAGTTCACGGACAGAGAATGCGCCATCTCTGTCTAACCAATGGACTTGATAATACAGTGTTTATCTCACTCGCACATAGCCTCGGTGGCTGCGCGCTTTCTCTACGCGCGCCACGACCAATCCCCGTCCAACACAGTCCACACAAAAGGAGAATGTCTACTCACAGTGTGTCTGTGTGAGTAGAAATCTATCCAATATGGCTGTGACTGACTCTATTCATACACGGAGTTTATCCGTCTTGCGTTCCGAGAGAATATAATTTTATTTTCCCGCGTTTTATTGACTCTCGCCTAATTAAAAGAGCATTTTTATGTAGGATTAGGCGAAGATTGTTGGAATTTTGAATTTTTGATTGCGCCATCGGAAAGAGCGGGAAATTTGAGCTGGAAACGAGTACCATGACGACCTCTTTTCATTTAAGCGTTTTTAAGCGAAATAGCGCGAAAAAACGAGCGAAAAACGTTTTTTTGCGATATCTTGAGAATGGCTGGACCAAAAAAGGCCGTTTTACCCACTTTTCCGGCTCAAATTTCCCGCTCTTTTCGATGGCGCCATCAGAATTTCGAAATTCTGACATTTCTTACATCAATTTTTACTGGAGCGAAGTTAATAGAGACTTTTATACTCTCGTATTTCATTTTCTCCCCAAAATCCAATATCTGTTCTTTTTGTTTCTTCTTCTCCCCAAGTGTTAGTGTCCTGAATTTTTCCACTTAGTATTCGACACAAGAGAACGTTTGATTGGAGGATGAAATAAGCCACGAAATAAAACAGACACACGAATTCCTGGACGACACAGTTGGACGTTTGCTTCATGGCAAACAATATTATTACAAAAAAAAAGAGGGAGGAGAGAAGAGTTCAGGCAACTGTGTTAGCATGTGTCCAGTATATGTGTGTGTGTTAGTATTTCTCTTCTGCACTCGTGCACAAAAAGAATGTGCCAGAAAAACGTATTTTCCGGAAGAATAGAGAGAAAGAGATAGAAATCGCTTCCGTGTTTCCATGGGAACAGACGTCATTCAGTCTCTCTCCTTCGTTTAGTTTTTACCATCCCCCATTTTATTTTTCCTCGCCCCAATGACCTCGAGGTTTTCGGAGACAAAACGCTTAAACGTAAACGGAGAATTTTTCAATTCCATTAAATTTTTTTTTTTTTTTTCTAATTCCATTAAATTAGTTTCAATAAAAAGAGACAAAAAAAGGAGAAATGATCGAATTTTAAAAAATTATTTCCGGCGCCAATTCCACGCTTACGAAATTAAAAATCGTTATTATATTATCTCCATAATTAATTAGATTTACCATAAAATTTTCATGCGCGTAGCTTCGAGCGATTTTTTTGGCCTTTTTCGCTTTTTCTCACTAAACCGCTGGAGATACGAAAAAATCCCATGGGACCTTTTTTGTAGAGCTTCAAATTCTCTACAAAAAAGTATCTGGCGCCATTTTTTTATCTTCAATATTTAACATACTATTTGGGCAAAAAGTGATTTTCGCGAGGTCAAATGAATTTTTATGAATTTTCATTAGGACACAATGCATTTCTGTTTACTTTAAAAGTAGGTAATATATGAAATATACTCGTTATTTACATATAACAGATAGTGGAGAGAGCAAAGTGAGTTACGTGTTAGTATCAATGCGCGTGAACTGCTCCCATGCCACTCTATCGGACATTTTCAAATAATTTATTAGTATTGATAAAAGAAAATGAATAAATTCACTTTGAGACATAAAATCGAGGATTTATGGTGCGTAGATAATTTCGTTAAAAAAAAAATATAGATACACTAATCATATTCAGTGAGTAAATACTTTTGGCTGTCAAAATGTAGGATTTTTAAAGTGGAAAATTGTCTCATTAATAATTTGTAAGGAAAATAGTGATAAAGACGTGAAAAAAATTATGATAAAAAATTGTCGTTAATTGAAAGAAAAAAAAAAGAAGTGGAGGAAGAAAAAACACTTACGCTCTTTTGATTCTGGAATTCTGAGCTCGATTTTGGGGATTTTTTTGGAAATTCGGGATTTTTGACGGATTTTGGAGATTTCTGGGGTTTTGATGAGCGCAGCGTGAAAACTTGATGGGGTGAAAGGGGAAAATGGACGTCCGGGGGAAATGGAGACGGGATTTTGGGGATTTTGGGGGGGATTGATTGGGATAGGGGATTTTTTGATGGTTTCGTTGGAATGCTGAGGAAATTTGAGGCGGAAAACATGGGGCACTATTTGTTTTTAGGAATTTTTTGAAAATACGGGATTTTTGGTGGAGGATTGAAGGTGAAATCCTTTGGATTTTCGGATATTTTCAGGTTTTTGGGGATTTCTACGGTTCTAATAGTCGCAGCGCAAAAACTCGATGACGAGCGGAAAGGTGAGATCATTTGCCATTGATTCACGTGGTTTTAAATGAATTTTCAACGATTTTCGAGGGATTCATTACGGGTTTTTATGAAAATCAGTTTTGCCCCCATAACTGTCTCAAAAATCCCGAAAAATTCATTTTAAACCACACGAATCAATGGCAAATGATTCCACCTTCCCAACAGTCATCAAATCCCTCTGCTGCGATTAATAGAGCCAGAAAAATCCCCAAACTCCTGAAAATCCCCAAAAATCCAAAGAATCTCAACTTTTACCCCCAAAAAATCCCGAATTTCCAAAAAAATCCCCAAAAATCAATGACACATGTTTCCTCCCAAAATCCCCCACTTTCCCCTCTAAAATCCCACAATTTCACCTCAATCCACCTTTTCCACAACACTTAAAAACAAACGAATCTCCCATTACCACAGATTTACAAAATTCACTCCCTCACAATCCCCCTCCCCTCCTCCTTTTCTCTCCTCTCTTCTTTTCAACTGATGGCAAATATATTATGCCTCTCGTAAAATTAAGTTTTTACGATCATTTTATGGACGCACAGCGGCCCGTGGATTCAACTCACGGGCATTTTCTTCGCTTCCATCGTTGCAAAAAAGTGCAGCTGGCCGAAAACGTCAAACTATCTTTTTTTTTCTCTCGAAGAGTCCTCTGCATCTTTCGAATTCGGCGGCTCTAACTTTTCTCTGGAGTTGCATCTTTTTGCGACAGGTTTTTCCGCGGGTATTGCGAGTGGAGGAAAAATGAGGGGGAAAAGGGGGGGGGGGGGGTTCAATCAACACGCACTGGCACTTCTTCTCGAGTCGAGGAACGAACGGAAAATAAAATACCGACGGACAGACAAATTGTCCGAAGCTGCGACACAGACTTGGACGCTTTCTCTTTTCGGAGCAAAAAAAAAAAGAGAAATTTGGGGCAGGATTGGGGTAAATAGGGATTTTAAGTCGCTTTTGATATTTGGAGGGTTTTGGAAAATTTTCCGGAGGTTATGGAAGGTTTATTCAGTGAAATTTCTTTCAGAATTCCGGAAAAAAGGCTAGAATCAGTGAAAAATTGGATTTTTTTGGAGAAATTTGGTAATTAAAAGGGTAATGAGGGGCGAAATGGGGTGGGATATGGGAATGAGGGGCAAAATGGATCGGAGTAAGATATATATTCCGTTTTGCCCCGACTTTTTGGATGAAAAATTGATATTCTCAATTTTAAAAAATCAATTTTTACGATTTTTTGATTTTTTTTTTCCTAAAATTTTAGAATTTTGTAATTTTTTGGAGGAAAATAAGAGAAATTGGAATTATTGGGAAAATTTAATTATTCAATGGGGTAAAATGGGTTGGAATATCAGATAAATTCTATTTTGCCTCATTTTGCCTCATTTGCCAATATTTCCAACATAAAAACTCTTTTTTTATGAATTTTAGATTTTTTCCTGTAATTTGAGAATTTTGTAATTTTTCTAGAAAAACAAGAGAAATTGAAATTATTGGGAAAATTAGGTATTTAATAGAGCAAAGAGGGGCAGAATGGGTTGGAGTATGAAATATATTCCGTTTTGCCCCAATTTTTTGAATGAAAAATTAATATTTTCGAAATAAAAACTCAATTTTCATGATTTTATTGCGATTTTTTCCCTGAATCTTTAGAATTTTGTAATTTGTTTAGCAAAAAAAAAGAGAAAATTGGGTTTAAATATGAAACAGACGGTGAATAAATAGGGAATGTAACTCTCTTTTGATATTTGGAGGGTTTCGGACAATTTGCGGAAGTAATAAGAGGTTTATTCAGTGAAATATCATTTAGAATTCAGGAAAAAAGGGTTAAAATTAGTGGAAAATTGGAATTATTGGGAAAATTTAATAATTAAAAAGGTAATGAGGGGCAAAATGGGTGGGATATGGCAGTGAAGGGTAAAATGGGTTGGAGTAAGGAATACACTCCATTTTGCCCCAACTTTTCGAATGAAAAATTGAATATTTTCGAAATAAAACCTCAATTTTTATGATTTTATTGAAACGTTTTTTTCCTAAAATTTCCGAATTTTGTCATTTTTCTAAAAAAAAAAGAGAAATTTGGGTTCAAATTTGAGGCAGCCTTAGAGTAAATAGGGATTCCGACATTTTCTCATTTTTGGAGTTATTTTGAAAATTTTTTGGAGATAATAAAATATTTAATTGGTGCTCTTCCTAAATTATTGTTCAAAATTCAGGCAAAAACTCTATAAATCATCGAAATATTTCAACTTTTTTTCTCAAAAATATCAAAATTTTAGAGGCAATGGCAAATGAAATAGGTTCAGCTATAGATAATATCCCATTATACCCCAAAAACCCCATTTTACCCCAAAATACCATTTTGCCCCAATTTTTTAAAACATAAACCCTCATTTTAACGATTTTTTCTTTGAATTTCCTTGAAAAATTCAGAATTTTCTATTTTTTTCTTTCATCGAATAAAAAAAAATGACCAACAGCCCAGATTTGTCCCTGAATATCTCCATCACCAAGAGAAAAAAAAAAGAAGTAAACAAACTAAATAATACATGACTCAGAGTAATACATTCTATGCAGATGTGTCTGTTCCAACGACGATAAAAAACAAAATATGCGCAAAAAAGAAGAAAAAAAAACAAATATATAAAGAAAATAAAGAAAGCAGTACGAGGGGTTGAGAAATCTAAGCCTAGCCTTGTGAATTCCTTCGCAGCCTTCGAGGGATCACATATTATTTTAGTTGAATTATTTATAGAGCCAGCTTTAGGCGAATGGAGGACGTGGCCATATCAGAGGGACTCTGGGATGCTTTTTATTCTTTCGAGAGAAATGGACAGAGAGCCAAAATGTCGTCTCGTTATGTGGAAGATCTTCGTTGTAACGAGATGACAGAGGTTATTGGGCAGTTGGAATAAATGGAGTTTGTGTGTATTTATTACAAAAAATTAAACATATTTTTTTGATTTTTTTTTGAAAATTCGGGATTTTTTGGGGGTGGAAGGTGAGATTTTTTGGATTTTTGGGGATTTTCAGGAGTTTGGGGATTTTTCTGGTTCTATTAATCGCAGCAGAGGGAGTTGATGACTGTTGGGAAGGTGGAATCATTTGCCATTGATTCGTGTGGTTTAAAATGAATTTTTCGGGATTTTTGAGACAGTTATGGGGGCAAAACTGATTTTCATAAAAACCCGTAATGAATCCCTCGAAAATCGTTGAAAATTCATTTAAAACCACGTGAATCAATGGCAAATGATCTCACCTTTCCGCTCGTCATCGAGTTTTTGCGCTGCGACCATTAGAACCGTAGAAATCCCCAAAAAACCTGAAAATATCCGAAAATCCAAAGGATTTCACCTTCAATCCTCCCCCAAAAATCCCGTATTTTCAAAAAATTCCTAAAAACAAATAGTGCCCCATGTTTTCCGCCTCAAATTTCCTCAGCTTTCCAACGAAACCATCAAAAAATCCCCTATCCCAATCAATCCCCCCTAAAATCCCCAAAATCCCGTCTCCATTTCCCCCGGACGCCCATTTTCCCCTTTCTCGCCATCAAGTTTTCACGCTGCGCCCATCAAACCCCCAAAAATCCTCAAAACTTTTAAAATTGCTTCTAAAATCAACTCGAAATGCCCCAAAATAGTCAAATAATTAAGAATTCTATCAAGAAGCGACTCAGCAGGAGAGTCTGGATGTCCTACGCCTTTACGACCAATTAATGGACTCACAATATCAACAAATTACGTAAAAAAACCGCGTCTTCACAAAAAAAAATAAAAAAACTCCCGAAACATTAAGAAATCCCAATCCCTCGAATCTGCAAAATCTCTTCATTTTTTTTCTCCTTCACTTTATCGCGCTTGTGTAATTATAAATAAAAAATAAAAAAAAGAGGCGTACGAACAGCCGAAGGAGAAATCCCATGGCTGCTGCTGGGGCTGGCCCCAACTCCATGGACATCTCTCCAATGCCCATGAGCTGGGTGGTCTGGACACGCGCATGTATTTTTTTCTTCTCAGCCTTTTTTTTTTTCTTCCTTTAAAATGACCGCCACGTCGTTGGGCCGATGTTCGGAATATCTTGTGGAGAAATTGTAGCCGCCTTTGACTCCATCCTCTTCATTTGTCGATGATGATGCGTGCGGACTTAATCATTGGATTGAAATTCCATGGAATTTTGAAGGCAATTAGAGGAAAGGGTATTTTTTTTTGTACAGCCATTTTGACTATCTGTCTGTTTAATAGAAAAGGGCGAAATGAACATTTCAAATTAGTTATTGCGCCCAGAATTACGTTGAAATCAATGAAAAATTGACATTTTCAGGAAATTTAGTTAAAAATACGCTAATTCCACTTTTTTTCCATTTCCTCATGAATATCTTGGAAACTAAGCGAGATAGGGCAATTTTACCTCAACTCTTTTGTATAACTCTCAAAATTCTCTACAAAAAAGGTTTCTTCCAAAATTCCCCTATCTCCCTCCATTTCTCAGATATTCTTCTCCAAATCACCAAATCCTAAAATTTCCATTAAAAAAACTCTTTTTAACTAAAAATTAGTAATAATGGCCTATTTGTCTTCAATTTGAATAATTTTATTCAAACATACTCGTTGAACGTTTCCGAGAAATCGAATGAACTCTCCAGACAGTAATAATTCGAAGTTTAAAACCTCCGGAGAGAGACTGGGCAACAGTTTAAGATTTTTTTTTTTTTATTAGACTTTTAAGAATTAAGTGTTATTACCGAGACACTTGAAGTGTTCACACCTCGTTTCTTGTGTGAACACAGATCTCTTCGATTAAACAACAAAGATACTTTGTATGTTTGTGACTCTCATTCTGATTTGATCTCATGAAAAACACAAGAAAGTGTTGAAAAATGATTAATTCACATGATTTTACGAGAGTAATGATCATTCATTCATTTCTTGGCAATAAAATCCGTAAAAAATTGTGCATTATCCTTTTTATATTTGCATTAATAAGAAGTGATATACACATTGATGATTGCTTTGATGCATATTAATTGGCAATAGTAAAGTCAAATAGTTTATGAGTGCTTTAATTATAATTTAATGAATTACGAGTGACATTTATTTCGTCTTGACATCCATTATTGATGAAAGCTTATTTTTCTAGACTTTTTTTTTTTAATTTTGGGGATTTTTAATTTTCGATGATTTCATCGGCTTGCCACGCAAATTCTACCCCGGAAAACCCTATAATGCAACCCATTTTGCCCCAGTAGTTCCTGAGATAATCAACCCCAAACCCATTTTTATCGATTCTTCCACCTGAGATATCTCGAGAATGGCTGGGGCAAAATGGGTTGCATTATAGGGTTTTCCGGGGTAGAATTTCCCTGGCTATCCAATGGAATCATCAGAATTTCAAAAATCTTTGGTTATAATGGTTTTTTCCCTTTTTGGGACAGTCATCAGGTGTAACTATTCATGATAATGCGTGAGTTCTTCAGCTGTTAGGACATTAGCCACTGATCGACAAGTCTTACGCTCGTTGGAAGGCTGCTTTAAGAATTTTATGGGGTGGTCGGTGTAATTTGATGGCCCATAAAATCACCTGGTCTAGTTTGTGTGTTTCTTTTTTTCACCGTTGTTTCTCCTCTTTTTCCCCTCCCCCCCTCCATCCTCAATACTTTGTTCTGCACACGAAAAATCAAAAAAATGAAAGAAAAAACGATTTAAAAAATTTCTGATGCTGATTGCGATAGAAATTTCATTTCCATTTGGCAAATCGAATTTTCTGGGAGGAAATTCTGATTTCAGAGACAGAATAAATGGAGGAGTAGAGGAAACGGGAAACGTGGGGGAAATTGAAAATGAGATGGACGATAGATGAACACGAAAGGAGGGGGGGGGAGGGGGTATTTCGGAAGTTTCATACGGTAAGGCGTGCGTCCGGGGTCGAGTGAGAGATTCTGGGTGGTGGGAGGGGAAAAAGGGGGGGGGGGTGATTGCTGGCAGAGATCGTGGATGGGTTTGAGGGGGGGGGGGGGGGGGGCGGAAATTACGAGAGTATTGAATTTGTGTGTAGAAATGCGTTTTTTGACGAAAAAGTGGGGATTTTTTTTGGAAATTCGGGATTTTTTGGGGGTGAAAGGTGAGATTCTTTGGATTTTTGGGGATTTTCAGGAGTTTGGGGATTTTTCTGGTTCTATTAATCGCAGCAGAGGGAGTTGATGACTGTTGGGAAGGTGGAATCATTTGCCATTGATTCGTGTGGTTTAAAATGAATTTTTCGGGATTTTTGAGACAGTTATGGGGGCAAAACTGATTTTCATAGAAACCTGTAATGAATCCCTCGAAAATCGTTGAAAATTCATTTAAAACCACGTGAATCAATGGCAAATGATCTCACCTTTCCGCTCGTCATCGAGTTTTTGCGCTGCGACCATTAGAACCGTAGAAATCCCCAAAAAAACCTGAAAATATCCGAAAATCCAAAGGATTTCACCTTCAATCCTCCCCCAAAAATCCCGTATTTTCAAAAAATTCCTAAAAACAAATAGTGCCCCATGTTTTCAGCCTCAAATTTCCTCAGCTTTCCAATGAAATCATCAAAAATGCGCTATTCCAAACATTTTCCTGGTAAATCGGCCATTTTCCCACAAAAAAAACCCAGAAAAAATCCTAAACCCCTTAAAAAAAAAAAAAACAGCAGTAAAACACGACTTGACTCCCCGTCACTCGGGAAAATTTACCCAAAGATTTATATTCAAAGGCGGAGTCAGAATGAGAGACATCATCATCTGGAGAATCAAGAAGCGATAGCATGATGCAGCGCATGTTCTCGCGAAAAGGGGCGGGGGTAGGGGGGGGGGGGGGGAAAGGGGGAGAGACGTGTATTATGAGGAGGAAAGGGGGGGGGGGGAGGGGAAGGGGTGATGTTTCGCCCACGTTGAGAGTATGGAGTGATTCAAGTTGTGTTTATAGCTGAATATGTATGCATAGCAGTGGCCGTTGGATCACCGTTGGGTGCTTCGAGGAACTCATTACCCCGGGCACTGAAGGTATTAGCATATTTAGAGAACCATTTCTCTCCCCCTCCCCCTCCCTCCTCTCTATGTTATCATTCTCGCGCAAAATGAAGGCGAAAAAGGGGGCAGATGTTAAGAGAAGAGGAGGAGGGGCAAATGAGGGAGAATGCATTAAAGATATTATTTTCGGTGAATTTCACAAAAAAAAAAAAAAAAAAAAATTTTGAGTGCAAAAATTGAAGAATAATTTTTTTTATTAACTTTTTTTAAAAATATCTTGGAAAATAATGGAGATACGCCATTTTTGGTGGAATACAATTTTGTAGCTCTTGAAATTTTCTACAAAAAAGGTTTCATGTAAAATCGCGATATCTCGTTTAATTTCCGAGATATTCATATAAAAAGAGGATAATTCTACTTTTTTTTTGCATTTTTTTTTGAAAATATTTTGGAAACTATGCGAGATAAAGCGATTTTATGTGAATTCTTTTTCTTTAGCTCTTAAAGATCCTTACGAAGACGATTTGAGGTAAAAAAGGGCGTATCTCCATTATTTTACGAAAAATCCTTCAAAAATAAGTCGATTTATCCTTTTTTTTTGTGAAAATCTCGGAAACGAAGCGAGATAGAGCGATTTTATTTGAATTCTTTTTTTTAGCTCTCAAAATTCTCTATAAAACTATATTTGAGTGAAAAAGACGTATCTCCATTATTTTCGGAGATATTGCAAGAGAAATGGTTCAAGGATTGAGATTTGTCGAGAAAATGGGGAAATTGAACCTGAAATGAGAAATAGCGTGAATCTCCCAGAGGACCTGAGAATGAAGCAGAGGATGTAGAAGAGATGGCCGTCAGAGTAATTAAGGAAGCTCATCCTGAGAGACAATTTAACTTAATGAGTTTCAACCCCCCCATTATACTTCTGCAAAATCCTTCAACCCTCTGAATTTTATTGTCCTCTGTATCCTCCAGAACTGGTTTTCATCAGAATCCGTTGAAAAAAAACGTATTTTTATCACTCAGAAGATGAGAAAAAAGCCTGGAATATCATTGCCTCTTTTTTTTCTACTAAAAAAAATCATTTGCACAATTTTTCATTGAATATAGGTAACTAATCTCTTATGGCTGAAGAATTCAACGGGGTAAAACGGTTCAGCTTGACATTTTCGGATTTTCGATGATTCCATTGGATAGCCAGGGAAATTCTACCCCGAAAAACCCTATAATGCAGCCCATTTTGCCCCAGCCGTTCTCGAGATATCTCAGGCGGAAGAATCGATAAAAATGGGTTTGGGGTTGATTATCTCAGGAACTACTGGGGCAAAAAGGGTTGCATTATAGGGTTTTTCGGGGTAGAATTTGCGTGACAAGCCGATGAAATCATCAAAAATTAAAAATTCCCAAAAAAAAAAAAAAAGTCTAGAAAAATAAGCTGTCATCAATAATGGATGTCAAGACGAAATAAATGTCACTCGTAATTCATTAAATTATAATTAAAGCACTCATAAACTATTTGACTTTACTAGTGCCAATTAATATGCATCAAAGCAATCATCAATGTGTATATCACTTCTTATTAATGCAAATATAAAAAGGATAATGCACAATTTTTTACGGATTTTATTGCCAAGAAATGAATGAATGATCATTACTCTCGTAAAATCATGAGAATTAATCATTTTTCAACACTTTCTTGTGTTTTTCATGAGATCAAATCAGAATGAGAGTCACAAACACACAAAGTATCTTTGTTGTTTAATCGAAGAGATCTGTGTTCACACAAGAAACGAGGTGTGAACACTTCAAGTGTCTCGGTAATAACACTTAATTCTTAAAAGTGGGGCTAAATGGGTTGCATTATAGTGTTTTTCGGGGTAGAATTTCCCCGGCAATCCAATGAAATCAAAAAAATCCAAAAATTCCAAAAAATAACAAACATCAAACTGCGAGGGTGAGTACAAAACATATCTATATATGTATATCCTCAGAGTAGACAAAATGGAGGGGATTGTGTCTTGAGTAAAATGAAATTTTCGTGTTTTTGGGGACCACCTCTGGTGCAGTGAGTCACTTGCCTATCCCAGAACCCGATAGACACATCACTCAACAGCTGAGGAATCCCAGAAACTCTTAAAAAAAAAAAAAAAAAAGGAGAGACAAACGAAATGGAGAAATCAGTGCGAGATGACAATCTCCTGATGTCGTTTGGTTCAAGTGGACCTTCGAGGCACTGGGGCTGATTCAATTATTATTTTAAGGAGGAATGTGAGGGTCTTGGGGGGAGGGAGGAAGGGGGGAGGGGGTTGTGGGCGTTGGATTAAGTTTTTACGTTCGTTCATACGAGGGAAATAGTCGTGAAATAGCAATAACGTTCTTTCACACTTGTTGCGTTTTCGACAGTTCGCGGGAAGTGCAGGCGAGTTGTTGGGATTTTTTCGGTGTTTATTAGGTTTTTTTTGATGGTTTCGTTGGAAAGCTGAGGAAATTTGAGGCGGAAAACATGGGGCACTATTTGTTTTTAGGAATTTTTTGAAAATACGGGATTTTTGGGGGAGGTTTGAAGGTGAAATCCTTTGGATTTTCGGATATTTTCAGGTTTTTTGGGGATTTCTACGGTTCTAATGGTCGCAGCGCAAAAACTCGATGACGAGCGGAAAGGTGAGATCATTTGCCATTGATTAACGTGGTTTTAAATGAATTTTCAACGATTTTCGAGGGATTCATTACGGGTTTTTATGAAAATCAGTTTTACCCCCATAACTGTCTCAAAAATTCCGAAAAATTCATTTTAAACCACACGAAACAATGGCAAATGATTCCACCTTCCCAACAGTCATCAAATCCCTCTGCTGCGATTGATAGAACCAGAAAAATCCCCAAACTCCTGAAAATCCCCAAAAATCCAAAGAATCTCACCTTCCACCCCCAAAAAATCCCGAATTTCCCAAAAAAATCCCCAAAAAATCAACGACCCATCCCCCCCCCCCTCTAAAGAAACCATCCAATTAATTAACCCCCTTCCCCCCAATCAATTTAATCAACTCTCATTTTTATAACCCCCCCCCCCTCCCCCAAAAAAAAACAAAAGAAACGAGACTCATAACTCCCAAATATATTTTCACAAAAAAAAAAAAAAAAAAAAAATTCTCAAGAATAAACCCAAGTATGTGGATCACGTTGTCGCCATAAGCTTGGACCCCTACGGAGGATTTAGCTCGAAAGAAAGAGACGAGAGGGGAGGAGGGAGGGGGGTTAAAATACCCCTGAAGGCCAATGGTCGGGGTGGAGTCACGTTTCTCCCTCTTTCCCTCTTTTTTTCCTCCCGCAAAAATCCTTCAGGGTGCCCGACCCTTCTCCCCCCCCCCCTCCCCCTTCTCTCCCTCCCTCCTCCCCCTTTCCCTCTGAGCAATAAATAAGTTTACATTTTTTTGCCTCCATTTCCTCCGTTTGTTTTTTCCCCGAGACAAGGGGTGGGTTTTATATATATATGAGATAAGGGGAGGCAAAGTAAAAGGATTTTTTTTTTTTGCTAGAAAAAATATAATGAAAGAAAATATGGAGATGAAATCTTTTTCTTTTCTTAAGTAGATTGGAGTTTTTAGGGGTGGTTTCTTCGAGAAGGGTGAATAAATATTAACGTGACGTTTTTTTTTTTTTTTTCAGAAAACATCGGGATGAATCAGGCCTTGGTTACAATTTTTAAGTTAAAAAATGGGAATTTTAGTTTTTTTATTTAATTTGGTGAGAATTCCATTTTTATTTGAGAGAAAATCGACAAAATATATTTTTATTAAAATTTTTTCTTGCAATTTGAGAAAAAATTGAAAAATGAATTCCATTTGGATTTTTTTCTTCTTTCATTTGAAGACAAGTTCGGAAAGAAGTAATATTTCAATTTTTTTTTATTTGAGCAAAAATTGAAAAAAAAAATCTATTTGTATTTTTATTATTTGAATTTATTTTTCATTTGAGAAAAAATTGTGAAAAAAAAGTTCTATTTGAATTTTTCCTTTTCATTTGAGAAACACTTGCAAAATGAATTTCATTGGAATTTTTATTTTTTCTTTTATTTGAGGGGAAATTGGAAAAGAAATTCTATTTAAATTCTCATTTTTTGTAATTTTTTTTAATTTAGAAAAAAAAAAATTTATCAAAATTTTTATTTTTCTCTTTTTTTTTTATCTAAATCGATTTTTTTAAATTCAAAATTATTATTTAAACTTTTTATCTTTATGTTGCAGTGAGGCAGGAATTGTGAAAATTGAGAGGGAATAGATTCATTTCGATGCGAGCACCATCTCTGCGAAATAGACTCAAGCTGAAGCTCCAGAACACTTCTATTTCGAGCTCTCACTCCAAACACCTTCGGTCGGTAACAAAATATTTTTTCCACACAATTTACTCAAATTTTTTTTTTTCATAATTAATTAAATGTTAATTATTAGAGAATTGAATAATTTAAGAATTTAAAAACTTTAAATTACTTTTCAAGGATTTTCTAATGGTTTCCCAGTAAAATGATGATTAGGACACATGTCATTGATCAATTCCCCAATAAAAAATCTTTAATTGCGACTTATTTGCATAAATCAAGTAAATAAAAAAAAAAAAAAGATTCTAAAAAGCATTGACCTCCAAGTCAATATCCAGGAATTTTATTCGGAGTGAAGGACTCGTCAAAAAAAATTTAAAAAATTTGAGAAGATGCTCCAACACGTCTCCATTATCCTCAAATTTTTTCAGAATTTTTCTCGGACACCTTTACTTAAAAAAAAATATTAATATCACGTGATTCAATTTTTTCGGTTCATGAAAATTTTTTTCTCCGCAAAAACATCTCACCAAAAAAAACTCGGACAATAATTTTTCAATAATTTTTATAATCCAAAAAATCTCAGTACAAAAGTATCTCATTACACTGAGGGAAAAAAATATTTTCTAGAAATAAAAATAATTTTGAGACTTTTTTTTCTTATTTGCAATGAGCAATGTAAGAAAAGTAGAGGATTTAATTGAGAGAAATCAATACTTATTTTTCTCAATATTAATTGCTTTTAGTTCGAAATTTCACCAGATCCATACTCATTTTTTGTTATTAAATTTTGCTAACTGATGACGATAAATAAACAATTATTTGTCCAAATTTCCCTTCTGCATTGATTCAATCTCGATTATATTTGCCATTAATATTTTCACGTGGAATTTTTATCAAATAATAATGTATTTGCACGGAATAGGAAATCTCAGTCCAAAAATACTCAAATTTGGCTCAAAACCGGAATTTATTTTTCGTCAACTATTCTCTAAAAGATTTATCTCATTGATTGATGTAAATGTATTCAAATTCGTCCTAAATAGGTACGAGAATTCGTCCAAAACATAAATTGTTTAAACGGAAAAAAATCCACTGGCAAACGCCATTTCCCGATTGACATGAACTATATAATATTCCTAGAAAATAATTTTTTCTCTCAGTGTATTAATTGTTGAATCTCAACTTCAGTCAAATAGACATCCATTAATTACCAACATAAATAGTGATATTATCATCAGATATTCAAAATGAAATATTAATTCTCAAGATAAAGTGATTGAAACAGGTTACTCAAAAAATTGAATTTCCCAAAATTAATGATTTTTTTTTATAATCAAGAAGTCTTCCAAAAATTTTTAAAAAATTCCGTAATAATTAAGACATTTCATACCTTCTTCTCAATTTTTTTCATATTTTTTAATCCAATCCTTCACTCAAAAAAAAAAGAAAAGAAAAAAAATTGCAGTTCCCCCTTTTGTTACTAACCCTCACAAAAATGACCCCCCCCCCCCCCCCCCAAAAAAAACAATAGGTAATTAAGAATAAGAACAAGGAAGCCCTTTATTTCAGCAAAATGCTAAAATTATGCAGTCCATTCAGATATGTTCATTACGTCCGTCCCCAGAGGAATCTTCCTACCTGATAATTATCCCTCCAAACGCATATATACATATACATACATATATATATGCCGGTGTATGCACACATATTTATTTATCTACATATATACATGTGAGCATACATGGGCATATATACACCGTAATGTTATCCTCGGAGTCAGTCTGGTGTTACCATCCCCCCCCCCCCTCCTTCCCCCTAACCTGTACACATCCCGCGTCCTATTAGTTACGAATACATCTACACAGCCGCAGTAAAGCTGCAAGTTAATAACAAGCACGGAGTGAGGGGGGAGGGAGGGGGGATACACCATACACACCATGTGGATAACGTACATGTACGTTTGGAGAACCATAAACGTTGGAAGATGGTCATTAGTTATAGCTGGTAAGCAGGTATATGCTATAGCTATAGCTGCAGCAGCAGCAAGCCCTTTTGTGAAACAGGTAGGCAAAGAGTTTTATACTTGCCTGAAGAGAAAAAAGGAGCAAGAGCATTTGGTCATTTCAAGTACTTAGATAACTTTTTATATTATTCCAACACACAGACACACACATACACAGACAAAACTGTGTCGTCACGCATATCATCTTTTGTAGGACATGGCTCATTTAAGATGTTACTTACACTTTATTTTAGTGGCTTATTTTGCTGGTTAATGGTGACAGATAGATTTGCAAGTCATACGAGGAAGAGGTTTTGGTTGGTGTTTTTTTTTATGGAGGAGAAGGTTGGAAGCGGTGTTGTCGGATTTTGGGGGGGATTGATTGGGGTAGGGGATTTTTTGATGGTTTCGTTGGAATGCTGAGGAAATTCGAGGCGGAAAACATGGGGCACTATTTGTTTTTAGGAATTTTTTGAAAATACGGGATTTTTGGGGGAGGATTGAAGGTGAAATCCTTTGGATTTTCGGATATTTTCAGGTTTTTTGGGGATTTCTACGGTTCTAATGGTCGCAGCGCAAAAACTCGATGACGAGCGGAAAGGTGAGATCATTTGCCATTGATTAACGTGGTTTTAAATGAATTTTCAACGATTTTCGAGGGATTCATTACGGGTTTTGATGAAAATCAGTTTTGCCCCCATAACTGTCTCAAAAATCCCGAAAAATTCATTTTAAACCACACGAATCAATGGCAAATGATTCCACCTTCCCAACAGTCATCAAATCCCTCTGCTGCGATTAATAGAACCAGAAAAATCCCCAAACTCCTGAAAATCCCCAAAAATCTAAAGGATCTCATCTTCCAGCCCCAAAAAACCCCGAATTTCCACAAAAAATCCCTAAAAATCAATGACATATGTAGAAACCACCGTTGTCACGTGTGCTACTCTCAACCATACTATATATACCGCGCCTTAGTACCCTCTTTTGGCAACAGCGCATTTCCGAGTCCACCCGAATACCCATTCGGCCCCTCTCGCCTCCCCTCCCCTCCCCTCCCTTTCTTAATTCCATTTATCTTCAATTTAACTCGAATATTTTCTTTCTTAATATAAATTTTCAAATAAATCGTTGAAATTCGCTGAATAATTTCTGTTTCTCTCCACATTTCTACATTCTGTCACCTTTTCTCTCGCTCCCTCGAGGTCACAGAGGACGCTGGCATTACAATGAGAGGGATAATCACGTTCGTCGAAGGCCGAATGTGTACACAAACACCAAAGCATTCACATTTTTTTGCCCCAATAATATTTGATCCGTGTATTCTAGACGTCGTAAACCCCATTGGGGAGAGTTGGAAGGTCACCAAGAAAATATATATATATAAATACTCCTTCCCCCCTTTTTTTTTTCCTCGTTGGGAAATGGAGTTTCCTCAGTCATGGAAATACCGAGGAAATTCTCCGACAAACTTCCAACAAAGACACTCATATATTTATATACACTGAGAGAAAAAAATAGTTTCTAGGAATATTATATAGTTCATGTCAATCGGGAAATGGTGTTTGCCAGTGGATTTTTTTTCCGTTTAAACAATTTATGTTTTGGACGAATTCTCGTACCTATTTAGGATTAATTTGAATGCATTTGCATCAATCAATGAGATAAACCTTTTAGAGAATAGTTGACGAAAAATACATTCCGGTTTTGAGCCAAATTTGAGTATTTTTGGACTGAGATTTCCTATTTCGTGCAAATACATTATTATTTGATAAAAATTCCACGTGAAAATATTAATGGCAAATATAATCGAGATTGAATCAATGCAGAAGGGAAATGTGGTCAAATAATTGTTTATTTATCGTCATCAGTTAGCAAAATTTAATAACAAAAAATGAGTATGGATCTGGTGGAATTTCGAACTAAAAGCAATTAATATTGAGAAAAATAAGTATTGATTTCACTCAATTAAATCCTCTACTTTTCTTACATTGTTCATTGCAAATGAGAAAAAAAAGTCTCAAAATTATTTTTATTTCTAAGAAAATATTTTTTTCCCTCAGTGTAGCGTCTTTTTTATACCAACTGTGAAAAAAAAATTAAGAATTCGATATTTTTGAGGGAACAATGCGATTTGGCGTCTGCAGACGACTGGACCATCAACTATCAACAATATTACCTTCTAGGGCTCTTTCGCATTTTTTTTCTTTTTTTTTTTTGACACACGAAAATAAGGAGATATAAAAATAACGTAAAAAAAAAGAAAGAAATCGCATGAACAGGCAAATGATGAGAATCTCATGCTGTCGGTTGTGTTGTGTTCTTTCAGCTTCTCTGCACTCTCTGGGAGCTCTCGAGGAATTCAAGATGGCCGACCACGACCAGGTTGTGCCCATGTGTGTGTGTCTGTATGTATGTGTGCGTCTTTGCGCTCTGTGTGTGTGGTGTGTCTCGTAACTTGTACGGGTTACACTGCAGTGTAGAGACTAGTTTGGGATTTTTTTGAGGGTGAAGGGGTTTTAAGAAAAATCTGAAAAAATTCAGGGATGCTGGGGATGATCACGGTCGCCTTCCTGAATTTTTTCAGATTTTTTCACCGACTGGTTGGGTCTGAAAAAAATACGATGTATCAGATCAGTCGTAAAATGACGGTTTCCTGACCATTTCTGACCTTACCTCTAATTCCTGTTGGTAATTTTTTATTTCAGTCACTTTTTCGATCATTTTTAGGAAAGAAAAATATCGAGCATTACATTTCAATGAAATTTGTATTATGTAATAAATTGAAGCAGAGATCGACAAAAAAAAATTCGCATTTTTAATTTTTTAATTTTTTTCATTTCTGTAACTTCCATCGAAAAAATTTTAATTACTTTCTTAGTGAAAAATTTGGATCTTTAAATTTTTCATTAGTTTGAAAATTAATTTTTTTTTTCAACAATTTTGATTACTATTGTAATTTAAAATTTGACTGATGGAATTTCATAATTATTTCCTTTATTAAACTTATCAACATTTTTATTAGTTAAATTGAATTATAAATGTCATATAAGCGTCATTTAGATTGGATTAAATTATAAGTTCTTATTTGTGTTACATTTAGTTAAAACTCTCAACTCAAAATTTTTGTCTGAAAAACGGTTATATTTGGGAAGATTAAACATAGTAGCGTTGATTTTATTATAAAATTAATTATTCCAATCAATTAATAAGTAAGAAAGAATCAAAATTTCGAATAAGAAAAAGAATTATAAAATTTCATCAGTCAAATTTTTAATTACAATAGCAATCAAATTTGTTAAAAAAAAAAATTAATTTTCAAACTAATGAAAAATTTAAAAATCCAAATTTTTTATTGAGAAAGTAATTAAAATTTTTTCGATGGAAATTACAGAAATGAAAAAAATTAAAAAATTAAAAAAGTTTGCACTCCAAAATGAGGTAAAAGAGAAAAAAAATTAAATTCAGTTATCGGTAAAATGACGGTAAACTTATCGGTCAGTTTTTAGTTTCACATCACTATTTGCAGGGCATCGTTCGCTTCCCCTTATTTCCCCCCCTCCCCCCCGTTTCCCCTCTCGAGGCGGACCCGTTTGGGTTGGGCCAGCGGTCCACTCTTGCCCATTTTGTCCTCAAGCAAGATCAAATTGCATGGGAAGGGGACGAGGATTATACGCAGGAGGGGGGGGAGGGGTAAATCCGTGCGCCATCGACTCCGGAAAGCGGCCATTCCAGTTTGACAGTGAAAGAAAAAAAAAGGGCATGATACTTGAATTATCTTTGGGTTATCTTGTTCCAAGAAATTCTGGTTTCTAGATGGTCTGGAGGAGAAAAAAATTATCGAGTGCGTGTTATCGCGTTTGGTATCTAGTTGAAAATTAAAATGCTATTTTATTGAGAGCATTCGTGTTTTTTTTCAACGTAATTTGATGATAAAAAAGAAATTAGATTGTGATCGATAATTCTTGAAATATCGATTGATCGATGGGATATATCGCATTGAATTCGAAATTGGATGACATAAAAGAAAATTGAGAAAACAATATCACAACGGTTTTTAATCGATTATTTTGGGAATATCGATCAATCGATTCGATATATCGAATTTAATTCGATATATCGCAAATGATTCGATACTTGCTTTTCTTCTGTTCCGATTTTAGTAAAAAAAAGGATCCTATTAATTTCTAATCGATTGTTTTTTAAATATCGATTAATCGATTCGATATATCGCAACAAATTCGATATATCGAATTATTATTCAATACTCCCTTTTCCCTCGTTTTAATTTAAGAGAAGAAAAAAAAGGATCGCATCAACTTTCAATCAATTAGTTTCCAATATCGATTAATCGATTCGATATATCGAATCAAATTCGATAATTTCGTTGCATCGTCGCAATTTACGGGGATTCCCCATAAAAACAGCAGATGTCGATTCAATTCAAAATGGCGGATCCTCTAACCTTCAAATTCCCATAAAAAATGAAATTATAACGGAATTTCGACTCGAGTATAAAAAAGGCGCAAGTCCTAAGGTTAAAGTCGTCCATTACTACTGTTTCTGTTCGATAAGAATCGAATTTAGTTCCCATGTAATTCGCGTCTTCTCACGATGTAAACGAAGTATTAAGTGGCGGACATTTTGAGGCAAAATTCAGGCGTTTCTCGTTTTTCGTATTCGATTAAAGCAAAAGGGGAAACTTTGGCAATGGGCTCCTGGTATCGATTCCAATTAACGAAGAGACTTCCACGAATATAACGTTGATTGGGATTGTAAATTAAGCTGTCTCTCATTATTGGATGCCAGAGAATTATTCGGATGGGGAGATGAGGAGATTGGAGAGATATATAGATATATATAGATATATATCTACACGATCTGACCAATGGAATAATTCTGGAGGGAATGAAGATATTCCTTGGGGCTAGTGGTCGAAAGATTTATCATATATATGTATATATATGTATATATATATGTATGCATATATATATGTATATATATAGATATTTATTCATTTGGAATTAGTGAAGCCCTTAAAGACCAAAAATATTAATTTTAATTACTTATTTTTTGAGTTAATTTCACTTAATTTTGTTAATTTGGGGAATATTTGAGATTTGAGGGGGGGGGGGGGGGTTAAAAATGGTGGGAGGTGATGACGTATAGGTTTTTTTTTTTTTTCAATAATTTTGTTGAGAAGATGACGAAATTTTCAGTGAAAATTATGAGTTTTTGTCTTTTTTTTAGAATTTTTAGAATTTTTGTTAGAATTCTTTAATTTTTTGGAAATTTTTTGGTTTTTTGGGAATTTTCTCAGGTTCCAATTATTGCAGTGTGAAAAGTGGGTGACTGGGGGAAAGATGAGAAAATTTTACCCCTAATTCTTATAATTTTGACTCAATTTTTATCGATTTTGAAGAAAAAAAACGAGACAAAAAAACAGATTTTCATTAAAATCGTTCCAATTATTTCTAAAATCAATAAAAACGACATAAAAATTATATGAATAAATGAGGAAAAATATCGGGGAAGGGGGGGGGGGGGGGGGGGAAACCTCAAAATTTCAAAAAATCCAAAGAATTCACCTCAAAATCCTTAAAAATCTCAAAAACTCCAAAAAATCGTCTCAAAATTTTCCACAAATTTATTTCTAATTGAAAGACTCCTTAAAAAAATCTGAAAAAATTCCCAAAGACGCTCCAACCCCTCCCCCCCCATCCCCTAATTTTTTCGAAATCCCCCTCAACCCCCTTCCCACCCAAAAAAAATTCCCAACCACTCCCCCTCCAAAACTCCATTTTACCCGAATTATTCCCATTAAATTAAATTCATAAATTCCCTCAAAAAAATGCAAATCCCTTCCCTTCCTCTCTTCTCCCAAGTCTCCTCATCCTCCTCAGGATCTCCATTTTCTTATCCTCCTCCTCCTCTTTTTTACCGCACGAAAACGACTCGCCTCATCCGCGCCATTCCCCACCGTTTCCATAAATTCTGAATTTTATTTAGTCCACCGCCTTCACTCCCCCCTCTCCCCCTCTCCTTCTCCCCTTCACATGCCCCTCAGATACCATCTCTCTTTGCCGCCACTGCCTGTACAAAAATACACAGCATCCCGGGGACCGAAAGAGGAGTCATGCAACCAACTGCATCGTGTGTGTACCATAAATATAAACCGGATTGGTTCTGTAGAAAAAAAAAAACTGTTTTTTTTTTTTTTTTTTTTTCATGAAGGAAAAAATAAACGCACATGTGCGAACGTAAAAATATATATGGGTAGATATATATATACATATATAGATGTATATAGTACATATATATATAGATATATATATATATGCGCGAACGTTATTCACAGAGAAATAACGTGAAAAATCGTCTTGGATAATAATAATAATAATAATAATAATATCAGTACTAGGGTAATTCAGATACTGAATTTTTTCACTTTAATCTGTATTTACTTGGTGGTTTGATAAAATGGAGGAGAGGAGTGGGCGTGTTTTCTTTGGATCAGGTTTCGCCGGAGAATTCGCGAGACATTAAGAAATAAGAAAAAAAAAATGTTTTTTTTTGCATAAAAATGTGAGGGATTTTATTTTTAATTTAATTTTATTTGAGTATGAAAAATTATTATTATTGGGGTTTTTCGGGGGAAAATGGGGTAAAATGGGCATTCTTCGAGATTTTTTGTGAATTTAATATAGGGGAAGGTGGAATAAAATGGACACTCCAATTGAATGGAGAAATTTTTTTTTATTCAATTTTTGGAAAAATTCACTTTTTTGGCCAATTTTTGAAGGGATTTTCCTTTTGAAAATCGAAAAAATTCACTTTTTTGGCGATATCTCCGGTTCTGTTGGTCGTACCGACCTGGGGTTCATCTCAAATGAAAGATGAGCTCATTTCTCATTGATTTATGTGGTTCAAATTTTTTTAAAATCAATTTTTCAAATATTTATAGGTCATTTTCTGAAAAATCAGTTTTTGCCCTATAAGTACTTGAAAAAATTGATATTTTTCTTTTTAAACCCCATAAATCGATGGGAAATGAGCTCACCTTTCATTTAAGATCAACCCCAGATCGCTGCGATCAATAGAACCAGAGATATTCTCGAAAACCTGAAATTTTTCAAAAACAGAAGAATTTCACCTTCAAATCTTGCGCAAAAAATGAAATTTTTGAAAAATTCCAAAAAATAACTTCCGACATATGATTTTCATGGGAAATTTCCTCAGCTTTCCAATGGAATCATCAGAAAAAACCTATCTCCAATATTTCCATCAATTCCCCCTAATTTTCACAGTATAAAATGCAAAAATCCCTTAAAATCCGAAAAAATTCCCTAAAAAAATTCAATAAAAATAATTATTATTCTGCACTTTTTTGGAAATTCAGATTGTTATTATTTCTCATTTAATAGAGAAATGAGCATTGACTTGAGAGTCAATACGAAATGTAACGTGAAGGCAAACGAAATAATACCAAATCGTACAGCGCCACTGCCGCGACCACAGGATC
Source organism: Aleiodes leptofemur (assembly GCA_963942555.1). NCBI lineage: Eukaryota > Metazoa > Arthropoda > Insecta > Hymenoptera > Braconidae > Aleiodes > Aleiodes leptofemur. The sequence goes on from OZ012623.1 coordinate 1,657,841, forward strand.
GTAAAATGGAGGCCAAATGATCTTACGCGGACCGTTGCTATATATATATATATGAGACTATCGTCTTTCGTTGTATGGTGCACACGCGCCTCCTTTATATTTTCCAGTTTCTCATTCTCATTTCCGAGCCAATTGTGACTCTGAACTCTCAAAGTTAATATGCGCTTTCTACAGAGAAATTCAGAGTCACCTTTGTGAAAATTATGCGAATATTCACTAGAATTATGCAATTCGTTGGATAAATGGGGAGAGTCTCTTTGAAGTTTCTCGCAGGAGTTAACTGTTCGGTTTAGGGGAAAAAGTCAAGAGACCTTTTTTGTGGGGAATTTAATTTCCTACAAAAAAGGTCTCTTGACATTTTTCTCTAGAAGCAACGGTTTCCGAGATCCTTTCAAAATTCCAAAAATCTGTAAAATCTTCTTAAAAATGACCTAAAACTACTTTTTTTACTTCTTTCTTAGATATCTTAAACGCCGTTGAGTTTATCGAAAAAAGTTAGGAGACCTTTTTTGTAGAGAATTAAATTCCCCACAAAAAAGATTTCTTGACATTTTTCCCTAACTCCAATACTTTCCGAGATACCTTTAAGATAATCTCCTTTTCACCAAGAATAAAAATCTTACCTTGCGGCTGTGACGAAATCGCAGGGATTTTTGAACGACGGAAGAATTGCGGCGTCTTCGCCGGCACCGACGGCGATATTCCAGCAATTGCCTCCAATAATCCACTTCAAAATCCCAAGAAAAATTCCAAATTTCCGCAATGCCTTTACTCCATGCCCAAGTTCTCCTCAAAATCCGCTAAAACAGTAAAAAAAAAAAAACAAGTGGATAATAGTATTGCTTTCTAACTGATATAACTTTTTCTGCTGATACTTTAGCAATATGCTTCCGAATGGAAGTAATACAACTTTTTTTCAAATCATCATCAAAATATCAAATTTTGCTAATTCAATTCCCGTAAAAACGCTTTTTCCCTTTTTTTTCACTTTTTTTTTAGTTTTTTCGTGAGAATTTCACGTTATAATCACGTTTTTAAAGGGCATCCGGAAACTAAGCGAGATAGCGTGATTTTTGTAGAGACCTTTTTTGTAGCTCTTGAAATTTTCTAGAAAAAAAGTTTCTACAAAAATTGCGCTATCTCGCTTAGTTTCCGAATGCCTTTCGGAAAATAAAAGATATAGCTTTTTCTGCTGATACTTTAGCAATATGCTTTCGAATGGAAGTGATACAACTTTTTTCAAACCATCATCGAAATATCAAATTTTGAAAAATTCATTAAAACGCCAATAACTCGGGAACTAATCATGCAAATAAGCTCAAAAATTGACAGGCATCTAACTGATACAATTCTCGAGATAATATATGAGTATAAATAACATCAGTTGAATAGTTTCCAGAAATTCCATTAAAAACTGATTTTAGAAAAATGGACAAATCTCAAAAAGTATCGATCGAATTCTCTTTAAATAAAGCTTAAAAAATAGAGTTTGTCGAGAGGAAATTTTCCACAAAATATTAAATTTTTCGCTAAAAATATCACTTTCTCTCTATTTAGATCATTTTAAGTATCTTCTATTTAAAAAAATTACAATCGAAAATTCTGATGATGACATAGCTTCCATTCGGAAGCAATAAAAAAATTCAATTTTTCGCGCCAAAAAAAAACGGCAAATGCCTCACCAACATCGGCAACTGTCTCACAGCATATTCCCACTCCCCAGAAAGAAAGGCGCAGGCTCAGCATGAAGTAAAATAATAAAAACATGGAATAAAGTCCCCATGTCCTTGAAATTCTGCAGAGTCTCAACACATCAGGTTCTTCTTCTTCTCTATATTCCCAAAAAATTCATGAAAATCGATTCAAGAATATAGGAAATCAGGGTAGAATTTCCTCAGTTTTCCATTGGTCCTCGAATTTTTGCACTGCAATGATTAGAACCGGAGATATCCCCAAAAAACAGAGATTAAAAGACGATTTTTAAAGGTTCTTTACGATTTTTTCGAGATATCTCGAGTTGAGATTGTTGCAGCGTAAAAAATCAATGATGACGTGAAAGATGAGAAAATTTTACCCCTATTTCATATATTTTCGACTCAATTTCCATCAATTATCAGCAAAATCCCATCATATTCCCTAAAAAACCCTTTCTTCCCCTAGATCTCCCAAAAGTCCCTTAAAATTGAGTCAAAAATATATGAAATTGGGGTAGAATCGTCTCATCTCCCCATTGATCATCGATTTTCCACCCTGAAAATATTACAACCGGAAATATCCCCAAAAAACCCAAAAATTCTTGAAAATCCAGTTTTCCAGGTTTTGAGGAAAGTACGCGAGATATGTCGAGTTCTGGTTATCGTATCAAGAAAATTCGATAACCAACGAAAAGCTGAGAAAATTCTACCCCTATTTCATATATTTTTGATTAAATTTTCATCAATTTTCAGCGAAATCCCATCATATTCCCTAAAAAACCCTTTTTTCCCCTAGATCCCCCCAAAAAATCCCTAAAAATTGGGTCAAAAATATATGAAATAGGGGTAGAATCTTCTCATCTCCCTATTGGTCATCACCTTTTCACCCTACATCAATCAAAACCCCCAAAAAATCCCCAATCCCCCAAAAATTCCCTATAAAATACCAGAAAATCTCGAAAAAACCCTAAAAACACCAATAAAATGAGTTTCGGAACACTCAAAGGACGATTAAATGATCCTGCGCGTTTGCGTCTGCGCCAAGTACGCATGCGCCTTCGATCACAGGACCTCCGATCCCCCCAGTCCACCAATCACGTTCTCCTGTGACACAAAATACGTAATTCGCACTCATCCGCGCGCACTTTAACCTCAAAAAAGCAAAAAAAAAACGAGTTATTCACAGTTTTTTTGTTATTATAGAATTAAGCGCAGTTACGAGACACACAGGCTACTACTGCCAATGCTTGGCAGGCGCTACTAAACTCGCGGCCTCGTGGCACTCTTTGAGTTGTGTGGTATAAAGGCGTGCAAGCCGGGGCAAAAAGAGGGAACGAGTGAAAGAACACGTGAGGAAGAAAGGGAAAGAGGGAATTACGAGGGAACGAAGAGGGAAGCGGGAGAAACACGCCTTAGCTCGGTTCTCCAATGATCAAGAGTGTGTTGGAGTTGCGGCGAATTTTTGGGTTTTTTTGAAGTTTAGGGGGGGGGGGGGAGTTTTCGGGTTGTTGTAATGGCTTAATTAGCAGGGATCATTTAGGGGAGGGAGGGGGAAGAGGGCGAAGTGAGGGGGAATTGTAAAGAAGTTTTAGATCAAGAGTTGCGTCGAATTTTTGGGATTTTGGGGGGGGGGGGGATTGATAATTGATGCCTTAATTAGTGGGGTTAATTCAGGGGAGGGGGGAGGGGACTATGGGGGGGGGGGGATTTTGAAGACGTTTTAGATCAAAAGTGTATGGGAGTTGCGTCGAATTTTTGGGATTTTGGGGGGGGGGGGGGGGGGTTTGATAATTGATGCCTTAATTAGTGGGGTTAATTCAGGGGGGGGGGGGGGATTTTGAAGAAGTTTTCGATCAAGAGTGTGTTGGAGTTGCGGTGAATTTTCGGGACTTTTAAGGAGGGGGGGGAGGGATTGATAATGTCTTAATTAGGGATAATTGAGGGGCCGGAGGGGGGGGGGGATTTAATGAGGGGGGATTTTGAAGTTTTGGATCAAGAGTTCTGGAGTCGCCGCGGATTTTTGGGTTTTTTGAAGTTGGGGGGGGGGGACTTTGCGGATTGTTATAATGGCTTAATTAGCGGGGGGATAATTAAGGAAGGGGGGGTAGGGCAAAATGAGGGGGGATTTTGAAAGAGCTTTAGATTAAGATTCGTTGAAGTTGCGATGGATTATTGAGTTTTTTGAAGTTGGGGGGGGGGGGCTTTGTGGGTTATGATGGTTCAATTAGCGGGGGGATAATTGAGGAAGGGGGGGGGGGGGTAGGGCAAAATGAGGGGGGATTTAGAAGAAGTTTTGGATCAAGAATGTTAAATGTTGCAGCAAATTTTTGGATTTTTGAAATCGGGGGTTGCGGGTTATGATGGCTTAATTAGCGGGGATGATTAAGGGGGGGGGGGGCAAATAGAGGGGGGATCTTAAGGACGTTAGTTTTTTGAGGATATCTCGGAAAATAATGGAGATACGCTTTTTTTGTAAGAATTATTTTTTGTGGGAAATCTCGAGAGCTACAAAAAAGGTTGGAATAAAAATCGCTCTATCTCGCTTAATTTCCTAGAAATTAGCCAAAACTCCAAAAAATCCTCCAGAACCTTCAAAAAAATCTTTAAAAAAAAATTAGATTCATCATTAGTTTTTTTATCTCGAGATAAAATTGGATCAATACAGAAGATTGGCTTCTCGGTAATTGTTTCCAAGAGACCACTCCATTCAAACCATCTACTCTTCGTTCCCAGACAAAAAAAATTAAATTAAAAAAAAAAATTGAAAAAAAAACGTGGCGAAACTCTTTGAAAGTACTGAAAACCCATTCCACCAATGTTTAGTGACTCAATCGGCCATTCTCCTCGCCACTTCCCTCGTATTTCTTCCGTGCGATGACCGCCAACTGCAATTCCACAATTTCGCCATTAAAATCGAAGCCTCGATCCATTCCAAGACTCCTTTTTTTTTCTTCTCTCCACTGATAATACCCCTTCGGATCGAAGAAGTATTCTCAAAACACGAGGCAAGTGATTTTCTTTTATATTCTTCAGAGGCAGAGGAAAGAAAGAAGAAAAAAATCCTTTTATTATATCTCAAAGGTTCATTCATCGGCATTTTCTTGGGACATAAAAACTCGTGTCTTAGGCGCTCCTTCGAATGTGTCTCATATCAGACTAGAATATTCTGTCACTCTTGAGAGTCTTCTCGTAAAACTTGCGTCCACTATTTCGCGATATGAAAAATGGAGGCAAAAGCCAGTGTTATAGTTTTTGAAATCCCGAGGTTTTCTTCAGGTTTTGGAGTAGTTAAATGGGATATCTCGAGTTCTGATTACCGCAGTGCAAAATCTCGGTTACTAACGGAAAGATGAGAAGATTTTACCCCTAATTCATATATTTTCGAGTCGATTTTTATCTATTTTTGGAGGAATTACAACGAATTTGGTCAAAAACCACGTTTTTCACTGTATTTCCCAAAAATTCATGAAAATTGAGTCAAAAATATATGAAATAGGGGTAGAATCTTCTCATTTTTCCATTCATCATAAAATATTTAGGCTGCAACAAACACCACCGGAAATGTCCCCCAAAAGCTCCAAAAATAGTTCAAAGAAATCCTAAAAATCAATTAAAAAAATATAAATTTTCCACCAAAAATTCCCCCCAATTTCCCTTGACTCCAACGGATTTCATCCATCACAAAAAAAAAAAGAATAAAAAATAACTCCACCAACAAAAGATTTTATAGTAAACTTTGTGACAAAACCGTCAAAACACCTTTTGTACCCCCAAAATCTCCTCCATTCTCCTTTTTTTTAGGGGAGGAGCAACACATTACCCCAATCATCCAAATGTCCAGTCCCACCACTAGATTATCAAAAAAAAAAAAAAAAAAATAAGAAATCTTTGAAATCCACGAAAATCCATCATTAACTTAATAACCTAGAGTCATAAATTTTTTTCTTCTTGATACCCCGGGATTAAGTTAAGAACATTTTGGTATCAATGTAATATAGTTTCACCATTTCACATCTTAATATTGAGGTTTCCTCCCCTTTTGGCAATGAATCATTCTCTCTCATACACAATTTATACATGTAGTGATAAATATGATTGGCGATATTTACGACCGCAAACGTTCGGAATACATTCCAATTGGACGCATCTCACTGAATGGAAAGGCTTCATCAGGGCAATTACAATATATGGGTATTCTTGGGCAATTAAATTGGGGAAAAAAGGAGGAAAAGAAGGGGTTTTAGCCTTTAGGTTATGAGCGTGTATGGGTAATTGTGACTTCATACTTTACCAATTCTCTCTTTGAAATGTTTACTATCGTTGGATGTACTTGTTGTTAATAAGTATTTATTTAATTTATACGAAAAGTATATTTGTATTGAACAAGATCGTGAAAAAGCGGCAGAGTGCTCATTTTGCGAGTTAAATCGTCCATTCAATTTTTCCCACAGTGTTGCCAGACTTTACTCGGTATCTCTCAGCTGACAGTAAAAATGCCCAATATCTTTTCATTTTAATAAAAAAATAAACATTAATATTTGCCAATTTAAATTCAAGTTGACACAAATAATAATCACTTGTTATTATTATTTGAAATATTTCATTGCTATCTTGTGATGTGGCAACGTTGCATTTCATTTAACATGGACGACATAGGGCTCTCAGGATTCTGATTGTCGTAGCAGAAAAATTCTGTGACCAACGAAAGAATGAGACAATTCTACCCTCAATTCATATATTTTTGAATCGATTTTCATTGATTATTGAAGGAGTTACAATGTATTTTATGAAAATCGGTTTTTTCTCGGTATCTTCGGAAAATTCATGAAAAACAAGTCAATAATATATGAATTTGGGGTAGAATCTTCTCATCTTTTCGTTAGATTTGGTCAAATTGTGTTTTGACGTCAATTTCTGCGCTCGGGTAGTGTCGGGAGTCTTCGGCTACCGGTCGGAGACGCTCGGGCCCCTCCGGAAACGCTCGGCGGCCGTCGACGTCTTAATTGGCGGACGCTCGAGTCATGGCCGCTTTATTCCACTCTCTGCAGTGATTCGATCCGATGAAAAACAAAGGGCGACATTTTTACTTCAATTAAATTTTGAGGGGAATTCGAGTCTATCGATTCTCTAGGGAGGAGGGGGAGGGGTTGGGGAGGGGACAATTATACGCGCGGATAGTGAGAGTTTATGTTTATCACTTTATGGGTTGGTTAATGGGGAAAGGGTAAAATGGGGGAGCTTCTGGAATTTTGGGAGGGGGGGAGGGGGAGGGGGAACATGCGGACGCCATCGGTGACTACTACCGGATGCACGTTTTTCGGGAATATTCTAATTAGTGATTCCTGGAATTCCGGATTTTTTATGGTTCGGGAGTGAGTGTTTGTGGAGGGAGGTGAAGCTGATTTTTTTTCGGGATGAAAGGGTCCACGGAAAAATCTGAAAAAATTCCACGATAAGGTGGACATGTCAGAGCGTCTTCTAGAATTTTTTCAAAATTTTCTGTAGAGCCGCGGTTTCAGAAAAAAAAATCCAGGCTTATCATTTTCTGTTTAAATCCGATTTCTGTGTAAATCTTATTTTTTTCTGGGGTGAAGCACTCTTTTTAAAAATCTGAAAAAATTCTCCAAAAACATAGATATATAACCCCATCTTCTCAAATTTTTTCAGATTTTTTCTCAAAGCCCTTCCCTCAAAAAAAAAATCCTTTCCCTATTCCTCTCCAAAAATTTCTCAATTTTCTCGAAAATCAAATTTTTTAAACGCCTCTTTTTCGCCTTTGATTGACGATGGCTGGCACTTCTCGATGCTTAAGGGGGTGGGGGGGGGAGAACATAAGAGCTCATAAATGCGAATTTAAGAGGCGCAATAAAGGGACTTTGAAATCGAGAGTGAAGGAGCGCACGAGCCAGTGAAAAAAAAAAAAAAAACTGCACGCGCGTGCCAATTTCTTAATGCAATGTATTTTCGCACAATTCTCGTTAATATGTCAACGATTTTTCACGAAGGGGAAAAACAATTTCCCCTTCATCTCCTTGTCTCGATATTTATGAAAGGGGGGAGAAGGGGGGGGGGAATATTTTCGCTTCGTTTCCGGTGGAATGTCAGTGGAATTATGTCATAAAATTGAAGTTTGGGACCTTTTCGTCTTTCCTGTGCACTTTTTTTTTTTCTCTGCACTCTTTCCGCCATTTTTACGATTTTCGTAATGAGATGTTTACCTTGAATTCGTCACGTTCAGGTAAAATCCAAAGAAATTCTTTAAATTCGAAAAATTGGTTAAAAGTGAAACATCAAAAAAAAATATTTTTCTTTACCTTTTTCTGGAGTTATTCATTTATTTTTGGGTTTTTTGGGGATATCTCGGGTTGCGATTGTTGTAGTGCGAAAATTCGATGACCAATGGAGAGATGAGAAAATTCTACCCCTATTTCATATATTTTTGACTCAATTTTTATGCATTTTTGGGGAAATAACGAGAAAAACGTGATTTTTGGAAAATAACTTATGATTCTTATAAAAATTGATGGAAAATGGTTCAAAAATATATGAATTTGGGGTAAAATTTTCTCATCTTCCCTCTCGTCATCGATTTTTTGCTCTGCGACAATCAAGACTTGAGATATTGACAAATTCAGAGTTTTGGACCAATTCCAACATTTTTAAAATTAATTTTTATTATTAATAAATTGTGAAATTCAAGAGTTTCGTGATTTTTTTTTCGAGTCATTGAAGACTTTCCCTTTTTTCAGTCGCGTGAGAAAAGCACATTTACCCCTGACTGTGATGTTTATACCTAGGAGTAACGAGATGTTTATCCTTGAAATTTGTCACGATTTTCTAGTTTTATGGATACTCCAGTTTCTCCCCAGTTATTTTTCGGCGGAAGGCCAGAAAAATCTGAAAAAATTCAAGAAAACACTTTAAAATGTCCAAATCATTGTAGAATTTTTTCAGAATTTTTCTTTGAGTCCTTCCCCCCCAAAAAAATCATCATTCCCCCCCACTCCTCCCTACGGTTCCCACATATTGAATTTTCCTGGAAAGGCGAAGCTTCGGAAAAATCTGAAAAAATTCAGGAAGTTTCCTTGAAATGTCCCACTTATTGTAGAATTTTTTCAGATTTTTCCAAAGAGTCCTTCCTCCCGAAAAAAATCGGATTATCTCCCTCCTCGCGTCCTACTTATCGAATTCCCCCGGAAATGCGGAGTTTCAGTCCCACAGCAGTGAACTAGTCGTTCCAGGCAAGTCACAGTATCGACCGCAAGCAGTGAGGTCGCAGTGCGACCCTCAATGTCGTCCCAATGACTAGAAATTTTCGATACAAACTCAAAACGCTGGTGCCGAGGGAGTAATCCCCCCGGTTATTTTACTGCTCGAGGAATCATCGTGAAAAATAATCCCACGAGACATTGTCTCTTCTACCACTGGATGAAACAGTAATTTTATGAAAACAGTGGGAATTGCGATAAAACGTGAATATCTCATTACTCCTTTAATTTGAAAAGAGCCGATAAATTTTTATCTTTTTTTATTGAAAATGATTGCGCTTTTTTTTAGCCCTTCGCGACGCTTCAGACAGAAAAATCGTGATATATATAACTGTATGGGCAATTGTGACTCCATACTTTACCAATTCTCTCTTTGAAATGTTTACTATCGTTGGTTGTACTTGTTGTTAATAAGTATTTATTTAATTTATACGAAAAGTATATTTGTATTGAACAAGATCGTGAAAAAGCGGCAGAGTGCTCATTTTGCGAGTTAAATCGTCCATTCAATTTTTCCCACAGTGTTGCCAGACTTTACTCGGTATCTCTCAGCTGACAGTAAAAATGCCCAATATTTTTTCATTTTAATAAAAAAATAAACATTAATATTTGCCAATTTAAATACAAGTTGACACAAATAATAATCACTTGTTATTATTATTTGAAATATTTCATTGCTATCTTGTGATGTGGCAACGTTGCATTTCATTTAACATGGACGACATAGGGCTCTCAGGTTTCTGATTGTCGTAGCAGAAAAATTCTGTGACCAACGAAAAAATGAGACAATTCTACCCTCAATTCATATATTTTTGAATCGATTTTCATTGATTATTGAAGGAGTTACAATGTAATTTATGAAAATCGGTTTTTTCTCGCTATCTTCGAAAAATTCATGAAAAACAAGTCAAAAATATATGAATTTGGGGTAGAATCTTCTCATCTTTTCAATGGTCATCGAGTTTTTGCACTGCGACAATTACAACCGGAGATATCATCACTTTACTCGGAATCTTTCAACAAACAGTAAAAATGCCCAATATCTCTTCATTTTTTGAATAAAAAACCCTTCATCAAAATGGCCGCAAACCCAATTCCCCGATATTTCTTCTGAAAAAAAAAAAAAACTACTGCACTTAGCGAAAGAGCCGAAGCATCTAATGGACGTGAATATATCGCGGCAATAAATTCTGTAAAAAGCTGCAGAATAAGAGAAGCCCTCTGAAACGGAAAGACTAGGCAGTGAAGCAAAAAAAAAAGAGGAAATGAAGAAAACTAAAAAAAGAAAAGAAAAAAAGGAGAAAAAAACGATTTTCCCGATTTCTGAGACGTGCACGCGTTACTCGAAGAGATGAAGCGAAAGCGCATAAAAAGAGGAAAAAGGGCGGTGGGAGGGGGGAGGGGGTGGGGAAGAAGGGGGAGGGGTGGGAAAGAAGGGGGGGGGGTAGGAGGAAAAAGGAACTTATTTCTCTCCCGAGGAATGAGAAAACCCAGGGAAAAAAGACGTCACGTTTCCGCTAGCCAGCGGCCATCTTGAATTTGAAAGAACCAATAGGCAGACAGAAGCTGAGCGATCCACCCTCGATCAATAACTGTGGCAACCCCTAGCCGCACCCTCTGGAGCCATTTTTGGCCTGGGAAAAAAAGGGATAAGCGTGCCAGAAATTTCGATGGCTTTTGGAAGCTTCAACAGAAGCGAAATTCTCCTTTTTTTTTTTTTGTTTTTTTTTGTCTTTTGCAGTTGAATTGTGGAGAATCATTATTCATTGACGTCATGAAGATGAATTCTTCTGCATTAGGTATATATTTATGATTATTATTTTTTTTTAGAATTAATAGAGAAGCAAGAATTGTGCGTATAGGAGAATAGATTGCACATTATTATTATTATTATTATTTTTTTTTAATAGTCATTATTATTATAATTTAATTATAGGGAAAACCGGGGCAAAATGGGGTACCCCAAAAATTTCTATTTTTTTTTCAAAATTATTTTAGAATGGCTCAAAATGAATTTCAAAAATATTATTATTATTATTATTGGGAAAAAAATAATTTAACTATTTTTAAATTCTTGAGAATTTTATTTGCGATTTTTTTTTGAAAATTATTGTTAAAAATAAATAAAATAATGGAGATAAGCCCTCTCCTCCTTTTTTGTACTTTCAAAGGTTTTAAATTAGAAGAAGGGCGTATGTCCATTATTTTCCCAAAAAAACGTGTTTTTTTCCAGAAAATTATTGAAAAATTAGGAATTATTAAAGAAATTTTGAAAAATAATGGGGCTACGCTCTTTTTTTGATCAACACCGCTTTTAATAGAGAATTTTGAGAGCTGTAAATAAGAATTCATATAAAATCGCTTTATCTCGCTTAATTTCCGAGACATTTTCAAAAAAAAATGAGAAAAATCGACTTTTTTTCTTCAAAAATTCATTTAATTTCAAAAAACATTTGTTTTTTTTAATCATTTTTAATGAATTTTCAATAGTTTTATGTTGATTGCGAGTTTCAGAGGGGTTGGAGGGGGGGGGGGGGGGGGGAGGGGAAGAGGGAGGGGTAACTCTTATTTTTCCCCTTACTTCAATCATTTCTTTTTCCCTAATTCGATACCAGAATTTTGTGGCCTCCAAACCGACCCTGAAGAAAAAAAGGACAGAAATCCTTGTGCCTTTCTCTCTTTTTCGCCACAGGGTGCCAGTCTTCTTTATACGAGTCTCGGGGATTCGGAATGAGGATTTACGGCTGGTCCAATAGATATTATATACATCTGAGTATCATTTACATTGTTTCAAATAAGACATCTATCCGATTTCCCCCGAAAAAAAACCAGTTCGGATTTTTTTTCTCATACGCTGTTCATCCGAAAAATACGAAAAAATTCAGGAAAGTGTCTCAACATATATATATTATTGTGGAATTTTTTCAGATTTTTCATTCGACTCCTTCATTTCAAAAAAAAATCTACAATATCACAAATTATTAAATTTAATCAAATTTATTAAAATTATTAAATTTATTAAAATTATTAAATTTATTAAAATTATTAAATTTATTAAAATTATTAAATTTATTTAAATATTTTGCTATTTTCTAGGCAACAGCTTGGCAGCGTTGCTCGTTTGCGGAAGAATCATTGCACATTTAACAGAAGCTTCAGTAAAGAGAGGCCTTCGTCCATCCGCGTACGTAAATGCCTGTATTATTCAAATTTTTTTGCGCACATGCGCAAAGTTAAAGTCTTCACAAAACGTATTATTACGAGAATCATCAAAGAGGTGCCCATATGCCGGTAGATAATATTCCCTATTCCACTAGTATTACCCCTTTACCCCCCCCCCTCTCCTCAATCGATACCAGCCCATAACCCCTTGATTCCAAACGTTAAGGCCTTCGCCATAACATTTCGATTAAATTTATTTTCAAAAAAGTTTTTTTTTAAAGAATTTTTATGAAATTTTAAAAATTAAAAAAATTCGTTAAAAAAAATCGGATTTTTTGTCGTATTTTTTTGGAAAAATTGCAAAAAAAATGGAATTTTCTTTCATTTTTTTAGCAAATATCTCATAAAATAATGGAGATACGCCTTTTTTGGCCCAAGCCTTTTTTTCTGTGCAAAAAAGACGTATTTTCATAGATTTTTGAGATATTTCTGGAAAAAATGGCAAAAAAAAGTGGAATTTTCTCTTTTTTTTTTGCGAAAATCTCATAAAATAGTGGAGATACGCCCTTTTTATTCTGATCCTTTTTCGTAGAGAAATAAGTCCTAGCACTACCTTCCCCCCCCCCCCCCCCCCCTCTCCTCCTCTTCCTCCTTCTGAATCGATACCAAAGCCTATAACTCTCTGATTCTCAACGTCAGGCCCTCGTCCTAACGCCAAAACTTTTCCAAACACGTATATAATCGAACTTTCCTATTCTCCGCACCTTCAGTACTACGAAGTGCTGAAACTTGCGGACTTCATTTTACGACTCCTCTAACTTTTCTACCCATTACAAGAGAGACACTTCCTCTTTCCTCCCCTTTTTCCAGTCCCACTGAATAAGGTCACGTTGCATTTTAAATTGCCTTCTATTTCCCGAATTTTGTGCCTCCTAGAAGACAATGGCAGATGAAACGCGCGGAGAATCCATAAATATTCGGAGAATTGTTGAGAATGTTTCGGAAATTGACGGAGATACGCCCTTTTTATTCTGCACCTTTTTTTGTCAATAATTTCCTAAAAAATTGATGAATTTTTCACAAATTTCCATTTTTTTGCTGTTTTTTCAAATTCATTATTTCAGGAATTAAAGGAAATACGCCCTTTTTATTCTGCGCTTTTTTTATCTTTAATTTCCCAAGAAATTCTTAAATTTTTCCAAATTTCTTGAATTTTCCCAAATTTATTGGATTTTCCCAAAAAAATTCATGAATTTTTCCAAATTTCTTGAATTTTCCCAAAAAATTCTTGAATGTTTCCAAAATTCTTGAATTTTTCCAAATTTCTTGAATTTTTCCAAATTCCTTGAATTTTTCCAAATTCCTTGAATTTTTCCAAATTCCTTGAATTTTTCCAAATTCCTTGAATTTTTCCAAATTCCTTGAATTTTTCCAAATTCCTTGAATTTTTCCAAATTCCTTGAATTTTTCCAAATTCCTTGAATTTTTCCAAATTCCTTGAATTTTTCCAAATTCCTTGAATTTTCCCAAAAAATTCATGAATTTTTCGAAATTTCTTAAATTTTTCGAAATTTCTTAAATTTTTCCAAATTTCTTAATTTTTTTTTCAAATTTCTTAAATTCTTCCAAATTTCTTGAATTTTCCCTATTTTTTAAATTCAATATTTCAGAAATTAATGGACATACGCCCTTTTATCCTGCAGCTTTTTGTAGCTCTTGAAATTCTCTAAAAGAAAGGATTTGGGTTAAAAGGGCGTATCTCCATAATTTTGCGGATATTTTCAATAATTTTCCAAATTTAGCCCATATGTCATGATTCCCATCGTGATAAATCAGAGAGCGAGAGTCCGCGACACGCGAGTCGTAATATTTAAGTTAATGGCTTAGGTATAATAAAGTTAATGGCTTTATGATAGCCATTTGGGGGGTAGACGAGAGAAGTGGCGTAACGCTCGTGCACTTCACTGGCCCTCATTCGATCCTGTCTCTTGTATTTGGTACTCAAGTGCATGAGAGTAACATAAGGAGTACACGGATCCTTCAAAACATCTCAGGATCTAACGATACATGTGTTTGTCTAGAATTATCCCCTATTTTTGACGCAATTCCAGGATCATTCCCTATTTTCAACACAATTCCAGGATAATTCCCTATCTTTAACACAATTCCAGGATCATTCCCTATTTTTGACTCAATTCCAGGATCATTCCCTATCTTTGACACAATTCCAGGATCATTCCTTATTTTTGACACAATTCCAGGATCATTCCCTATTTTTGACAAAATTCGAGGATTATTCCCTATCTCTGACACAATTCCAGGATCATTCCCTATTTTTGACGCAATTCCAGGATAATTCCTTATTTTTGAGACAATTCCAGGATCATTCCCTATCTTCGACACAATTCCAGGATCATTCCCTATTTTTGACTCAATTCCAGGATCATTTCCAGGATCATTTACTATTTTTGAGACAATTCCAGGATTATTCCCTATCTTTGACACAATTCCAGGATCATTCCCTATTTTTGACTCAATTCCAGGATCATTCCCTATTTTTGACTCAATTCCAGGATCATTCCCTATCTTTGACACAATTCCAGGATCATTCCCTATTTTTAACACAAGTCCAGGATCATTCCCTATGTTTGATACAATTCCAGGATCATTCCCCATTTTTAACACGATTCCAGGATCATTTCGTATTTTTGACACAATTCCAGGACTATTTCCTGTATCTGATGCGATTTCAGAACCATTCCCTATCTTTGATGCAATTCCAGGACCATTCCCGATCTTTGACATAATTCACTCAATTTCAGGACAATTCCATTTATTCGATGCAATTCCAGGATTATTCCCTATTTTTTACGCAATTCCAGGACCATTCCCTATCTCTGACATAATTCACCCAATTTCCGGAAAATTCCATTTATTCGATGCAATTCCAGGATAATTCCTCATTTTTTACGCAATTCCTGGACCATGCCCTTTCATTTACACTATTTCAGGACTATTCCCTATCTTCGATAGAATTGACACAATTCCAGGACGATTCCCTATATTTGACGCAATTCCAGGATCATTCCCTATCTTTTACGCAATTCCGGGACCATTCCTTATCTCTGACACAATTCACTCAATTTTCGGACAATTCCATTTATTCGATGAAATTCCAGGATGATTCGCTACTTTTGACGAAATTCCAGGACCATTCCCTATCTTTGACACATCCTTTTCCCCCCATCAAGCTCATCCCTCATATATATATAGGTCTACACACTCAAATGAGCAATAAACAGCTTGAACTCCAAAAATTTTAATATTCCCACCTCAATATCTTTTTTTTATTGATCGTCAAATATAAAGAGCGGTCAAAGATACAGGAGTCAAGTATATTACTACAACATACAAGAAAATTCAACAAATACCTGTGTACATTACTGTTTAACACATCATTTCAAATACCTATTCTCGAAAGTTTAAAGAAATTCCCCAAATATTTGCCCACATTTATTTTTTTGTAGTGTTTGGTTAACTCTCAGTCAAGTGGAGTTAATAATGCACATTAAAAATACACTTTATGATTAATAAGATGGTGAATCACGCACTTGTGTACACAGAAATTGATACACGACTGGCTTTAATAAGAATCGTGGGTTAATGTATATTACGGGTGTTTAAACGAGCCACACTTTTCACAGCTACTTAACGCACGTCCAATAAACATGAATTATCACGACAATAAAACAATCTGCGGGGGTAAAATGTGAAATTCTGGAGATAAATGCACAAGTCTCTTAAAATTTCAATTAAATTTATTCCAAAAAAAAATGGAAAAAATTGTGCGATTTTTTGGATATTGTGATCGCGAAAATTCGCGAATTTTTAAGATTTTTTTAATGAAATTTTGAGGATAAAAATTCTTTAAATTTGAAAAAATTGGATTTTATTCCTCTTTCCGATTTCAAGAGTCACTCATTTTTTTTAATTGTTCAATTTTAACTCACCTGAAATTTATTGCGATTTGAAAGGGTGTGACTGTTTTCTCCGCATCAATAAATCTGAAAATAATGGAAAATAAAAAAATTTAAGTAAATCTCATTTTTTTCTGAATTTTGCAAGTTTTTATGGTGGAAAAATTATAGAATGGTGGAGATACGCCCTTTTCTTTGGTCAAATACATCTTTATAGGGAATTTTGAGACTTACAAAAGAGGGAATTCGTGGAAAAAAGGCGTATCTCCATAAATTTTCGAAATATTTAAGAAAAAAAGTTCTAAAAAATGAAGTAAAAAGATAAAAATATAAAAATTCCATTTTTGTATCACTTTTTTGAAAGGATCTTGGAAACTAAGCGAGATAGAGCGATTTTACCTGAATCCTTTTTTTTAGCTCTCAAAATTCTCTACAAAAAAGTATTCGGATAAAATTGCTCTATCTCGCTTAGTTTCCGAGATCCTTTTCAAAAAACCTCCAAAAAATGAAGCAAAAAGATAAAAATACAAAAATCCCACTTTTTTGTCACTTTTTTGAAAGGATCTTGGAAACTAAGCGAGATAGAGCGATTTTACCTGAATCCTTTTTTGTAGCTCTCAAAATTCTCTACAAAAAAAGATTCTTATAAAATCGCTCTATCTCGCTTAGTTTCCGAGATCCTTTTTAAAAAAGCTCCAAAAAATGAAGCAAAAAGATAAAAATACAAAAATTCCACTTTTTTGTCACTTTTTTGAAAGGCACTCGGAAACTAAGCGAGATAGAGCGATTTCACCCGAATCCTTTTTCGTATCTCTTAAAATTCTCCACAAAAAAGGATTCTTGCAAAAAGGGCGTATCTCCATTATTCTCCGAGATATCTTCAAAAAACTCTTCAAAAATATCTCTAAAATTCCTTTTTTCTCAAAAAAAAATGATTGAAATAAATTAAATAAACAAAATACCGTTAAAAAACGTCAATCAACACTCCCTCCCCCTTTTCTCCTTTTAAAAAACCAATTTTCAGCGCAAAGAACACAAATGCCTATTTGTTGTCTCACGATTACTTCTTATTATTAGAATATTTCTAAAATATTGCTGTAGAAAAAGATTTACGATCAATTTTTGTGCTCGAATGGGCGTGAAAAAAGTGGAATAGACTTTAAAGAAGAAAAAAAAACCACACACAAAAACAATATTCCCATTTTTTTTCTCATTGAGGCGCGAATTTATCTTCCTCGAGATGTAAAACAAGTAAATGTAAAACATTTTATCATTAAAATTGTGTATTGAATAAAAAAAAGTGATCATTTTTTAGAGTTATTGAGGATTTTTGAGGGAATTGTTTTGTAATTTGCCACTTCCTTTTGATGGCAAATTATTCTTATTCATATTTTGTTAAGCCCGTTTATTAGAGAGACAATAGAATCTCGTAAACTGCGCTTCAAGGGACTTTGTCTTCATAGAAAATTTGTAGAGTGAATTTTCTCCTGTTTTTTGCGTTTTGCTGGTGGTCTATTTTATTACTGAATTCTTTTTAATGAAGAAATTTATTTATTTATTTATTTTAAAGAGATGAATCTTTTGTAATAAAGAAAAATCTTCTGCAATTGATTTTTTTTTTATTATTAAATTTTATTTTTTATTTTTATTAATTTATTTTTTATTATTTATTTAATGAGTGAGAAATTTTTTTTGTGGAAATTTTTCGTGAATTTTTTGATTTCTGGAAATTCTAATTTTTTTTTTGGGGGGATTTTATTATTTTTTGCTCATTTTTGATGAATAAATAAATTACGAAAATTCTTTCGTTTTTTTTTGGAAAATTTTTAAATTCAAGATTTTTGGTTTTTAAACATTTTCAGGTTTTTAGGAATTTTTCTAAATTTTTTTCACTCAATTTCTTTATTTTTTTCTAGAAATTTGATGTTTTTGGGGAAATTTTGGAAGTGTGAATCTTTTGATTTTTGAAAATTTTGAGTTTTTTGGGGATTTATTAGGACGAGTAGAGAGGGATGATGATTTTCCATTAATTCATGTGGATTTTCATTCAATTTTCAACGATTTTTGATGGATTTAAGGGGAAAAAAATAGATTTTTTCGTAAAATTTGTTGTAATTTCATGGAAAATCGTTGAATAAATAGAAAAAGGGGATTTTCCTTTTTTCTTTTAAAAATTCGACGTTTTCGAGTAGAATTTGAAGATTTAAATCTCCAGATTTTCAAAATTTCCAGTTTTTTTGGACGATTTTTCTAAAAAACGAAAAAAAAGTAATTTTCTATTAATTCATTTCAATTTTAATCAATTTCTAATGATTTTTGTGATATTTAAGGTAAAAAAAATAGATTTCTCTGTAAAATCAGTTATAATTTCATCAAAAAACGTTGAATATTAATTTAAAATTGTTTAAATCGATGGAAAATCATCTGCCTGATTATTAAAACTAAAAATATTCCGAAAAAAATGAGAAATTTCCAAAAATCTCATTCAACTTTTCCCCAAAAAATTCAAATTTTTCCAAAAAATCCAGAATTTCCCAAAAAAATTCATAAAAAATTAATTTCAACGCACATTTTCATCCCAAATTTCCTCAGATTTCCATTAAAATCCTCAAAAAAATCTAATCTCTTTAATTTCCCCTCATTTCCCTAAATTTCCCCTAAATTCCCTCAAAATCACAGAAAAAAAATTACAAAAAAAATTAGAAAAAAAATATTTATCATTAAAAAAAAAATTATTTTTTCTCTATTTTCTCATTTTTTCATCATAAAAAATTCAAATTTTTCCAAAAAATTCATAAAAAATTAATTTCAACGCACATTTTCATCCCAAATTTCCTCAGCTTTCCATTAAAATCCTCAAAAAAATTTAATCTCTTTAATTTCCCCTCATTTCCCTAAATTTCCCCTAAATTCCCCAAAATCACAGAAAAAATTAGAAAAAAAAATATTTATCATTAAAAAAAAAATTATTTTTTCTCTATTTTCTCATTTTTTATCAATCCTCCGGAAAATTCTATAATTTCTTCTTTTTATTAAAGAAAAAAAGAGAAAAGAAATAGAAAAGAAAAAAGACATTTTTCCAATAACTTTTGTTGCACCAATGCTCGCGTTTTTTTAGCCTCAATTCCCGAATAATAGTATTTCCCAGAAAATTAATGCCTTTCGCATATGCACACTGTATTTGACTCCAACTGCACTAATAATTCACGTACCCTCAATTTCACAAACACATTGGCACGAAAATGCCGTTTTTTTCTCATTTTCATGCGGCACGAAAATGTTTCTTTCATTAAACTTTGTAAAACTCTGGAAATTGTTGCTTACCTCCAGCAATTGCGATCACGCGAAAATGTTAAAGGTGAATTGAAAATTGTTTCGCATTTTTTTTCTGAATTTTTCATCAAATAATGTAAATACGCCCTTTTTTTTAATTAACTCCATTTTTTAAAGAGAATTTTACGAATTTTCAGATTTTTTCTGATTTTAATTCAACAAAAAATGGATAAAATCGTTCTATCTCGCTTATTTTCCGAGATATTTATGAAAAAGTGATTCGAAAATGAGGCAAAATTATAAAACACAAAAAATCGATGATTTTTTACCATTTTTTGTTCGAAATATCTCAAAAAATATTTTTTTTCACCTTTTTTTCGTTTTTTTTTCTTTAATAAATTTTGTAAAATTTGAGAAATTGTTGCTTACCTCTAGGAACTATGATCACGTGAATTGGACAATTGGGTATATATATATATATATATCTTTGATACATTTTACATAGCGACAGCCGTCGGGCGGCCATTTTCTCATTCAAATTCAGTCGTTCGAAGATAAAACATGAAAATTCCATTTTTTCCGTCATTTTTCTCCAAATATCTCGGAAAATAATGGAGATACGCTTTTTTTTACTAGAATCCTTTTTTGTAGCTCTTGAAATTTTCTATAGAACAGGTCCCATGCAAAAAGGGCGTATCTCCAATATTTAACGAGATATTCTAAGAAATTCGTGTTTTTCATTCGAAAAATCTGGAATTATGAGAAAGGATCTCGGAAAATAATGAAGATACGCCCTTTTTACATGAATTCTTTTTTGCTAAAAATTTTAAGAGCTACAAAAGAGGGTTCTAGTAAAACTGCCCTATCTCGCTTAGTTTCCAAGATATTTTTTTTAAAAACACAAAAAATGGAATTTCTCACCTTTTTCTCTCTTCCCTTAAAGAGATCTCGGAAACTAAGCGAGATAGGGCAGTTTTACTAGAATCCTTTTTTATTCAAAATTTCAAGAGCTACAAAAAAGGTTTCTTGCAAAAATAGCGTATCTCTCTTATCTTCCGAGATCTTCTTGAAAAAAGGTAGAAAAATGGTCATTTTCGTGTTCTACCTCTTTTCTACTGAATTTTTCGCCGATTCCGCCATTAAAAAAGGCGCGCCGTCGGGCGGGAATTAAAAATCAAACGTCGGTTAAAATTAATCCTTCAAAATTATCATTTCTTTAATTTCGAATTTTTTTAATGATTTAGAAAATCATTATTATTATTATTAGGGGAAATTGGGCTAAAATGGACACAGGTTGATTTTGGTATTTTAAACTATGAAAATTACTCGAAATCGATGGAAATATTGGAGATAGATTTTTTCTGATGACTCCATTGAAAAGCTGAGGAAATTTCCCATGAAAATCATATGTCAAAAGTTATTTTTTGGAATTTTTCAAAAATTTCATTTTTTGCGCAAGATTTGAAGGTGAAACTCTTCTGTTTTTGAAAAATTTCAGGTTTTCGAGAATATCTCTGGTTCTATTGATCGCAGCGATCTGGGGTTGATCTTAAATGAAAGGTGAGCTCATTTCCCATCGATTTATGGGGTTTAAAAAGAAAAATATCAATTTTTTCAAGTACTTATAGGGCAAAAACTGATTTTTCAGAAAATGACCTATAAATATTTGAAAAATTGATTTAAAAAAAATTTGAACCACACAAATCAATGAGAAATGAGCTCACCTTTCATTTGAGATGAACCCCAGGTCGCTACGACCAACAGAACCGGAGATATCGCCGAAAAAGTGAATTTTTTCGATTTTCAAAAGGAAAATCCCTTCAAAACTCGGCCAAAAAAGTAAATTTTTCCAAAAATTGAAAAAAAAAAAATTTTACACATGTTTTTCGCCTGAAATTTCCTCAGCTTTTCAATGGAATCATCAGAAAGTTTCTGTCTCCAACCGTTCAATTGGATCGTCCATTTTACCCCATCTACCCCTATTATTATTTTGAAAAATTTCGCGGCGTTAAAACACGTCAGATCTCTTCGATCACGAGACAGAAACTGGCTCGAACCTCCGTATTTTGACCAACTGTGTTTAAAGAATAAAGGGGAAACTAAAAAAAAAGGCTCAAGTACCAGCAGTCGTTTATGGAATGACCTTGAATCTGCATTAGTCCCGGCTAAATACAGAGGGAGGAAAAAAAAATTGGAGTATTGACGGAAGACATCTTCTGTGGCAATGAGGACCAATTCTCAAGGATATTTCATCGCCTTTGGATTTCTTTTAGTTTCCAATTTTATTTAAGTCTTTTTCGATTTTCCGATTTTTCGAGGAATTTCGAGGATAAAATATTCGGAAATTGATTTCTTTTTTTAGATTTTTTGGAGCAAAAAGAAGGGGAAAAAAATGCGATTTTTGATTGAAAGTGGATTTTTTTTTTTTAATAATTTTACGATTAAATCTTTGAATTTTAACGGAAAAAATGAGAAATTTCCCTTTTTTTTAATTTTTTAAGAGCAAATAAAGTGAAAAAAAACGCGAATTTTGATGAAATTAGTGAATATCGATTTTTTAATGTCACAAGTGATTTTTTATTTTTTTATCTTTTAATTTTAGTGAAATTTTAAGGAATTTTAAGAAAAAATCCACAAGAAATTGAATTTTTTTATAAATTTTTAGGGGTTGAAAGAAGGAAAAAACGTGATTTTCGGTGGAAAAAATGGAGATCGATTATTTTAATATCAATCGCCATTTTCCAATTTTTGCTGTTCAAAATTTGATATTTAAACGTCTGAATTTGATCGAAAACCCAGAAATTCACATTTTTTAATTTTTTTAAAAGCCAAAAATAAAAAAAACGCGATTTTAAATTTTTTTTGTAAATTTCACCTTTTTTTGTAAAATTTAGCCAATAAAAAAAGGGAAACTCATTTTTTCTGAATTTTTAGGACTAAAAAGAAGAAAAAAACGCGATTCTCAGTGAAACAAGTCAATTTTCTGAATATTTTAGTGATTCTCGCAATTTTCCATCAATTTTCTCAAAATTTTGCGTTTAAATCCCCGAATTTAACGAAAAAACCCCAAAAATTCACTTTTTTTTTTTGAATTTTCAAATATCCCAAAAAAAGGGGGAAAAACTCATTTTTTTCTAATTTTTTGAGCGTAAAAAGAAGAAAAAAACGTGACTTTTAATGAAACGAATCAATTTTTGTGATATTTTAATGACTTTCGCGATTTTCCATCAATTTTTTCAAAATTTTGCTTTTAAATCCCCGAATTTAATAAAAAAAAACCTAAAATTCACTTTTTTAATGAAAAAATGGAAAATTCATTTTTTTCTAATTTTTTAAGAGTAAAAAATATTAAAAAAACGTGTTTTTCAGTGAAACGAGTCAATTTTGTAAATATTACGATGATTTTCGCGATTTTCCATCAATTTTCTCAAAATTTTGCGTTTAAACCCCCGAATTTTATTTTTAAAAATCCCAGAAATTCACTTTTTTTTTTGGTAAATTTTCAAACGTGACCTCTAGACTTTATTATCTTTTTCCCGAATTTTATTCCTCTAACAAGAAAAATAGAGAAAATCCTTCAAGAGTTGTTACGAGCGCCCTTGAATGAGCATTAGAGCCACCGGTCAGGAATGCGGGTAAAAAAAAATTGGAGTATTGACGGAAGAGCCCTCGGGTCATAATGTGCTAGTCATTTCGAGGCCCAACAAAGGTTTCCAGTGTCATTGAAGGGGTCATGGGCGTGAGGGTCGTTACATTATTGTTCCTCCAAGAAAAAGAGTGAATTTTCCAATTTTTTCATATTTTTGCTCCAAATGCCAAAAAAAAAATTTAAAAAAATTCAAATAATTCTTTAATTTTTTAAAAATTAATTAAAAAAAATCCTGAATATTTTTCTGGTTATTATCAACCCCCCCCCCCCCCCACAAACAAAAAAACTATATTCAATCCAAAAATTCATAAATTTTCCCATTTTCGCTCAAAATTCCAATAAAATTGAAAAAAAAAAAATCAAATGATTTTTTAACATTTTTTTTGGAATTAATTCAAAAAAAATTCAAAAAAAAAATTTTATCGTCAGAAAATAAAATTAAAACCCAAAAAATTTGTAATTCAGCCAAAAAAAGTGAATTTTTGATTTTTCTAATTTTTGCTCCTAATTCCAATAAATTAAGGAAAAAAGAGAAATTCAAATTACTTTTTTTTTTTATTCAAATAAATTCTAAAAAATTTTGTGTTTATCGCTAAAAAAAATTTAATAACTTCGAAAATTCGGTTTTCGACAAAAAAATTCCCACGGCATGTCCCGAATTAATTAAGACCCGTCTAAAATAATCCGCAAATTGCGGTTTCTACAGAAATAATTAATTCTCCAATTTACGTCTTGAATTTCACGAAATTCAGAAATTTGTGAATAAAAATCAAGGATTTATCCGCAAGAGGCAGATAATAATGGAGATACGCCATTTTTATACTCTCATTCATATTTGTAACTCTTAAAATTCTCTACAAATTAAAAAAAAATTAATGCAAAAAGGGCGTATCTCCAATATTTCTCAAAATATTCTTTAAAAACTGGCAAAAATCCTAATTTTTTCCTAAAAAATCAAAGAAAAACTCATTTTTTAAATAATTATTTTAGCACTTTACTTATTTTAGCACGGTTTAAAATAGACTCTATAATCCCACACTGAGGGAAAAAAATATTTTCTAGAAATGAAAATAATTTTGAGACAAAATTTTTTGCTTATTTGCCATGAACAATGTAAGAAAAGTGGAGGATTTAATTGAGAGAAATCAATACTTATTTATCTCAATATTAATTGCTTTTAGTTCGAAATTGCACCAGATCCATACTCATTTTTTGTTATTAAATTTTGCTAACTGATGACGATAAATAAACAATTATTTGTCCAAATTTCCCTTCTGCATTGATTCAATCTCGATTATATTTGCCATTAATATTTTCACGTGGAATTTTTATCAAATAATAATGTATTTGCACGAAATAGGAAATCTCAGTCCAAAAATACTCAAATTTGGCTCAAAACCGGAATTTATTTTTCGTCAACTATTCTCTAAAAGGTTTATCTCATTGATTGATGTAAATGCATTCAAATTCATCCTAAATAGGTACGAGAATTCGTCCAAAACATAAATTGTTTAAACGGAAAAAAATCCACTGGCAAACACCATTTCCCGATTGACATGAACTATATAATATTCCTGGAAAATATTTTTTTCTCTCAATAGTGATTTTTTCCATTGTCCCATACTATTAAGTTAACAACAAAAGGGAAATATCATCGGCACTTATGCCCTTTTGTTTCTAGGTTGACTATATATATTCGCCAATGCTTGATATCACGAATCTCACGACTTTCACGAGCCGTCGCACCGACGATAAGACCTCCATTTTTTTTTTGCGCCTTTCCGTCGGCTTTCATTTCCAATCCTGTTAAAAATTTCCGTCTTAATTTTCCGTGCAAAATTCCGTAATTTTCAAACACAAGTCACATTTTTACTGAAATTTCAGATAATTACGTAATTGAAAAATGAATAAATCATCGATTTTCAAATAATTTGAATGAAATCAATGAAATTTGCAAATTTCAGTTTAATTGTTTCTTGAAAATTTAGTAAAAATAGGAAAAATTCAAAAATAAAAAATTGAAAATTTAGGTAATTTGTAAACACCACTGTAAAAGTCTTTAAAAAATGCGTTTTTTGGCTATTTTATTTTTTTTCTATAGAAAAAGTGGCAATAAAATAATGATATTTGAGGGAGTTATTGAGCATATATTTGAGTCTTCAGAAAAAAAAATCATCAAAAAATATCAAAAAATGACGACACAAGAGCCATTCTTGCGAGGCTCCTCGAATTTAAAACACTCTGCTGCAAGCAGTGTAACTGGTGCAAATTTCAATTGAAAAAAAAAGAAAAAATTGGCTCAGTCTAGATACATATAGCTACAGAAATACGTAGGGGATTTCAAAAATATTGTTTTTTGTGTGATTGATGATCATTTGAATGAAAAAATTCAAATTTCGGCCAAAAAACCGGCAATTTTTTATCAATAAAAAATGTGCAAATAAATTTTTTGAAAATTCCCTACGTATTTCTGTTCGAAATATTGTTTTCAAGATGCTGTGGGGAAATTCAAATGAAAATAATGAAAATTATTGGAGTTATGCTGCGTGCCAATTAGAAAAATCATGTTTTCGAGAAAAACACGATTGAAGTTTCGACTTGGGCTATGAATATGAAGAAATGCCTTGGGAAAAATTCCAAAATTTCATGTGAAATAATGGATTTCAGGTGATAACTTTTCTTGCCCGTATTCTGGAAGGCCCAAAGTAATTTTTAAAGCAAGAAAAAAAAATCGATTTTTTGAAAATTCTACAGTGGTGTTACCCCTCAAAACTCATTGATTCCTTTGAATTTCCTCTGAAACTCACAGATTTAATAATCATTTTCCCATTAAAAAAAAAAATTCATTATCACATTTATGAAAATTCCCATCAAATTGCAAAGCAATCGCTCGTCATTAATCGAAAACCATAATAAAACGATGGATTCCGTCATGACGTCACAATGTAGATGGCGTCTCGTTTCTTTCCAGTCGTTTCCATTTCCCCTTTGATCATCGGCCAATTCTCCGCGTCTTATTTTGTGCTCCCCCTTTTTTTTGTCTGTTTATTTCTACGAATTCCAGTAGTTAAGACATCCCCGAGCCAATTGACCCCGGGAAAATGTGGACTTTATCGTCGACGACGAAAAACATCGGGGAAAAGAAAAAAAAGGAGAAAGAAAGGAAATAAAGCGACACAATATATATTTTTAGTGAATTTTTCAACGAAAAAATTTGTTAAAATTTAGGAAAAAAACGTTAAATCGTTTCGACTATCGATTATTTTTTTAATATCGATTAATCGATTTGATTAATCGATTAATCGATATTAAATTCGAGGTTTTGGTGACATTATATGACACAAAAAAAATGAAATATGTAATCAATTTATGATCGATCTTTTTTTATCGATTAATCGATGCGATATATCGAATTGAATTCGATATATCGATACACAATTCGATAGATCCATTTTCTTTATTTTGGTTTGAGGGGGAAAAAATATGATCACATCAACAAAGATCGATTATTTTCAAATATGGATTAATCGATGTGATATATCGATTAATCGATGTAATATATCGATATCAAAATCGATAGTTTCGTTCCATTTTTTTTTTTGTGTTTAAGCGGAAAAAGGCAATATCCCATAAAAATCCGATCGATTATTTCCACAATTCGATTAATCGAACCAACATCTCCCATTAAATTTGAACATTCAAAGAAAATTTCTTTCATTCCTCGTTTTTTTTCCCTCTTTTTCTCGATATTTTCGATACAAAAACCCACGGAATTGAACTCTATTTTCTTTCCATTTCCTCCAGATGAAAAGAAGTGAAATGAAAAAGCCTTATCAGTTAAGGGCCACATGCTGGGCATGCTCCAGGTCACTGCGTATAAATTCTTACTTCGTAATTTATAGTTTCAACGTTGATAGAATATTTGAAAAATCCGTGTTTCTCTCGTAATATTAAAACTATGAAAAAAAAAAAAAAAATCGCGGACGTGAAGCTGCGTTGAATGGCATCATTGCAATAACTGCACTAAGTTTATACGAGATTGAATAATTTTAAAAAAAGGAAGGGGGAGAGGGGAATGAGAGGGGGAAGGCTTTAAAAATAATTCCTAAAAGAAAAATCGCTAATTTAAATAATTTAAAAATTAAAAAAAAAATAATAATTTCTTTCTGAGCATTAAATATAAAGGATCTCGGAAACTGATGGAGATACGCCTTTTTTGAACTGAACCTTTTTTGTAGACAATTTCAAGAGCTACAAAAAAGGTTTCTTGTAAAAAGGGCGTATCTCCATTATTTTCGGAGATTTTTGAGGAAAACCTACGAAAAAAGGGGATTTTTCTAATTTTCGCTATTTTATTAGTGATTTTTTTAATGTTTAATTATCTCGGGGATTATTTGTTGGAATTTAATTGCATTATACCATTTTTCAGCGCATTTTACCCGCTCTTTTCGATGGAATTATTGAAATTTTGAAATTCCGAGTTTCTCATGACCTCGAAAGGCGTTCTTGTGGTTTTTAAATAGGATTTTATGGGATTTTTTGAGTTATTCGAGGAGAAACTTAGGAAATGGTGGAAATTTCAATGTTTCTGACGTTGAAAAAAGGGGGGGAGGAAGGAGGGGGAAGGAGGACGTCACTGCCCCACGGAACTTGAATCGTCATGGGTCATAAAATTCTACATCCTGACGGGATACACCCCTCTCAGTTGAGATGGACCAACGATTTAAGGGCTGCTCGTACGGATGACAACATCCGTAGAAGAGATGAGCATGGGAGAATGAAGGAAACATGTGAATACAATTATAGACAATGTTATATTTCTGTTTATGAAAAAAAAATGGAGAAAAAAAAATAAAATGGTTTTTAAAATAATTCGGTTTTGTTGGGGAAAATGGGGATTTTGATGAAATGGTGAGAGATGGAGAATTTTTGATGATTTCAGTGGAAAGCTGAGGGAATTTTAGGCGGAAAACATGGGTCATTGATTTTTTGGGGATTTTTTTGGAAAATTCGGGATTTTTTGGGGGTAAAAGGTGAGATTTTTTGGATTTTTGGGGATTTTCGGGAGTTTGGGGATTTTTCTGGTTCTATTAATCGCAGCAGAGGGATTTGATGACTGTTGGGAAGGTGGAATCATTTGCCATTGATTCGTGTGGTTTAAAATGAATTTTTCGGGATTTTTGAGACAGTTATGGGGGCAAAACTGATTTTCATAAAAACCCGTAATGAATCCCTCGAAAATCGTTGAAAATTCATTTAAAACCACGTGAATCAATGGCAAATGATCTCACCTTTCCGCTCGTCATCGAGTTTTTGCGCTGCGACCATTAGAACCGTAGAAATCCTCAAAAAACCTGAAAATATCCGAAAATCCAAAGGATTTCACCTTCAATCCTCCCCCAAAAATCCTGTATTTTCAAAAAATTCCTAAAAGCAAATAGTGCGCCATGTTTTCCGCCCCAAATTTCCTCAGCATTCCAACGAAACCATCAAAAAATCCCCTATCCCAATCAATCCCCCCCAAAATCCCCAAAATTCCGTCTCCATTTCCCCCAGACGTCCATTTTCCCCTTTGGCCCCATCAAGTTTTCACGCTGCGCCCATCAAAACCCCAAAAATCCCCAAGCTCCCTCAAAAATCCCGAAAATCCCCCATTCTCAAAAAATCCCCCCCCCCCCCCCAAAAAAAAGACCCACGTTTTCCCCCTCAAATTTCCTCATCTTCCCCCCTCCAAAACCCTCAAAAATCCCCTATTTCAATTCCTCCCCCTCCCCCTCCCCTCTACTCACTGAATGCAAAATACCACACCCCATAAAATTCCTTATTCATCAAATTTCCCACCCGCAACACCCAAGAAAAACTCCTCTCCCATCCCAGATAAACAAGAGAGAGAAAAAAAAAGGGTAAAAAGACTGGCAAAAGAAGGGATGATAACTCCCAAAGAGCCGATGGGCGGAGAGTGGAGCCATCGTCTGAAAGATAGTGGGAAGTGGAAAGACTCACATCGTCAATGGCGTCTTTCACAAGGCGCACAAGATAGCAGAGTAGAGAAGGGAGATACGGCCTCGTAAAAACACGAAGCCCTTGTATTCCCTTGTCTGTTTCTCTTCCCCCGTTTTCTCGAAGGAAAAAAAAAATACAGAATTACGGAGTAGCTAGACGCCTCTGCAATCCAGGGAATTCGCTTTGGAATCTTATTACGCTCGTTCATCCGTTTTAATCAAAATAATAATAATATCACTTCCCCCTCCTCTTTTTTTCAATAAAAATAACAACAACATATTTCGTTTATTAATTCCATTTTTTTCCTCGATTTTTATTCGCTTCTAAACCATAGCGCTATCAATACCCCCCCCCCCCCTTTTTCATTTGATGAAAATAACAATAATATATATTTCGTCCATCAATTTTTTTTTTTTTAATTTTTTTATTCGCCTCCAATCCGTAGCGCTATCTTTTCTCCATAGCGCTATTAATATTCCCTTTTTTTTGTTCAATGCAAATAATAATAATATATTGCGTCTATTAATTTCTTATTTTTTCAATTTTTTTATTCGCTTTTGATCCATAGCGCTATTTTTTCTCCATAGCGCTATTAATTTTCCCTTTTTTCTTATTCAATACAAATAATAATAATATATTCCGTCTATTAATTTTCCTTTTTTCGAAAATTTTATTCGCTTTTAATCCATAGCGCTATAACCTCCCCATAGCGCTATCAACATCCCTCCCCTCCCCTCCCCCCCCATTTTTATTTGATAAAAATAGCAATAATATATTCAGTCCATTAATTTCTTTTTTTTTTCGCAATTTTTATTCATTACTAGTCCATAGCGCTATCATTTCCCCATAGCGCTATCAACGACCCCCCCCCCTCCCTTTTGTATTTAATAAACAGAGCAATAATATATATATAGCAATAATATATATCCAATCCATTGATTTCCTTTTTTTTCGCAATTTTTATTCGCTTCTAGCCCATAGCGCTATCACTTCCCCATAGCGCTATCAATCCTTCCCCCCCCCTTTCCCTCTCTAATTTAATAAAAATAAAAACATATTTCATCCATCAATTTTCTTTTTTTCCTTTTTTTTCGCTATTAATCCATAGCGCTATCACTTCCCCATAGCGCTATCAATCCCCCCTCCTCCCCCTTTTATTTAATAATAATAATAAAAATATTCAATCCATCAATTTTCTTTCTTTTCATTTTTTTTGCCATTAACCAATAGCGCTATCACTTTTCCATAGCGCTACCAACCTCCCCCCCCCCCCCCCCTTTACCCCTTCAATTTAATAAAAATCAAAACACATTCCATCCATCAATTTTCTTTTTTTTCCTTTTTTTTCGCTATTAATCCATAGCGCTATCACTCTTCCATAGCGCTATCACCCCTCCTCCCCCCCTCTCCCTTCATTCACTAAAAATAATATATTCCGTTCATTAATTCCCTTTTTCTTTAAATTTTTTATTCGCCCCTGACCCATAGCGCTATCAACTCGCGTCCAAAATACCCCAAGGGTCAGTGGCTATTCGCATCCCAGATTCTCCATCACAACCCTTCGTCTCCCTCCCCAGAGGATTAAACGCAGACACAAGCCTTTTTCCCCCCATCGAGATACACTGAAATTAAAGGCATCTGCAGCACAGTGAAGAGTTTCCATCGGACGAAAAAGGGCATAAACTTCTCCTGTATTTAATTTACTGAATAATTGGAATCAAGCCGGCTCATTTGTGTCCAACGGGGTTAGACATATATCCATATATATATATATATATAATATAGATCTGTCCGTTGGAACGAGAGCCCACAATTTCCAGTCCCTCCCTTGCCCCCCCCCTTCTTTACCCTCCCCCTCCCCAGTTGCGGGAGCTTGATGAGGAGATTTCTGTGCCCTCGTAAAAGCCCAACCTCCCCCCCCCCCCCCCCCCTCCACCCTATTTTACACCCTCACATGCACACAAACACACCACTTGCATTTGCGCAATTCCAACCCCTCTACAGCCCTTTTACTGTGTTACCACCCACTCGGTGTGTCCTGGGGGAAGGGGGAGGGGGGGTTGAATAAAGATGGTGGGATAATGAAATACACCTGAAAACCCTTCTCGCACGGAATTTTGATGGTTAAAGTTTCTGGACAGACTTTATATTTCTTGATTAGTAATCCTTTTGAGAGGTGGTTTTAGTCGATATTCAGTTGGGAAGATGAAGCGAATTTGGTGGAGAATTTTAAAAAAATTTTTTTACTGTTTTTCTGGTGGAGTTAGGTCCTTAAGGTTTGGAGACACCTTAAGGGCTTAAGGTTCATGACGACTCACTTTATGGAATAAAGAAGGGTTAATGTGCAGTTGAAAAGTCAAAATCAAGACAATTACGAAGAGTTTTTGACAGTTAAGGGCTTTTTACTATTTTTTTCAGGATTTTTTGAGGATTTACGGCCTTAAGGTCTGTGAAATGGGCTTAAAAGGCTTAAGGTTAATGAGGATTTGACGGAATAGAATGATAAATGTGAAGTTAACGTCAAATTTGAGACAATTACGAAGAATTTTTAGTGTTTGAGAGCTTTTTACAATTTTTTTAGGATTTTTCGAGGATTTATGCCCTTAAGATTGTGGAATGGGCTTAGGGAGCTTAAGATCCATCACGATTTATCAAAATAAAATAATAAATGTCATGACAACTTGCAAGTTGACGTCAAATTTGAGATAATTACGAAGAGTTTTTGGTGTTTAAGGGCCTTTTACTATTTTTTAAATAATTTTTTGAGGATTTACGCCCTTAAGGTTTGTGGAATGGGCTTAAAGGACTTGAGGTTAATGAGAATTTAGCGAAATAAAATGGTAAATGTGAAGTCAACGTCAAAATTGAGACAATTATAAGAGTCTTTGGCAGTTAAGGACCTTTTGAGCATTTTTTGGAGTATTTTTTGAAAAATAACGTCCTTAAGGTTTTTAAAATGGGCTTAAGATCAATCACGATTGATCAAAATAAAAAGATAACGTGCAGGATATCAACATCGAGACAATTGTAAACATTTTTCGGCATTTAAGGGCCTTTTCGCTGATTTTGAAGTATTTCTTGCCAGATCAACGCCCTTAATATTTGTAGAATGACCTTAAGCCTCATCCTCCAACGATCGCCAATCCATAATTTCATTATCTCCATCATTTCCTTAAGGATGTATGATCTAGCGAGTGGGGGAACCGTGAATTTTGATGGGTTGGGATAGGCTCGAACGGTTGCGGGGTGAGCCGAAGTGAATGACCACGTGACGTTGTCCTGTGAATCTGGCCAATCACGGCGAGAAACGAATGACGAAGTCAAGTAATTCGAATTTCAATTCTATTTTTCTCTTCAGGATGAATGAATACACAGTATTTTTAAAATATTACCAAATTCCTACAATATCCATTTTTCTTATGAATATTTGTTCTTTGCACTACAAAAGCTTGAAAATTGGATATTTATTAATTTACGATCATAACCTCCATTTCTCCACAAGAACCCACGTATTTTCTGTCAATTTTCAAGAATTTTTTTCCTTCTCATATGAATGATAACATACCCCGGAAATTTATAGTAAAATTCTTTGAGGAATAATCCAATTCTAAAAAAATTCCTAACCCCCAAATCGAACATTTTTGTCATGATCCTACATCCTCAATCAATTCGAAAGAAAAGGATGCGCGTTCATTTTTCCATTGCAGTAAGCTCTTTGCCACGATTCATCTGTTGTAGCATCATCCTAATCCCTGACAGACACCTTAAGAATAATTCCCCAGCAGTGACTGGCTTGTGGAATGCATCTGGATCCCCCAGCGCTCACAGACCGGTTCAAGTAGCGTTCGAAGAGAGAAGGGCGGGAGGGGAGGGGAGAGAGGGGAAACCGGAGTGGGGGAATCTAGATAGCTACCAAGGGAGTCGAGCAGCATTGGAGGGGAGGGGAGAGGGGGGGGGGGGGGGAGCGAATTCGCCTGTGCGCAGGCGCGGGGAAAATCGATGGCCGCCTCGTTCTGTTTGGTCCATTCACAGGGAGGAGAGGGGAAGAAGGAGGAGAGGGGAGGGGTGGAGAGGGAAGGGGGGGGGGGGAAGAGCCGAGGAGCCGAGGGACCAGTGACTTCTCGTTACTGTCCTTTTTTTTCCCTTCTCCCCTGCCCAGGACCCCCACAAAATTTAGGATTCATTTCATGTGTATATATATATGCAGAGAGCACGATAAACTCGAAAACCTCGAATTCCTCGCTCCGATGTATGCGAGTGGTTATGGGGGATAAAGCCAATGTCCGCTATGATTTTACAGTTGTCTCTTATTTTTTCGCCTCTTTTTCTTTCTTTCTTGATGATAAAGAGCGATTTGCGATGTAAAATTCGCTTAAGAAATCTGGGGGTTTGACTACATTTGGCGAAAGAATTCGCTAATTGTGCAGAGAATTCTGGAAATGAGCGGATTCCAATGCGGACTCGAACCCCGAATCATCCGATTTCACAATAAATCATTGTTATTATTATTATTATTTAATATTTCACGTTTTTTGGACTCTGGAGACCAATAATTTTTGATGAGAGCTTCTCCATAGGCATTTGGTGGACGGATTTCGTTTGTTTGGTTGAAAAACAATGTTTGTTCGATCTCAAATCATCATTGTACATAAGAGTGGCAACAATATTCTTGACAAAAACCAACTGGCAATAGTTTACTGTTGAAAGTACTATGCTGATGTCTATGGCAGACATAATAATTTTTTTTTTAATAGAATTGGCTCAATAATTAACATTATAAATTTTTTTTTTGTGAAAATGTTAACTTTTTTCAGAACTTTCGATTAAAGGTCATCATCATATTGGAGTTTTTCGATCTTTGGTAAAAAATTTTCGGTGGATTCGGTACTCAAGTGGTCAATACTCGACCCCAGCGCCTCGGGGACCTTTGGCGAGGGATGGAAACCATTCGCCCATCGCCTGTCGGTAGCGAACATTGATGAAACATTTTTCTTCTTTACCATCGTGAGGTCATTGAATTCGCGCGTTATCGACTGATGGTAAGAAAGGTTTCGGAGGACTCTGTCGGTAATTAACCGAGGGAAAATCGAATTTTAGGGGAAATTGAGTTTTCGGTATTGGGAAATGAGGGAATTCGTCGATGAGACTCCCGCAACTAATTCTCTTTGATAAAAAGGATATTAGGGGAGAAGAGTCAAAATGGACCTGTTGGTTGGAATTATTTGGGACTTTATTTGAGGGTGAAGGTTCTATGAAAAAATTTGAAAAAATTCACGAATAATGTATACATGATGGACTGTCTTCTCAATTTTTTTCAGATTTTTTTGGGGAGTCCTTCACTTCGAAAAAAATTGCTGAATCATGTTTTTTAAAAAGATTCTTTTTCCCTATGAGAAAAACTGGGACAAAAGTGATTTTTTTGGAGGCAAAAGCCTTCACTGAAAGAAATCCTTGAAAAGGAGAGAAATTAGGGGAGAGTGGGGCAAAATGGGCCTCTATCGTACCATCATCCAGGAATTTTTTTGGGGGTAAAGGACTGCATGAAAAAATTTGAAAAAAATTGAGAAAATTCTCCAATGTGTGAACATTATTGCTGATTTTTTTCAAATTTTTCTGTGGTGTTCTTCACTTAAAAAAAAAATCCTAAATAATTTTGAATAACAGATCCCTTCTTTCCCCGTCTCTTTTACAAGGAATTTTTACTCGGCAGAAGGACTGCATTAAAAAATTTGAAAAAAATTGAGGAGATGCTCCAATGTGTCTCCATTATTGTCGAGGTCTTCACTTTAAAAAAAATCCCAAATAATTTTAAGTAATAGATCCCTTCTTTCCCCATTTCTTTCACATTTATTTATTTTACCCACCATCAGTACAATTGAAGCTTCATTTACCCACTCGACCGGTAATGATAAAAATCATTTCATCGACCCCAATAATTTCCCCTCAAAATTTCCCAAATTTTCTCATATTTATTTTTTAATCAAAAGGAACAAAAATTCTCTTTTTTTGCACTAAAATCAGTCGAAAACCTAAAAAAAAAAGCGAAATATCCGGAATTATCTTCAAGTACCTTGCAACCGAGATTCGCGTATCTGCGCGTGCGCAAGTGCGCGCGCACGTGTCCATGATGGCCGCCAGTCTCTCCCTAGTATCCAGTAGAAGTGAAAACTGGCAGTTGGGCGGAGAAATAGACGGGATGAACCAGCCTGGGATAAACCGGTCTGGATGCAGGAAGGGATGAGTGAATATGCTACTGAAACACCATTGGCAGAATCACCATGGGGCGAGGCTTCTGTACATTGTTACTTGCCGGCCATCATGAATTTCAATATGGCTGATTTCTATTCCATATGAATATTTTTGGTAAACTGCAAAATTGGATGAGTATTGATTTTCGCAAATTAATATATTTCAAATTTCGAATTTAATTCGAAATATTTCGAGAAAAAAATGAATAATAAAAATTTCGAATATTTTGAAGTTAATTCAAAATTCGAAATATTTCAAATTTAATTCGAAATATTTCGAATTTAATTCGAAAAATTTCAAAAATTCGAAATATTTCGAAAATTTGAAATATTACCAAAAAAAATGAATAATAAAAATTCGAAATTTTCCAATTTCGAATATTTTGAAGTTAATTCAAAATTCTAAATATTTCGAAGTAAATGCGAAAAATTTGAAATATTTTGAATTTAATTCGGAAAAATTCAAAATATTATGAATTCAATTCGAAAAATTCGAAATATTTCGAACTTTGAATTAAAATCA
This sequence comes from Aleiodes leptofemur, assembly GCA_963942555.1. NCBI lineage: Eukaryota > Metazoa > Arthropoda > Insecta > Hymenoptera > Braconidae > Aleiodes > Aleiodes leptofemur. The sequence continues at coordinate 1,693,638 of OZ012623.1, forward strand.
AAATATTCAAAATTTGTAAATTTCGGAAATTTTATTAATCTTTTTTTCTAGAATATTTCTAAAATTAATGGAGATACGCCCTTTTTGCGCTCATCCTTTTCCCATATTCCTTGACATTTTCTAATAAAGGTTCTTAGGGTAAAAAGGGCGTATCTCCATTATTTTCTGAGATATTTTTAATAATTTCTTTGAAGGAATTCACGAATTTTCTCAAATTTCTTTTTTTTTTTTTGCTAATTCTTCGAAATATTTCGAAATATTTTCGGCAACTAAGCGAGATAAAGTGATTTTACATCAATTCTTTTCTACAGCTTTTGAAATTCTCTACAAAAGTATTTTAGGACCCAAAAAGGTCGTATTTCCGTCGATTTCTGAGATTCGTAAGGAAAAGTGATGAAAAAATAGAATTATTCGCTTTTTACCTCTTTTTTACATTAGAATTAATAATAACGAGTAATTAAATAGTTCAAGGGGGAGAGAAGGGGTAACGAGGACATTATCTGTTGATTGATAACTACAGAACAAGCACACAACGATGAGAGATTGAAACATATGAGCGGTTAAAATAAAACGACGAATTGTGTGATCCATAAAAAATCTGGAATAACTGCTTATGATTCTAAATAATAGCCTGGATTTTATGAAGTTTTGAGAGGTGGGATAACTACACGTGTTATTCCAACAATTACTCCATTTTCTGACTGTCCAAAAGTCAAATTATTCATTCAGTGCCGCTTGATTTCAAGTGCGAGTTAATAAGAGGTAATTATCCAGATTTTTTTTGCATTTTTCTTTAATTTCTGAGGATTTAAATGGCGTGACGAATATTATGCCGCCCATGCTGAATGAAATGCGGCGATATCTCCGGGTGTAATTGTCGTAGCGCAAAAACTCGATGACCAATGAAAAGATGAGAAGATTCTACCCCAAATTCATATATTTTTGACTTGTTTTTCATGAATTTTTCGAAGATAGCGAGAAAAAACCGATTTTCATAAAATACATTGTAACTCCTTTAATAATCAATGAAAATCGATTCAAAAATATATGAATTGAGGGTAGAATTGTCTCATTCTTTCGTTGGTCACAGAATTTTTCTGCTACGACAATCAGAATCCTGAGAGCCCTATGTCGTTCATGTTAAATGAAATGCAACGTTGCCACATCACAAGATAGCAATGAAATATTTCAAATAATAATAACAAGTGATTATTATTTGTGTCAACTTGTATTTAAATTGGCAAATATTAATGTTTATTTCTTTATTAAAATGAAAAGATATTGGGCATTTTTACTGTCAGCTGAGAGATACCGAGTAAAGTCTGGCAACACTGTGGGAAAAATTGAATGGACGATTTAACTCGCAAAATGAGCACTCTGCCGCTTTTTCACGATCTTGTTCAATACAAATATACTTTTCGTATAAATTAAATAAATACTTATTAACAACAAGTACATCCAACGATAGTAAACATTTCAAAGAGAGAATTGGTAAAGTATGAAGTCACAATTACCCATACAGTCATCTATATCACGATTTTTGTCTGAAGCGCAGCGTCGCGGTCATAGCGCGAGTAACAAAAAAATAATTCATTTAATTCCATTTTAAAAAAACTTAATTTATGCTGTTAAAATCAGACGATACATCGAGTCAATAAATTTTCACCACAGATGATAGTTTGAGTAACTATAAAAAAAAATAAACGGTTATAATCATTCGAAACCATGAATCAAATACGCGTTTTACACAACCTTCATAATTTCGTTGTTTATTTTTATTGAATACTATCTTCATTTACGTCTCGTTTATGTTGCAGCAAAAAAAAATACGAGAATTCAAGTTCAATGGTCTTTGTTTAATGCACGAGACCATAACTGTCGGTCTTTCACCATCTATTGGCAAATAAATCCTGACGAATGATCTAGATTCTGATTTCCGTCGCAAATTTCGTGAAATTCTCCGTTTAACTATGTTTCTACATTATTTCCCAAAAATCTCAGAAACCATCCCCCTCACGAGAAAACTTCAAGTAACCTTTTTTGTAGAGGATCAAATTCTCCACAAAAAAGGTCTCCTCACATTTTCCCCTAACTCTACCAGATTCGCAGATATCTTTAAAACACTAAAAATTGACAAATTCCCCCTAAAAAACCACAAAAATACATTTTCGTGAATATCTCCTAAACCATCGACTTTAGCCGAAAACTTCAAGAGTCCTTGTCCCTAGAGAATTAAATTTCCCACAAAAAAGGTCTCTTGCAATTTTCCCCTAAACCCAACAGCTTCTAAGATATCAGCTTTCAAAAATCCACCCACAATTTTTATCGATTTTTTTCATTTTTTTCAAGATCAAACTTTGCAAATTTAGAATTATTCAGTATTTTTATGAGTGGAATGTCTAAATCAGTGTCTAGAGCACTTTCCCCTTCCCGTCGCAAATTCCCCTTCGCAAAATCTCCTCCCCAATTTAAATTAAATTGAATTAATAAACATACCTCTCCGCCAAATGTCTCCAAAATTAATTCAGTCTCCACCAATTGCACTTACCCCTCCTCACCCCCCAAAAAATTCCCTCAACTCCCAAAAAATCCCGTAAACTCTCCAAAAAACCCAACTTCACACTCAACCCACAATAAACCATTTCCCATTAAAAAACCCCCATAAACCTTTTTTTTTTCAATTCAAAAGTTCGCGCGCTTTTATTATTTATTTATTTCCCCAAATAAAAACCGACACTTTCAATAACGCGGCAACAATGTCCGCGATTTCCAAAGTGCACAACACAATGGGGCAGAAGCCCGGCTCATGGTATCTGTTTGGAACCCACCGGCCACTGGATGCTCAAAGCTCAGGCGCTTGCAGTTGCCTCACACTCCCCTCCCCCTCTTACACACACTCGCAACCATTTTTTACCACTCCTCCTCCTTTTTTTCTTGCCTCCCCTCCCCTCTCTTTCGCTCTCCCACGCGACACACGTTCGATACCACATATGCGCGAAAATGGTGCACCAGTGAAACGCGCGCCACTGCACGGGACTGGCCAATGAGCGCTCGGCGCTCCCCACCAGACCGTGGGAACTAATTTACCCCCACTCCGCGGCGGCTGAGCGTACGACTGGTTCTAACTGAATTGTGTGGAGGACTAAAGGCGGACAGTACTACTGCGATGGGAGAGATGCGGATTTTTTTTGTTTTCAATTGAATTATCTTGAGAAGGATTTATACAAAATTAATTGCATTTACCTGTTTTTCGGGGTAATTTTTCCCGCTCTTTTGAATGGTGCAATGAAAAATGGGGAAATTCCTATATTTGTACTTGAAAATCCGTGTTTTTTAGGGGAGTTTTGGGAAAATTATTTTTTTGGGGTTTTTTGAGGATTTTACTGCTTGCGAAATTGCTGGATTTGGAATGAGATGGGCTTGAGGGGGAGGGAGAGAGGGAGGAGGAAGTGAATAACTGTTTTGAGATTTTTTTATCATGAAAAAAGCAGATTTTTAGGTTTTTTAATTATCGAGGGAAGGATTGAGAGGAAATTAATTGTATTTACCTGTTTTTCGGGGTAATTTTTCCCGCTCTTTCGAATGGTGCAATGAAAAATGAGGAAATTCCTGTATTTATCGTTGAAAATCCGTGTTTTTTAGGGGGATTTGGGGAAAATTAGATTTTTAGGGGCTTTGCGAGTTTTTCGAGGCTTTGAAAATTTGAGGGGTGGTGGTTTTGAGGGGGTGGGGGAGAGGGAGGGGGAAGTGAATGACTTTTGAGATTTTTTATCATAAAAAAAAGCAGATTTTTGGGTTTTTTTCATCATTGAGGGAAGGATTGAGGGGAAATTAATTTTATTTATGTACTTTTTGGGGTGATTTTTCCTACTCTTTCGAATGGTGCAATAAAAAATGGGGAAATCCTATTATTTATAGTTCAAAATTTGGAGTTTTTCGGGGGTTTTGGGGAAGTGAATTTTTTAGGGGTTTTTTTGAAGATTTTAATGCTCCCAAAATTTGGGATGAGATGGGTTTAAGGGGGAAGGGGAGAGGGAGGGGAGGTGAATAACTGTTTCGAGATTTTTCATTTTTTTTTAACATTTAAAAATTTTTAATAACCATTAATCAGTTTTTATTAACATTAATTGAATTTTTTATCACAAATAAAAGCAGATTTTTGTTTTTTCATCATCGAACGAAGGATTGTGAAAAAATTAATTTCATTTACATATTTTTCGGGGTAATTTTTCCCTTTTTTTTGAATGGTTCAATAAAAAATTGAAAAATCTCAATATTCTGAATTGAAAATTTGTTTTTTTTGGGGTTTTTTTTTTTTTGGGAAAAATTATTTTTTTGAGTGTTTTTTAAGGATTTTAATGGTTCACAAATTTGAGATGAAGTGGCTTTGAGGGGGGGGGGGGGGGGGGGAGGGGGGAAAAGCCGATTTAGCATTTTTTATTACAGAAAAAATTGGATTTTTTTTTCATAATTATCTCGAGAATTATTGCTCCAAAATTAATTTTTTTAATATATTTTTTGGGGTAATTTTTCCCGTCTTTTTGAATGATGCAATAAAAAATGGGAAAATCCCAATATTTACAATTGAAAATTTACGTTTTTTTGGAGTTTTTGGGGAAATAATTTTTTTTAGGGTTTCAGGAATATTTTAATGCCTCAAAAATTTGAGATAAGATGAGTTTGAGGGGAAAGAGAAGGAGAAAAGTCGTTTTAAGATTTTGTATAACAGAGTATTTTCTTACGATTGCCCTGAGGCCATCGTGAGCTGTGTAAAATATTTTACGAGTATAATCGAGTGGATCGCGAGAACGAGACGATTGAGGTGGGTCATTTCGTCGTCTTTTTTTTCTTCTTTTTTTTTTGCTCTCAGCCTCAAGTTGAGAGACGAGGTGTGGCACTCACGTCTTTTTTTCTCTTTAATCGCAAAAACGTTAAACGTGCGATTTTTTTTTTCTGATACGAAATTTCGCAATTTTCATGGAATTGTTGCGATTTTTATTGGAATTTCGTGATTTTCAGGATATTTAAGGGGCGAAATGTGGTGAAGTAAGGGGTAAAAGGGGGCGGGGTAAAATGGAGTTTTTTTCAGGCACCGCCACGCTTTTTTGCACAATTTTTCCCTTTTTTCGAGAATTTCGCACATTTTTTTTACGTTTTTTAAGGATTTTAGCATTAGAATTTCGGAATTTTCAGGATATTTAAGAAGTGAAATGACATGGGATGAGGGGGAAAAGAGGGGAGGGGTGAAATAGAGTTTTTCCGGGAGCTACCGCTTTTTTTTACACAATTTTTCCTTTTTTTTTGGGGAGATTTTGCACATTTTTTCACATTTTTTAGGGATTTTAACATTGAAATTTCGGAATTTTCAAGATATTTAAGGAATAAAATGAGATGGAATGAGGGGAACGAGGGGGGAGGGGTAAAATGGAGTTTTTTGGGGAGCCGCTGCTTTTTTTCTGCACAGTTTTCCCATTTTTTCGGGAATTTTGCACATTTTTTCACGTGTTTTAAGGATTTTAACATTGAAATCTCAGGATTTTTGGGATATTTAAGGAGCCAAATGTGGTGGAATGAGGGGCAGAAGTGGGGGAGGGGTAAAATGGAGTTTTTTTGGGCCCGCCTTTTTTTTGCTTAATTTCCTCCTTTTTTCGAGGGTTTTGGACATTTTTTCACGTTTTTTTAAGAATTTTAACATTGAAATTTCGGGATTTTCAAGATTTTTAAGGGACGAAATTTAGTGGAATGAGGGGCAAAAAGGCAGGAGGGGTAAAATGGAGTTTTTTCGGGAGCTGCCATTTTTTTCCCCCAATTTTCCCCTTTTTTTGCGAATTTTGCCGATTTTTTTACGTTTTTTGAAAGGATTTTAACATTGAAATTTCAGGATTTTTAGGATATTCAAGGAGCCAAATGTAGTGGAATGAGGGGCAAAAGGGGGGAGGGGTAAAATGGAGTTTTTTTGGGCCCGCCCTTTTTTTTGCTTAGTTTCCTCCTTTTTTCGAGGGTTTTACACATTTTTTCACGTTTTTTTAAGGATTTCAACATTGAAATTTCGTGATTTTCAAGATATTTAAGGGGCAAAATGGGATGGAAAGAGGGGCAAAAGGGGGGAGGGGTAAAATGGAGTTTTTTCGGGAGCCGGCACTTTTTTTCCACAATTTTCCCCTTTTTTTGCGAATTTTGCCCATTTTTTTACGTTTTTTTAAAGGATTTTAACATTGAAATTTCGGGATTTTCAGAATATTCAAAGAATGAAATGAGATGGAATGAGGGGAAAAAGCAGGGGAAGGGTAGAAGGGTGTTTTTCAGGAGCTGCCATTTTTTTAAACACAATTTCCTCTTTTTTTGATGATTTTGCACTTTTTTTCACGTTTTTTAAAGGATTTTAACATTGAAATTCTGCGGTTTTCAAGATATTTAAGGGGCAAAATGGGATGGGAAAAGGGGCAAAAGGGGGGAGGGATGAAATGGAGTTTTTTTGGAGCCATCGCTTCTTTTCCCACATTTTTTCCCTTTTTTTGGGGGGGTTTTGCATATTTTTCCACGTTTTTTAAGGATTTTAAGGTTCTTTTTCGGAATTCTGACGTTTTCAGGGGCTGAGGGAGTGGCGTGGAATTACATCCCCAAGCCCTCGTAACATGAAGGACCAAAATCGATCGTTCGTGGAGCCCCGGACTGAGCCCGGGCTCCTTTTCGCCGGGACGAGGCCGGTTAGAAACAGTTACTGCATGTGTAAAATATTTTTCACTTAAAAATTCATTGAAATTCTCATTTTTAATCAATTTTAAAATCAATGAATTTTTCATTTTTCGATAATTTCTTCAGAATTTTGGACAAAATAGAGTAGAATGCATAAAAATTGTATAATTCATCAATTTCAACCCTTTTTCCATTTAATAAATCAAATAAACAAATAAAAATCCATAAATTCCCGGAAATTTAATTAAATATTGCAATTAAAAGAAAAAAAAATTTTTTTTTTTGTAAAATATCTTTTTTTTTCTTCATTTTTTTTTTATTAATTTGCAAATTTCAGGTTTAAAAAATCCATCAAAGCCCATTCAAATCAAATAATTTAACAACTTTTCAATTTAAAAAACTAAAAAAAAATGAAAAAATTAAAAATAAAGTAAAATTCTTCATTTTTTACTGAAATTCTCATTTTTAAATGAAATAAAATCGAGGAATTCTCTTTTTTTTTCATTATTTCCACAGAATTTGGGGCAAAATAGGATATTCTATATATACATATATATATAGAATTGTCAAAAACATCCACTATTTATCCCCCCCCCCCCTCCCTCTCCTCTTAATAAATCAAATAAAATTAAGAATTTTCTAAAATTTTCTCAAAAATTTTAATTCAATTTTTTTTTTGTTTTTCTTAAATAAATCATTTTTATTTGTGAAATATCTCAAAAAATGATGGAGATACGCCCTTTTTACTTTAATACGTTCTCATAACGAATTTCTATAGCTATAGCTATACAAAAAAAGCGTATCTCTACTATTTTTGACTATAGTCTTCAAAAAAATGTAAAATCCCATAAATTATCCCATTTTACCCGAATTCTCACGAATTTATTGCCTCTAAAATAATTATGTGACATTAAAAAAAGAAAATATCATTCAATGTGTGTATATTACATTATAAATATAAAAAAAATCTGTAATAGACCAGTACAAGTGCATAGTAATTTGTGATTGCTGAATAAAGAGCCGAAGTAATCGTAACTTTTGCATAAAAATTTACCGTTTGACAAGTGTCTTTCGTTTGTGAAGCTTTTGGAGTGAAAATTAGCCAAAAAATCAACATTTGAGTTTATAAAAATCGAGGATTTTTTAAATTTTGATGATTCCATCAGAAAGATCGGGAAAAACTACCCCAAAAAGTGGTATAATGCAATTGATTTCCCTCCAATAGTTTCCAAGATATTAAACCGCGAATTATTCTTTAAAAAATCGATTTTTGCGATATCTCGAAGGCGCGAGGTCCTAAATCGATTGCATTATAGTACTTTTCGGGGTAGTTTTTCCCGATCTTTCCACTGAAATCATCAAAACTTCAAAAATCCCCGAATTTCCAAAAATTAAATGATTTAATCACAAAAACACATGAAATTGCGTTAATGAAATTCACGGATTTTCGAAATTTTGATGAAAATCAAAGATTTTTTGAATTCTGATGATTCCATCAGAAAGATCGGGAAAAACTACCCCGAAAAGTAGTATAATGCAACTAATTTCCCTCCAATAGTTTCCGAGATATTAAACCGCGAATTATTCTTAAAAAACTCGATTTTTTGCGATATCTCGAAGGCGCGAGGTCCTAAATCGATTGCATTATAGTATTTTTCGGGGTAGTTTTTCCCCATCTTTCCACTGGAATCATCAAAACTTCAAAAATCCCCGAATTTCTGAAAATTAAATGATTTAATCACCAAAACACATGAAATTGCTGTTTGACACATACTTTTGAGATCTGTCATGGACCGTTCTATATCTATATCTTCACGGAGGCCAAAACTAAGCGCCACTTGAAATGGTATTTTCTGGGTAACACTAGTATGAAGCATTTTGACGTGGTGTTTAATAGATCGTAAAGATGTATTTGAGTGTCCCCGATAAATATAACAACGACTCTAGGTCGTCATAGGTTACTGGTATCGCCTTCTTCGATATATATAACTGTGTTTCTCCATGCAATAAGACGGTATAATGTCGACTCTTGCGTTCTTCAATGATTATCCACTTGTTATTGAGTACCAGAAAAGGCAACATTGTGTCTCTTGCTAATTCAATTCTTGTAAAAACACTTTTTCCTTTTTTTTTCACTTTTTTTTAAGTTTTTTCGTGAGAATTTCACGTTATAATCACGTTTTTGAAGGGCATCCGGAAACTAAGCGAGATAGCGTGATTTTTGTGGTTACCTTTTTTGTAGCTCTTGAAATTTCCTAAAAAAAAAGTCTCCATGAAAATTGCGCTATCTTGCTTAGTTTCCGAATGCCCTTTAAAAATGTGAATTTGATGTGAAATAATTTTTTTTTTAGAATTTTTTCACGAAAATTTGACGTTATATTTACGTTTTTAAAGGGCATTCGGAAACTAAGCGAGATAACGCGATTTTAGTCGAAACCTTTTTTGTGGGGAATTTCAAGAGCTACAAAAAAGGTTCCCTCCAAAATTGCCCTATCTCGTTTAATTTCCGAGATATTTACAAAAAAACGAGGTAGAATGATTTTTTACGCAAAACTAATATATATTTTTTTTTTCAATTTAACTTGACTTCAAACAAAACGTATTCTACACATCTGGCCTAGGTAAATTTGGTCGTCAAAACGAAACTCAGTGTCTTCTTCTTTTTTTTTATTTTTCGTCTTGTGTAAACGTTTAATTAACACGCGGCACAACTTGTTCGTTACCGTTACTCACGCGTGCAGACGTAGAAACTGAAATTTTCATGAATATCCAAAAAAAAGGGGGAATAGCGGAAGAAAGAGATGGAAGGTCCACCATGACCTTCGAATTCGTCAATTAACAGACACTGACACTTCCCCGAATTATCACTTTTACTCTCACTTGCACTCTTAAATTTTCGTATTTTCAATTTTCTTAAATTCTCGAATTTTCAAAATTTTTTCGATTCCATCGAAAAGAACGGGAAAAACTACCCCGAAAAGTAGTATAATACAATCGATCTACGACCTCCCCTCTCCGAGATATCGATAAAAATCGAAAAAATTTCGAATAATTCATCTTTGATTATCTCAGAAACTACTGGTCCAAAACTAATTGCATTATACTACTTTCCGGGGTAGTTTTTCCCGATCTTCCACATAGACTCATCAAAATATCAAATTTTGCCAATTCAATTCCCGTAAAAGCTCTTTTTCCTTTTTTTTTCACTTTTTTTTTTAGTTTTTTCGTGAGAATTTCACGTTATAATCACGTTTTTAAAGGGCATCCGGAAACTAAGCGAGATAGCGTGATTTTTGTAGAGACCTTTTTTGTAGCTCTTGAAATTTTCTAGAAAAAAAGTTTCTACAAAAATTGCGCTATCTCGCTTAGTTTCCAAATGCCCTTCGGAAAATAAAAGATATAGCTTTTTCTGCTGATACTTTAGCAATATGCTTTCGAATGGAAGTGATACAACTTTTTTCAAATCATCATCAAAATATCAAATTTTGAAAAATTCATTAAAACGCCAAAAACTCGAGAACTAATCATGCAAATAAGCTCAAAATTTACAGGCATCTAACTGATACAATTCTCGAGATAATAAATGAGTATAAATAACATCAGTTGAATAGTTTCCAGAAATTCCATTAAAAACTGATTTTCGAAAAATGGACAAATCTCAAAAAGTATCGATCGAATTCTCTTCAAATGAAGCTTAAAAAATAGAGTTTGTCGAGAGGAAGTTTTCCACAAAATATTAAATTTTTCTATAAAAGCTTCCATTCGGAAGCAAAAATCCTTGAATTTCACAAACCCGAAAAATATTACGTCCGAAGTGATACGTTCGAGGTCCGAAAAACGTCTGGGGATTATCGTCTCGGGTTGCCGCAAATTGCTTCCACATTTCCAACCAATTTTCTTTGCCTAAGCAATCTCAAGAAATGAGAGAAAAACTAGAGAGAAAAAAAAAAGGGATACAATAGATGCTGCGGTCGAGTGTTGCCGGAAATATTGCTGCCGGAACGAATTAACCTCGGAAAAAGAGAAAAACTGGAGCCCTAAAAGGAGAAATCTAGGTGAAGACCTTTGACCTTGAATATATATAGATATATATATTTTTTTTTATTTTTATTTCCGTATTTTTCTGGGACACAATGGGAGTCTGCGGAGAGATCGGTCCAGGAATTCCTCGATTTTCCTCAATAAAAAAGTGAAACTTGCGTTTTTTTTTCTTTTTTCTTTTTATTTTAGATTTCACTTAGACAATTCTTTTTTTTTTTTTTTTTTTTTTTTTTTTTGCACGATGCTTCAGAATTCGTGACAAACAACGGTGGAAGATAACGAAAAAGGCGAGAGTGAGTCAAAACTCAGTATTACTGAAATTCCGATAGCAAGACGATATCACTGGTGTCACGTGAATCGTTAAAAATATTTTTCTTCAATTTTTTTTTTTTTAGATAATTTGGAGTTAAAGAAAAGAAAATGGGAAAAATGGGGAAAAAATAGTTTCAAGGGATTTGTGAATTTATGAAATAATTGGAAATAATTTTTTTTTGATTTTATGACTTTTAAAAAATATGAAGAATTTAGGAGAAAATTTAAAAAATTGAATTTTTGATGATTTTGAAAGGAAAATTATAATTTTTAATGATTTTATTGGAGAAATGAGGAATTTTTTAGGGGAAAGTGGGGTAAAATGGGCACTTCAATTGAACGGTTCGAGATAGAGTTTTCCTGATGATTTCGTTGAAAAGCTGAGGAAATTTTGGGCAGAAAACACGTGTCAAATTTTTTTTTCTCAATTTTTGGAAAAATTTACTTTTTTGGCCAATTTTTGAAGGGATTTTCCTTTTGAAAATCGAAAAAATTCACTTTTTCGGCGATATCTCTGGTTCTGTTGGTCGCAGCGATCTGGGGTTCATCTCAAATGAAAGATGAGCTCATTTCTCATTGATTTGTGTGGTTCAAATTTTTTTTAAATCAATTTTTCAAATATTTATAGGTTATTTTCTGAAAAATCAGTTTTTGCCCTATAAGTACTTGAAAAAATTGATATTTTTCTTTTTAAACCCCATAAATCGATGGGAAATGAGCTCACCTTTCATTTAAGATCAACCCCAGATCGCTGCGATCAATAGAACCAGAGATATTCTCGAAAACCTGAAATTTTTCAAAAACAAAAGAATTTTACCTTCAAATCTTGCGCAAAAAAATGAAATTTTTGAAAAATTCCAAAAAATAACTTCTGACATATGATTTTCATGGGAAATTTCCTCAGCTTTCCAATGGAATCATCAGAAAAAATCTATCTCCAATATTTCTATCCATTCCGAGTAAATTTCATAGTATAAAATACCAAAATCGATTCAAATAACTAAAAATAATTTAAAAATTCACAAAATTTTTATAATTTCATAAAAAAAAAAAAAACGAGAAAATTGTCTTTGAAAATCATTTTTTCAAAAATAATTTCCCATAATTTCCTCTAAATTCTCATTTTCCCCTTAAATTCCTCAAAAATTAACGAAAAAAAACAAAATTCTTCAATATTCCTCAAAAATTCGATCAATTCAGTAATTTTTATGCGAACAACGACCTCATCCCTCCCCTCCCCCCTTTCCCCTCCCTCAAAAATGGGCGTTTCCCATTCCCCTAGAAAAAACTCTAAAATTCCCATTAAAATAATCGAATTAAATTAATTAAATTAACTTAAATTCCAAAAAAAATCTTAAAAAAATGTGAAAAAAATCGAGAAAAAAAGCGGCAAACACTCAAATTTGATGGGAATCAACGGGAACCCCCCCTCCCAACCCCCCCCCGAACTTCCCGCCTTTTTTTAAAACCACTTGCCCCTTTCCCCAAAAATAATAAAAATGCAAATTACCACTAATTTCCCTCGACTTCGCGTAAAACTGCATTTCACTCGCTTAAAAACACATTCACGATATTCTCGGCCAATTAAATTCTCTTATGCGTCTCGTTCATGATCGAATCGACATCCGAATGCCGTTAGAAACATCTTTCGCATATAATAATGCTCAAATGTACGGCTTTGTACAAGCGCAAATGAGAATTACTCGTTATTTCAAATTTAAAAAAAAGAAGAAAATTCGCCTTTTTTTCCCTTTTCTTAAAGAATATCTCAGAAAATAATGGAGATACGCCCTTTTCGCTCTCAGGCACTTCTGAAACTCCCGAAATTCTCTAAAAAAATGTATTAGGATGAAAAGGGCGTATCTCCATTTTTATCAGAGATAATTAAAGAGAAAAAGTCGAAAAAAAATAAAAAAATTGAAAAATTGACAAAAAAAAATTATGAAAAATTGAAAAAAAAATAGAAAAATTTATGAAAAATTGGAAAAAAAAATTGGAAATACTTTTTTTTAATGTGAAAATGACTTTCTGAGGTTTTGATACATGTTTCTTATATTTGCGCTTTTTTTTTCGTTGAAACTGCGATTTTTCGATTATTTTTCTCTTCAATTTTGCATATTTTACTTGAGAATATCTTGTCATGAACGTTCTACATAACAAAAAAAAACCATTAAAAAATCCAGTGGTTTTGTTGATAGTAGTCAAGGCTGATTTATCAGACTTCGTCAACAGATATTCGAAATTATCTCTGAGCACGACGGTATTATTGCAACGATATTACACGCAATGGAGTCGAGAAAATTGTAAGTTGTGAGTCGAGATCATCTTCTTGAGAGAAAAAAATATTTTCTAGGAATATTATGTAGTTCATGTCAATCGGGAAATGGCGTTTGCCAGTGGATTTTTTCCGTTTAAACAATTTATGTTTTGGACGAATTTTCGTACCTACACAGAGAAGAGTGTTTTCTTAATTTAAGTGAGAAAACTCACTTGATTTAAGTGAAGAAACTCACTTGATTTGAGTAATTTTCGTTTTTTTTAAATTTAAAACTAAACTTCCTCAACTCAGTACACAAAAATGACTCCATTCAAGTTACTTCGTACATTTTTAATGCGATCCGACATAGGGAATAATTCAACAAATGACTTAGAGTGGTATATATCTGCGAGGCACGATTTTGATAAATTACGCGAGATACGATTTTTGATTGCTTGAACAGTATTTATTTTAAGCGTATTCCTCTTTGAAATATGGAAGATTGTATCGCCAAATCAAGAATAATAAATATTTTTCATAATTCAACCTCTTGATAATTTATCTTGACATACAAAGTCTGCGTTCTACAACCCGCTGATCTGACACAAAATGATGAAACTTAATTTTTTATTCCGAAATTCAATGGTTGGTTCAAGTACTAACCACCACATTTGACTGAGAATGTACGGATTCATTTGAATGGAGTCACTTTTGTGTATTAAGTTAAGGAAGTTTAGTTTTGAAATTAAAAAAAAACGAAAATTACTTAAATAAAGTGAGTTTTCACTTAAATCAAGTGACTTTTTCTTTCTTAATTTAAGAAAGTAAAACTCACTTAAATCAAGTGAGTTTTCTCACTTAAATTAAGAAAGCATTTTTCTCTGTGTATTTAGGATGAATTTGAATGCATTTACATCAATCAATGAGATAAACCTTCTAGAGAATAGTTGACGAAAAATAAATTCCGGTTTTGAGCCAAATTTGAGTATTTTTGGACTGAGATTTCCTATTTCGTGCAAATACATTATTATTTGATAAAAATTCCACGTGAAAATATTAATGGCAAATATAATCGAGATTGAATCCATGCAGAAGGGAAATTTGGACAAATAATTGTTTATTTATCGTCATCAGTTAGCAAAATTTAATAACAAAAAATGAGTATGGATCTGGTGAAATTTCGAACTAAAAGCAATTAATATTGAGAAAAATAAGTATTAATTTCTATCAATTAAATCCTCTACTTTTCTTGCATTGTTCATCGCAAATAAGAAAAAATTTTGTCTCAAAATTATTTTTATTTCCAGAAAATATTTTTTTCGCCGTGTATATAGCATACATTTCTCCCGTCGCACGGGCGAATCTCTCTAAACTCTGAACTTCATCGGAAGTGAATTTTGATGATTCCATCGAAAAGAACGGGAAAAACTACCCCGGAAATCACTATAATGCAATCGATTTATCACCTCTCGTTTCCAAGATATCGAAAAAACAAAAAAAAATCGAAATTTTTGGGAAATCGAAAAATGATAGGATCTCCTAAACTACTGGGGCAAAATGGGCTTTATTATACTACTTTTCGGGGTAGTTTTTCCCGATCTTTCCGATAGAATCATCAAAACTCCAAAAATCCCCGAATTTCCTAAACTCAAAAATGAAATTTTTTCCAAAAATCACAAAATTCATTAATAAAAATTAGTGACTTACGTGAATTTTTGGGATTCAGCTGTTTTCATCTCGTGACATCTTCCGAAATATCGATGAACAGCAGGCACACTCAAAAAATCCCCATAAAAACACCGACAAAGCCCCGAGAAAATCAAAATTTCAAAAACATCGTCCAGAGTTCATGAAAAAAACCGGAAATAAAGTCTCGTGGAGACAAATAAACTGTCGGGAAAATATTCAAAATGTGTAACGAGATGTCACAACTGGTATGAGAATATATCCAGGGCTAGCCCTCTCTATTCCTATTCGGCATAAAACGAAGAGCGTCTGCGTGGAAAAGAGGATTTTAACCCTCTGCGCGTTATTCCAACGCGCACGCAATTCCCTTTGGGAAAAGTGAGTGGAGGGTGCGAGGACATATATATATGTATATGTACACGCACATTTTTGTTATACATGCGTGTGTATATACAGGGAAAAGCTCGCGCTTTCCATGGGTCCCTGGAACTGTCATGGAAGTGCATAGCCACTCCCTTGTGCTTTTAATTCACTAAATTGGAATTTTTTTTTTTTTAAAGAAAAATTTTTGTATTTTTTATTTTTTATTAAGTTTTAATAGAAAATGTATGGCATTTTTGTAATTTCGAAGGAAAAGTCGAGGATTTTTTGGAAATTTGGCGGAAAATTTGCGGAATTTTTGGCATTTTTGAGGGAAGTTTAAGGAATTTATTAATTTTGGAGGAAAATTTAAGGAATTCTTCAATTTTGAAGGAAAATTTAAGGAATTTTTGTAAATTTTAAGGGAAATTTGAAGGTTTTGAAGGAGAATTTGAGGAATTTTTCAATTTTGAAGGAACAGTTGAGGAATTCGTTGATTTTTAAGGAAAAGTTAAGGAATTTTTGTGATTTTGAAGGAAAATTTAGGGAATTTTTCTAATTTTTAAGGGAATTTCAAGAATTTTTGAATTTTGAAGGAGAATTTGAGGAATTTTTTATTTTTGAAGGAAAATTCGAGGAATCCTTTAATTTTGAAAGAAAATTTGAGAATTTTTTGAATTTTGGAGGGAAATTTGAGGAATTTTTGTAATTTTGGAGGAGGATTCGAGGAATTTCTCAATTTTGAAGGAAAATTTGAGAGATTAATTGTTTTATTCCAATGTCAAATTTGTGGAATTAATTTTTTCAATTTTTTTTTTAAATTTAGACAGTTCTAATGTTTATTTTTCTAATTTTAATGAAAAAGTCAAGAATTTTTTCATTTTAATAAGTTATTCAGTTAATTCAAGGAATCAATTATTTAATTCTCAATCTTTTCATTTTAATGGAAAATTCAAGGAATTCAATTTTTTTATTCTAATTTAAAAAACTCAAAAAATATTGGATTTCCACAATTTTAATAAAGAATTCAAAAATATCCTCCATTTTTTTTCATTCATCTCCATCTCAAGAACTTGAAAAAAAAAAAATTGAAGAGAAAAAATCGGCTGTTCGTGTTTTTGTGACGAAAAAGGAAATTAAGCTCCAAAAAAAAAGGTGCTGTGTAAAGGCGTTTGTTTTCCCATGGACCGAAGCATCCGGAGTTTAGTTTACACTCGTATGACACCCGGCGAGATCCGTTCCCTCAAGTAAAAAAGCCGCCGCGGATTTCCTAATAATTTTACGATTTTTTTTTCCGGATTTTTCTGATTTTTCAAGTCGCTGCATTTTTTTTTTCGTTTTTTTCAGAACATTTTAAACTGTACAATTTATGCCGCTAAATGCGAAATATATTTTAAAAAATGTTATATATTTATGTATATAAATCTATATATTCGGTGAAAGAAAGGAAAAAAAAACAAGTGGATAATAGTATTTCCAACTGATATAGCTTTTTCTGCTGATACTTTAGCAATATGCTTCCGAATGGAAGTGATACAACTTTTTTCAAATCATCATCAAAATATCAAATTTTGCTAATTCAATTCCCGTAAAAACTCTTTTTCCTTTTTTTTTTCACTTTTTTTTTTAGTTTTTTCGTGAGAATTTCACGTTATAATCACGTTTTTAAAGGGCATCCGGAAACTAAGCGAGATAGCGTGATTTTTGTAGAGACCTTTTTTGTAGCTCTTGAAATTTTCTAGAAAAAAAGTATCTACAAAAATTGCGCTATCTCGCTTAGTTTCCGAATGCCCTTCGGAAAATAAAAGATATAGCTTTTTCTGCTGATACTTTAGCAATATGCTTTCGAATGGAAGTGATACAACTTTTTTCAAACCATCATCAAAATATCAAATTTTGAAAAATTCATTAAAACGCCAATAATTCGAGAACTAATCATGCAAATAAGCTCAAAATTTACAGGCATCTAACTGATACAATTCTCGAGATAATAAATGAGTATAAATAACATCAGTTGAATAGTTTCCAGAAATTCCATTAAAAACTGATTTTCGAAAAATGGACAAATCTCAAAAAGTTTCGATCGGATTCTCTTCAAATAAAGCTTAAAAAATAGAGTTTGTCGAGAGGAAATTTTCCACAAAATATGAAATTTTTCTATAAAACCATTTTATGCAATTTTTGGAATTTTTCTTTCTCGTTTTGCCTCGAAAATACCAGAAATATGTTTTTAGAATTAGAAAAAAAAGGGGATTTCACTGGGATTGTACTGAAAAGTACTGAAATGAGAGTTTGCCTCATCCCTGAAACTTTGTTGCATGCGGCCATTCGATTGACAGATATTCGGTAACGTTCGTTGTCCGTTTATAGCACCTGTTTACGATTTTATGCTACCTCGTAAAGTGTGAAATAGAGGTGGATGGAGCTCTTCTAGCCCCTATATTGTATATAGGGGCTACCTGTCCAAAGCTTCTAGCCAGCCCTGATATCGAGTATCTGAGTGGATTAATCCACCGGATATTGAATATTGGCAAATAGGAAAAAAATGGCAAAAGGGAAAAAAAATTGCATAAAAAATTGAAATTAATTGAAATTAAAAATTGGAAAAAAGGGGGGGGGGTGAGTGAAATGGAGATTTTAGTGGAGTGGTTGGAGATAGAATTTTTTTGATGATTCCGTTGAAAAACTGAGGAAATTTGAGATAAAAAACATGTATTAAACTTGATTTTTGAATTTTTTTTGAATTTTTTGGAAAAATTCGAATTTTCAAAAAAAATAAATTGTATTTTTTTGGAAAATTTTGTAAAAATAACTTGTGACATATGTTTTCTGCCTCAAATTTTCTCAGCTTTTCAATGGAATGATCAAAAATTATATTCGAATTAATTTCACTGATTTTGAGCGATTTTTAGAAATTGCAATTAATGGGGATTTTAAAAAACGGAAAAAATGGAAATTTCAGTGAAATTGTTGGAGATCAATTTTTTTTGATAATTCCGTTGAAAATCTGAGGAAATTTTGAGTGGAAAACACGTGCAAAACATTATTTTCGATGATTTTTAAAAAAATTGATAATTTCATGTTAAAATTCGAGGAATTTCTTCCGATTTTAGATTTTTTTACAGTTTTTTAGAAATATCTCTGCATATAATTGTTATAGCGTGAAAATTTCGAATGGAGGTGAAAGGTGAGATCATTTGCCATCGATTCATGGGGTTTTTAATTATTTTTAATCAATTTTTCAAGCAGTTATCATCAATTTATCAAGTTCATTATGAAAATCAGTTTTTTCCTCAACTCCTTCAAAAATCGATTAAAATTGATTCGAAACCCCATGAATCGATGGCAAATGATCTCACCTTTCACCTCCATTCAGAATTTTTACTCTGCGATTAATAGAACCAGAGATATCCTCAAAAAACTGAAAATTCCCAAAAATTCGAAGGGTTTCACCTTCAACTTTCCCCCAAAAACCCCAAATTTCCAAAAAATTCTTTAAAAAAAGTGGTGACCCATGTTTTCCGCCTCAAATTTTCTCAGTTTTTCAATGAAACCATCAAAAAAATTCTATCTCAATTAATTTCCCTAATTTCAACCGATTTTCACCCAAAAACCCCATTAAATTCAAATTTTTCCCAAATAATACATTTTTTTAGCTAAAATATGCAAAGTATTTGCTAAAATATGCAAAAAAAATGGAGATACGCCCTTTTTCACTCTATTCCTCTTTTCTAAAGAATATCAAAACCTTCCAAAAAAAGTTTGGGCAAAATTGCTCTATCTCGCTTAGTTTCCGAGTCATATTCTCAAAAAAAGACCAAAAATAATTGACTTCACTACTAAAATCATTTTATTTTAATAGAAGGACTTCAATAAAAAATCTGAAAAAATTCAGGAAAATTCTGTAATATGTCGGCAATGTCCCTGAATTTTTTCAGATTTTTAAATACAACTGCTGTTAAATGCCGATTTTTTTTATCGCTAACAAGTCTCTAAACCACTGGAAACTCGCTTTAATCTCTCTGGAATTCCAAGAATTAAAAATTATCGACAGTTCAACGACACAACAAACTCGCCATTACACTTTCCCACCCCTAATATGGCTTTTGTGTTCGTTTAACCACGGAGAGGTTTTTTTTTTTTTTCTTTTTTCGAAACTCCTCTATAGGTAGCGCGTGTGATCGTAAAACTTTCATTTTGTACTCTTCTGACGATCGGAAATTGCACGTAAACCGCACACAACAATATACTGCATATGGCCATAGGACGGTGCATGTGGAGCAGGATAATTTTCTTGCAGAGCAAAAAGGCGATTGAACGAAATTCGACGTTTCGAAAAAGGCCAATGGTAGAGTTTTTCTTGAAAGTTTATTTGTAGGAGGTGGGACGAGCAAAAATTATGCTGAGGAGGTTGGTGTGTTCGAACTTTGGGAGATTTTTACGAAGGATAATTATATAGGCGGAGGTGGTTGCTTTGCTGTGTTGCCAATGGTGAAGGTGTTTGAAAAAATTTAAAAAAAAAAAAAAAAAAAAAAAACATTCCTCGTTATTAACTCAACGTTTTCTCGTCCACTTCTCTTTTTTTTTTTATGAATTCAAATTTCCCGCGTGCCTCGACGTTGCACAGCGTTGCCACGTCCAAAATCCAGAATGAGTCAATTTTTTCATTCATCAATTTTCCCCCAAAATATCACGGATAATAATGGAGATACGCCTTTTTTATTTCGTGCCCCAATTCATTTTTCCCAGCTCTTGAAATTTCTCGACAAAAAAATAGATTAGGTCAAAAAAAAAAGAAGAACGTAACTCCATTATTTTCCGAGATATTCGTAAAAAAAAAAAAAAGAAAAAACTGTTGAAAGAAAAAATCAACTTTTCACTTGATGCCAATGCTCAAGTTGTTCAAACGATTATTTTTCAATAAAAAAAAAAAAAAACATTCCACGCTATTAACTCAACAGTTTTTTTTTTTCGTTCAATTCCTTTTTTTTTTTTTTTTCTATAAATTCAAATTTCCCACTGCTTCGACGTTGCAAACCAGTGTTGCCACATTTAAAACAGAATAATTCCATTATTATCGTCATTTATTCACAATATATCACGGTAAATAAATGGAGATACGCTTCTTTTTACCCCAACTCATTTTTTTTTGTAGCTCTTGAAATTCTCTACAAAAATGGATTAGATTAAAAAAGGGCGTATCTCCATTATTTATCGTGATATTTGCAAAAAAAAAAAAAACTGCAAGAAAAAAATCGACTTTTTCTGTTTTTACTTGCAAAGAAAATGTCAGAAATACGCTTTTTAGAGTTGCAAAAAAAAAAGGGGGGATTTCACTGGGATCATACTAAACACTTGGCTCGCCTTATCCCCCCTCCCCTCCCCTCCCCCCCTTTTTTCTTCTTCGATTCATTCCCCGGTCCCCAGGAAAAAGGTGAGCTCGACTGCGGGATCGTAAAAACAGCCCTCGAGAGAGGCGATAAACCAATGGATACGTATATATATATATATACATATATATATATGTATATATATATATATATATAACCCAAGAGGAATGGGACTGGGCGATGAAATACTATCTCTCTTTAATTATCGGATCCGAGTCGTCTTTTGCTGAGAGGTGATGGCGAAAAAAAGGAAAAAAAAGGGAAAAAAAGGGAAAAAAGAGGAAAAAAAGAAATGCAACACATCTCGTTGCCCAAGAGGCTTTTTGTCATAATGGCTCTCATTCAACTAAAATAAAGTAGAGAAATCCTGCAATTAAAAAATTTCCCATTTTCTGGAATTTCATGATTTCCGGGATTTTTTTTCCCTTTTTTTTCTTTTGCAATCAACATTAAAGATTAAAGATACATTTTACTGGCGAGTTCTTCTTTTTTTTATTGTTATTATTATTATTGCTGAGTTAACACTCAGCTTCATTGCTCCATTTTGAGAAAAGTTCTCTTTTTTTTGGGATAAAAGGCGGAGTCTGGGACACCTCCCCCCCCCCTCCTTTCTTCGCTCTTTGAGGAGAGGAAGTCTGGAATGTTTCTGGATTTGGAGGAAAAAAAACCTCGGTACTAGAAAAAACATGGAGCACTTCAGGAAATTAACCCCCCCCCCCCCTCCTCCCTCCTCCTTTTTTCCTAAAAACATCTGCAGATGAGTTTTCCCTCTTTTTTCCTTTTTTTTTTGAAATTCTTTGAAGTTTAGTTGAATGGGATTTTTTTGGGGTTGAAGGAGTTCATGGAGAATTATGAAAAAATCCAGTGAAAATGGAGATATAGTACACCATTTTCCAGAATTTTTTCAGAATTTTTGGAAGAGTCTTTGTATTAAAAAAAAAATTATTTTGATGGTTAAAAAGGGGAAACGAAATTAAAAATTTTCTCTATTTTCCTTTTTTTTCAAATTCTTTGAAGTTGAGTTGAATGGGATTTTTTTGGAGATGAAGGAGTTTGTGGAAAATTCTGAAAAAATTCAGTGAAAATGGAGATATAGTACATTATTTTCCAGAATTTTTTCAGAATTTTTGGAAGAGTCTTTGTATTTAAAAAAAATGATTTTGATGGTAAAAAAAGGGGGAAACGAAATTAAGTTTTTTTTTTTTTTTCGATGAATTCTCATTAAAAATGAATTATATTGATTTATTCATATCATCACCTTAGAAGCAAAAGGACGTAAGTGCTATATATATAAGCATATCACTTACGCCCTTTTGTTTCTAAGATTACGATATAAATATGAGGAAATATCGATAAAATACGATATATCGCATAGAAAAAAAATGAATATCTCTAAAAAATTTCAAAATTTGAGATTAAATTGTAATTTTTTTTTTAATATTATTATTTTTAATATCATTATTTTTCTATATATCCATACATATTTTATGAAAATATTTATATATATATTTTTAATATTATTATTTAATAATAATCGAATTTTGAGACGTGAGAAAAAACAAATGAAAACCAGAAATTTAAAATATAAAGAAAAAATAAAAAAAAAACAAAATTTAGAGGAGGAGATTTTTTGGATTTAATAAACGTCCATTGGAGAACTCCCCGATTTCTTCAGTCGCTCCAAAAAAAAAAAAAAAAAAAAAAAGGGCCACCCCATGAGCATACAAAATCATTCATGCGAGAATGCCCCGCCATCTTTGTATGTACCCCTCTTTTTCTCCTGCCCCTCCCCCAATCCCTGAAATCATTATTCCTACTATTCCATCCAAAGTACCAGAGGAGACCAAAAACACACACAAATCTGCCTTGTCGCAATGTCTATATCTACATCAAAAAATAATTGACGTTCCCTTGCGTGGAACAGAAAATGTCTCTTTCCACATCATATATACCTATATATAACAAAAGATTATTTCTTGTCCTCGAAGTTGTAACTATAAATTGTGAGTGTAATAAAAATTTTAGGCGTTTTAATGGTATTGCTAATGGAATCGATGAGATTGTTCATTTTGGTGGAATGTATGGTGGAATATGATTTTTTTCTTAAGGAGGGGAGGGGGGGGGGAGGGTATAGGGGAATTGATTGATGAGGTTTCGAGTGAATTGAGACATAAAAATTGACGTTAAAGACGAGAAAATATTGACAACACACACAAAAAGTAGGATTCGAGGCATTTTTAGAAGAGGGGGAGGGGGTAAAGGAGGGGAGGGGGGATGAGGCAAGCCAAGTGTTTAGTATGATCCCAGTGAAATCCCCCCTTTTTTTTTTGCAACTCTAAAAAGCGTATTTCTGACATTTTCTTTGCAAGTAAAAACAGAGAAAGTCGATTTTTTCTTGCAGTTTTTTTTTTTTTGCAAATATCACGATAAATAATGGAGATACGCCCTTTTTTAATCTAATCCATTTTTGTAGAGAATTTCAAGAGCTACAAAAAAAAATGAGTTGGGATAAAAAGAAACGTATCTCCATTTATTTACCGTGATATATTGTGAATAAATGACGATAATAATGGAATTATTCTGTTTTAAATGTGGCAACACTGGTTTGCAACGTCGAAGCAGTGGGAAATTTGAATTTATAGAAAAAATAAAAAAAGGAATTGAACGAAAAAAAAAAACTGTTGAGTTAATAGCGTGGAATGTTTTTTTTTTTTTTATTGAAAAATAATCGTTTGAACAACTTGAGCATTGGCATCAAGTGAAAAGTTGATTTTTTCTTTCAACAGTTTTTTCTTTTTTTTTTTTTTACGAATATCTCGGAAAATAATGGAGTTACGTTCTTCTTTTTTTTTGACCTAATCTATTTTTTTGTCGAGAAATTTCAAGAGCTGGGAAAAATGAATTGGGCCACGAAATAAAAAAGGCGTATCTTCCATTATTATCCGTGATATTTTGGGGGAAAATTGATGAATGAAAAAATTGACTCATTCCGGATTTTGGACGTGGCAACGCTGTGCAACGTCGAGGCACGCGGGAAATTTGAATTCATAAAAAAAAAAAGAGAAGTCGACGAAAAAACGTTGAGTTAATAACGAGGATTTTTTTCATTGAAAAAAATCCTCCTCTACTTTGTTGCTAATTTCACGTCCTCCAGACCCTTTGAATGCAAGACGGATGTGTCTCGAGGCATTTGAAATAAGAAGAAAAAAAATATAACCAGGGATTTCAGATAGGGAGAGAAACTTTATTTTACTTTAACGACGCCGTAAGCTCTTATGCCTCTATCTATACTTCGTTTTTGTACTTCAACGTAATCGAGAGAAAGAGAAAAAAAGAGAAAAAAAGAGAAAAAGAGAGAGCACAAAAGTGGACTTTGTCTGTGTGTCATTCAAATGCTCATCCCTTATTCATGAGCTGATACACAAATATATATATCGTCACCTTAGAAACAAAGGGGCGTAAGTGCTATGCTTATGTATAGGACTTACGCCCCTTTTTTTCTAAGGCAACGATATATATTTTACCCTCCGGAACTCCTCTCGTGCTTCATGTCCGCCATCTCCGGAGGGGAAGAGGGGGGGGGGGGGAGATTTTGAATACTGAAAGCAGCAGTATATCTTCAAGTTGGATTTTTTTTTTCTGTTCGCTTTTCACTGCCAATTAATGGCGTCGTTTCACAACTCTCTGCGACGTGTCGCCGCTTTTTTTTATCAATTTTTTTCTTCTCTTCCATTCCCCCTTTTATTCAATGGCGGGAATATACACGAGAAGGGGGGGGGGAGGGAGAAGGAGGACGTAGAGATGATAGGATCGTTGGAAGAAGAAATACGATGTGTGGGAGGGAAATACGTGTGGGAGGATACAGCAGAAGGATTTTCTTGAGAATTAGGATTTTTTATTTTTTAAAAGAAACAAAAAAACAAAAAAAAAGGGAATGAAGAGGAAAAATAGAATAAGTGCATCGGTTTTAGTTCTTCCCCTTCATGAACCAAATACTATTATTATTATTATTATTATTATTATTGTTATTATTATATAGTGGAGGAATCTCGTGAAGAATTGAGAAATTCATTAAAAACGTATTTTACAGGATTTTTTAATTCTTTCAAGAGTTTCTTGGAACTTATTGTATTTAGAAAAAAAAAGCAAGGGACTTTTTTTGGAGAAAATTTAATTCTCTACAAAAAAGGTGTCTTGCTGAATTCTCGTAAATCCAATGGTTCTCGAGATATCTTTAAAAGAATTTAAAAATACTCTTTGAAACCAATTTTTTTCGTTAAAATCGAAATTTAGAGGAATTTTGTATTATTTTAAAAGGATCTCAGAAACCGTCGAGTTTAGGAAAAAATGAGAAGAGACCTTTTTTGTAGAAAATTAAATTATTTACAAAAAAGATATCTTGCGAAATTCTCCTAAACTCGACGATTTCCGAGATATCTTTAAAAGAATTTTCAAAAAATCCGGAAAACACGATTTTTCGTTGAAATAATCGAATTTATGAAACTCGCAGTTATAATAAATGCTCTTAAAATCCTTTGAAATGTGTCAGCAGCATGACACAGTGTACCTTTATGCGTTCACCAACGCACCTGCTACAAGCGCATCTCTTTATTACCCCCCAATGAGTTACGAGGGAACATTGTATTCATGCAATATAAATTTATTGTGCAAATTCACATGGAAACGATAAAAAAAAAATTGCGATATTTTCCCTTTTTCTATCGATACACTGAACGCATTGTCCCTCGATTCCCGGGGATAACACCAGCAAACTGAAAAAATTCTTTTTTTTTTGAGTCTCGAAGTAAAAAAGTCTGCTAAAAAAAAAGACTGACTATAAAAATATTTTTAGTAAATTTTTAATTTTTTAATTTTTTTTATTTCTGTAATTTCCATCGAAAAAATTTTAATTACTTTCTCAATGAAAAATTTGGATTTTTAAATTTTTCATTAGTTTGAAAATTAATTTTTTTTTTTTTAACAATTTTGATTACTATTGTAATTAAAAATTTGACTGATGAAATTTTATAATTCTTTTTCTTATTCGAAATTTTGATTCTTTCTCACTTATTAATTGATTGGAATAATTAATTTTATAATAAAATCAACGCTACTATGTTTAATCTTCCCAAATATAATCGTTTTTCAGACAAAAATTTTGAGTTGAGAGTTTTAACTAAATGTAACACAAATAAGAACTTATAATTTAATCCAATCTAAATGACGCTTATATGACATTTATAATTCAATTTAACTAATAAAAATGTTGATAAGTTTAATGAAGAAAATAATTATGAAATTCCATCAGTCAAATTTTAAATTACAATAGTAATCAAAATTGTTAAAAAAAAAAATTAATTTTCAAACTAATGAAAAATTTAAAAATCCAAATTTTTCATTAAGAAAGTAATTAAAATTTTCTAAAATTTTATTTGCTAATTTGAAATAATTCATTTTGCCCTAGAAAAATTCCCTCAGTGTATAAAGAAGCGCAGAGTTCCCGAAAGAAATCCAGAGTAAATTCAGGCGAAAGCCAAAAAGACAAAAAAAAAATCAGGAGGCGTCCACTTTTACCGGGTAGAGGCGGACGAGTAAAGGGTAAAGTGGCTGGTCGTAAATACACGTGTAAATATATTGCGGCCGTAACTTGGCTCGATGGTAAATTGCGCAGTATGTACCCGAAACGAGCGAGTGCCCCATGGGTAAATCATTAAATCGTCACGTGTAAAATTTTCAGGTCTAAATTCTTCATAATTTACTGGTGTCGAAATTATTGGGGCATTAAAAAAAAAAAAAATTGAGAAAATTAAAAAAATTCCAAAAAAAACGGTGAAATTTTTTTTTTTCTCGATATATTGAATTTGATGCGATGTATCGATTAATCGATAATCGACAATAATCGATTGAAAGTCGATATGCGATTATCTTTTGTTACAAAACGATATTAAAACTCTCAAATTTAATGCGAGATATCGAATCGATTGATCGATATTTAATGCGAGATATCGAACATCGATTAATCGATATTCAGTGCCAAGATATCGATTAATCGATATATACAAATCATTTATCAGAAGTTGACGTGATTCTTTTGATGTCATTAAATCTCGAAATTCATGCGAGATATCACATCGATTAATCGATATTTAATGCGAGATATCGAACATCGATTAATCGATTTTCGATAATAATCGATTGGAAGTAAAGTCAATGTTTTTTTTGTCATTAAATTGTATGTTTAAAAAAATCGAATTTGATGCGAGATATTGCATCGATTAATCGATATTTAATGCGAGATATCGAACATCGATTAATCGATTTTCGATAATAATCGATTGTAAGTAAAAACAATGTTTTTTTTGTCATTAAATTTCATGTTTAAAAAAATCGAATATAATGCGAGATATCGAACATCGATTAATCGATAATAATCGATAATAATCGATAATAATCGATATATTATTTTTTTTCAATTCCTAACTTATCTTAAAGAATTATTGCCTTTTTTTGGAGAAGCTTTTATTTTCTAATTTTTTTTCTTATTTTTTTTTTGATAAAAATTTGTTGAAATCTGTTTTAAATCACTCGATGATATGTTGACACAGTAATTGCAGGAATTATTGAATGATCGTGAACAGTGGTAACTGTTTAATATAAAACTTAGTAATGGTTTCACTTAGTGCCTCATCAATGCTGGGTTAATATCCAATTTAAATGGTCATTGCCACAAGAAACCTTGAAAGACGTTTGGGGAGGGGGGGGGGGTTGCTTCTAGAAGACACGTAGGTATATATACACCTTTTCATATAACTTGTACCAAATTCCTCTGTACTTACTGTTTACATTTCGGATTGCTCGTCGATGGCTACCTTTATAGTTTATGACACTCGTAAACCTCAACGATAATCTCATAGACAGAGATAGAAATAGAAGAAGGATGTGAAGATATTTCTTGCTTCTGAAGGAAAATTACGAGATTTTTCAGGAAAAAAGAAAAAAAAATTGTTTTAAGAAAATTTACTTAGTTGAAGAAAATTTACTTTACTCCAAAAAATTTCAATATATATAGATATACAAAATTGTGACGGAAAATTTCGTTGAAAGGCAATTTTGATTGCAACAAGAATTTTTTTTCTTAGTGTAAAATTTGAGGTTTAAGGGAGATTTAGAGGTTTGAGATGATTAAGAGGGGGGAGGAGGGGGGATGGATTTTTTTTGATGATTTCATTGGAAAGATGAGAGCATTTTACCCCTAATTCATATATTTTTGAGTTATTTTTTACCGATTTTTGTAGAAAATAGGGGGAAAAAGAGATTTTTTGATGAAATTAGTTGGAAATTCGTGAAAACTGTTGAATAATTATTTAAAAAAATGTAAATTCATGGGAAATGATGTCAGATCACTGAAAAAAGTGGAATTTCCCAAAAATCCTCCAATTTTTGACTGAAAACTCAGAAAATTAGAGAAAAAAAAACATAAAATCAATTTTTCAATGATAATTTTAGTGTTTATCATGATAGGGTGAGAGCTAGATTTTTTTTGATGATTTTATTGAGAAGCTGAGAAGATTTTACCCCGAATTCATATATTTTTGAATGGATTTGTGTCGATTTTTGAAGAAAAACGTCATTTTCGATGAAATTAGTCATAATTTCGTTAAAAAAAACCCTTAAATATAATTTTAAAAAATGCTGATTCATGAAAATATGATCTCCCCCCCCTCCCCCCTCAAGAATCTCAAAATCCCCCATTTCCCCCCAAAATCTCAGTTTTTCTAAAAAAAACCCTAAAAATCCATTTTTCCACTATTTTTCCTCCAAATCATCAAAAAAAATTCAATCTCTTCAATTTCCAGAAATTCTCGTTACCCAAACCATTAAATTCCAAGTGAAACCCAATACCTCAGCAAATCCAGAAAAACAGAATCATTAAACCGCCTCCAACCCTATCGATCCAACCATCTCGACTAAAGTACTCAACCCCCCTTCCCTCCCCCCTCTTAAAAAAAAAGAAGAAGCAAAGCAGTTTCATCTCGTCTTGAGAACAAGCTGGACCATCACCTCTGTTCTGCCCCTCCCACGTAAATCCTGGTGGCTTTGATGTATCCAACAGTTAAAACTGAATAATCCCACCCACGTCTTGAGACTCTCTTTTCTCCCCCCAGTTGTTCCATTCGCCATCGCGATAGTGAGAAGAAGAAGAAGAAGAGGACCCCCTTTGGCCCCGAAGTATTTCTTTTCTACCATATCTTCAGGAGCACAAATCACTTGAAATCGTACACAGTGCCACTCCTTTTTAATGGGCAGTCCATGTGGATACAAATTCTGAACACTAAAAGTCTACATCCCACCTTCCTCCCCTCATCCCCTTCTCTCGCCCCTTCTTCCATCACCTGACGATGAAAAGACGAGAAATATCCACTTAATTCGAAGAATTTTCAAAAAAATTCGCGCCAAAACGCTCGAAAGCCGGGAAAATGCGAGAATTTTCGAGTTATTGCGAGATATATCGATTAATCGATATTTTTGATTCAATTCGAGATAAATCGATATATCGATTTTTTTATTCAATTCGAGATAAATCGATATATCGATTTTTTTATTCAATTCGAGATAAATCGATATATCGATTTTTGATTCAATTCGAGATATATCGATTGATAAACATTTTTTAATTTAATACGACGTATATCGATTAATCGATATTTTCTGATTCAATGCGAGATAAATCTATATATCGATTTTTTTATTCAATTCGAGATATATCGATTGATAAACATTTTTTAATTTAATACGACGTCTATCGATTAATCGATATTTTCAAACTTAATGCGAGATATCGCATCGATTAATCGAGATTTTTCAAGTCAATTCGAGATATATCGATTAATCGATATTTTTTGATTCAATGCGATATATATCGATTGATCGATATTCCTTTCCGTTATTTAATGTGACAAATATCGATATTACTCGATATTTTTTGATTCAATGCGAAATAAATCGATACATCGATTTTTTTATTCAATTCGAGATATATCGATTAATGGACGTTTTTGTAATTTAATACGACATATATTGATTAATTGGTATTTTTAAATTTAATGTGAGATATCGCAATCGATTAATCGAGATTTTTCAAGCCAATTCAAGATATATCGATTAATTGATATTTGTGATTTTTTGATGATTCATTGGGAGTTGATGGGGATTTTGTTTTTTTATGTGATCAAATCTCGAATTTATCACGAGATATCGAATCGATTAATCGATATTCTTAAATTTAATGCGAGATATTGATTAATCGATTACTAGAAAAAAATCGATCGGAAAGTCGATGTCTTATTTATTTTTAATAACATTAAATCTCGAATTTAGGGCAAGATTTCGTATTGATTAATCGAAATTTGGAAAAATATCGATTAATCGATATTCAAAAATATCGATTAATCGAAAATTGAATCATATCGATTAATCGAAATTGGAAAAATATCGATTAATCGAAATTTGAAAAAACATCGATTAATCGAAATTTCTAAATATATTGACTAATCGATATTAAAAAAATATCGACATAATTCCATGAATTTTCTCAAATTATACCCCATTTTGCCCCATAAAAAGAGCGAATTCCATTTCCACTGATTTAATTTAGATAGCACGTCTCTCCCATTTGCTCTATCTAAAATCGCTCGCACTTACAACCCAACGCAAATGTCTTTCACTTAAGTAAGAAAAAAAGAAACCCAGAACTCCATAGGAATGCTAGTGCAACTAGCCATTAACTGCATTCTAACCAGAAAACCTCTCCAGATCTCGCGAAAATTTCGAACCAAAAGAATAGAACGGCAATTTGCGGTTAATCGTCATATCCATATATAGAATTTTTTTAATGTTCACTCCATGAAAAACGCGGAGAGAAGCAGAGAATCCATCCATCATCGACTGTACATCCAAGAGACGCGAAACGAAAAAAAGTCCTGTGTTCTGGACGGGATTTTTCCCTTTTTTTTCTTTTTACATATATATTAGGCCGCAACGGTAGCATTTATAGCTTTTGCCAGTGTGAATATTTATGTCCTGTCCAACCATTATTTCCTACATAATAGCAGGTATATGCGCAAGCACAGGTAGATTGCAATGATATTGGTCATATATATATATGTATATACATAACCATGTATGGAAAACTGGGAAAAAATGGATTTACAGGATAACATGACTTATGATTTTTTTTTAGAGTGAACAACTCGGTGAAAAAATCTGAAAAAATTTGAGAAGATGCTAAAATATGTGAAGATTGTTGGTGAATTTTTTGGGATTTTTCTTAAAAGCCCTTCCCTCTCAAAAAAAATCTCAAACAATTTTGATCTGCAGGTCCATTTTGACAGGGTCTCGTCCTATATATATAACATGCACTTTCATGGGCAGAAAGGACCAAGTTGGCTTTTGTGTCATCTAAGACTAGTCTGTGTCTGTCTGTGTGTGTCTCTCTAATTCCAAATGTGGTATATATGTGGAGTTTCTTGTTTGGTTAAAAAAAAATCAAAATGGAAACGAGAGAAATACGCCCCGTAGCGAGAGAATAGCGTCACTAGATGGAAGATAGTGGAGAGGACCACAAGACGATCCTAAATCACATTTTACTAACTTAATGGGTTAGAGGCCTGTCCAATAGGAAGATTTTTAAATTAGAAGTACTACGAAATACCTCTAACATGAGTAAATCCAATTGATTGTTTTTTTCAAATTTTTTTTAATGCCTTTTTTGTAATTTTTTTAAGTAATTGAACGAAAATTCGGTAAAATTCGAAGTTTTTGATGAATTACAGTTTTTTAAAAATATGGTATATATGGATTATTCGATATTTTTAAAATTGATGCGAGATATCGCATCTATTAATCGATATTTTTTAATTAAATGTGTAATATCGATTAATCGATACTTGAAAATAATCGATTTAAAGTTACTGCAATATTGTTTTTTTTTCTTTCTAATTTGATCAAATCTCGAATCAACTGCATTGATTAATCGATATCTTCAAATTTAATGCGAGATATCGCATCGATTAATCGATATTTTTCAATTCAATGTGTAATATCGATTAATCGATACTTGGAAATAATCCTTTTGAAATTACTGCAATATTGCTTTTTTTTTCTTTTTAATTTCATCGAATCTCGAATCGACCGTATCGACTAATCGATATCACATCGATTAATCGATTTTTGTGTAAGAATCGATTGGAAGTAAATGTATTATCACTTTTTTTTGTCATTAAATCTCGAATTGAAAACGAGATATCGCATCGATATCAATCGATTATTTCTTAGTTCAATGCGAGATATCGATTAATCGATGTTTAATAATTATTTATCGGAAACTGATGCAATATTGTTCTTTTTCCCGTGCCATCAAATCTCGGATTCAATTCGAGATATCGTAGCGATTAATCGATATTTGATGATATATCGATTCATCGAGATTTGGGAAATATATCGATTTATCGATATTTGAGAAATATATCGATTCATCAATAATTTGGAAATATATCGATTTATCGATTTTCGGGAAATTTATCGATTTATCGATATTTAGAAAATATATCGATTCATCAATATTTGGGAAATATATCGAATTATCAATATTTTGAAAATATATCGATTTATCGATATTTGGGAAATATATCGATTCATTAATATTCAGAAATATCGACTTAATCCCACGAATTTTCTCAAAAAACTGATAAATTAAGATATTCTCTAAAAAAAATATAGAATAATGCTAATTAAGCAAAAATTCAAATTTCCCGCCACTGCAACGTCGCACAGCATTGCCACTTCTCTTTTTTCAGTTAAAAAAATCCATGAATTTATCTAATCAAACAAAGGACCCAAGAGAAACCTCAATTTCTTTGTCCACTTTGGATTTTTCCGCATGCCAGAAAGAGAAATCTGGACCACCCTTTTTACAGCTCTAAAAATTCTTTTATAAGCTGTTTTCGAAACTTTTTCAAGTATTTTTTTCACCTCATAAAATCCACATAATTTATCACCTTCCTTTTTTTTTCTCAACATGTATTTTTTTTTAAATTTCGATATCAATCACCTGAAGAGAATTCGTCCCACAGAATTTCCATAAATTCATCGAATTCTCCATTTCTTCTGTTAAAATGTGTAATCAAACGAAGAAAAAAAGCGCCATTTTTTCCTGCACATAAATATCTAACGTCAAATATTTAAAATCACGAATAATTTCTCCTGAGATTAAAATCACGTGATAATTTTGAAGTGAATTTTAATGTTTACATCGACTTTGGGGAGCTGTTAATGACCTTGAGGAGTCCCAAGGACATTTAGAGGTGAAATTCGGCAGTTGACGCCAATTTAATCAAAATAATCCGAAATTGTCCGAATTTTTCTGCAGAAAAGTGGAGAATTTTTTGGAGTCTCGAACTAAAAAAATATGGTAGAAAAAGGACTTTGACTATAAAAATATTGTTAGTAAATATTGCGATGGAAAAATAGGAATTTTTCATTCTGAAAATGAATTTTATCAGCTTCAAGTATAACTATCAGACAGTAGACATGATTATGAACTGTTGGGATTTCACGTTATGTGAAATTTTCATTGTCACAGTTTGTAATACAGAATTAGTTATAGTAACTTGAAAAAAAAATAGCAATTTATAATATTTCACTTTAAAAAAAAAAAAATTTCCGAAGTTTTTTATAATTATTTTTCTGCCCAAGAAAAACTTCAGTGAAATTTAAAATTAATGAGAAATTTACACAGATAGAATTTTTCACTGACTCAATTATTAGTAGTTGAAATATAAATTCATGGATTCTGTTGTATTTCAGTGGAACAATTCTTCATAAAGTGTGGATTATGATACGATAATTGCTGACAGAACTAAAATATTATAACGGCTATGTTGGACGTCTTGATTCAGTGTAGTAATGTAAAATAGTAGCATTAACATTGTAATTCTGGGCGCAATAACTAATTTGAAATAGTTCATTTTGATCTTGACTATTGAACAGAAAAAAAATTACCTCAGTTTGTAGCTTCAGAGACTCAATCTTGAGATGAGAAATGACCGAAAGAAACAAAACGGGCGCGAGAGTGCTCAGGCACTCGTGTCTCGTTTCACGTGTTAATAAATAGCCGCGTTATTACCACCAAGCTAATTCCTCAACCACTCTCGTCATTTAACGAAGCCAATTATGACAGGCATAAATGTAAGCACTTAATAGTTGTGTACACAGGGGCACGCGTTCAGTCTCGCCCCATACACGAGATAATACGAGGCTCTTTTTAATTTACGAAACAATTCAATTTTCATTGGTGGAGAAAATTTGATCTTTCTTTGCTCGCGCTATGAGCGTGACGCTGCGCTTCAGACAAGAATCGTGATATATATAACTGTATGGGTAATTGTGACTTCATACTTTACCAATTCTCTCTTTGAAATGTTTACTATCGTTGGATGTACTTGTTGTTAATAAGTATTTATTTAATTTATACGAAAAGTATATTTGTATTGAACAAGATCGTGAAAAAGCGGCAGAGTGCTCATTTTGCGAGTTAAATCGTCCATTCAATTTTTCCCACAGTGTTGCCAGACTTTACTCGGTATCTCTCAGCTGACAGTAAAAATGCCCAATATCTTTTCATTTTAATAAAGAAATAAACTTTAATATTTGCCAATTTAAATACAAGTTGACACAAATAATAATCACTTGTTATTATTATTTGAAATATTTCATAGCTATCTTGTGATGTGGCAACGTTGCATTTCATTTAACATGGACGACATAGGGCTCTCAGGTTTCTGATTGTCGTAGCAGAAAAATTCTGTGACCAACGAAAAAATGAGACAATTCTACCCTCAATTCATATTTTTTTGAATCGATTTTCATTGATTATTGAAGGAGTTACAATGTATTTTATGAAAATCGGTTTTTTCTCGCTGTCTTCGAAAAATTCATGAAAAACAAGTCAAAAATATATGAATTTGGGGTAGAATCTTCTCATCTTTTCATTGGTCATCGAGTTTTTGCGCTGCGACAACTACGACCGGAGATATCCCCACTTTCTTGTTAATAAAATGTGTAATTAAGCGCGAGTAACGAAACGTTGAACTCTTAAATTCGCGATTTCTTCAAAAATTCTCTGTTTTTCCCTCAAAAAATCTGTGGGAAGTGGAATCTTCCGGATAA
The DNA here is from genome assembly GCA_963942555.1 of Aleiodes leptofemur. NCBI lineage: Eukaryota > Metazoa > Arthropoda > Insecta > Hymenoptera > Braconidae > Aleiodes > Aleiodes leptofemur. The sequence goes on from OZ012623.1 coordinate 1,728,606, forward strand.
GGCGAACAGAGAAGCAAGTACCGACGGACCATGACTGAATGGACAACGATCTGTTTGCACTACTGATTAACGTCGGCTCACGGCAAACACAAAATGAATAAATAAGTAAACTTTCGGTAACACCTTGTGAGTTCTTTCCTGTTTCATTTGAATACACTTGAATGTCAAATTTTTAGAAAAAAAGAGAAGTGTCAAAAAAAAATGCGTTGGATTTTCAAAAATTATATTGAAGATTCAAGATATTATTTATTGTATAGAAGAATATAATGATAATAATTCCTTACAAAAGAAGTAGAATTATCTTCGTTACAATGTTTATTCCTTATTTATAATTGTGAATAACTACTATGATTCAAAAATTATATGATTAAATTAAACCGTAAATAATGAAGCATTGCTTCTCAAGTCCATAATTACATTAAAAAAAGAAAAGATTTAATTTTCTGCGTTAATTTATTTTTTTAAATTAATTATAATAATGAAGAAAACATTTATTCGTTTATTTCTCTTTAAAGTGGGGAAAAAAATAGATACCCGCTTTTTTTCCATCATTTTTCTCGGCAGGCATTGGCATTCTGCGCCATCTGTGCTCGGGGGATCAATCAAAAAATCTCCGAAAGCCTGAAATACCGACTGGACACGAGAGATTTCCGCTTTACCTTCCGCGAATATTGGGGAACTGATGGAGAATTATCGGCGCAGCCTCAGATTTTCACAGTCAGTTCCGCTAGATGGCGAGAGAATGAACTGCTCGAGGGATTTTGATGGACTTTAGGAACGCAAATGAAATTCAAATGCGGTGAGAAATGCACTTTTCTCGAAAAATTAGCGTTTTGTCTGTTAAGGATGCCGAATTACTACAATATCCATTTTTCTTATAAATATTTGTTCTTTGTACTATGAGAGCTTGAAAATTGGATATTTATTAATTTACGATCATGAGCTCCATTCCTTTATCTTTATTCTTTATTCAATTCCAGACTCCAGGTTTGCAAACCCATCGGAGCCCATTAATCCATACATTCACTGTTACAAACCGACAAAAAATAATAAAACTGTTATCAAAATAAAGGAAAAATTGCTTAATGGAAAAACAATATTTTAAAGCAAAATATCACAAAGATTATCTAATAATCAATTCAATGCATGCATTGAATGCTCTTTGAAGCAGGACTGCCAGACTTTCGTGAGAACAAGTCGCCAGATGAACAGTAGGAAGTCACCAGATGTCACCAAGAAAATTTTCAATAGGAGCCAAAATTCCGCCAAATTGAAGCAGTTAGCTTGATTATCAACTGTCGATAAAAATAAGTTGACTGAATACTATTATTCCATCTTCATATTCCGTTATTTATGTATAGAACATCAAGGATATCAACGTACATTTAAAATATTTCAATCTTTCATGAAGCACTACCTGAAGATAAGTAAGAAAAATAGAATCACATATACATCGTTATAGAAAACTATCCATAATTTCACATACTTCTATGGTATCGTCTTCATCACTTTCCTTTTCTGCTTCTTTGTACATATTACTTGCTGTAAATAAACTCAACATTCTAGATGCTGGTTCGAATTTATTGCAAAAAGTACTGCAAGCAAACGGCTGAATTGTCAAGCGCGGGTCATCCAAATTCAGAAAAAATAATATAAGTGTATGTGACGACTGTTATCAGCCTCCTAATGGGAATGACTCAGATCCAAATTCATGAAAGATATTGGCTGAATCAATAATCGCCAAAATATCGCCATGTCGCCAAGACGAAAAACTGATCGCCAAAATGCCACCTGAAGTAGCCAGTTTGGCGCTAAATCGCCAAATCTGGCAACCCTGCTTTGAAGCTTCAATGAATTATGATATGAAATGTCAGTTAATACTATTGAACAATAATCAAAAATTGGCAAAATCAACACAGTAACCTATTTTTTCCGTAACTTTTACGACAATAGATCTCCATTTGCCTTGATTCTCTTCAGAGTGTAAAACACTCTACAGTAAATCTGAAATTGAACTCCGACAAACTTCCTTCTGCCATTTGAAATATTTGGTCTGAAAATTTAGTAAATACAAGCCCTTTTGTCATCCCATAAAAATCCCCTTTGAAAATCTGCGGAATTTTGAGGTTTTTTTTCTTTTTGAAGTTCGAAATAATGTAAAACAATATTCAAACTCTCCAGGTATATTAATTATAAAAATTAATATTTTTGAGATCTTGGGACTTTGGAAGAAATTGATTTAACAATACTAAATAATCATCAAATGAACGACGTTTCGCCTGCTTTATTGAGGCTTCCTCAAATTCTTGACATCATTAGCATATAGTCACCATAAAATTAATTATATCCAATCGGAAATTTAATCCATGGGAAAGAGTTTCTTTTGACATCGCAGTGTTTTTACATGAAAATGAAAAACATAATTGATTATAAAGATTAATTACGTGAAAAATGGGGCTAAACAAGACTCTCTAAAAAAAAATGGACCTTCCGACTCTTCTATTCATCCGAAAAATGAAAACCAAGAAAATTATTAATCAGTATAAGTGCAATTATGACCAAAATAAGGAGAAAAAAAAATTTTAATTGAAAATTGAAAGAATGACGCCTTTTTAAAATTTGAGTTCAACAGAAATTTTGATCTCGATGTCATCGACTTCCGCCCCCCCCCCCCCCCCAAAAAAATTCCCCCAAAAAATCCCTTTCAAAATTATATATAAATTTTTAAAAATCAGAAAATTATCCAATTATTGTTTTTACGAATTTTTTTATCATCAAAATAATTAAAAATTTAATTTAAAATCGGGTTTACTCGAATAACCCCCCCCCCCCCCCCCCCCACTCCTGCCTCCCTTCCCTTTCCCTTCAATTTATAACACGCCTACATGATAAAATCGTCGGCCATTCCAGTGTATCCATAGCAACCCCCCTTCAAGTGGGGGGATGAAGATGACGTTTCGATCCATAAGGGTTGAACTCTGTCCAACGGATCCATACGAGGTCAGGTGGGATTGGGATATCAGAAATGGAGTTGGCTGCCGATCGCAATGGTTTCCCTCTTGATACTATTTTCACGACTAATCATAAAAATTTTTTTCCTTATCTCTCGTAAAAAGATCGTGAGGGAGAGAGAGGGAGCGACAGCTTGAGGCTTCATGTGAGTGAAGATATTTTCATTTTAATACCATTGGAATTCGCAATTTCGCAATTTTTATGGTTTTGCGTCAGGAAAAAGTAGCGGATAGGCTTGAAAAAAAAAAGGGGGGGGGGTAGTGTCCACGGGCTATTTCGTGATTTGACAGGTCGTTCTCGGGGTTTTATCAGCGAAATGTGAGTCATCCAGCGGTCAGGGAAACGTAAATCCTTATTTTTTTTTTTTTTAAGAAACGTTTGATTCCAAGAAATCGAGCTAGAGAAATTTTTGAAGAGGAGGCAACAACGACATTGAGATAATTTTTTTTTTTGGAGTCTCGAGCTAAAAAAGTACGGTAGAAAAAGGACTTTGACTATAAAAATATTGTTAGTAAATATTGCGATGGAAAATAGGAATTTTTCATTCTGAAAATGAATTTTATCAGCTTCAAGTATGACTATCAGACAGTAGACATGATTATGAACTGTTGGGATTTCACGTTATGTGAAATTTCATTGTCACAGTTTGTAACACAGAATTAGTTATGGTAACTTGAAAAAAAAATAGCAATTTATAATATTTCAATTTAAAAAAAAAAAAATTTCCGAAGTTTTTTATAATTATTTTTCTGCCCAAGAAAAACTTCAGTGAAATTTAAAATTAATGAGAAATTTACACAGATAGAATTTTTCACTGACTCAATTATTAGTAGTTGAAATATAAATTCATGGATTCTGTTGTATTTCAGTGGAACAATTCTTCATAAAGTGTGGATTATGATACGATAATTGCTGACAGAACTAAAATATTATAACGGCTATGTTGGACGTCTTGATTCAATGTAGTAATGTAAAATAGTAGCCCTAACATTGTAATTCTGGGCGCAATAATTAATTTGAAATAGTTCATTTTGGCCTTGACTATTGAGGGGTAACACCACTGTAAAAGTTAAAAAAAGGCGTTTTTTGGTATTTTTTTTATAGAAAAAGTGGCAATAAAATAATGATATTTGAGGGAGTGACTGAGCATATATTCGAGTCTTCAGAAAAAAAATTCATCAAAAAATGACGACACAAGAGCCATTCTTGCGAGGCCCCTCGAATTTAAAACACTCTGCTGCAAGCAGTGTAACTGGTGCAAACTTCAATTGAAAAAAAAAAAAAATTGGCTCAGTCTAGATACACATAGCTACAGAAATACGTAGGGGATTTCGAAAATATTGTTTTTCGTGTGATTGGTGACCATTTGAATGAAAAACTTCAAATTTCGGCCAAAAAATCGGCAATTTTTTATCAATAAAAAATGTGCAAATCAATTTTTTGAAAATTCCCTACGTATTACTGTTCGAAATATTGTTTTCAAGATGCTGTGAGAAATTCAAATGAAAATAATGAAAATTATTGGAGTTATGCTGCGTGCCAATTTGAAAAATCATGTTTTCGAGAGAAACACGATTGAAGTTTTGACTTGGGCTATGAATATGAAGAAATGCCTTGGGAAAAATTCCGAAATTTCATGTGAAATAATGGATTTCAGGTGATAACTTTTCTTGCCCGTATTCTGGAAGGCCCAAAGTAATTTTTAAAGCAAGAAAAAAAATCGATTTTTTGAAAATTCTACGGTGGTGTTATCCCTTAAAGAATTGACTCACTTTTAGTATTATATTTTTTAACCTTCCAATTTCCTATGATACCTTAAATTAATTATTATTAACATCGAAGAAGATGAATCCAAGTATTAAAAATTATAAAATCAAATAAATTCTATTCCATTCCTCAAAAATTTCTATAATAATCATAAAAGCAATTATTCGCAATCATCTAGAATGCAAATTAATTTTTTTTATCATTTTTATTATTATTATTATTTTTTGACATCACTTTAACGGCAATTTTGGTCATAAAAGCGGGAAAATTAAATTTCAGAGGCATTATAGCAATTGGATCAGCAAATAAGTTTTCTATCCTAGATTCGCTTTCTGATATCCTATTCTCCTTTGACCTGGAGAGTCTTGGAAAAGGCACAACCCTCAGATCAAAAGCCCATCCCCTATTCTTCAGCCACGAATACACTCGCAGAGAACAGTGAGTGGTAATGGGCGTGGTATATTGCTCTTATTCTGAAGGAGAATTGAACTATGCAAGGCTGGATGACTCTCGTATTATTTTGGTGGTCCATTTCAGAGTTTTAATGAAAATCCAAGCGGATATATTAAAAATTCTTTTTAAATTGAGAAAACTCGAATTTTTTCTGAAGAGGTGGAAACTTATTTTTTATCTATTTTTTTTATTTTCAAGTTATAATTCTTGAAATTTGTGTGATTGTTTTTTTTTCGTAATTTTTGAAAATGCGATTTTAATTATTTTTTTTTCTTAAGTATAATGGAAAAAAATGAAATTCAGAGGAAAGTGGGGCAGAATGGGGTTTTTTGTGGAAAGAGTTTGAGACAGATTTTTTTCTGATGTTTTCATTAAAAATATGAGGAAATTTGTGGAGGAAAACATGTGTTTAAATTAATTTTTTCAAATTTTATAGAAATTCCTTTTTAATTAAAATGTAAGAGAATATATTGAAATTTTTTTTTAAATATAGAATATTGGAATTTTTTTTGATGAAGGAACTTAATTTTTTTTGAATATTTTCAAGTAATTCGTGAAATTTTCTGTGACTTTTTTTCATAATTTTTACTTTTTATTTGAAATTTCAATAAAAAAAAGTGGATTGAAGAAAATTTAAGGGAAAGTGGAGCAAAATGAGGGTTTTATTAAAAGAAGTTTGGAATTAATTTTTTAAAAATGATTTCATTGAAAATCTGAGAAAATTTCCGGTAAAAAACGTATATTTAAATGAATTTTCCCAAATTTCACAAATTCGAGAGTTTTGCACGAAAATTTTCGCATATTTAGTGTTTTTTCTTCTTTTATTCATCGCAGCCCAGAAAGTTGAGAACAAACGGAAGAGGTGAGCTCATTTCCGATTAATTCATCACATTTTTAATTAATTATCTCGAATTTTCAAGACAATTTCGGTTGAAAACGAGAAATCGGTAAAAAAAAATTCGCATTTTTAATTTTCTAATTTTTTTTATTTCTGTAATTTTCATCGAAAAAATTTTAATTACTTTCTTAATGAAAAATTTGGATTTTCAAATTTTTAATTAGTTTGAAAATTAATTTTTTTTTTTAACAATTTCGATCACTATTGTAATTTAAAATTTGACTGATTGAATTTCATAATTATTTTCTTTATTAAACTTATTAACATTTTTATTAGTTAAATTGAATTATAAATGTCATATAAGCGTCATTTAGATTGGATTAAATTATAAGTTCTTATTTGTGTTACATTTAGTTAAAACTCTCAACTCAAAATTTTTGTCTGAAAAACGGTTATATTTAGGAAGATTAAACATAGTAGCATTGATTTTATTATAAAATTAATTATTCCAATCAATTAATAAGTAAGAAAGAATCAAAATTTCGAATAAGAAAAAGAATTATAAAATTTTATCAGTCAAATTTTTAATTACAATAGTAATCAAAATTGTTAAAAAAAAATTAATTTTCAAACTAATGAAAAATTAAAAAATCCAAGTTTTTCATTGAGAAAGTAATTAAAATTTTTTCGATGGAAATTACAGAAATAAAAAGAATCAAAAAATTAAAAATGCGAATGTTTTCTTTGCCGATCTCTGTTGAAAACCTAATTTTTCCATGAATCAGTCCCTAATTCCCCCAAAAAATCATCGAAAATCAATTGAAAACTTCTAAAATCTCTGAGAAATCATCTCATTATGACAATATTCCACCCTACAAAATTCCTAAAAATTTGAAACCCTGACCGCTCAAATAAAGACTTAAAAAACCCCAAAAATCAATTCTAACACATGTTTTTTTTCAAAAAACCTTCAAGTTTCTCAACAATAAAAAAAGGCGCTTCCGCTTCTATCAAAACCCCGTCACCTCAATATTCATCCCCCCCCCCCCCAAAAAAAAAAAACACCACTACCGACTCTCGCTCCATTCCATCAGAACTCCCCGAAAACTTGATTTACAATCCACCAAACAAAGAATCACCAAATATCGCACGTGAAAGGATCCAATACCCTTTATGACACCCAACTCTGGACCTAGATGGAACCGTACGTAGATTCTATACGACATACGTGGAGTCATCTCATTGGGAAGTTTATGGAACTTGGAGGGGAAAAAGGATGAAAGATATACGATAGGGACAGAATGCCAGTTGGGATGGCTGTAAATTCTTTATTAGGGCAATTCATGTTGGGTTATGGTGGACCGACCAATACTGTGATATTGTTGCTTGGAAACTTCCCAACGGTAGCATCACCCAGTCCCTCGTGTGTATCAGCCAATCCTCGGAATCTCCGGGCAAAATAGTGGCTTAGAGGGAAAGGGATAAAAGTGGACTGTCGGAGTTAAGGTGAATTGGATTTTTTTCATGATAAAGGAGTCGGTGAAAAATTCTGAAAAAATTCAGAGACAATGAAAATTATCGCGGTCGTCTCTCTGAATTTTTTCAGAATTTTCCTAAAACTCCTTCCCTATGAAAAAAATTCCTGCCCGTTTTGCCCCATGCGTCTACTTTGCCCGGGGCTTGTCGAATGATTAAGGGACTGCGTTCTGACGCTCCTCGTAAGGAATGTAATGGCGCACTTCCGTTTCTTCGTCAAATATTAACGTCAGCTCTCTCCGAATTAATCTCGTTAAACCCATAACGTTTTTCTTTTTTCAATATCAAATGGATTTTCGAGAAGTCGAGGGGAGATTTCATTTTCGTTTAATTACTCGAGACAAATTAACACGTGCTCGCATATTTATTTCGTCATAGTTTCAATTTACACAGATGTGCCGGAATAGTCAGTGTACTTGAGCCACTTGAATGATGGTTCGATGATGATTAGTCATTGTTTTTATTAGAAGTTTTTATTAACTGGTGAATTACTAAAATGATTTTTTTCATTTTTTTTGATAGTAATATTTAACGAAAATCAGTCGAGTCGATTTTTTTTCTCCTCAATTCAGAAGAAAATTCTGGATTCATTTCATCCTGGTGGCTTTTCTTGCCCCAATATGCTGTTGAAATCATCAAGAATCGAGTCATTCGCCTCACCACATGTTGAATTAGAATTAAAAATAAAATTCCTCATTCTTTCAAAAAAAAATAACATTATTTATGGGATATAGGAAATTTCCAGGTGATTATCGATCGCATGATATGAAATTTTAATTCAAAAAATTGATCATATTTTTCTTTCGTGGTTTTTATTACAAGGTCATCGCCCGAAGAGTCTCTCTGCGCGTGTGAGACACGAGTTCAAAATCTATTGTGATAATCACCCTATTTTTTCTCATTTTTCACGTGAATGAAAAAGGAATGGGCAATAAAGATAAAGAGATAGATAACATTGTTTCTAGAATCGAAATTTTTTTTTTTCCAATTTTCGATGCGCAATAATGAATTTTCCTCGAATTTTGTCTCTGGAGAAACAAAATTCTACAAGAATTCAATTTTTACTGTTTCGTTGATGAAGAAAATATTTGAACAAGAAGCAGAAGACAAAAATTCTTTCATAATAATTTATTTGAAGCACATGTTATCAATTTCATCCAATAAATTAATGTTATTAAATGATACATATATTTTTCTATTTTCTAAAATAAATAATACGGAGATATTGAAGTTTTGATATATTATATTACAGAAATCACGAGAAATGAGTGAAAGTATTTGAAATATGTTGACTCTGATGATTCCAACTTTTCCCTATAATGAATAATAGAAGAGGATTTGAAAAATCCAATTATTCAAAAAAAAAGTCAGATTTCTCCTAATTTTTCATCTGAATTTCCATAACTGAATCCGCATTTTCAAAAGCACCACCAGCAACGGTTTTGACCTGGCTATTCAGAAATACTTGAGTCCGATAAAAACTGCCACTATCAATTCGTTCGATCGGATTATTTCCAAGAGTGAGTTTTGGAACATTAATCATGTGCTTCATACTGTCCTTCCCAATTCTCTTTATATGATTAGAATTAAATGAAATTTCATTGTACACACGAATACCATAAAATGCATCTCCATTGATCTCAGTAAACAAATTTCCGTTTAACATGATATATTCGATTGTACACGACTCGAATGCCCCTTTACTTATAGAATATTCAGAAATCCTGTTATTCTGGAGTAGTAGTTCTTGAATAGTCATATTAGCAAAGCTTCCCTCCTCAATACTATCAATCTGATTGTTCTGAAGATCAACCGTAAAAACCGGATAATTTCTCACCCCTAAAAACGAATCCCTATAAATTTTCTTAATTTCATTATTTTTCAGATCAATTTTCATAGCGTTTTGAAGATTTCTAAAAATCCCAGGAGGCAATACCCTAATTTTATTATTTGACAAAACAATAATCAACAACTTCGCTTGATCCCTAAACAAATTTCGATGAATCTCTTCAATATAATTATGTGACAGATCGATTTCTCGCAATTTCTCGAGCCCTCGGAATGTGCATGGGCAAATGTGCTTGATACGATTATGCGAAATTATCAAACGCTCTAGTTCTTTCAGTCTGTGTCCGAAGCCTCCACAGATGTCCGTAATTCTATTAGCTGCTACAAACAACTCCCGCATACTCGTTGGTAGAGTCTCTACAAATTCCATGTCTTCCAGTTCATTATGAATGAGTGAAAGTGACATCAATTCCGTGTCTTTGAAGGCATCATCCTCAATTGTCTTCAATTTGTTGTGATCCAATAGCACTTTCCGCAGGTTTCCATTCCGAATGACGCCTTTCTTGATTTCCTTTATACTTTGTTCCCGCAGATCAGCGACAATCACATCTTTGTGCAAATTATTAAGTAGCTCTGGTGTTATTTCTCTTATTGAATATCTTGCGAAGTCGGGAGTCTTGTATTTCTCCGGGTTATTCTTGAGTGGCCAGACCAAAGAATACTTTCCGTAATGATACTCATAGCTTTGAATGTTCCAGGGGTATGAACTCATGTAATCTGGAGGTGGAAACATCTTCGAATGGTCCAACCCATCGACTTTGGGAGACATTAGTGTGTTGCCTTCCATTATCACGTTAGCAGATGATGGCAGACCCAACAGATTTGTCCTGATCAATTCTGTCAAGTGGTTTTTTGATAAATCCAGAGTCTTCAAGCTCACCAATCCTACGAAATAGTAACTACCCAAACTCCTAAATTTATTGTTAGCCAGAGATAATGTTTCTAATTCATCCAAACTGCTGAAAACCTCTTCTGGGAGCTCCTGCAATTCGTTGTTGGAGAGGTCCAGGTTCTTCAGCTGGGCGTTAATCAAGTGATCGAGGGCGACGAGTTCTAATGCTCTGATTTGAAGATTCGATAGGACAACGGTTTGGATGTGTTCGCGCGGTCTTATTGGTTCCACCCTTTTCAGCGTGTGAGTGTCTGAAGTGATTGCTACAGAGTAGGTGCTAGTGTTCGGGTATCTTGTGGCCCAGGAAGAAGAGATTCCGATGAGGACGATTAATAGGAATGGCGCCATTTCTGAAAGTATCGAGAGTTCATTAGTACTGGGATTAAATCAAAAAAAGGGTAAAATCATCGGATCCTGCTTAGTCTCCGAGATAATCTCAAAAATTGTCGAAAAAACGATATTTGATTCAACTTTTCACACTCAGAATTTTTTCTAGAGTCAAGGACTTGACAAAAAATCCTGAAAAAAATTGTGAAGATACTTCAGCCTGTCTGCATTGATTTCTAATATTTTCAGAATTTTTTATCAATCTTTTCACTAAAAAAAAAAATCTGTCACTTTTTTTCACGTTACAATCAATTGAATTTTCAATATTTTCCGAATCGAGTTTAGAAGTAATTTCGTTGATAAGATATAAAATTTTACCTTGTAGTGACAGAAGTTTTGATTCCACCGTCAATGAATGAGGACTGATGAGTTTCACACAGAATTCAACGGTTTAATACTCACCAGACACGTGTCGTTATATTAATTTCATCATAGGTTCAATGAATGAAAAAAAAATGAGAGAATATCAATTGATTCATTATAGTTTGAACAGTTGTATCCCCTTTAATAATAATGCGTCATTTTTTGATTTCCAAATTCATTTCTGCACGTGGAGACGTTATGAATAGTGGAAAAATAAAAAATCCCTATGTTTGGTAAATTCAATTGATTTCTCAAGTTCACATACCTAGAAAAGAATTTTGAAACAATAAAAATGAGTTTTTTGTCATAATTTTTTTTTAATATCTCGGAAAATAAAAAAAAATCGCAATGTCGCCCACTTCGTACACACTTTATAAATTATGACTTCAACCTAACTAATATTTATGTATATTTTCATATCATTATTTTTCTAAACTAGAAAAGAAATCTCTCAAATCATAAATGGTCGTTCCTATTGATTGGGAAATGTAACATATTATGCTCGATATTTAAATACTAAAATTTTATTTTTTGTTTATCTGCGTTTTTTTTCAATATCAAATGAGTGAATTTTTGTGAAGTTAAGAAACAGTTATATTTCCTTTTAATTACTCGAGACAAATTAACACGCGCTCGCATATTCATTCCATCATAGTTTCACTTTACACAACTGTGCCGGAATAGTCAGTGTATTTTAGCCACTTGAATAGTGGTTTGATGATGATTAGTAATTGTTCTTATTAGAAGTGTGTATGAACTGGTGAATTACTAAAATGATTTTTTTCATTTTTTATGATAATAATATTTAACGAAAATCAGTCGAGTCGATTTTTTTTCTCCTCAATTCAGAAGAAAATTCTGGATTCATTCCATCCTGGTGGCTTTTGTTGCCCCAATATGCTGTTCAAATCATCAAGAACTGCGTCATTCGCCTCACAACATGTTGAATTAAAATTAAAAACAAAATTCTTCATTCTTTCAAAAAAAAATAACATTATTTATGGGATATAGGAAATTTCCAGGTGAATATCGATCGCATGATATGAAATTTTATTTCCAAAAATTGATAATATTTTTTTTTCAAGGTCTTTATTACAAGGCCATCACGCAAAGAGTCTCTCTGCGCGTGTGAGACACGAGTTCAGAATCTATAGTGATAATTCTATTATTTTTTCTGATTTTTCACGTGAATGAAAAAGGATTAGGCAATAAAGATAAGGAAATAGATAAAATAGTTGATAGAATCGAAAACTTAGTTTTTTTTTTTCCAATTTTTGATGCGCAATAATGAATTTTCCTCGAATTTTGTCTGTGGAAAAACAAAATTCCACAAGAATTCAATTTTTTTTTTTTTTTTTTAATATAAAAAAAAAAAAAAAATCAATTTTTACTGTTTCGTTCATGAAGAAAATATAAGAACAAGGAGCAAAAGACAAAATTTCTTTCAAAATTATTTATTCGAAGCACGTAATATCAATTTTTTCCAATTAATGTTATTAAATGATACATATATTTTTCTATTTTCTAAAAAAAATAATACGGAGATAATGAAGTTTCGATATATTATATTACAGAAATCACGAGAAATGAGTGAAAGTATTTGAAATATGTTTACTCTGATGATTCCAACTTTTCCCTATAATGAATAATAGGAAAAAATTTAAAAAATCCAATTATTCAAAAAAAAAAATTCAGATTTCTCCTAATTTTTCATCTGAATTTCCATAACTGAATCCGCATTTTCAAAAGCACCAGCCTCAACGGTTTTGACCTGGCTATTTAGAAATACTTGAGTCCGATAAAAACTGCCACTCTCAATTCGTTCGATCGGATTATTTTCGAAAGTGAGTCTTGGAACATTAATCATGTGCTTCATACTGTCCCTCCCAATCTTCTTTACATGATTAGAATCAAATGAAATTCGATTGTACACACGAATACCATAAAATGCATCTCCATTGATCTCAGTAAACAAATTTCCGTCAAATGTGAGATGTTCGATTATACACGACTCGAATGCCCCTTTACCTATAGAATTTTCAGAAATTCTGTTATTGTCAAGTAGGAGTTCTTGAATAGTCATATTAGCAAAGCTACCTTCCTCAATACTATCAATCTGATTGTTCTGAAGATCAACCATAAAAATCGGATAATTCCTCACCCCTAAAAATGAATCCCTATAAATTTTCTTAATTTCATTATTTTTCAGATCAATTTTCATAGCGTTTTGAAGATTCCTAAAAATCCCAGGCGGCAATACCCTAATTTTATTATTTGACAAAATAATAATCGACAATTTTCCTTGATCCCTAAACAAATCTGGATCAATCTTTTCAATATAATTATGTGACAGATCAATTTCTCGCAATTCCTCGAGCCCTCGGAATGCGCATGGGCAGATGTACTCGATACGATTATGCGAAATTATCAAACGCATCAATTCTTTGAGCCTGTATCGAAAGCCTCCACAGATGTCCATAATTCTATTATCTGCTACAAACAACTCCCACATACTCGTTGGTAGAGTCTCCACAAATTCCATGTCTTCCATTTCATTATGAATGAGTGAAAGTGACTTTAATCCCGTGTCTTTGAAGGCATCATCCTCAATTGTCTTCAATTTGTTGTGATCCAATTGCACTCTCCGCAGGTTTCCATTCCGAATGACGCCTTTCTTAATTTCCTTTATACTTTGTTCCCGCAGATCAGCGACGATTACATCTTTGTGCAAATTATTAAGTAACTCTGGTGTAATTTCAGTTATTGAATTTTGTGAAAAATAGGGGGTCTTGTATTTCTCCGGGTTATTCTTGAATGGCCAGATCAAAGAATATTTTCCGTAATGATACTCATAGCTTTGAATGTTCCAGGGATATGAGCTCATGGAATCTGGAGGTGGAAACATCTTCGAATGGTCCAACCCATCGACTTTGAGAGACATTAGTGTGTTACCTTCCATTATCACGTTAGCAGATGATGGCAGACCCAACAGGTTCGTCCTGGTCAATTCTGTCAAGCTGTTATTTGATAAATCCAGAGTCTTCAAGCTCACCAATCCTATGAAATAGTCACTACCCAAGCTCCTAAATTTATTGTTGGCTAAAGATAATGTCTCTAATTCATTCAAACAGAAGAAACTCCATTCTGGAAGCTGCTGCAGCTCGTTGTTGGACAGGTCCAGGGTTTTCACGAGGTTGTCGAGCAAGTCGTTGAAAGCAACGATGTCTATTGCTCTGATTTGAAGATTCGATAGAACGACAGTTTGGATGTATTCGTTCGTTCTTTTTGGTTCCACCCTTTTTAGCGTGTGAGTGTCTGAAGTGATTGCTACGGAGTAGGTGCTGGTGTTTGGGTATCTTGTGGCCCAGGAAGAAGAGATTCCAATGAGAACGAATAGTAGGAATAGCTCCATTTCTGAAAGTATTAGGAGTTCATTAGTACTTTGATTAGTTTTCAAAAAAAGTATGAAAATCATTTCCGAGATAATCTCAAAAATTGTCGAAGAAACGATATTTCATTCAGCTTTTTGAATCCAGAATATTTTTCAAAGTGAAGGACTCGACGAAAAATCCTGAAAAAAATTGTAGAAATACTTCAGCCTATCTGCATTGATGTCTAATATTTTCAGAATTTTTTATCAATATTTTCACTAGAAAAAAAAAATCTGTCTCTTTTTTCACGTTCCAATTGATTCAATTTTCAATGTTTTCCGAATCGAGTTTAAAAGTAATTTGGTTGATAATATATCATGAAATTTTACCTTGCAGTGCCAGACGTTTTCATTCCACCGTCAATGAATGAGGACTGATGAGTTTCACAAAAAAATCAACGGCTTAATACCCACCAGACACGTGTCTTATAATAATTTCATCATAGGTTCAATGAATGAATGAAAAAAAATGAGAGAATATTAATTGATTTATTATAGTTTGAACAGTTGTATCCCTTTCGATAATAATACGTATTTTTTTTTATTTCGAAATCACTTTCCGCACGTGGAGACGTTATAAGTACTGGAAAAATGAACACACAGACAACTCTGAGCGTAGAAGACGCTCAGAAGTGCGTAGTCACTGCACATGCGGGCGTACTTGAAGTTCTCGCAATCGAACGTGATGTACGCACACTGGGGGTGTGATGTACGCACACGAGTGCGTGTTGACGCACATCTCTTCATGATGTACGCACTCTGGGTGCGTGATGTCCACACACTGTAAATAAGCGAAATGAAGCGAAATAGACGTTTATATGGGATCAGGAGGGAGTTTTTCCAGTTTTTTGCGATTATCTTGGTGAATAAGCGAGATAGAGCGGAATGGTACTTGAAGTACGCCCGCATGTGCAGTAACTACGCACTTCTGAGCGTCTTCTACGCTCAGAGTTTTCTGTGTGAAAAACCTCTATGTTTGGTAAATTCAATTGATTTTCCCAGTTCACATTCGTAGAAAAGAATTTTGAAGCAATAAAAATGAGTCTTCTGTCATAATTTTTGTTTTTATATCTCGGAAAATAAAAAAAAATCGCAAGATTACCATTTTTTTTTTTATTAGGCAAGATTACCATTAATACTTTTTTTTTTCTCCAAAGTTTATCACCAAAATTGCAATATCTTGCTTGGTTTCCAGGATATGATCGAAAAATGAGATCAGACAAAAAATCCACTCAGAATTCATGTACAGTGCAACCTCTGTATAAGGCCGCTTCCCCTCACGAACGCCGCATCGCATACCCCCACCTAACGCGCTAATCCCCAAAGGTATTTCCAAGCGCTGACTCTGTACAAGGCCGGGTACAGAAATGAATAAAATGAGGAATTTCTCAACAGAATAATTTTTATTATTTTCATTCTTATTATTATAATACTTTTTTTGATTATAATTGTTACATTCTCTCGCTCTCTCTCTACATAGACCGGGGTAAAATGGACTTGTGAGATAAAATAATTCGAGATTTTTTTTAAGAGTAGCGGCTCATAGAAAAAATTTGAAAAAATTCACTAACAATGGAGACATATTAGAGCATCTTCTCGATTTTTTCAGATTTTTTCACGAAGTCTCTCACTTCAAAAAAAATTCTTAAATCATCTTGCCGAAGAGGTCCATTTTGCCCCAGCCTTACATATCAGTCATTTTCGTTTATATATCATTATTCATTCATTCATTCGTTATAGAGGATATTGAAAGTGTCGACTAGGAGATTCTCTGGAATCGAATCTGAATCAACCTTTTTTTAATCATCAGTATGATTGTCAACATCTTCGGTCGAAAAATCATTGAGAGTTTCACTGGTCTCATTTGCTGTTCTAATCTGTTGGAGAATGTCTTCCAATTCCAATCATTGTACCAAAATAATTCATTACTTACACAATCACATAATTTTTCTATCGGAATACACGAAAAATCACCTCTCAATAGAAAAATTCTCGAGCGGCCTTGTACAGAGTTCGGGAACGGAAAGGGATTAGTGCGACGGAAGCTCACTCAAGCGTCGCTGGTGGGGGTAGCTGAATTCTGAGAAATACCGCTTCCCCTTTCAGCCTTTTGCGGCCTTATACAGAGGTTGTACTGTACTCACTTTATATTACGTGATTCACGCGGTAGAAAACTATTGTCTGCAAGAGCATTGGAGTTTTTCACATAGATAGATTATGACGCCCATTTTGTGCGCACTTTGTAAATTATGACTTCAACCTAACTAATATTTATGTATATTTTCATATCATTATTTTTCTAAACTAGAAAAGAAATCTCTCAAATCATAAATGATCGTTTCTATTGATTGGGAGAAATGTAACATATAATGCTCGATATTTTAATACTAAAATTTTATTTTTTGTTTATCTGCTTTTTTTTTCAATATCAAATGGGTGAAGTTTTGTGGAGTTAAAAAACAGTTTTATTTTCTTCTCATTACTCGAGACAAATTAACACGCGCTCGCATATTCATTCCATCATAGTTTCAATTTACACAACTGTGCCGGAATAGTCAGCGTATTTTAGCCACTTGAATAATGTTTCGATGATCATTAGTAATCGTTTTTATGAGAAGTGTGTATTAACTGGTGAATTACTAAAATTATTTTTTTCATTTTTTATAATAATAATATTTAACGAAAATTAGTCGAGCTGATTTTTTTTTCTCCTTAATTCAGAAGAAAATTCTGGATCTATTTCATCCTGGTGGCTTATGTTGCCCCCATATACTACTGGAATCATCAAGAATTGGGTCATTCGCCTCACAACATGTTGAATTAGAATTAAAAATAAAATTCCTCATTGTTTGGAAAACAATAACATTATTTATGGTATATAGGAAATCTCCAGGTGATTATCGATCGCATGATATAAAATTTTAATTCAAAAAATTGATAATATTTTTCTTTTGAGGTCTTTATTACAAGGTCATGACCCGAAGAGTCTCTCTACACGTGTGAGGCACGAGTTCAGAATCAATTTTGATAATCACCCTATTTTTTCTCATTTTTCACGTGAATGAAAAAGGAATAGGCAATAAAGATTAGGTGATAGATAACATTGTTTAAAGAATCGGAAATTTAGTTTCTTATTCTAATTGTTGATGCGCAATAATGAATTTTCCTCGAATTTTATCTGTGAAAAAAACGAAATTATATGAGTATTCAATTTCACTGTTTCGTTAATGAAAAAAAGTTCTTTCAAAATAATTTATTCGAAGTATATGATTTCTATTTTATACAATAAATTAATCTTATTAAATAATACATACATTTTCCTATCATCTACAATAAAGTAATTAGAAAATTCCGTATTTCTCCTAATTTTCCCTCTGAATTTCCACAATTGATTGTGCATTTTCAAAAGCCCCAGCCCCTACAATTTTCACTTCAGTTTTGAGATAGACTTGGGTCCGATAGAAACTGCCACTCTCAATTCGTTCGATCGGATTATTATAGAGAGTGAGTATTGGAACATTGATCATATGCTTCATACTGTCCCTCCCAATCCTCTTTACATGATTAGAATTAAATGAAATTTTATTATACACACGAACACCATAAAATGCATCTCCATTGATCTCAGCTAACAAATTTCCGTCAAATGTGAGATGTTCGATTGTGCACGACTCGAATGCCCCTTTACTTATAGAATTTTCAGAAATCCTGTTATTGTCAAGTAGGAGTTCTTGAATAGTCATATTAGCAAAGCTTCCTTCCTCAATACTATCAATCTGATTTTTCTGAAGATCAACCATAAAAATCGGATAATTTCTCACCCCTAAAAACGAATCTCTATAAATTTTCTTAATTTCATTATTTTTCAGATCAATTTTCATAGCGTTTTGAAGATTCCTAAAAACCCCAGACGGCAATACCCTAATTTTATTATTTGACAAAACAATAATCAACAACTTCCCTTGATCCCTAAACAAATTTCGATGAATCTCTTCAATATAATTATGTGACAGATCAATTTCTCGCAATTCCTCGAGCCCTCGGAATGAGCATGGGCAAATGTGCTTGATACGATTATGCGAAATTATCAAACGCTCTAGTTCTTTTAGCCTGTGTCCGAAGCCTCCACAGATGTCCGTAATTCTATTAGCTGCTACAAACAACTCCCGCATACTCGTTGGTAGAGTCTCCACAAATTCCATGTCCTCCAGTTCATTACGGATGAGAGAAAGTGACATCAATTCCGTGTCTTTGAAGGCATCATCCTCAATTGTCTTCAAGTTGTTGTGATCCAATAGCACTTTCCGCAGGTTTCTATTCCGAATGACGCCTTTCTTGATTTTTGTTATACTTTGTGTCCGCAGATCAGCAACGATCACATCTTTGTGCAAATTATTAAGTAACTCTGGTGTAATTTCAGTTATTGAATTTTGTGAAAAATAGGGGGTCTTGTATTTCTTCGGGTTATTCTTGAATGGCCAGATCAAAGAATATTTTCCGTAATGATACTCATAACTTTGAATGTTCCAGGGGTATGAGCTCATGTAATCTGTAGGTGGAAACATCTTCGTATGGTCCAACCCGTCGACTTTGAGAGACATTAGTGTGTTACCTTCCATTATTACGTTAGCAGATGATGGCAGACCCAACAGGTTTGTCCTGGTCAATTCTGTCAAGTGGTTGTTTGATAAATCCAGAGTCTTCAAGCTCAGCAATCCTATGAAATAGTCACTATCCAAGCTCCTAAATTTATTGTTGGCTAAAGATAATGTCTCTAATTCATTCAAACAGAAGAAACTCCATTCTGGAAGCTGCTGCAGCTCGTTGCTGGACAGGTCCAGGGTTTTCACGAGGTTGTTGAGCAAGTCGTTGAAAGCAACGATGTCTATTGCTCTGATTTGAAGATTCGATAGAGCGACAGTTTGGATGTGTTCGTTCGTTCTTCTTGGTTCCACCCTTTTTAGCGCGTGAGTGTCTGAAGTGATTGCTACAGAGTAGGTGCTAGTGTTTGGGTATCTTGTGGCCCAGGAAGAAGAGATTCCAATGAGAACGAATAGTAGGAATAGCTCCATTTCTGAAAGTTTAGGAGTTCATTAGTACTTTGATTAGTTTTCAAAAAAAGTATGAAAATCATTTCCGAGATAATCTCAAAAATTGTCGAAAAAACGATATTTCATTCAGCTTTTCAAATCCAGAATTTTTTTTAAAGTGAAGTACTCGACGAAAAATCCTGAAAAAAATCGTGGAAATACTTCAGCCTATCTGCATTGATGTCTAATATTTGCAGAATTTTTATCAATATTTTCACTAGAAAAAAAAATCTGTCATATTTTTTTCACCTCGTAATTAATTGAGTTTTCGATATTTTCCGAATCGAGTTTAGAAGTAATTTAGGTGATGATATATCATGAAATTTTACCTTGCAGTGCCAGACGTTTTGATTCCACCGTCAACGAACGAGGACTGATGAGTTTCACAAAAAAATCAACGACTTAATACCCACCAGATATGTGTCTTTATATTAATTTCATCATAGGTTCAATGAATGAATGAAAAAAAAATGAGAGAATATCAATTGATTTATCATAGTTTGAACAGTTGTATCCCTTTCGATAATAATACGTATTTTTTTTTATTTCGAACTCAATTTCCGCACGTGGAGACGTTATAAATACTGGAAAAATGAACAGACAGACAACTCTGAGCGTAGAAGACGCTCTGAAGTGCGTAGTCACATGTGCGTGCACATGCGGGCGTACTTCAAGTTCTCACAATCGAACGTGATGTACGCACACTGGGGGCGTGATGTACGCACACGTGTGCATGATGTCCACACAATGTAAATAAACGAAATAGACGTTAATATGGAATCATCAGGGAGTTTTTCCAGTTTTTCACAATTATCTTGGTGAATAAGTGAGATAGAGCGGAATGGTACATTACGCACTCGTGTGCGTACATCACGCACACAGAGTGCGTACATCACGCTCGATTGTGCAGTGACTTCGCACTTCTGAGCGTTTTCTACGCTCAGAGTTTTCTGTATGAAGAACCCCCATGTTTGGTAAATTCAATTGATTTTCCCAGTTCACATACCTAGAAAAGAATTTTGAAGCAATAAAAATGAGACTTTTGTCATAATTTTTTTTTTAAATCTCGGAAAATGAAAAAAATTGCAAGATTACCATTAATACTTTTTTTTCAATATCAAATGAATGAAGTTTTGTGGAGTTAAGAAACAGTTATATTTCCTTTTAATTACTCCAGACAAATTCACACGCGCTCGCATATTCATTCCATCATAGTTTGAATTTACACAACTGTGCCGGAATAGTCAGTGTACTTTAGCCACTTGAATAATGGTTCGATGATGATTAGTAATTGTTCTTATCAGAAGTGTGTATTAAGTGGTGAATTACTAAAATGATTTTTTTCATTTTTTATGATAATAATATTTAACGAAAATCAGTCGAGTCGGTTTTTTTTCTCCTCAATTCAGAAGAAAATCCTGGATTCATTTCATCCTGGTGGCTTTTCTTGCCCCAATATGCTGTTCAAATCATCAAGAATTGGGTCATTCGCCTCACAACATGTTGAATTAAAATTAAAAACAAAATTCCTCATTCTTTAAAAAAAAAAATAACATTATTTATGGGATATAGGAAATTTCCAGGTGATTATCGATCACATGATATGAAATTTTAATTCAAAAAATTGATAATATTTTTCTTTCGAGGTCTTTATCACAAGGCCATCACCCTGAGAGTCTTTCTGCACGTGTGAGACACGAGTTCAGAATCTATTATAATAATTACCTTATTTTTTCTCATTTTTCATGTGAATGAAAAAGGAATAGGCAATAAAGATAAGAAAATAGATAAAATAGTTTATAGAATCGGAAATTTAGTTTTTTTTTCCAATTGTTGATGCGCAATAATGAATTTTCCTCGAATTTGGTCTGTGGAAAAACAACATTCCACAAGAATTCAATTTTTACTGTTTTGTTAATGAAGAAAATATTAGAACAAGAAGCAGAAGACAAAAGTTCTTTCAAAATAATTTATTCGAAGCACATAATATCAACTTTATCCAATAAATTAATGTTATTAAATGATACATATATCTTTCTATTTTCTAAAATAAATAATACGGAGATATTGAAGTTTTGATATATTATATTACAGAAATCACGAGAAATGAGTGAAAGTATTTGAAATATATTGACTCTGATGATTACAACTTTTCCCTATAATGAATAATAGAAGAGGATTTGAAAAATTCAATTATTCAAAAAAAAAGTCAGATTTCTCCGATTTTTTCATCTGAATTTTCATAACTGAATTCGCATTTTCAAAAGCACCACCCCCAACGGTTTTGATCTGCCTATTGAGAAATACTTGAGTCCGATAAAAACTGCCACTATCAATTCGTTCGATCGGATTATTTCCAAGAGTGAGTTTTGGAACATCAATCATGTGCTTCATACTGTCCTTCCCAATTCTCTTTATATGATTAGAATTGAATGAAATTTCATTGTACATACGAATACCATAAAATGCATCTCCATTGATCTCAGTAAATAAATTTCCGTCAAATCTGAGATATTCGATTGTGCACGACTCGAATGCCCTTTTACCTATAGAATTTTCTGAAATCCTGTTATCGTCAAGTAGGAGTTCTTGAATAGTCATATTAGCAAAGCTTCCTTCCTCAATACTATCAATCTGATTGTTCTGAAGATCAACCGTAAGAACCGGATAATTTCTCACCCCTAAAAACGAATCTCTATAAATTTTCTTAATTTCATTATCTTTCAGATCAATTTTCATAGCGTCTTTGAGATTCCTAAAAACCCCAGGCGGCAATACTCTAATTTTATTATTCGACAAAATAATAATCGACAATTTCCTTTGATCCCTAAACAAATTTCGATGAATCTCTTCAATATAATTATGTGACAGATCAATTTCTCGCAATTTCTCGAGCCCTCGGAATGCGCATGGGCAAATGTGCTTGATACGATTATGCGAAATTATCAAACGCATCAGTTCTTTGAGCCTGTGTCCAAAGCCTCCACAGATGTCCGTAATTCTATTAGCTGCTACAAACAACTCCAACATACTCGTTGGTAGTGTCTCCACAAATTCCATGTCCTCCAGTTCATTACGGATGAGAGAAAGTGACATCAATTCCGTGTCTTTGAAGGCATCATCCTCAATTGTCTTCAAGTTGTTGCGATCCAATAGCACTTTCCGCAGGTTTCCATTCCGAATGACGCCTTTCTTGATTTCCTTTATACTTTGTTCCCGCAGATCAGCGACAATCACATCTTTGTGCAAATTATTAAGTAGCTCTGGTGTTATTTCCCATATTGAATTACTTGCAAAGTTGGGAGTCTTGTATTTCTCCGGGTTATTCTTGAGTGGCCAGACCAAAGAATACTTCCCGTAATGATACTCGTAAATTTCAATGTTCCAAGGATATGAGTCCATGTAATCCGGAGGTGGAAACATTTTCAAATGGTCCAATCCATCGACTTTTAGGGACATCAGTGTGTTACCTTCCATTATTACGTTAGAAGATGATGGCAGACCCAACAGATTTGTCCTGGTCAATTCTGTCAAGTGGTTGTTTGATAAATCCAGAGTTTTCAAGTTCAGCAATCCAACGAAATAGACACCCAAACTACTGAAGTTATTGTTAGCCAGCGATAGTATTTCTAATTCATCTAAATCCACAAAAATCCAGTCTGGGAGCCTCTGCAGCTCGTTGTTGGACAGATCCAGGTTCTTAACGTGGTTCAAGTGCTTGAAAACATCACCTTCTACTCCTCTGATTTCAAGATTCGATAGATCAACGATTTGAACGTGTTCAGATGCGATTTTTGGTGTCACTTTCTTCAGGATGTGATTGACAATAGTTATGGAGTAGGTCCTAGTGTTGGAATGTCCTCTGGCCCAGGGAGAAGAGATTCCGATGAGGAGAATTAGTAGGAATAGCTTCATTTCTGAAAGTATTGGAAATACATCAGTACTGGGATTAAAAATATATCTTTTTTGACCGTTATTCTTTGAATTTTCAAGAGCTACGGAAAAAAAAGACCGGGATAAAACCGTCCTTTCTTGCTTGATTTCCGAGATAATCTAAAAAAAAAATTGTCAAAAAAACTGTATTCGATTCAACTTTTCGTAATCAAAATTTTTTTCTAAGTGAAACGCCTGACGTAAATTTCTGAAAAAAATCTTGGAGATACTTCAGCATGTCCACATTCTTGTCTATTTTTTTTTTTTAATTTCTTGTTAATATTTTTACTTGAAGAAAAATCTAACACTTTTTCTCGTTATCATTAATTGAATATTCACTATTTTTTGATTCGATTTTAGAAGAAATTTTACCTTGTAGAAGTAGATGTTTCGAGTTTGCTCTCAATGAATAAACTGATGGAGTTAACACGAAATTCGATGGATAAGTATCCAATGGATAACACGTGTGTCGTTATATTGATTTCATCATAGGTCTAAATGAATGGAAAAAAATGAGAGAATATTAATTGATTTATTATAGTTTGAACAGATGTATTTCTTTCGATGATAATTTATAATTTTTTTTGGTTCAAGATCGATTGTTACTCGGGTATGAAGTGATGTAAGTATGCCAGTAGCTCAAGCGATAAGCATCAACAACCGAGAATCAGTTGCATGTGAAGAGATCATGAATTAATCTAAATAGTTAGGAAAAGGTGAGAAAAAATTGAAAGAAAGGGTTAAACGGACCATGAAATTCACTCGAAATGGATAGAAATATTGGAGATAAGCTTTTTCTGAGGATTCCATTGAAAAGATGAGAAAATTTCCCATGAAAATCATATTTCAGAAGTTATTTTTTTGAATTTTTCAAAAATTTTATTTTTTGCGCAAGATTTTAAGGTAAAAATCTTCTGTTTTCATCTAATCCTTTAAACTCTTCAAATCTGCCAAACTCCCGCAAAAAACAGCGAAGCCCGGAAAAAGGTCAATTAGCTAAGTTATAAACTAAGAACATTATTATTTGTTAATTTGAAATTTTCCTGTGGTAAAATCATTGAAATAAGAAGCACAAAACACAAGTAATTTTACAATAATTTATTGCATCTCTATAATACAAATTTTATACAATCAATTAATATTCTCAAATAATACATATATTTTCACATTTTTAAAAATAAATAATACGGAAGTAATCAAAAAAAATTTGAATTGTCAAAAATTTCAAAAAATTTGATTCCCACACATGTTTTCTACCGGAGGTATCTCTAGTTTCTCACTGAAATCATCAGAAGAATACCGTCTTCAGTCGTTTTAATGGAATTGCAACTTTCCTCTATAATGAAATACTGAAAGAGAAAAAAAAACAATTTTTCTTAGGAGTAATCAAATTCATCCTGATTTATCTTCTGAACTCCCACAACTGATTCCGCATTTTCAAAGGTCCCAGCCTCTACGATTTTGACCTCCGCTTTGAAAAATACTTGAGTTCTATAAAAACTGCCCCTCTCAATTCGTTCGATCGGATTATTTCCAAGAGTGAGTCTTGGAACATTAATCATGTACTTCATACTGTCTCTCCCAATTTTTCTTATATGATTAGAATCCATTGAAATTAGATTGTACACACGAATACCATAAAATGCATCGCCATTGATCTCAGTAAACAAATTTCCGTTAAATGTGAGATCTTCGATTATACACGACTCGAATGCCCCTTTACCTATAGAATTTTCAGTAATTCTGTTATTCTTAAGTAGGAGTTCTTGAATAGTCATATTAGCAAAGCTTCCTTCCTCAATACTATCAATCTGATTGTTCTGAAGATCAACCATAAAAACCGGATAATTCCTCACCCCTAAAAACGAATCCCTATAAATTTTCTTGATTTCATTATTTTTCAGATCAATTTCCATAGCGTTTTTAAGATTCCTAAAAATCCCAGGTGGCAATATCCTAATTTTATTATTTGACAAATCAATGATCGACAATTCTACTTGATCCCTGAATGAATTTTGATGAATCTCCGCAATATAATTATGAGACAGATCAATTTCTCGCAATTTCTTGAGCCCTCGGAATGCACACTGGCAGATGGACTTGATATGATTATTCGAAATTATCAAACGTATCAGTGCTTTGAGCCTGTATCCAAAACCTCCACAGATTTCCGTAATTCTATTAGATGCTAGGAATAACTCTAGCATAGTCGTTGGCAGTGTCCCCACAAATTCCATATCCTCCAGTTCATTATGAATGAGTGAAAGTGACTTTAATCCCGTGTCTTTGAAGGCATCATCCTCAATTGTCTTCAAGCTGTTGCGATCCAATAGCACTTTCTGCAGGTTTCCATTCTGAATGACGCCTTTCTTAATTTCCTTTATACTTTGGTTCCGCAGATCAGCAACGATCACATATTTGTCTAAATTATTGAGTAGCTCTGGTGTTATTTCAGTTATTGAATATTGTGGAAAATCGGGAGTCTTGCACTTTGCTGGGTTATTTTTGAATGGCCAGAATGAGGAATATCTCGGGGGGAGATTAGGCTCCTCACTTTGAATGTTCCAGGGGTATGAGCTCATGTAATCAGGAGGTGGAAATATCTTTGAATGGTCCAACCCGTCGACTTTTAGGGACATTAGTGTGTTACCTTCCATTATTACGTTAGCAGATGATGGCAGACCCAACAGGTTTGTCCTGGTCAATTCTGTCAAGTGGTTTTTTGATAAATCCAGAGTCTTCAAGCTCAGCAATCCTATGAAATAGTCACTACCCAAGCTTCTAAATTTATTATTGGCCAGAGATAATGTTTCTAATTCATCCAAACTGCTGAAAACCTCTTCTGGGAGCTCCTGCAATTCGTTGTTATAGAGGTCCAGGTTCTTCAGCTGGGCGTTAATCAAGTGATCGAGGGCGACGAGTTCTAATGCTCTGATTTGAAGATTCGATAGGACGACGGTTTGGATGCGTTCAAGCGGTCTTATTGGTTCCACCCTTTTCAGCGTGTGAGTGTCTGAAGTGATTGCTACGGAGTAGGTGCTAGTGTTCGGGTATCTTGTGGCCCAGGAAGAAGAGATTCCGATGAGGACGATTAATAGGAATGGCGCCATTTCTGAAAGTATCGAGAGTTCATTAGTACTGGGGTTAAATCAAAAAAAGGGTAAAATCATCGGATCCTGCTTAGTCTCCGAGATAATCTCAAAAATTGTCGAAAAAACGATATTTGATTCAACTTTTCACACTCAGAATTTTTTCTAGAGTCAAGGACTTGACGAAAAATCCTGAAAAAAATTGTGGAGATACTTCAGCTTGTCTGCATTGATGTCTAATATTTTCAGAATTTTTTATCAATATTTTCACTAAAAAAAAAATCTGTCAGTTTTTTTCACGTTACAATTAATTGCATTTTCAATATTTTCCGAATCGAGTTTAAAAGTAATTTGGTTGATAATATATTATAGAATTTTACCTTGTAGTGCCAGACGTTTTGATTCCACCGTCAATGAATGAGGACTGATGAGTTTCACAAAGAATTCAACGGTTTAATACCCACCAGACACGTGTCGTTATATTAATTTCATCATAGGTTCTATGAATGAAAAAAAAATGAAGAAATATCAATTGATTCATGATAGTTTGAACAGTTGTATCTCTGACGATGATGATTCGTACTTTTCTTAGATTAAAATACATTGATCACTCGTGTATAGAGTGATACACTGAAAAAAAAATAGTGGCAAAAATTAACAAATATTGATCTCATTGGTCCTCAGCAAATATTTTTCTGAAATGATTAAAAGAGCTGCGGAATGCACTGAATTTAGTCAATTCAACTAGTTAATCTGTTTGAATTAACTAAATTCAAAAAAAAAATTAATTATTTAAAAAAAATATTTCTTAAAAACCAATGGTATCAATATTTGATAGTTTTTACCACTATTTTTCTCTCAGTTTATCTGTATGCTAGTAGCAAAGAGTATTAACAACCGAGGATCAGCTGCACGTGGAGACGTTATGAATATTGGGAGAATATAAAACGCCATATTTGGAAATTTAATCGATTTTTCTAGTTCACATATACAGAAAAGAATTTCAAAATAATAAAAAATAGGTTGTTTTTTTTTACGAAAAATTCTGAAAAAATTCCCAAATAATGAAAATCGTTGCGGTCCTCTCTCTAAATTTTTTCAGAATTTTTCAAAGACCTCTTCCCTCTGAAAAAAATTCCTGCCCGTTTTGCCCCATGCGTCTACTTTGCCCGGGGCTTGTCGAATGATTAAGGGACTGCGTTCTGATGCTCCTCATGAGGAATGTAATGGCGCACTTCCGTTTCTTCGTCAAATATTAACGTCAAGTCTCTCCGAATTAATCTCGTTAAACTCATAACATTTTTCTTTTTCAATATCAAATGGATTTTCAAAAAGTCGAGGAAGATTTCATTTTCGTTTAATTACTCGAGACAAATTAACACGTGCTCGCATTTTTATTTCGTCATAGTTTCAATTTACACAGATGTCCCGGAATAGTCAGTGTACTTTAGCCACTTGAATAATGGTTCAATGATGATTAGTCATTGTTTTTATTAGAAGTTTGTATTAACTGGTGAATTACTAAAATGATTTTTTTCATTTTTTATGCTAGTAATATTTAACGAATATTAGTCGAGTCGATTTTTTTTCTCCTCAATTCAGAAGAAAATTCTAGATCCATTTCATCCTGGTGGCTTTTGTTGCCCCAATTTGCTGTTGAAATCATCAAGAATCGAGTCATTCGCCTCACCACATGTTGAATTAGAATTAAAAATGAAATTTCTCATTCTTTCAACAAAAAAAATTACATTATTTATGGGATATAGGAAATTTCCAGGTGATCATCGATCGCATGATATGAAATTTTAATTCAAAAAATTGATTATAATTTTCTTTCGTGGTCTTTATTACAAGGTCATCACCCGAAGAGTCTTTCTGCGCGTGTGAGACACGAGTTCAGAATCTATTGTGATAATCACCCTATTTTTTCTCGTTCTTCACGTGAATGAAAAAGGAATAGGCAATAAAGATAAAGAGATAGATAGCATTGTTTATAGAATCGGAAATTTAGTTTTTTTTTTCCAATTGTTGATGCGCAATAATGAATTTTCTCCGAATTTTTTCTGTGGAAAAACAAATTCACATGAGGATTCAATTTCACTGTTTCGTTAATGAAGAAAATGTTAGAAAAAGAAGCAGAAGACAAAATTTCTTTCAAAATAATTTATTCGAATCATATAATATCACCTTCATACAATAAATCAATCTCATCAAATAATACATACATTTTCCTATCATCTACAATAAAGTAATTGGGAAAAATTCGTATTCTTTCTAATTTCCCTTCTGAATTCCCACAATTGATTCTGCATTTTCAAAAGCCCCAGCCCCTACAATTTTGACCTCATTGTTGAGAAATACTTGGGTCCGATAAAAGCTGCCACTCTCGATTCGTTCGATCGGATTATTTCCAAGAGCGAGTATTGGAACATTAATCATGTGCTTCATACTATCCTTCCCAATTCTCTTTATATGATTATAATCGAATGAAATTTCATGGTACACACGAATACCATAAAATGCATCTCCATTGATCTCAGTAAACAAATTTCCGTTTAACATGAGATGTTCGCTTGTGCACGACTCGAATGCCCCTTTACTTATAGAATTTTCAGAAATCCTGTTATTCTGAAGGAATAGTTCTTGAATAGTCATATTAGCAAAGCTTCCTTCCTCAATACTATCAATCTGATTTTTCTGAAGATCAATCGTAAAAACCGGATAATTTCTAACCCCTAAAAACGAATCCCTATAAATTTTCTTAATTTCATTATTTTTCAGATCAATTTTCATAGCATTTTGAAGATTCCTAAAAATCCCAGGCGGCAATACCCTAATTTTATTATTTGACAAAACAATAATCGACAACTTCCTTTGATCCCTAAACAAATTTCGATGAATCTCTTCAATATAATTATGTGACAGATCAATTTCTCGCAATTCCTCGAGCCCTCGGAATGTGCATGGGCAAATTTGCTTGATACGATTATGCGAAATTATCAAACGCATCAATTCTTTGTGCCTGTGTCCAAAGCCTCCACAGATGTCCGTAATTCTATTAGCTGTTATAAACAACTCCCACGTATTGATTGGTAGAGTTTCCACAAATTCCATATCTTCCAGTTCATTATGAATGAGTGAAAGTGACCTTAATCCCGTGTCTTTAAAGGCATCATCCTCAATTGTCTTCAAGTTGTTGTGATCCAATAGCACTTTCCGCAGGTTTCCATTCCGAATGACGCCTTTCTTGATTTCCTTTATACTTTGTTTCCGCAGATCAGCGACAATCACATCTTTGTACAAATTATTAAGTAGCTCTGGTGTTATTTCTCTGATTGAATCAGTCGCAAAGTTGGGGGTCTTGTGGTTCTCCGGGTTATTCTTGAACGGCCAGATCAAGGAGTACTTCCCGTAATGTGACTCGAAAGAATCAATGTTCCAAGGGTATGAGTTCATATAATTCGGAGGTGGAAACATTCTCGAATGATTCAAGCCATCGACTTTGAGGGACATTAGTGTGTTCCCTTCTATTATTACGTTAGCAGATGATGGCAGACCCAACAGATTTGTCCTGGTCAATTCTGTCAAGTTGTTGTTTGATAAATCCAGAGTCTTCAAGCTCAGCAATCCTATGAAATAGTCACTACCCAAGCTCCTAAATTTATTGTTGGCCAGAGATAATGTTTCTAATTCAAACAAACTGCTGAAAACGTCTCCTGGGAGCTCCTGCAACTCGTTGTTGGAGAGGTCCAGGTTCTTCAAGTGGGCATTGATCAAGTGATCGAGAGCCATGATTTCTAATGCTCTGATTTGAAGATTCGATAGGACGATGGTTTGGATGCGTTCGCGCGGTCTTATTGGTTCCACCCTTTTCAGCGTGTGAGTGTCTGAAGTGATTGCTACAGAGTAGGTGCTAGTGTTCGGGTATCTTGTGGCCCAGGAAGAAGAGATTCCGATGAGGACGATTAATAGGAATGGCGCCATTTCTGAAAGTATCGAGAGTTCATTAGTACTGGGGTCACGTATGAAAATACTTTATAAAGTCTTTATAAAGAATTCTCTATAAAACGTGTTTTATAAGAAATTGGAACTTTTCTTATAAAGACTTTCTCATGGAGTTTTCATCGTAGTTTTCATCCTTTATAAAATTTTGTTTTATAAAGGCGATCCTTACAAAAAAAATTTTTATAAAGCAAAGCAAAAGATATAAAATATCATTAATATTTTTTGTATGAATCCTATTTTATAAATTCATTCTTTATAGAGAATGTCTTCATAAAATCGAATTTTATAAAAACATTTCTTATAAAATTACTTCTTACAAAGATTCTATCTCTCAGTTAAATGCTTTATTTATTCTATTTATTTGAATAATTATCCTTTGAAAAATAGCTGGATGGGGAACTCCAAACAGTGTTAACAAAACTGCAGAATTTAGCCATTGAAGCCACTGTCCGGTTTCGACAACAAGGAAGTCTGTTTCTCAGATAAGTGTGCCGGACTGCGCCGCGATCTCGCTTATATGTACTTTTCGTCAAACTCCGCTCACGGACGGGATTCCGACGGTGCGCGACCTATCGGCGGCGGAGGTACTACAATTCTCCTTCACTTTGACGTTCGGCGCTGTCCCTTTGAATTCTATTTCTTCCTCGCGCTTCAGTTCAATTCTTCTTCTTTGCACCTCTTATTTTTTTTCCTCTTTTATTCATTATTTGCTTTTATTATTTTCTTTTCATTAATTATTAATAAATTAGGTATGAGGTTCTTACAGGAGATACTTCTGTGAGATAGTTATCTCACAGAAGTGTTTCTGAAGAAAACGTCTTTACAAAATAAAATTTTATGAAGATGTTTTCTATGAAATTTATAAATATCACTCAGCAAAAAAATTGAGGAAACAGTAGATTTTGTCGTTTTTCTTCGTGATTTTCGAATGGCTGTAACTTTCCGAAAAATCATTGGATCGGAATAAAAAAAAATGGTTCCAAAGCTTGGAGTCTCCACCTCTGAAATCTTAAGATGGAATTTTTTTTAACCATCCGTTATAACGAGATAAGAAGGTTGAAAGCGGAAATTTTTTTTCCGTTATTTTTCATTTTTCCAAATTGGTCTACGGACTTCAAAAAAATTTTCTCGACTCAACCCTTATCAAGATCGTGTAGCGTGGCCTTTCAGCTTCAATTCTTTTTTATTTCTTACCATCATTTGCTGCTGCGATATCGTCAATTGGATCAAAAAATACCCTTTTGCCTTTAATCGCCGATTTCTCAGGAACTACTGATCGCACATCGAGCGGATGATGGGACTCGTTAACTTAAATAAATTTCCTATGAGGTTCTTGCACTATTTCATTGAAAAAAATTTTCTTCCATTTTCAAAATTGGTTTGAAAAAGTATCGAAAAATGATTTTTTTTTTCTTTTTTGAAAATTGCCGTGAATTTTGCGAATTTGGGAAAAACTGCAAATGTTTCAACATTTTTCTTTAGTTTACTGGTTGCTGAAACACCCCCTAAATTTTTAAGCCGATCGGCTGGACCGTTTTTTTCTCGAATGAACAAAGTTTCAGCAAAAAGTAAAGGAACACTTTTCTGTTCCTTAAACCCCAATTCATGATGATTAAGGCCGAAAATGTTCTTACTTCTTTATTTCTTCGTGATTTTTTGTGCGAAATTCGATTAATTTCATCGAGAAAGAAACAATGTAAAAAAATCAATGGAAAAATACCATTTTTTTTCAAATCAATAGAAAATTCAAATTTTTTTTGAATCCGTAAAAAATTAGAATTTTTTTTCTTCAAAAATCAATAAAAGAATCTTTTCTAAAAACCACCAGAAAAATCGATAGAAAACTTTAAAAAAATGGCTAAAAAACTGCCACTATCGTATTTGACTTGGAGAGATAGTGACTCAGAAATTTTTTTCAAACAATGAAAGTTTTTCCATTGATTTTTGCAAAAAAAATTTTTTGATTATTTTTTCGTTTTTTTCGATGAAATTCAACAGATTTTGCACAAAAAATCACGAAGAAATGACGGAGAAGAAAAATTTTCGGCTCTAAACTGACGAAATTTACTGGTCCCTTAATTTTTCCGCTGAGCTCAACAGAAAAAATGAAGGGAACAGTAAATTCAATTTAATTTAATATATATTGCTGAGCTCAGCAAAAAAAATTAAGGGAACAGTAAATTTTGTCAGTCTAAGGCCGAAAATGTTTCTTCTCCGTCATTTCTTCGTGATTTTTCGTGCAAAATCTGTTGAATTTCATCGAAAAAAAGGAAAAAATAATCAATAAAATTTTTTTCAAAAATCAATAAAAAAAATTTTATTGTTTGAAAAAAATTTCTGCGTCACTATCTCTCCAAGTCAAATACGATAGTGGCAGTTTTTTAGCCATTTTTTTAAAGTTTTCTATCGATTTTTCTGGTGGTTTTTAGAAAAGATTCTTTTATTGATTTTTGAAGAAAAAAAATTCTAATTTGTTACGGATTTAAAAAAAATTTTAATTTTCTATTGATTTGAAAAAAAACTGTATTTTTCCATTGATTTTTTTACATTGTTTCTTTCTCGATGAAATTAAACGAATTTCGCACAAAAAATCACGAAGAAATAAAGAAATAAAAACATTTTCGGCCTTAATCATCATTAATTGGGGTTTAAGGAACAAAAAAGTGTTCCTTTAATTTTTGCTGAAACTTTGTTCATTCGAGAAAAAAACGGTCCAGCCGATTGGCTTGAAAATTTAGGGAGTGTTTCCGCAAACAGTCAACTAAAGAAAAATGTTGAAACATTTGCAGCTTTTCCCAAATTCGCAAAATTGACGGCAATCTTCAAAAAAGAAAAAAAACTTCATTTTTCAATACTTTTTCGAACCAATTTTGAAAATGGAAGAAAATTTTTTTCAATGAAATAGTGCAAGAACCTCATAGTCAATTTATTTAAGTTTACGAATCCCATCATCCGTTCGATGTGCGATCAGTAATTCCTGAGATATCGGCGATTAAAGGCAAAAGGGTATTTTTTGATTCAATTGACGATATCTCAGCAACAAATGATCGTAAGAAATAAAAAAGAATTGAAGCTGAAAGGCCACGACACACGATCTTGATAAGGGTTGAGTCGAGAAAATTCTTTTGAAGTCCGTAGACCAATTTGGAAAAATGAAAAACGATGGAAAAAAAATTTCCGCTTTCAACCTTCTCATCTCGTTATAACGGATGGTCAAAAAAAATTCCATTTCAAGATTCATAGAAAACATCTTCATAAAGTTTTATTTTGTAAAGACGTTTTCTTTAGAAACACTTCAGTGAGATAACTATCTCACAGAAGTATCTCCTATAAGAACCTCATACCTAATTTATTGATAATTAATGAAAAAAAATAATAAAAGCAAATGATGAATAAGAGAGGAAAGAAAAATAAGAGGCGCAAAGAAGAAGAATTAAATTGAAGCACGAGGAAGAAATAAAATTCAAAGGGACAGCGCCGAACGTCAAAGTGAAGAAGAATTGTAGTACCGCCGCCGCCGATAGGTCGCGCACCGTCGGAATCCCGTCCGTAAGTGGAGTTTGACGAAAAGTGCATATAAGCGAGATCGCGGCGCAGTTCGACACACTTATCTGAGAAACAGACTTCCTTGCTGTCGAAACCGGACAATGGCTCCAATGGCTAAAGTCTGCATTTTTGTTAACACTGTTTGGAGTTCCCCATCCAGCTATTTTCCAAGGGATAACTATTCAAATAAATAGAATAAAGAAAGCATTCAACTGAGAGATGAAATCTTTGTAAAAAGTCATTTTATAAGAAATGTCTCTATAAAATTCAATTTTATAAAGACATTTTCTATAAAGTACGAATTTATAGAATGGGATTCATACAAGAAATATTAATGGTATTTTATATCTTTTGCTTTCCTCTATAAAAAATTTTTTTATAAGAATCGCCTTTATAAAACAAAATTTCATAAAGGATGAAAACTACGATGAAAACTTCATAAGAAAATCTCTATAAGAAAAATTCCAATTTCTTATAAAACACGTTTTATAAAAAATTCTTTATAAAGACTTTATAAAGTATTTTCATACGTGGTTAAATCAAAAAAAAGGGTAAAATCATCGGATCCTGCTTAGTTTCCGAGATAATCTCAAAAATTGTCGAAAAAACGATATTCGATTCAACTTTTCACACTCAGAATTCTTTCTAGAGTCAAGGACTTGACAAAATATCCCGAAAAAAATTGTGGAGATACTTCAGCCTGTCTGCATTGATGTCTAATATTTTCAGAATTTCTTATCAATGTTTTCACTTAAAAAAAAATCTGTCACTCCTTTTCACGTTACAATTAATTGAATTTTCAATATTTTCCGATTCGAGTTTAGAAGTAATTTGGTTGATAAGATATCATGAAATTTTACCTTGTAGTGCCAGACGTTTTGATTTCACCGTCAATGAATGAGGACTGATGAGTTTCACACAGAATTCAACGGCTAAATACCCACCAAACATGTGTAGTTATATCAATTGCATCACAGATTCAACGAATAACAAAAAAAAAGTGAGGGAATGTCAACTAATTTATTTTGGTTTGCACAGCTGTATTGCTTTCGATAATGATTCGTAATTTCCTCAGTTCGAAATAGATTCCAACTCGTGTAGGAAGTGATATTTTCATTTCAGTAGTCATGACTAGTGATAACAGCCGAGAATGAGCTCTACACGTGGAGACGTTATGAATACTGGGAAAATAAAGAATCTTATGTGTGAAAATTCAATTTACACTTCAATTACCCAATTTTTTTTTTTTTTTAAATCAAAAATTTTCGTTTTTTTGAAATATCGTGGAAATCAAACGAGACTGAAAAATTGTCATCAATACATGTTTTATAGAGAAAAAATGAGAGCTACAAAAAATGTTATTACAAAAATTTTAATATTTCGCTTAATTTTCAAGATATCAAAAAAAATTTCATTATCTAATTTTTTAAATTTCGACGATTGAAAAAAAAAAAAAATTGAAATTCATGTATTTACTTCGACGCTTCACGAATTTCAAATAAATTTTCATATCTTGTCATTGAAATGAAATTCTTTACAAAATCGTGATAAATATTATTTTATAAAAAAAAAAAAAAGTATTTGTAAATTTTCAGTTGAAATAATTCTACATAAAAATTTCTTCTGAAATTAAATGAAAGTAATAAAAATTGAATTGGATAATCAAAAAAGTAATTAATATTAGAAGAATAATTCTAATGAATAATTACGCGAGAATCATTTACTTTTTGTATAAATTTATTTGATTTTCAAAAAATTCACATTCTCTGAAAATGTAGAAATGCGAATTTTCATCGTCCAGGGAGTCAATACATTTATTTTCAAAATTTACGATAAAAAAATCATGATGATACGAAAAAATCTGACAAGTTAAAGGACCTGATAACTTTTCAGAGATTGGTAGTTGCTCACTCCCGTATTTGTATACCTATATTTATAAATATAGAGAAAGGTGGGGTAAAACGGACACGGATTGTTTTTGGTATTTTGAACTATGAAGTTTACTTGAAATGGATGGAAATATTGAAGATAGATGATTTTTTAATGATTCCATTGAAAGTATAAAAATCATAAGTCCGAATTTATTTTTTGGAATTTTTCAAAAATTTCATTTTTTGTTCAAGATTTGAAGGTAAAACTTTTCTGTTTTTGAAAAATTTCAGGTTTTCAAGAATATCTCCGGTTCTATTGATCTTAGCGACCTGGAGCTGATCTTAAATGAAAGGTGAGCTCATTTCCCATCGAATTATGGGGTTTAAAAATAAAAATATCAATTTTTTCAAGTACTTATAGGGCAAAAACTGATTTTTCAGAAAATGACATATAAATATTTGAAAAATTGATTTTAAAAAAATTTGAACCACATAAATCAATGAGAAATGAGCTCACCTTTAATTTGAAATCAACCCCAAGTCGCTACGACCAACAGAACCGGAGATATCTCCGAAAAAGTGAATTTTTTCGATTTTTAAAAGAAAAATCCCTTCAGAACTCCGCCAAAAAAGTGAATTTTTCCAGAAAATTGAGAGAAAAAATTTGACACATGTTTT
Source organism: Aleiodes leptofemur (assembly GCA_963942555.1). Lineage (NCBI taxonomy): Eukaryota > Metazoa > Arthropoda > Insecta > Hymenoptera > Braconidae > Aleiodes > Aleiodes leptofemur. The sequence continues at coordinate 1,765,344 of OZ012623.1, forward strand.
CCGCCTAAAATTTCCTCAGCTCTTCAATGGAATCCATTTTACCCCACCTTCCCCAAAATATACAAATACGTGGTAAGTACTTTCCGAGCAGCTATCAAATACTTCACCTTACTTCAATTAAATTAAATATCATTTTATAAAATTAGATATTATTTATGATTGAGCTCATGGTAGATATTGGAGATGAGCTTTTCCACTAGCTGGATGTCCTAATTTCTAGGCACTATGAAAAAATGTAGGAGCCACTAGCGCTGGTTCTAACAGCGAAACCTGCGCCAAATCTGTATACTCGACCAATATCAGCCAGATCCGAGTTGCCCGGCCCTTGAATAATAAATAAATATTCATTAATTGTAGTATTTTCATATCGAATTGGAGATCAGAAGTAAAATGGAATCTTGATAATATCCAAAAAAAAAAAAATTCAACAAAAATATTTTTTTTTTATTAATGAAAAATAATAATAATAATTGTGACATATATTTTCCACATTAAGTTTTCTCATCTGCTCAATGAAATCATTGAAAGAAAAAACATCAATTCTCAACCATTTCACTATCATTGATTTTCAAATAATTTCACCGGAATATCAATGAAATTGATAAATTTTAGTACAATTATTTTTTTTAGAAATTTTGATAAAATCGAGGAAAATTTGCAAAATTAAGTAATTTTAGTGTTAAATATTTGGATTAAATTGAAAAATTCAAGGAAGCTGTAAAATTTTCATTTTACTTCTACTCAAGACTCATAGATTCTCTTGAATATTCTCTAGAAACTCAAAATTTTGAAATCAATCATTTCATTTAGAAAAAATACAATATCAAAATTTCCATCAAATGGTCTATAAACTTTCAATTTTTGTCATTTTTTTAACAGTATTCAAATAAATTAGAATTATTGCTGTGTATGATTTCTACTTACATGCTGGAAGACTCACGTCTGGTAGACCGTTTGAAGTCCTTACGGTGGCTGGTAGAGTACTGCAGTCTATTCTCGTGCACTTTGTGTAATCAGTTCTACAAGTGCAAATGTTGCAATCATTTCTCCATAATCTCACGCTGCAGCCGCCAGCTGATAACAATAATGAACAAATTTGATGAAAAATAGTCAAAAATATGAGAAAATAATCCAAAAAAATTAGGTCAAACCAGCCGTATAGTCAGAAATTGAAAATAAAAATGCCCAAATGTATTCACATTGTACCCTGGTGAATCCATCGATTACTATTTGATTGCCATTCGATTGGGGGGTCGATTTGTGCGCTTACCTGATCACTAGTCGAGCATTAGTCGATGGTCATATGGATAACGAGATGACCAACGATCAGCTGAACATTCGGTTGAATGTCGGTCAATCCCAAGTGGAAACCCCGACTCGACTAATCATCGACTCTATACATAGTCAGACGAGCATCAATGAAGCCATTTATCATCCATGATCGAAAAGATCGTGATCGTAAATCAATAAATATTCAAATTTCAATCTCCCGTAGTACAAAGAACAAATATTCATAAGAAAAATGGATATTGTAGTTATTCGGCAATATTTTAAAAATCCTATGTATTCATTCATCCTGAAGAGAAAAATAGAATTGAAATTCGAATTACTTCACTTCATCATTCATTTCTCGCCGTGATTGGCCAGATTTACAGTACAACGTCACGTGGTCATTCACTTCGGCTCACCCCGCAACCGTTCAAGCCTATCCCTACCCATCAAAATTCGCCCGCCCCCCTTATCTCGATCATACATCCTCGAGAAATCCCGAATTACTTGGTCGTAGTCCCATATTTATAATGATTATAGATTATAATCTACTGTATTAACTTACCTCCTGTTGGAGTAACTATCTGATCTGCGTTTGTGGTCCAAAATGTGCTTACTTCCCAATCATGCCAACTTGCGAAACCTGCAGGAGCCCATGGCCAGCCTCCAATTCCGGGAGCAACAGGTACAGTAGCAGAAGAGCTCACTGCTGGAGTTTGGACTGCCGAAGGACTCCCAGAATTGATTGACGAAGCGGAGGCTCCCTGAATCATCCATGGCACTTTGTAAAAGATTTTTGCCTCAACAATTGCTGTGGAGAGAGTAATATTGAATCAATATAGAATAGAATTAATACCCTTGAACTTAAACGAGTGAAACGGAATCGAATTATCGATTGATCGAAGTAAAACGGAATTCGATTGATCAAATTTTGACTTCGATGAATCGAATTTTGACTTCGATTAATCGAATTCCGACTTCGATTAATCGGATTTCGATTTTGATTAATCGAATTTCGATTTTGATTAATCGAATTTCGACTTCGATTGATCGAAATTGATCTCTTCTCAAATTATTCTGGTTAAACTATGCTGAGATTTTTCAAAATTTGCAAGGAATAATATTTACCCAGTCCAGCAGTAGCTAGAATTAATAATTTCGTCAGCATGATGAATTACCAGCGAATTCCTGAACCACGTTGTGCTCTGCTTGAGACTCGGACTTATTCTGTTTTCAATGTTTCAAACCGGGAATCAATATATACGAATCCGCCAGGGCAAATGAGCTGCCTGCATTTGACGCTTGGCTGTACATTTTCAGGGAGGAAGAGAGGGAAAAGAGGGATAAAGTGGAATAGACCTGAGATGAGATAATAGAAATGTCCGAGGCTGACTCACTCGATTTGGGATAATTACTTGAAGAATCAGGTAGTAGGCAGATGTTTTTGAGTGAAATTTTCCCTCGGACAATTACTCAGAAGAAGTGAACAATGCGATTTTAGTTAAAACTACAGTTGCCTAGCAATTAGAAATGCAGACAAGAGGATTTAAGATCGTAAATTTTAGGAGAAATATTTCTGAGAATGCAATAAACTGGAAAAATTATTTACCTTCAATAAATTTATTCGGCAAAAAAAAATTTTCTTCTAGTAACTAACTATCAACATAGGATATAATATGTGATACAACATGTATTAAACTTGGCCCAGATGGGCATCTGTCTGGAGTCACAATGCAAATAAATTACAAATTACAAATATGTATCACAATATATAATGCATCATAATCACACGCACAATATACGTGAACGTTATAGAGACAGTTGGTGATTCCTATCATTCAGCTTAAGTTGAATTTCCATATTTATTCATCAATAACTCCGCAATAAAGACAATTGTAGAACGAAATAGACCAATTGCAAGAAATTTGAAAAAAAATAATAATTTATAGAGTTTGATAGGCTGATATTCAGTAGATGATCTTTCCATATCTTGTAATCGACGTTCTTGTAATGCCTTATGAGTTTGTTGTGTCTTCCAAAAATTTGGTAGACCGGATTCAAAAACTCTCATCCACATGTCATTCATGCGATCATACAGAGGCCAGTTATTGCGACATTTGATAACTAATAGTGTTTGAAGAAGTGGTTCTTTAACTAAATCAAGTGGCATAGAAGCAGCATGCCGAAATGAGAATTCATTTGTTAAACATGCTGTGAGTTTATTTTTCAACACATAATTGAAACATTCATCTACAGTAACTGTTTTTGTGTGACATTTTGGACAATGTGAACGGATTAATTTATGGAGTCCGGGTGTAGAATATAATTTATATCCCAATTTGACCAATGTTTCAATTCTTTCTATGGGTCTATTTCTTTCTTTTGCCGTTAAAAAAGCAGCAATTTTACCTTGAAATACTCCATTACTGATAATCATCATTATCAGTATTGTTGTAAAAAAAATACGGAATGAATGACTTCTAATATTTGTTACAATTGATGAGTAAATTATTAACCGTATGACATCCAATAGAGCTGAGGAAAATTCACGATTTTTCCATGACAGAATTAAAAATAAAATGACTAGAGCTATAAATGCTAAAATTATTACGGGATAACTCCATAAATGGAGAATCTTGCTCTGTGTTGATTCTTCAGAACTTAATTCAATGACAGCAACAATGCGATCTTGATCATGAGGAAAGAGAAATTTCGTTGTTGGATACTCTTCGATGCTACTAAGTTCCATTGTCATGGCTGCTCCACCCATATTGAGAACCTCAATAGCTGCAGTTTCTCCTGTTTGCGTAATAAGTTTGCAACTACCATTCAATGCTCCAGCAACGGAATTTATGATTCTCTTCGGAATATTATCCATACCACCATGAGCAGTCCAATTTTTCGTTTGATCAAATTTTACACCCGGAAGCTCGTATGCTGAAACTCTTATTATATGATGATTCAGTATTCTAGTTTTATCATAATTCAAAGTGCTACAGGAAATGTCTGAAATGAAAATTATCAAGTAAAGTTTTCTTATAATTTTAGTGAAATTAATTTTATTTACAACTCTTATCAACTTCATTTTCATTAATATGTTCTCAAATGAAGTGCATGAGCAATTACAATTGTTGATTGAATAAAATTTTGGAGTTAATGAATCACTCACTTTTACTGTCGAATCATTGACTGAACACAGGAGCTCCCATGCATAACCCTATAATTTTCCAAGGACGTGGCGCGTAATTGGCGTATGGATTTACAGTATATAATACTGTTGTATTCTTTTTTTCGGAACAAATGTATATTGAATTGATCATTCCCTGATACCGAGTAATCATGAACATATCAGGAATCTTATGACGACATAGATGTTGGTTTTTTAAAATGATGAAGAATGATGCCATATGATTCCAACTTCCAGTTGTGGCTGTGGTTGAATGGGATTTCAACAATTCTATATATTTCCATAGTTGTTCAGGAAAATCGATGACTAGAATAACTCTAGTAATTTTGAAATTCGACAATAAATCTGGACGAAGATTCGTGAAATCGTTTATCCGAATCATCAGTAATTTATCAGTGAATTCATTAAAATCACCAAGAACAAGTACCGTTTCGGATAGACTGTCATCATTATAACATGATTCAAGAATACTTTTCTGAAATATCGAATGAAATCATAGAGTTTTTCCAATTCACATTTATGATTATTGAGATAGATTCAATGAAATTTGAATACGAACCATAGTCCTTTCACTGCCAGATGAACTATCGGATATCGATAACTCTCGTAGTCCTGCATAAGAACCAGGAATAATTATCGTAGAAATTGCAAAAAGAAATAATAACCATTCAGCTGACATGATTTATACTATCTTTCAAAGATTTCGTTCTGTAAACATTCAGTCTATGTAAAGCAACACTATGTATGCCTTATTTTCTCACTTTTTTCAATTCATTTCATTTCAATTTACGTTGTATCACATTCTATATCTCGTTTCTAAAGTTTCCGTCAATGATCTTGAGTTCTTGAGACATTAAATGAGGACTTAATCGAATTACTCCCTTTCAATTCAACTCTAGTCGCTTATCAGAGGAGAAAAACCACAATTTCTACCGAGTTTCAACGCGAACTGTGAAAATTCAGAGGTTCCACCGGTATATTGATTAATATTGGTGATTTATGTACTGATGATGAAACGAAAACCAGTCCGGCACACGTGTCCTGGTTCACTGATCGGAGCATCATGAATAGTTAATTTTAGACAAACTATGGAACTTATTAACAATGAATTTGGGTGGATCGATGAATCTTACTCTATTTTTTCAAATCTTTTGCGTCATTCAATCCATATCCACTTGAACAATGATAATATGATGCAAAAAAGAGTTATGAATAATTCAATTGTTAAAAAATCGTGTCATCTTACTTAATTTCGGTGATATTCTTCAAAAAAGAATAGCAAAAAGAAATACTCATCTCGTTTTATCTCTGCACTACCAAATTGAACATTCAAATATTCATCAAACACAAACATCAATTTTACAAAGTCAAACGCATAACAATCAGAAACATTCTACATAATAAATCATTCATAATCTTCATAATATAGGTGAACGTAATTCAGACAATTGATGATTTCCGTCCTACAGATTAAGTTCAAGTTCTATATTTTGTTATCAATAATTCTGCAATGAATACAAGTGTAGAAAGTGATAAGCCAATTGCTAGAAATTCAAAAGCAAACATTAATTCATTGAGCTTAATAGGTTGATATTCCGTAGATGATGCTTTAATATTTTGTATTAGACGTTCACGCAATGACCTATAAGATTTTTGTGTTTCCCAAAATTTTTGTAAACCAGATTCAAAGAATGTCATCCACATGCCATTCATGCGATCATATAGAGGCCAGTTATTACGGCATTTAGTAACCATAAGTGTTTGAAAAAGTGGTTCTCTAACTACATCAAACAGCATAAAAGCCACATTCTGATATATGGATTCCTCTGTTAAACACGCAGTTAATTCATCTTCCAAAACATATTTGAAACATTCATCTTGTTCAACGATCATTGCCTGACATTCTGAACAATATAATTCAATCAATTGTTCCAGGTCAGGAGTACTATAGAATTTATATCCTAATTGCACCAATGCTTCAATTTTTTCTATAGATTTCTTTTCCTTACGAGCTGTCAAGAAAGTAGCCATTTTACTCTGAAATACTCCATTATTGATGATCATTATTATCAGTATTGTTGTAAAAATAATACGAAACATATTACTTCTGATTATTGTGAGAATTGATGAGACTAAGAACATTGAGGAAAATTCATGATGTTTCCATGACAGAATTAAAAATAAAATAACAAGAGCTATGAATACTAGAAATATTATGGAAAAACTCGACAAATAGAGAAGCTTGCACTGTGTTAATTTTTCAGGATTTGATTTTATAACCGCAACGATGCGTAACTGAGAATGAGGAAAGAGAAATTTCGTTGCTGGAAACTCTTCGATACCAGTAAGTTGAACCGTCAAGTCTGCTGCGAAGACAGAGAGTGACTCAATACTTGACTCCTTCGTTGATTTACGCCATAGAAAGTCATCAATATTTAATACTTCTGAAGCGATCTCTATTATTCTCAATGAAGTGAAATCGTCTTTTAGGTTAAATCCATTGTCAATGAACTCTAGATATTCACTTTGAGAACCCCACACCGTAGCCATTATCTTAGATTGCTTCAATTTGATAGTTTTGTCGTAATGTAAACTGCTGCAGGACACATCTGTAATTAAATTCATTATGTAAAATTTTAGTATAACTATTTTCCCATGATTTCTCTCTAATTAATTCAACAAAAGAACTGAATTTTTTCAATGACAATGAGGAATATCTATGAAATAGTCAATTTCATTCATAGCTTCATCGATTTTTCACATAGGATGATTAAGAAATTCGAGAAATCATAGTATTCTTAGATAAAATACTTGTACCAATTATTATGATTGATTCCAAATTGTAAATTTAAAAAAAAAACTTAGACATGGGGTAACACGACCAATAGATAGAGGGTTAAAGAAAAATGAGGATTCATCGGATTGTATAAAATAGGCAAATCACGTAGAGGAACTACAGAAGGGAGCATGGAAAAATATATAAAAAAAAGCTCAAAATCGATTGAACTTGAGTAATAGAGAAATAATTCATGGAAATCTGGAAAAAAACTGGCATATACCACAAACCGCCGCTTGATCGACAGTAGCATATTCGCAGTGCCATGATTAAAAATATTGATCAATTGGTATGCAATTGAAAGTGCATAAATCCATGTGAACATGATAATTAGACATTAGAGACAAAAGTCTAGAAACTATTCAATTATTTCTATAACTCTCAATAAAAAGAATTGTCTATCTTTTGATCAGTATCTATCTATTGAACAGGTCACCCTAAGAGATAACTTACTCTTGTCAAATTGTTGAATGAAGTAAGTAAGTGGGTACTTTTTGGAGTTCTCCCTCAGATCATCAATGAGTGTTATGTTGAGTCTCCAGGGATGTGGCGCGTAATCTGCATATCGGTTTGCAGTGTGTAATACTGACGTATTCACTGATTCAGGACAAATGTATACTGTGTTTATCATGTCCATATTCCAAGTCATGTAGATAATAGAGTAGGCATCACCACATAATAGGTCGTTTTTACCAATAATGAAGAACGACGCCATGTGATTCCATGCTCTCAGTTGTGTCAATAATTTTATTTTTGGTAATAGATCCTCGAAAGAATCGCAGACGATAATAAATCTAGTTAGTTTGAAATTCGAAATTTTATAATTATGAGGTTCCTTAAAATTTATCCGAATCATCGGTAATTTATCAGTGAATTCATTAAAATCTCCAACAACAACAAAAGGATTGGATGAACTGTCACCATCATAGCAAGATTCGAGGATACTTTTCTGAAATATCGAATGAAATCATAGAGTTTTTTTTGTAAATTCATAGTTATGATTATTGAGGTAGACTTAATGAGATTTGAATACGAACCATAGTTCTTTCGCTGACAGAAGAACTATTGGGTATCGATAGCTCTTGTATTCCTGCATAAGCACCAAAAATAATTATCGTAGAAATTGCAGAAAGAAACAATAACCATTGAACTAACATGATTTTTATTATCTTCCAAAGACTTTATCATGTGAACAATCAGTCAATGCTAAACATCACAATGTATGCCTCACTTTCTCACTTTTTTCAATTTATTTAATTTCCGTCGATGATCTTGAGTTCTTGCGATATTCAATGAGGACTTAATCAAAGTACTCCCTTTCAACTCAACTCTATTCGCTTATCAGAGGAGAATCACAACAATTTCTACCGAGTTTCAATGCGAACTGTGAAAATTCAGAGGTTCCACTGGCCTATTGATTAATATTTGTGATTCTTGTACTGAGAATGTTACACAAACCAGTCCGGCACACGTGCCCTGATTTACTGATCGGAGCATCATGAATAATTAATTTTAGACAAACTGGAGAACTTATCAACAATGAATTTGGATGAATCGATTCAAAATATTCTATTCGTAGAATACCCGGAAGTGAGAATTTTATTCTTTTTTTTTTGTTTTCTGAATCCATGTAAAATGAGCCAAAGAATATTCAAAATAACAATCAGCAACTGTTTATTGAAACCATTACAATTTATTATTCCCATCATTAACTCAGGTAGCCTCAAAATTTAAAGGTTCCCTCGTAAAATAAAGCAATTAGTCCCTCATTAGATGCGTTATTCATCACTTCTTCCTTTCAATTTCTGCCAATGCATTAGGAGCGTACTTCCAAGTAGTTGTTCAAAAATTTCATCCCAATTATTTATACATTTTCTTGGCTCAAGACTACACTGTATAATAGCTGATTGTCCTACGAAGATAAGTATGGGCTCATTTTGAAGAAAAAAATAAATAAGAAGTATCGGGATTCATTCAAAAACAAAAATTGAGAAAAATCACATTTTCAAAAAAATGTGACATCATCTAATATCGGCAAAATGTTACAAAATCAAAATAGTTAGAATATTTATGATTAGTACCGAGACGTTGGTGTACGGTTTGATTTAGGCTGAATTTGCTGACAGACCAAACACATCTTAAGTGATTATTAACCCTTCGTTAGTCGCGTGTTTTTGCTTCCGAATGGAAGCTTTATAATCGTAATATTTTACGAGTTTGAGATTTTATCATAATAAGACTTCAAATGACCCAGAACGTCAAGAAGCGCCGTTTTGAAAAAATGTCTGTGTGTATGTTGTGGGTGTGTGTGTGTGTGTGCGTGATGCCGCATTTCCCGCTTTACTCTGGAAAGGGCTTTGCTAGCGATCTGAAAATTTTACTAAATGTTCGCCATGCGTGTCCCAAGCTCTCACAAAAATTTCAGCTGAATCGGCTGAATAGTTCTTGAGAAAAATGAAAATGTCGAAATATTGCTTTTTCGACTTTTCTCGATGAAAAATGAAATTACAGCGTCCACTCTCAGCGAGGAGATGCGCGCTCATGAGCTGCATCTATGACCCCCGGGGTGGTAAGAGCTCAGATTTTCAGTTTCTCCAGTATAAAACTTTTGAGAAATTGTTCGTAAAAATCTTGTTACCGTTATCACTCAATAAATACTTGAGCTAGAGACCTCAAATTTTGTGGGATTATACATCTGATGAGCACAAAGTTTAGTATTGAAACTGAGCGAAATCGGTCGAGTAGTTTCTCAGATATTAGCATAGAGACATCCGAAAAAACAAGCCATATTTTCAAGACTATTCAATTAATCATCTTTGGGATGAGCTTAACCCTATGAGGCCTATTTTGGTTTCCCCATTCCACGCACAGATCGATGATGGTAGATTCAAAATTAAAGAATCCATTTGGAAGGTTTCTGCCAATTGCATTGGCAGAATATTAAATGTACGATGTTCAAATTACGCACAAGTAGTGGAGCTTCTGCTTGTTCTTTTATACTTTATCGCTTCCTTTTTCTTTTCGCTAAAGCTTCCCTTAACATAGAAAATATTCATTCTACTCAACTATCAACATACGCTATAATATGTGATACAACATTTATTGAACTTGACCCAGATAGGCAGCTGCCCGGAGTCACAATGCAAATAAATTACAAATTACAAATATGTCTCATAATATATAATGCATAATAATCATCTGCACAATATACGTAAACGTTATAGAGACAGTTGGTGATTTCTATCATTCAGCTTAAGTTGAATTTCCATATTTAGTCATCAATAACTCCGCAATAAATACAATTGCAGAAAGAAATAGACCAATTGCCAGAAATTTGAAAAAAAATAATAATTTATAGAGTTTGATAGGCTGATATTCAGTAGATGATCTTTCCATATCTTGCGTTCGACGTTCTTGTAATGCCTTGTGAGTTTGTTGTGTCTCCCAAAAATTTGGTAGACCAGATTCAAAAACTCTCATCCACATGTCATTCATGCGATCATACAGAGCCCAGTCATTGCGACATTTGATAACTAATAGTGTTTGAAGAAGTGGTTCTTCAACTAAATCAAGTGGCATAGAAGCAGCATGCCGAAATGAGAATTCATTTGTTAAACATGCTGTGAGTTTATTTTTCAACACATAATTGAAACATTCATCTACAGTAACTGTTTTTGTGTGACATTCTGGACAATGTGAATGGATTAATTTATGGAGTCCAGGTGTAGAGTATAATTTATATCCCAATTTGACCAATGTTTCAATTCTTTCTATGGGTCTATTTCTTTCTTTTGCCGTTAAAAAAGCAGCAATTTTACCTTGAAATACTCCATTGCTGATTATCATCATTATCAGTATTGTCGTAAAAAAAATACGAAATGAATGACTTTTAATTTTTGTTACAATTGATGAGTAAATTATTAACCGTATGACATCCAATAGAGCTGAGGAAAATTCATGATTTTTCCATGACAGAATTGAAAATAAAATTACTAGAGCTATAAATGCTAAAATTATTACGGGATAACTCCATAAATGGAGAATCTTGCTCTGTGTTGATTCTTCAGAACTTAATTCAATGACAGCAACAATGCGATCTTGATCATGAGGAAAGAGAAATTTCGTCGTTGGATACTCTTCGATGCTACTAAGTTCCATTGTCATGTCTGCTCCACCCATATTGAGAACCTCAATAGCTGCAGTTTCTCCTGTTTGCGTAATAAGTTTGCAACTACCATTCAATGCTCCAGCAACGGAATTTATGATTCTCTTCGGAATATTATCCATACCACCATGAGCAGTCCAATTTTTCGTTTGACCAAATTTTACACCCGGAAGCTCGTATGCTGAAACTCTTATTATATGATGATTCAGTATTTTAGTTTTATCATAATTCAAAGTGCTACAGGAAATGTCTGAAATGAAAATTATCAAGTAAAGTTTTCTTATAATTTTAGTGAAATTAATTTTATTTACAACTCTTATCAACTTCATTTTCATTAATATGTTCTCAAATGAAGTGCATGAGCAATTACAATTGTTGATTGAATAAAATTTTGGAGTTAATGAATCACTCACTTTTACTGTCGAATCGTTGACTGAACACAGGAGCTCCCATGCATAACCCTATAATTTTCCAAGGACGTGGCGCGTAATTGGCATATGGATTTATAGTATATAATACTGTTGTATTCTTTTTTTCGGAACAAATGTATATTGAATTGATCATTCCCTGATACCGAGTAATCATGAACATATCAGGAATCTTATGACGACATAGATGTTGGTTTTTTAAAATGATGAAGAATGATGCCATATGATTCCAACTTCCAGTTGTGGCTGTGGTTGAATGGGATTTCAACAATTCTATATATTTCCATAGTTGTTCAGGAAAATCGAGGACAAGAATAACTCTAGTAATTTTGAAAATCGACAATAAATCTGGACGAAGATTCGTGAAATCGTTTATCCGAATCATCAGTAATTTATCAGTGAATTCATTAAAATCACCAAGAACAAGTACCGTTTCGGATAGACTGTCATCATTATAACATGATTCAAGAATACTTTTCTGAAATATCGAATGAAATCATAGAGTTTTTCCAATTCACATTTATGATTATTGAGATAGATTCAATGAAATTTGAATACGAACCATAGTCCTTTCACTGCCAGATGAACTATCGGATATCGATAACTCGCGGGGTCCTGCATAAGAACCAGGAATAATTATCGTAGAAATTGCAAAAAGAAATAATAACCATTCAGCTGACATGATTTATACTATCTTTCAAAGATTTCGTTCTGTAAACATTCAGTCTATGTTAAGCAACACTATGTATGCCTTATTTTCTCACTTTTTTCAATTCATTTCATTTCAATTTACGTTGTATCACATTCTATATCTCGTTTCTAAAGTTTCCGTCAATGATCTTGAGTTCTTGAGACATTAAATGAGGACTTAATCGAATTACTCCCTTTCAATTCAACTCTAGTCGCTTATCAGAGGAGAAAAACAACAATTTCTACCGAGTTTCAATGCGAACTGTGAAAATTCAGAGGTTCCACTGGTATATTGATTAATATTTGTGATTTATGTACTGATGATGAAACGAAAACCAGTCCGGCACACGTGTCCTGGTTCACTGATCGGAGCATCATGAATAGTTAATTTTAGACAAACTATGGAACTTATTAACAATGAATTTGGGTGGATCGATGAATCTTACTCTATTTTTTCAAATCTTTTGCGTCATTCAATCCAAATCCACTTGAACAATAATAATATGATGCAAAGAAGAGTTATGAATAATTCAATTGTTAAAAAATCGTGTCATCTTACTTAATTTCGGTGATATCCTTCAAAAAAGAATAGCAAAAAGAAATACTCATCTCGTTTTATCTCTGCACTACCAAATTGAACATTCAAATATTTATCAGACACAGACATCAATTTTAAAAAGTCAAACACGCATAACAATCAGAAACATTTCACATAATAAATCATTCATAATCTTCATAATATAAGTGAACGTTATTCAGACAATTGATGATTTCCGTCCTACAGATTAAGTTTAAGTTCTATATTTTTTTATCAATAATTCTGCAATGAATACAAGGGTAGAAAGTGATAAGCCAATTGCTAGAAATTCAAAAGCAAACATTAATTCATTAAGCTTAATAGGTTGATATTCAGTAGATGATGCTTTAATATTTTGTATTAGATGTTCACGCAATGACCTATAAGATTTTTGTGTTTCCCAAAATTTTTGTAAACCAGATTCAAAGACTGTCATCCACATGCCATTCATGCGATCATATAGAGGCCAGTTATTACGGCATTTAGTAACCATAAGTGTTTGAAAAAGTGGTTCTCTAACTACATCAAACAGCATAAAAGCCACATTCTGATATATGGATTCCTCTGTTAAACACGCAGTTAATTCATCTTCCAAAACATAATTGAAACATTCATCTTGTTCAACGATCATTGCCTGACATTCTGAACAATATAATTCAATCAAATGTTCCAGGTCAGGAGTACTATAGAATTTATATCCTAATTGCACCAATGTTTCAATTTTTTCTATAGATTTCTTTTCCTTACGAGCTGTCAAGAAAGTAACCATTTTACTCTGAAATACTCCATTATTGATGATCATTATTATCAGTATTGTTGTAAAAATAATACGAAACATATTACTTCTGATTATTGTGAGAATTGATGAGACTAAGAACATTGAGGAAAATTCATGATGTTTCCATGACAGAATTAAAAATAAAATAACAAGAGCTATGAATACTAGAAATATTATGGAAAAACTCGACAAATAGAGAAGCTTGCACTGTGTTAATTTTTCAGGATTTGATTTTATAACCGCAACGATGCGTAACTGAGAATGAGGAAAGAGAAATTTCGTTGCTGGAAACTCTTCGATACCAGTAACTTGAACCGTCAAGTCTGCTTCGAAGACAGAGAGTGACTCAATACTTGACTCCTTCGTTGATTTACGCCATAGAAAGTCATCAATATTTAATACTTCTGAAGCGATCTCTATTATTCTCAATGAAGTGAAATCGTCTTTTAGGTTAAATCCATTGTCAATGAACTCTAGATATTCACTTTGAGAACCCCACACCGTAGCCATTATCTTAGATTGCTTCAATTTGATAGTTTTGTCGTAATGTAAACTGCTGCAGGACACATCTGTAATTAAATTCATTATGTAAAATTTTAGTATAACTATTTTCCCATGATTTCTCTCTAATTAATTCAACAAAAGAACTGAATTTTTTCAATGACAATGAGGAATATCTATGAAATAGTCAATTTCATTCATAGCTTCATCGATTTTTCACATAGGATGATTAAGAAATTCGAGAAATCATAGTATTCTTAGATAAAATACTTGTACCAATTATTATGATTGATTCCAAATTGTAAATTTAAAAAAAAAACTTAGACATGGGGTAACACGACCAATAGATAGAGGGTTAAAGAAAAATGAGGATTCATCGGATTGTATAAAATAGGCGAATCACGTAGAGGAACTACAGAAGGGAGCATGGAAAAATATATAAAAAAAAGCTCAAAATCGATTGAACTTGAGTAATAGAGAAATAATTCATGGAAATCTGGAAAAAAACTGGCATATACCACAAACCGCCGCTTGATCGACAGTAGCATATTCGCAGTGCCATGATTAAAAATATTGATCAATTGGTATGCAATTGAAAGTGCATAAATCTATGTGAACATGATAATTAGACATTAGAGACAAAAGTCTAGAAACTATTCAATTATTTCTATAACTCTCAATAAAAAGAATTGTCTATCTTTTGATCAGTATCTATCTATTGAACAGGTCACCCTGAGAGATAACTTACTCTTGTCAAATTGTTGAATGAAGTAAGTAAGTGGGTACTTTTTAGAGTTCTCCCTCAGATCATCAATGAGTGTTATGTTGAGTCTCCAGGGATGTGGCGCGTAATCTGCATATCGGTTTGCAGTGTGTAATACTGACGTATTCACTGATTCAGGACAAATGTATACTGTGTTTATCATGTCCATATTCCAAGTCATGTAGATAATAGAGTAGGCATCACCACATAATAGGTCGTTTTTACCAATAATGAAGAACGACGCCATGTGATTCCATGCTCTCAGTTGTGTCAATAATTCTATTTTTGGTAATAGATCCTCGAAAGAATCGCAGACGATAATAAATCTAGTTAGTTTTAAATTTGAAAGTTTATAATTATGAGGTTCGTTGAAATTTATCCGAATCATCGGTAATTTATCAGTGAATTCATTA
The DNA here is from genome assembly GCA_963942555.1 of Aleiodes leptofemur. Classification (NCBI taxonomy): domain Eukaryota; kingdom Metazoa; phylum Arthropoda; class Insecta; order Hymenoptera; family Braconidae; genus Aleiodes; species Aleiodes leptofemur. The sequence goes on from OZ012623.1 coordinate 1,780,951, forward strand.
AAATCTCCAACAACAACAAAAAGATTGGATGAATTGTCACCATCATAGCATGATTCGAGGATACTTTTCTGAAATATCGAATGAAATCAGAGTTTTTTCAATTCATAGCTATGATTATTGAGGTAGACTTAATGAGATTTGAATACGAACCATAGTCCTTTCGCTGACAGAAGAACTATCGGGTATCGATAGCTCTTGTATTCCTGCATAAGCACCAGAAATAAGTATCGTAGAAATTGCAGGAAGAAACAATAACCATTGAGCTAACATAATTTCTATTATCTTCCAAAGACTTTATCATGTGAACATTCAGTCAATGCTAAACATCACAATGTATGCCTTATTTTCTCACTTTTTTCAATTTATTTAATTTCAATTTACGTTATATTACATTCTATACCTCGTTTCTAAAATTTCCGTCAATGATCTTGAGTTTTTAGGGTATTGAATGAGGACTTAATCAAATTGCTCCCTTTCAACTCAACTCTATTCACTTATCAGAGGAGAACCACAACAATTTATACCGAGTTTCAATGTGAACTGTGAAAATTCAGAGGTTCCACTGGTCTATTGATTAATATTTGTGATTCTTGTACTGAGAATGTTACACAAACCAGTCCGGCACACGTGCCCTGATTTACTGATCGGAGCATCATGAATAATTAATTTTAGACAAACTGGAGAACTTATCAACAATGAATTTGGATGAATCGATTCAAAATATTCTATTTGTAGAATACCCAGAAGTGAGAATTTTATTCTATTTTTTTTTGTTTTCTGAATCTATGTAAAATGAGTCAAAAAATATTCAAAATAACAATCAGCAACTGTTTATTGAAACCATTACAATTCATTATCCCCATCATTAACTCAGGTAGCCTCAAAATTTAAAGGTTCCCTCGCAAAATCAAGCAATTAGTCCCTCATTAGATGCGTTATTCATCACTTCTTCCTTTCAATTTCTACTAATGCATTAGTAGCGTACTTCCAAGTAGTTGTTCAAAAATTTCATCCCAATTATTTATACATTTTCTTGGCTCAAGACTACAGTGTATAACAGTTGATTGTCCTACGAAGATAGGTATGGGCTCCTTCTGGAGAGCAAAACGGATAAGAAGTATTGGAATTTAGTGAAAAGAAAAATCGAGAAAAATCACATTCTTAAAAAAAATGTGACATCATTTTAATATGGGCAGAATGTTACAAAATCAAAATAGTTAGAATATTTATTATTAGAGCCGAGACGTTGGTGTACGGTTTGATTTAGGCTGAATTTGCTGACAGACCAAACACATTTTAAGTGATTATTAACCCTCCGTTAGTCGCGTGTTTTTGCTTCCGAATGGAAGCTTTGTAATCGTAATATTTTTCGAGTTCGAGATTTTATCATGATAAGACTTCAAATGACCCAAAACGGCAAGAACTGCCGTTTTGAAAAAATGTCTGTGTGTATTTATTTATTTATTTATTCGCCAATCCAACGGCCGAAGCCAATAAAAGGATTGCAAGAGTATAATACATATCATATACATCGTTATAATCGTAGAAATAATCATAAAGACTTATAATAAATGAATGTAGTGGCTAAATGCAAAGGAGTTATTTACAGCTTTGTTCACATAGCAGTGATCACATTATTGACCTCATTAGAGTATTACACCTCACCATCAGTGACTCCACAGAGTCGTTAAAGACGTCACACTCCGGGAAACGCTCTATCAGTAAATTAATGTATGTTCCACCCTGACATATGGGCGAGGCAAGGGGAAGGCTATTTCCAGCCATTGGGAGATAGATCACAGCCCTCGACCTTAGTGCAACCTGCGATACTCTTAATGCAATACGACTCAGCAGCAGAGGACAGTCAACCCAACTCCTCATGCTGCTAATCAAGAAGAGCGTTACCGTGACTGCTCTCTGCTGCCGGAGCGTTAGATAATTAAACTTGTCACATAGGTCCTGGTAATCACACCCCCTGAGTGGGTATACACCCTCCCCTTTTCACGAAAGATACTTAAGAAACCTTTTTTGGATCCTGTCTATCTTATCAGAGTACTTCATATAAATTGGAGACCATACTACAGACCCATACACCAGCTTCGGTTTAACTAATGTGTTGAATAACATTCTAATGGTATCAACATTTTTGAAACATCTCGTAGATCTCATAATAAAGCCTAGGCTTCTCTTCGTTGCCACTTTTAGGCTTTCAATATGCGGATAAAACATCAGCGCCCGGTCGAAGACAACCCCGAGGTCCGTACAGATCTCAGGTCTCCTCAAAATTACATTATTAATTACATAATTGTGTATTATTGGCACACGCTTTCTGTAGAAAGACACACATTCACACTTATTTGCATTCAACAGTAGCTCATTCGTCTCACACCACGTATTGAAACGATCCAGATTGCTCTGTAAAATTGCACAATCACCCACTGTTTCAATTACTCTAAACAATTTTGCATCATCCGCATAGAAGAGATGGTCGCAGGAGATTACCGATTCCACATCATTTAGGAATATATTAAATAAGAGAGGCCTTAACACTGATCCCTGAGGAACCCCCGATGTTGGCGTGAATGGAGAAGCCCTGGAACCATTGTACATCACAACATTGCTTCTATTCATCATGTATGTTGTGGGTGCGTGTGTGTGATGCCGCATTTCCCGCTTTACTCTGGAACGGGGTTTGCTAGCGATCTGAAAATTTTACTATATGTTCGCCATGCGTGTCCCAAGCTCTCACAAAAATTTCAGCTGAATCGGCCGAATAGTTCTTGAGAAAAATAAAAATCTCGAAATATTGTTTTTTCGACTTTTCTCGATGAAAAATGAAATTCCAGCGTCCACTCTCAGCGAGGAGATGCGCGCTCATGAGCTGCATCTTTGACCCCCGGGGTGGTAAGAGCTCAGATTTTCAGTTTCTCCAGTATAAAACTTTTGAGAAATTTTCCATAAAAATCTTGTTACCGTTATAACTCAATAAATACTTGAGCTAGAGACCTCAAATTTTGTGGGATTATACATCTGATGAGCACAAAGTTTAGTATTGAAACTGAGCGAAATCGGTCGAGTAGTTTCTCAGATATTAGCATAGAGACATCCAAAAAAACAAGCCATATTTTCAAGACTATTCAATTAATCATCTTTGGGATGAGCTTAACTCTATGAGGCCTATTTTGGTTTCCCCATTCCACGCACAGATCGATGATGGTAGATTCAAAATTAAAGAATCCATTTGGAAGGTTTCTGCCAATTGCATTGGCAGAATATTAAATGTAAGATGTTCAAATTACGCACAAGTAGTGGAGCTCCTGCTTGTTCTTTTATACTTTATCGCTTCCTTTTTCTTTTCGCTAAATCTTCCCTTAACATAGAAAATATTCATTCTACTCAACTATCAACATACGCTATAATATGTGATACAACATTTATTGAACTTGACCCAGATAGGCAGCTGCCCGGAGTCACAATGCAAATAAATTACAAATTACAAATATGTCTCATAATATATAATGCATAATAATCATCTGCACGATATACGTAAACGTTATAGAGACAGTTGGTGATTTCTATCATTCAGCTTAAGTTGAATTTCCATATTTATTCATCCATAACTCCGCAATAAATACAATTGCAGAAAGAAATAGACCAATTGCCAGAAATTTGAAAAAAAATAATAATTTATAGAGTTTGATAGGCTGATATTCAGTAGATGATCTTTCCATATCTTGCGTTCGACGTTCTTGTAATGCCTTATGAGTTTGTTGCGTCTTCCAAAAATTTGGTAGACCAGATTCAAAAACTTTCATCCACATGTCATTCATGCGATCATACAGAGGCCAGTTATTGCGACATTTGATAACTAATAGTGTTTGAAGAAGTGGTTCTTTAACTAAATCAAGTGGCATAGAAGCAGCATGCCGAAATGAGAATTCATTTGTTAAACATGCTGTGAGTTTATTTTTCAACACATAATTGAAACATTCATCTACAGTAACTGTTTTTGTGTGACATTCTGGACAATGTGAATGGATTAATTTATGGAGTCCAGGTGTAGAGTATAATTTATATCCCAATTTGACCAATGTTTCAATTCTTTCTATGGGTCTATTTCTTTCTTTTGCCGTTAAAAAAGCAGCAATTTTACCTTGAAATACTCCATTACTGATAATCATCATTATCAGTATTGTTGTAAAAAAAATACGGAATGAATGACTTCTAATATTTGTTACAATTGATGAGTAAATTATTAACCGTATGACATCCAATAGAGCTGAGGAAAATTCACGATTTTTCCATGACAGAATTAAAAATAAAATGACCAGAGCTATAAATGCTAAAATTATTACGGGATAACTCCATAAATGGAGAATCTTGCTCTGTGTTGATTCTTCAGAACTTAATTCAATGACAGCAACAATGCGATCTTGATCATGAGGAAAGAGAAATTTCGTCGTTGGATACTCTTCGATGCTACTAAGTTCCATTGTCATGTCTGCTCCACCCATATTGAGAACCTCAATAGCTGCAGTTTCTCCTGTTTGCGTAATAAGTTTGCAACTACCATTCAATGCTCCAGCAACGGAATTTATGATTCTCTTCGGAATATTATCCATACCACCATGAGCAGTCCAATTTTTCGTTTGATCAAATTTTACACCCGGAAGCTCGTATGCTGAAACTCTTATTATATGATGATTCAGTATTTTAGTTTTATCATAATTCAAAGTGCTACAGGAAATGTCTGAAATGAAAATTATCAAGTAAAGTTTTCTTATAATTTTAGTGAAATTAATTTTATTTACAACTCTTATCAACTTCATTTTCATTAATATGTTCTCAAATGAAGTGCATGAGCAATTACAATTGTTGATTGAATAAAATTTTGGAGTTAATGAATCACTCACTTTTACTGTCGAATCGTTGACTGAACACAGGAGCTCCCATGCATAACCCTATAATTTTCCAAGGACGTGGCGCGTAATTGGCGTATGGATTTACAGTATATAATACTGTTGTATTCTTTTTTTCGGAACAAATGTATATTGAATTGATCATCCCCTGAATGTCAGTAATCATAAAAATATCAGCAATATTATTATGACATGCATGTTGGTTTTTTAAAATGATGAAGAATGATGCCATATGATTCCAACTTCCAATTGTGGCTGTGGTTGAATGGGATTTCAACAATTCTATATATTTCCATAGTTGTTCAGGAAAATCGATGACTAGAATAACTCTAGTAATTTTGAAATTCGACAATAAATCTGGACGAAGATTCGTGAAATCGTTTATCCGAATCATCAGTAATTTATCAGTGAATTCATTAAAATCACCAAGAACAAGTACCGTTTCGGATAGACTGTCATCATTATAACATGATTCAAGAATACTTTTCTGAAATATCGAATGAAATCATAGAGTTTTTCCAATTCACATTTATGATTATTGAGATAGATTCAATGAAATTTGAATACGAACCATAGTCCTTTCACTGCCAGATGAACTATCGGATATCGATAACTCTCGTAGTCCTGCATAAGAACCAGGAATAATTATCGTAGAAATTGCAAAAAGAAATAATAACCATTCAGCTGACATGATTTATACTATCTTTCAAAGATTTCGTTCTGTAAACATTCAGTCTATGTAAAGCAACACTATGTATGCCTTATTTTCTCACTTTTTTCAATTCATTTCATTTCAATTTACGTTGTATCACATTCTATATCTCGTTTCTAAAGTTTCCGTCAATGATCTTGAGTTCTTGAGACATTAAATGAGGACTTAATCGAATTACTCCCTTTCAATTCAACTCTAGTCGCTTATCAGAGGAGAAAAACCACAATTTCTACCGAGTTTCAACGCGAACTGTGAAAATTCAGAGGTTCCACCGGTATATTGATTAATATTGGTGATTTATGTACTGATGATGAAACGAAAACCAGTCCGGCACACGTGTCCTGGTTCACTGATCGGAGCATCATGAATAGTTAATTTTAGACAAACTATGGAACTTATTAACAATGAATTTGGGTGGATCGATGAATCTTACTCTATTTTTTCAAATCTTTTGCGTCATTCAATCCATATCCACTTGAACAATGATAATATGATGCAAAAAAGAGTTATGAATAATTCAATTGTTAAAAAATCGTGTCATCTTACTTAATTTCGGTGATATCCTTCAAAAAAGAATAGCAAAAAGAAAGACTTATCTCGTTTTATCTCTGCACTACCAAATTGAACATTCAAATATTCATCAGACACAAACATCAATTTTACAAAGTCAAACACATAACAATCAGAAACATTTTACATAATAAATCATTCATAATCTTCATAATATAGGTGAACGTAATTCAGACAATTGATGATTTCCGTCCTACAGATTAAGTTCAAGTTCTATATTTTGTTATCAATAATTCTGCAATGAATACAAGTGTAGAAAGTGATAAGCCAATTGCTAGAAATTCAAAAGCAAACATTAATTCATTGAGCTTAATAGGTTGATATTCAGTAGATGATGCTTTAATATTTTGCATTAGACGTTCACGCAATGACCTATAAGATTTTTGTGTTTCCCAAAATTTCTGTAAACCAGATTCAAAGAATGTCATCCACATGTCATTCATGCGATCATATAGAGGCCAGTTGTTACGGCATTTAGTAACCATAAGTGTTTGAAAAAGTGGTTCTCTAACTACATCAAACAGCATAAAAGCCACATTCTGATATATGGATTCCTCTGTTAAACACGCAGTTAATTCATCTTCCAAAACATATTTGAAACATTCATCTTGTTCAACGATCATTGCCTGACATTCTGAACAATATAAATCAATCAATTGTTCCAGGTCAGAAGTACTATAGAATTTATATCCTAATTGCACCAATGTTTCAATTCTTTCTATAGATTTCTTTTCCTTACGAGCTGTCAAGAAAGTAGCCATTTTACTTTGAAATACTCCATTATTGATGATCATTATTATCAGTATTGTTGTAAAAATAATACGAAACATATAACTTCTGATTATTGTGAGAATTGATGAGACTAAGAACATTGAGGAAAACGCATGATGTTTCCATGACAGAATTAAAAATAAAATAACAAGTGCTATAAATACCAGAAATATTATGGAAAAGCTCGACAAATAAAGATGCTTGAGCTCTGTTAATTTTTTAGGATTCGATTTTATTACCGCAACAATGCGTATCTGAGAATGAGGAAAGAGAAATTTTGTTGCTGGAAACTCTTCGATACTAGTGAGGCAAACCGTCAAGTCTGCTGCGGATACAGAGAGAGTCTCAATAGCTGACTCCTTTGTTGATTTATGCAATAGGAACTTATCAATATTTAATACTTTTGAAGCGATCGCTATTATTTTCAATGGAATGAAATCGTCTTTCAGTTGAAATGAATTGTCAATGAACTCTAGAAATTCACTTTGAGAACCCCACACCACACTCATTATCCTAGATTGCTTCAATTTTATAGTTTTGTCGTAATGTAAACTGCTGCAGGACACATCTGTAATTAAATTAATCATGTAAAATTTCAGTATAACTATTTTCCCAGGATTTCTCTCTAATTAATTCAACAAAAAGAACTGAAATTTTCCAATAATAATGAGGAATATCTATGAAATAGTCAATTTTATTCATAGCTTCATCGGTTGAATAAAAATTAGGATTTATTGGAGTGTATGAAATATGCAAATCACGTAGAAGAACTGCAGAAAGGGGAGTATGGCAAAATTTGTAATAAAAAGCTAAAAATCGATTGAACTTGAGTAATGAAAAAACAATTCATAAAGATCTGGATAAAAAACTGGGATATACCACAAACCGCCAATTGATCGACAGTAGCATATTCGCAGTGCCATGATTAAAAATATTGAGCAATTGGTATGCAATTGAAAGTGCATAAATCCATATGAGTATGATAATTAGACATTAGAGACAAAAGTCTAGAAAATATTCAATTATTTCTATAACTTTCAATAAAAAGAATTGTCTATCTTTTGATGAGTGTCTATCTATTGAACAGGTCACTCTAAGAGATAACTTACTCTTGTCAAATTGTTGAATGAAGTAAGTAAGTGAGTAATTTTTAGAGTCCTCCATCAGATCATCAATGAGTGTTATGTTGAGTCTCCAGGGATGTGGCGCGTAATCTGCATATCCATTTGCAGTGTATAATACTGACGTATTCACTGATTTAGGACAAATGTATACTGTGTTTATCATGTCCATATTCCAAGTCATGTAGATAATAGAGTAGGCATCACCACATAATAGGTCGTTTTTACCAATAATAAAGAACGACGCCATGTGATTCCATGCTCTCAGTTGTGTCAATAATTTTATTTTTGGTAATAGATCATCGAAAAAATCGCAGACGATAATAAATCTAGTTAGTTTGAAATTCGAAAGTTTATAATTATGAGGTTCGTTGAAATTTATCCGAATCATCGGTAATTTATCAGTGAATTCATTAAAATCTCCAACAACAACAAAAAGATTGGATGAATTGTCACCATCATAGCATGATTCGAGGATACTTTTCTGAAATATCGAATGAAATCATAGAGTTTTTTTTTTAATTCATAGTTATGATTATTGAGGTAGACTTAATGAGATTTGAATACGAACCATAGTCCTTTCGCTAACAGAAGAACTATCGGGTATCGATAGCTCTTGTAGTCCTGCATAAGCACCAGGAATAATTATCATAGAAATTGCAGAAGAAAACAATAACCATTGAACTAACATGATTTTTATTATCTTCCAAAGACTTTATCACGTGAACATTCAGTCGATGCTAAACATCACAATGTATGCCTTATTTTCTCACTTTTTTCAATTTATTTAATTTCAATTTACGTTGTATTGCATTCTATACCTCGTTTCTAAAATTTCCGTCAATGATCTTGAGTTCTTGCGATATTGAATGAGGATTTAATCAAATTACTCTCTTTCAACTCAACTCTATTCGCTTATCAGAGGAGAACCACAACAACTTCTACCGAGTTTCAATGCGAACTGTGAAAATTCAGAGGTTCTACTGGTCTATTGATTAATATTTGTGATTCTTGTACTGATAATGTTACACAAACCAGTCCGGCACACGTGCCCTGATTTACTGATCGGAGCATCATGAATAATTAATTTTAGACAAACTGTAGAACTTATCAACAATGAATTTCGATGAATCGATTCAAAATATTCTATTTGGAGAATACCCAGAAGTGAGAATCATATTCTATTTTTTTTTGTTTTCTGAATCCATGTAAAATGAGCCAAAAAAATTCAAAATAACAATCAGCAATTGTTTATCGAAACCGTTAGAATTCATTATTCTCATCATTAACTCAGGTAGCAACAAAATTTAAAGGTTCTCTCGCAAAATAAAGCAATTAGTCCCTCATTAGATGCGTTATTCATTACTTCTTCCTTTCAATTTCTACCAATGCATTAGTAGCGTACTTCCAACTAGTTGTTCCTGAATTTCATCCCAATTATTCATACATTTTCTTGACTCAAGACTACAGTGTATAATAACTGATTGTTTTACAAAAACAAGTATGAGCTCATTTTAAAGAGAAAAACAAATAAGTATTGGGATTCATTAAAAAAAAAATCGAGAAAAATCACATTTTTCAAAAATGTGACATTATTTCAATATCGACAGAATATTACAAAATCAAAATAGTTAGAATATTTATGATTAGAGCCGAGGCGTTGGTGTACGGTTTGATTTAGGCTGAAATTGCCGATGGATCAAACACATCTTAAGTGGTTATTAACCCTCCGTTAGTCACGTATTTTTTGCTATCTCACTTGCATTTAGTGATGGAACGAAAAAAAATGACGGTCATTTGACCGGTCAATTGACCGTCAATGACCAATTGGCAATGACTGACCATTTTGGTCAAAAAATAATGACCAAATCGTGAGTCAGAAAATTGACTAAAAATGGTTTTGACGGTCAGATTCCATCTATATATAGCTGATGATTTTTTTTCTGGACCTCATGAATATTTCCGTAAATAAATTTTTTATATAGCGGAAATCAGAGAAATTGATTTTTGCCAAATAAATTCATTTGGCAGAAGTAAATTTTTCTCTCAGTGTAATACAAGAGTAAACTGAATCTATTAGGATAAGTGCAAAATTTATGCAGAGCTTACGATTTGTTGAGAAAATAAAAGAATAGCCCTATGATATCATTATATTTAAATTTAATAAGCCTTTTCCTCTTTAAAAATATAATTCTACTAAAAGTGACAAAAAAAATGACCGAAGAACCAATTGACGGTCATTTTTCATCTAAATAGCTGGATTTCATAACAGATTCTGGTTCTTTATTCTTCAATTGGGTTTTTCAACCGCCGATATTCTACCAAAAAAAGAAATACTGAACGACTCTTGGAAATAAATGATTTCTATGAGTATTTGCATTGAATTTTGAAAAATCATAAAAATGACCAAAAAAGTGACCAAAAATAAAATTGACGGTCAATTTTCATCTATATAGATGGATTTTGACATTTATCTCTCCTGACTGACCATTTGAATTTTTGACGGTCAATTTTCAACGAAAATTGCGGTCAAGTCAGGAATGGTCACGAAATGGTCAATTGACGACTGATCTGACCAATTTCAAAATTGACCGTCATTTTACATCACTACTTGCATTGCAGTAACTCTCTATGGGTTCAAAAGGGTTAATGTAAAAACTGACCTTTATAAACTTGAAAGAATTCGTATTCCCCAATAATTTGAAGAATTGGTTAAAATTCAGATATTATTATTCATATTGAGTTATGATTTTTATGAATTCCCCTGAAAATCCCTTTGGAAATTCCCCAAAAAGTTCCTCTAGAAGTTCCCTTAAAAGGTCCTCTGGACGTTCCCCTAAAAGTACCCTTGAAAGTTCCACTAAAAAAAAAAAAAAAAAAAAAAAAAAAAAAAAAAAAAAAAAAGTTCCCCTAAAAGTTCCTCTAGAAGTTCCTCTAAAAGTTCCCCTAAAAGTTCCCCTGGAAATTTCTCAAGAAATTCCCCAAAAAGTTCCTCTGAAAATTTCCCTAAAAATTTTCAACGTTCATAAAATCAGTCTGACGTTTATAAATATCAGTTTAACATTCATAAAAATGCGTTTTATTTTAACGGCAGCTTCAAATCTCCATTTATCTTCAAACTAACTAATTTTCCCCCAGGAAACAGTACTTGCCTCCATCTGTTGACTCGACAAAATTCCTCTAGAAACCATCTCAAAGATAACTAGGACTCTGCCTTATCGACAATTGCCATTTTTCTGTCCTCAAATGTCAGATTCTGGAATTCCACAAGCACGTGCCTCTCTGTTCAAACACAAAATCATTGGATTCGTTGAATTGGAGTTCGAGATACCGATTTTTTTTTTTTTTCATTACTGCACTTGACAGTCATTCTCTGCATAAAGACACATTTTTTGCTCAATTTATTGAAATATAATTAGGAAAAATAATATAATTTCATATTAATATAGAGGAAAAATTAGGTAAAATTGATCCGCAACAAAGTGATAACGAAATTTTTGAAAAAAAAAGGGGAAATTGTTATTTTTTATTGATAGTTTCGCTTTTTATTGATAAGTAATAAATGATAATATAATGGCAAATCTAGTGAATGACAGGAAGCCACGTGTCCTTGTGTTAGGAGGTAATTATAGAAGCAAATTTTCCCATTATTCACAAGAAGTTGGGGTAAAATGGATACATTTCAATTTAACGGTTGGAGATAGAGATTTTCTGATGATTTCATTGGAAAGCTGAGAAAATTTTGGGTGGAAAACATGTGGAAAAATTTATTTTTTTCAATTTTTTCGAAAATTTTACTTTTTGGCGCCAAGTTTTGAAGGGGTTTTTCTTTTGAAAATCGAAAAAATTCACTTTTTCGGCGATATCTCTGGTTTTGTTGGTCGTAGCGACCTGGGGTTCATCTCAAATGAAAGGTGAGCTCATTTCTCATCGATTTGTGTGGTTCAAATTTTTTTTTCATCAATTTTTCAAATACTTATAGGCCATTTTCTGAAAAATCAGTTTTTGCCCTATAAGTACTTGAAAAAATTGATAATTTTTTTTTTAAACCACATAAATCGATGGGAAATGAGCTCATCTTTCATTTAAGATCAACCCCAGGTCGCTACGACCAATAGAAACCGAGATATTCCCGAAAACCTGAAATTTTTCAAAAACAGAAGAGTTTTACCTTCAAATCTTGAGGAAAAAAATGGAATTTTTGAAAAATTCAAAAAAAAAGACTTCTGACATATGGTTTTCATGGGAAATTTTCTCAGCTTTTCAATGGAATCATCAGAAAAAATCTATCTCCAATATTTCCATCGATTTCGAGTCATTTTCACTCCCAGACAACCAAATAAAAGAAAGGAAAATGACTTTTATGTGAAATTTTTTATTAATAAAATGTTTTCTTTTTTCTTGCATGAAAGGATGTGGCTTCATTGGCAGGAACCTTGTGGCCTATTTGATTGACAATGATCTGGTTTCGTACTTACGAATAGTTGATAAAGTACCACCACAAACGGCCTGGCTCAACAAAATACATCAGCAATTATTCGATAGTTCATTAGTCGAATTTAAAAGTGCTAATCTTATTAATCCAGGTATTTTTTCATTGTTTTTTGTGGATATCTTTGGAGCGAGTGGATTTAGGAAAAAATGTGAAGAAACCTTTTTTGTGGGGAATTTAATCCTCTGTAAAAAAGGTATCTTGAAATTTTCCCCTAAACCCACTCGCTCCAAAGATATCCACGAAAAACAAAACGCCAGTGGTAAATTTATTAAAAAAAGGAAAATTCATGATTTCTCCTCGTTTTTAAAAGGATCTCGGAAACTAAGCGAGATAGAGCAATTTTTGTGGAGAGCTTTTTTGTAGAGAATTTAATTGTCTACAAAAAAGGTTTCTTCATAAATGCCCCTAAACCTAATAGTTTCCAAGATCCTTTCAAAAAACAGCAAAAAAGTCGATTTCTTCAGGTTCTTGCCTTATTTTCAGGTTCTTGTGAAAATGCATTTGCATGTGATGATCCATTCGACTTTGTCTTCAATTGTGCTGGCGAAACGAAGAGCGGACAGACCGATCCAGTTTACAAAGAGGGAGTTCAAAAATTGAGTATAAATTGCGCGGAAAATTCAGCAAAAATCAGAGTTCGGAAATACGTCGAAATTTCTGCTGGAAACATGAGTTCTTCGGAGAAAGCGCCTTTAAAAGAAGAGGATCCTGCTGATCCCTGGACATACGTTGCCAAGCACAAGCTTCAAGTGGAACACGACCTGAAGAAAATACCTGATCTCAAGTACACAATCTTAAGACCTGCGATAGTTTATGGACCTGGAGATAAAAATGGCCTTGGTAACTTCTATTTCGTTCATTATCTCTGAATCCAATGGAGCTACAAGATTTTTATAGAGACGTTTTTTGTAGCCCGGAAAATTCTCTACAAAAAAGGTCTCTACAAAAATTTTGCTATCTCGCTTCAATTCCGAGATATTTTTACTTGAATGAAAAAAAAATCAGAAATCTGCTAAAAAATTGATTTTATCCAGTTTTTTAATATTTTTTTAGTTATCTCGGAAACTAAGCGAGATAGAGCTGTTTTGGTGGAATACTTTTTTGTAGAGAATTTTGAGGGCTAATAAACTGTACTGGGGTAAAATGGGTCGATCTCCAGTAGTTTCCGAGATATTTGGGGAAAAAAGGGGGAAAATTTGAAAATTGACTAATTTTGGTGGTTTTGTGGGTTTTTAGCACCTCGTCTTGTGGTTGGAGCTGTTTATAGGCATCTGGGCGAGATGATGAAGCTTTTATGGGGTCCAGAACTTCATATGAACACTGTTCATGTGCGGGATCTTGCTCGCGCAATGTGGCACGTTGCTAATAAAGAGGAGACGACTGGAGAAATTTATAATGTCGTTGATGAAGGAGATTCTACGCAAGGATCTATAAGTGCCATTGTCTCGGAGCTCTTCAATATCAATCATGATTACTGGGGCACTGCTCTATCCACTTTGGCAAAGGTAATTAAAGCTGAAAAATTATTTAAAAAATTTTTTTTTCATTATAAAATTATTGAAATGAAAAAAAAAATTGGAAATAATTTTTTTTTTTTGAAAATTGAAGATATTTTAAAAGCGGTGGCGTTTAGGGGAAAATGTTAAGAGACCTTTTTTGTAGGGAATTTAATTCTCTACAAAAAAGGTATCCTGAGTTTTTTTCATGAAGTTAACGGCCTAAAAGATATTTAGGAAAGAAGTTAAAAGTTATTTTTTTAGAGGAATTTATCGATTTTTTTTGAATTTTTATGGGATCTCGTAAACCGTTGGAGTTAAGGAAAAATGTCAGGACACCTTTTTTTGGGGGAATTTAATTTTCGAAGAAAAAGGTCTCTTGATAAATTCTCGTAAACTTCGTAATTTCTGAGATATTTAAGAAATTAAATGAATATACCTTAAATTTGATTTTATTCAATTTTTTAATAAATCATGTTATTTTCCTTTATTCAGTAATTTAATTATAATTTTTAATTTATTTAACAGACAGACATGAGTTCAGTGGTGGAAGAAGTCAATGATAAGCACATGGGACCATGGGCAGAAGCTTGCAACAAGGATGGAATAGAGAACAGTCCTCTATCACCCTATATTGACCAAGAACTACTTTATAATAAGCATCTTTACTTAAAAAATGGGAAATTATCAAAAACTGGATTTTCTTACGACTATCCAAAACTCACGAAAGAGGCATTAAAAGAGGTAATTAAGGATTTTATTACTTCAATATTAATAATAGGCGATTTTATTACCTTTTTTTTATCTAGAGGAGAGTGGGGCAAAATGGACACTGTAATGAAACGGTTGGAGATGGATTTTTTTTGATGATTCTATTGGAAAGCTGAGAAAATTTTAGCCGGAAAACAAGTATCAGATGTATTTTTTTCGATTTTTTCTGAAAATTTGATATTTTTCGGCATTTTTGAGAGGTGAAAGTTTTTGCTTTTTTGAAAATTTTCAGTTTTTTGCAAATATCTCTGGTTCTATTGGTCGCAGCAATTCGGGGTTGGTCTCAAATGAAAGGTGAGTTCATTTCCCATCGATTTATGTGGTTTTGAACTCAAAAATATCAATTTTTCGGATAGTTACAGCCCAAAAACTGTTTCACAAAACTGTTTCACAAAAATACCCATAAATACCTCAAAAATCGATATTTTTAAATTGAAAACCCTATGAATCGATGGCAAATGATCTCATCTTTCACCTCCAATCGGAATTTTTACGCTACGACAAACAGAACCGAAGATATCCTCAAAAAACTGAAAATTTTCAAAAAAAGGAAGGTTTTACCGCTCTAAAATGCTCAAAAAAGTCAAAATCGCCAGAAATTCAAAAAAATCGATTCCTGCGCTTGTTTCCCGCCTAAAATTTCCTCAGCTTTCCAATGAAATCATCAAAAAAAATCTACCACCAATATTTCTATTAATTTCAAGACTTTTTCATAATATTTGCCTAAAATTCAGATGTGCCCATTTTACCCCACCTTTCCCTAATATTATTTAATAACAATTTATTAACTTATTAATTAATTTCTTTATTTATTAATTTATCGTGGACATTGTTTTAATATCGGTAAAATGTTTAAAAAAATCGGAATAATTAAAATATTTATAATAACTTAGAAAAAAAATGGAAAAAAGTAGATTTTTGGATCTTTTTCTTGGATTTTCTTAATTAAAAACCCAATTTTATCTCATTTTTTCGTTTAATTTCACAGGTATTGGACGATTATGCAGAAATGAAGATTTTCCCTCATTCTCTCATCCTGTGAGCGAATAAAACTGCCAGTAAAAACAATAATTGACTTAAAAAAAAAAAAATTTAAAAACCCCATAGAATTATCACATAGAAATGAATAGATTAACTTCACCTCGTGCCTAATTATCGAAAAAAAAAAATTAAAAAAAGACAAAAAATAATTAGAAATAAATTTTTAAGAAATTTGTGAATAACTTAGAAATCATGCAGTTTAATCAATGATTACTGTATATATATATAACACATGTGTACATCTATAGATGGAAGAATCGTAGACGAGAAAAATCGGGAAATAAGAAAAATAATTAATAATGTGATAAAAAAAAAATGTGAAACGTACTTAAATAATCTATTGTTGCCTCGAGCTCAATCAATTAGTCTTAAAATGAGGCTTCACTAGTCAAAAAAGGAAAAAACCTCTTGGCCTAATACAAAAAAAAAACAAAAATGAAAAGAAATGATCAAATTTTTGAACTTAAAGATAATCAACAATGTGATTTATCGCTTTAGAAAAATTAATCGTAATTAATAACGAATTTAACGCATTTTTCTCGACATTCCAGTGGAAAATATACGAATTAATTGATAATTAATTATTAATGGGATGGGGTAAAATGGGCACGTGTTAGTTTTGGTGTTTTATACTATGAAAATTGCTCGAAATCGATGGAAATATTGGAGATAGATTTTTTCTGATGATTTCATTGAAAAGCTGAGAAAATTTCCCATGAAAATCATATGTCAGAAGTTTTTTTTTTTAATTTTTTCAAAAATTCCATTTTTTTTTCCTCAAGATTTGAAGGTAAAACTCTTCTGTTTTTGAAAAATTTCAGGTTTTCGGGAATATCTCGGGTTCTATTGGTCGTAGCGACCTAGGGTTGATCTTAAATGAAAGGTGAGCTCATTTCCCATCGATTTATGTGGTTCAAAGAAAAAATTATCAATTTTTTCAAGTACTTATAGGGCAAAAACTGATTTTTCAGAAAATGGCCTTAAAGTATTTGAAAAATTGATGAAAAAAAAATTTGAACCACACAAATCGATGATAAATGAGCTCACCTTTCATTTGAGATGAACCCCAGGTCGCTACGACCAACAAAACCGGAGATATCGCCGAAAAAGTGAATTTTTTCGATTTTCAAAAGGAAACCCCTTCAAAACTTGGCGCCAAAAAGTAAAATTTTCGAAAAAATTGAAAAAAAAAAAATTTCCACATGTTTTCCACCCAAAATTTTCTCAGCTTTCCAATGAAATCACCAGAAAATTTCTATCTCCAACCGTTCAATTGGAATGCATCCATTTTACCCCAACTTCTCCTAATTATGCAAAATTATCAATTACGAATCAATGACGAACAATAGTTAAGTACAAGTTGATACCCAGTCATATAAAGTTGTTACCAATTTTAATTAAAACATTTTTAATGAAAAAAATCATGTAAAAGGTGAAAATGGAAATAATTTGTTAATTAAGGAAAATTAAATCCTTAAAAAACAAAACGAACTTCCATTTTATTGATAAAATAATAATAATAATAGTCATAATAATAAAATTAGATTATTCGTAAGATTTTTAATGTTCTTAAGCTCCTATTGAGCCAATTCTGTTATGTTTTTTTATGTCGATATTTTGATAATAAATCTGCTTCATAGATTAAATGAAAATTTTATTAAGAATTTTTCATATTTCATGAATTGTGATGTGGATATCTTTGGAGCGAGTGGTTTTAGGAAAAAATATCAAGATACCTTTTTTGTAGGGAATTTTGTGCTCCACAAAAAAGGCCTCTTGACTTCTTTCGATATACTCAACTGTTTCGGAGATATCTGGAAAAGAAGCTGCACGTAATTTTTTTTGGGTGAATTACGTAATTTTTCGAATTTTAAAAAGATCTCGAAAACTATTGGGTTTAAAGGAAAATGTCAAGAGACCTTTTTTGAAGAGAATTAAATTCTCCACAAAAAAGGTCTCCTGACAAATTCCCCTAAACCCACGGGTTTCCGAGATCCCTTTATAATCATTCAAAAATTTCACTATTTCCATTAAATTCCTGCAAAAAAAGGAAAATTCAGGTTTTTTAAATATTAAATAATAAAAAAACATTAATTACTGTCTGCAATTTTATTCAATCATTACAACAGATTGCTGTATCTCAAAGAATCAACAATATCGTTAAATATTCCTCAGTATATTGTGTAATTTTTGCGTCAATTTTAATTGTTTATTTCTTTCGAAATTTTTTTTTAATACTTCATTATTTTTTTTTCATTTTTTTCTCTTTTTATTTTATTTAAAAACAGTATGATTATAATTTATTGTAATTTTAATACAATGAATTATAAGATAATATATTAAAATATATACTTTCATTTTTTTTTTGCCTTTTTCTCAATTTCCCTTTCCATTTCTTTCTTTTTTTTGCTTTTTTTTCGTTTTTTTTGTAGTAAAGTTTCATAATCTATTTACAATAAATGAATAAAAAAATTATTTACAGGTGTTTTTTTTTTTTGAATAAGTGGGAATGATTCATGAAAATGATAATTACGACAATTGCAGTCTATTTCCTAAGCATTTTTTTTTTTAATACAAATAATTGAATTAAATCATTTTATACTGCATTATCACCTTAATTAAAAAAATTAAATTTAATTATATTAAATTCAATTAAATTAAACATTTAATTGGGGGAAAAAATAAAAAATAAACTCATTTTGGGTATCAAATAAATGGGTTTTTTTCTTTCTTTCTTAATGAGGTAAGCGGTGCAAATCTAAAAAGAAATCGTAATCTAAAAGGTACTACGTTCAATTTTTTTCTTTTTTTTCTTCTTTTTACATGATTAAGTAATATCTGAGCACCCTGGAGAAATTAATTTTTTTTTTTCAAAAAAAAAAGGGCGACAATGCAAAGAGGTATTTTCGTTCGACTAGAGTCGTCGTACGATTAATTAATTAATACTTTTTGTCTCTATGGCCAACCGCATGATTTCCTAATTACGCGCGAAAATTTTCATTTTTTGGATTTAAAAAAAAAGTTGTGAGAATTTTGAAATTTCGATGGTGCCATCGGAAAGAGCGGGAAATTCTACCCCGAAAAACACTATAATGCAACTAATTTCCGGTTAATACTTCCGGAGTTAATTAAAAAATTAATTAATTAATCAGTTTTTGGGGGTTTAATTAACTCGGAAAGTACTGCACCAAATTTGATCGTTTTATATAGTTTTTCGCCTCATTTTTCCCCCTCTTTTCAATGGCACCATCGAAATTTCGAAAAAAACTCTTCTTCTTTTTTCGGTAAATTCGAAAAAACGTGTTTTTTCGAAAAAAAATTTGAAAAAATCCGAGTAATCGTAAATCTTCACTGGATCGATGAAAAATAATTAATCAGTGCTTAAAAAAAATGTAATTATCTCTTTTTACGAAAAATTCAAGTGTCAAAAATATTATAGACATTTTATTGTCGCTATAACATTTTTATAATTGTTCATAAAAAAAAAATTTCAGTGTTCTCTAAATTCTATCGAAAAACTCATAAATCTACTAATTAATTCAATTTTTACGTAAAATCTTAGGCGAATAAAAGGTCTAAGATTAATTAACATCTCATTGAAATGCTCAACTATTACTAATTAATTCTTCTCATTTACGCTTACAACTTAATTAGAAAAATTAAAATTCCAAAAAAAAATTTAAAAAATCCTCTATCGGATTTTTTTTTATAATTTAACGAATATCTCCGGAACTATCAGGTTTATCGAAAAAACTCAGGACACCTTTTTTTTAGACAATTAAATTCTCTACAAAAAAGGTATCTTGACATTTTTCCCTAAACCTAACGGCCTTTTAAATATCTTCAAAAGAATATAAAAATTTCTTTAAAAAAATTCAAAAAAATGAAAATTTAATTTAAAAAAATAAGTTTTTGTAAGCGTAAATGATTTTTTTTTCACTCTCATTTTTTTTTTTTTTCGCAATCATCACACTACTGACACACTATTCCTAAAAATACGTTTATAATTATAATACGGTGCTCCGAATAATCTACGAATTACGCAGGTAATAAAATATCACCTTTTTAATGTGTCAAAAATAAGCATCATTACTCTAAAAAAAAAAAAAAACTATCGGTGAATAATAATAATAATAATTTACAATTAATTTTTTGATAAATAAGATAACTAGTTTTTAAACTAAATTGGAATGGATAATATTCTACATAAGTCAGTGAATTATGAAATTAATTAGACTGCCTTTTTTTTTTTTTTTTTTTTTTTTTTTAATCAATCCAGACTAAAGACACAGTGACATATGGACGTTTTTTTTTTTTCATTTAATTTTTTTTATTTTATTCCTTCAATTGAAATATCGACAATAAACCTTGATATTGCTTATTTTGAGCCATTCTCTCGCTTTTTTTTTTCCTTCGAAATTAATTTTTTCACTCAATTTTTGAACATGAAATTTAGGTAATTAATTGGGAGAAAAAATTAAATTTTTCAGTTTTTGTTGAAATATCTTGGAAAATAATGAAGATAGTAAAATTTTGGTGGAATCTTTGTTTTTTGGACAATAATGGCTTATTTGAAAATATCTCATAACAAAACATCTCAGGAATAATATCTCGTGATAATAAAATATCTCAATTATTCCTCATCAGGTGAAATATTTTTGTTAATTGTTATTTTTGTCATGAGATTTTTTTTTAGATATTTTTTTGAGATATTTTTCTTTGAGATATTTTTTTGAGATATTTTTTTGAGATATTTTTCTTTAAGATATTTTTCTTTGAGATATTTTTTTGAGATTTTTTTTTGAGATATTTTCCTTTGAGATATTTTTTTGAGATATTTTTTTGAGCTATTTTTTTGAGATATTTTTTTGAGATATTTTTTTGTCCGAGATTTTATAATAATATCTCATTCTAGATATTCCAGCAATAATATCTCATGCAAAAAAAACATCTCAATAATAACATCTCATAATAAAAATGTCTCACTTATTTCTCAGGTGAAATATTTTTCATTATTGTAATTTTATCATTGAAACTGAGATATTTGTCGTGCCATGAGTTTTTTTTTTGAGATCTTATAAAAAATATCTCATACCTAAAAACATCTCAATAATAACATCTCATGGTAAAAATGTCTCAATTATTTTTTCAAGTGAAATATTTTTAATTATTGATGATTTTATAATTGAGATATTTTTTGCTGTGAGATTTTATTATTGGAGTTATTTTTTTCATGAGATGTTATTGCCTGAGATATTTTCTTGTCATAAAAATTCATTGTTGAGATATTTTTGTCTGAAATTTTTTTTTTAAGATATTTTTATCTCAAATTTTTTTTTGAGATATTTTCATCTCAAATTATTTTTTGAGATATTTTTATCTCAAATTTTTTTATTGAGATATTTTTATCTCAAATTTTTTTTTGAGATATTTTTATCTCAAATCTTTTTTTGAGATATTTTTACCTGAATGTTTTTTTTGAGATATTTTTATCTCAAATTTTTTTTTGAGATATTTTTATCTCAAATGTTTTTATTGAGATATTTTTATCTGAAATTTTTTTTTTGAGATATTTTTTTTTTACACATTTTAGTCGAGATTTTAATTTTTATTTTCCGAAAATTCGTCTATCTCGCTTAGTTTCCATGATATTCAACAAAAACTGACTATTTTAAATAGGTAAAAATCTGAAGTAATTATTCACCGGGCTTTAATTACTTTAATTGAACATATGAATCATTTTTTTTTTAAGATTATGAAGAGTTAACAATAAAATACAGTCGGAATGAAAATTATTCAGTAACAATGAGATTTAAATTATTGATTAATATAATGACAATATTTGAACAACAGAAATTAGACAAAAAAAAATAATTAATCGTGTATTTTTTTAAACTATTGCAGGTTTTGAATAAATTGATTGAATAAATATTTTTTTTTTTTTTATCTATTTACTTCGATTCTATGAATATAATTTGACTGTAATTATTTCAGATATGAGTGTGTAATTGCTTCGGAAAAAAAAGTGAAGTGAATTGAATGAAAGAATTAAAAAAAAATTTTTTTAAATTAAATCAATAAAATTTCATAATTTTTTAATGAAAAAAAAAGAAAAAAAATCAAATTTAAATCAAATTTTCGAAGAAAAATCCCCAAAAATAAATTCCAAAACATGTTTTTCATCGCAAATTTTCTCAATTTTCCCCTAAAGTTATCAAAAAAATCAATTTTCATAAAATAAAACATCAAATTAATTTTTTTCGATTTTTTTAAAATTTTTTCGAAATTCATCTTTTTTTATTTTCCCCAAAAAATTAAATTTTCCTTCAATTCTCTTCACTTTTTTTTTTTTAAATATATAATGAATAATGATAATAATTGTTATGGAAAACCGTTTCTATTGCAATGACTCGAGATAATTATAATAATGTCGCCAACATATATATAACAATAAATTGGAGAAGGTACAGCAATAACATTGACATTTTTTCTGTTTTGTTAATGTGTGAAAAAACAAGAATAATAATAATAATGATAAAATAATAATAAACTTAGTCTATCAGGTACAGAGTTGGGTTTTTTTTTTTTTTTTTTTTCTTTTTTTTAATTAATTCCTGTCATGGTAACATGCGCCAGTCTGGTACGTGTCTGGATTGTATTTTCTTTTTTGTCTAAATGTTTTAATTTAATTTTTTTTAATTATTTTTTTTCAATGAAAATGAAATACTTAGATTAATTATTCAATAGTAGTCTCTAAAAAAAGGAATTTTAATTAAATAATAATTAAGGATAATTTAAATAAAAAAAATGGAATTCAACGATTAAAACACTGGAATACACTGGTATTTAAATTAATTCGTGAAAAAATAATCATTTAATGATTTTTTTCTTCTTTTCGGCGATTAAATGAAAAGTAATGGAAGAAATACGCTTTCTTAAGAAATCGATGTAAAAATAATTTATAAAAAAAATATAGGGCATTTTTCATAAATATAACAAAATAAAAAATATTACAACAGAGTTATAATCATTGGATTATGAGGAAAATAGTACATGATAGTTATTTAAATGTAAAGTTGATGGAAAGAAATTTAATGGGATCTTGGGAATTATGGGGTTTAGGGGAATTTTTCAAGATACCTTTTTTGTAGGGAATTTAATTCTCTACTTAAAAGGTTTCTTGAGTTTTTATCGTAAAACTGATGGTTTTAAAGATATTCGTGAAATAATGACAAAAAAAAGTCAGGAATTTCACTTTTTTTAATGAAATTCTGAAGATAATTGGATTATTTTAAGAATATCTTGGAAATTATTTGGTTTAGAAGAAAATATCAAGAGATCTTTTTTGTAGAGAATTAAATTCTGCACAAAAAAGGTATCTTGATATTTTTCCTTAAGCTCATTTGCCTTAAAGATATTCCCAAAACATTAAAAAAAAATTAATAAATTGAAGAAACTTAAAAAATTTCTCAATTTCCTGAAAATTTCGAAAACCATCAGGTTTATCGAAAAATCCCAAGAGACCTTTTTTCGAAAAAATTAAATTTTCTCAAAAAAGTGCCTCTTGACATTTTCCCCTAAATCAACTCGCCTCAAAGATATCCACAAAAAAATCCTAAAAAATTCATCAACTCCACAATTAAATAAATTACTATCATGAAACTGATGGAATGTACTAGTCAAGCTGTCGAGTCCAGTAATAAAAAAAAATTAAATGCATTATTAAATTCGCTGCAAACCTAAATTATCGAATTCATGAGTACGACTTTTTCACGAGAAACGCAACGATTTTCCACGAATAATAAAAAAAAAAGGAAAAAAATTCAATTCTAGTATCCCACAGAAAAATTCTGAAAATTCATTCGCAAAAAATTTGTCCACATCATGATTATTCAAAAAAATCCCAAATTTTTCCAAAAAAAAAAAGAAGATAATTCCCCGAATACAAACTACGCATCTAACTTATCCCTCAAATACGTCTTAAAATACTATTTACACATTAACGACCGTAAGCACTGAATTTCCTTTTTTTTTTTTAGTTTAAATCCTTTTTTTTCCAATTTTTTCTTCATTTTTAAATATAAAACTATGATACTCTATCTCTCAATAATAATTACCCCCCCCCTCCTTCAATTTTTCAAAAAAATTCGCTTTTGATTGTGTATGTATGTATCCCCCCCCCCCTAAGTCCTCTCCCCCCTTTTTTTTCTCCAAAAATATGATCTACTCCCCCTTTTTTCCCTCCCCCTTTTACCCCCACCCCTCCCCCCTTTTACCCCCACCCCCTCCCCTTTTTCGCCTACCCCTCCCCCCTTTTTCCCTCACCCCTCCCCCTTTTTCCCCCTTTAATCTCCCACATTTTCCCCATTTTCCTCGAAAATCTTCCAAAAAAATCCGCGAATTTTCATCCATTTGGGTCCAGAATTGGTAAACCAACAGGAATAATTTTTCCTGGTGTTGATGTTGAACAATCGATATTATTATTCAAACTACTCGAACTTTCCCCCAATGTACAATCAATCATACTGAACTCCGTTGCATTTAAATCATTTAAATCATCCCGCTCATCTTCATCCGACAATTTGCTTGAAGTCCTATCAGAATTTCGTTTTTCCTTGAAAAACTGTGGATTTTCGGTGATACGAAGATTATTGTCCTCAAGATGTGTATTTTCCCAGGAAATTGGCATTAGCAGTGGTTCCTTGGCCTCGCCAATGCCATTTTGCCCCAGTACAGTAGGCTTATCTCCCTCTGGATTAACAGGATTTGAAGATGCGCATAAAACCGCGAGTTCTATGTCGTTGCAGTTAATTTGCGCGTTTTGACTGACAGATGTTTCGCGCTCGATGCAATATGCATTTCCATTTCTCGTTATTACCCGATTTTTCAGGGAATTTGTGTCGCGAAGAGATCGCGAGTGCTCCCAGCGTTTTCTGCAGTAGATGCTGCAGAGGCTGATGATGATGAAGGCGAGAGAAATCCCAACTCCTAAGATGACTCCTAAACTTTGGTCCTGTTTCGGTTTTATTGGTTTTTGTTCGTTTAGAGATGTTGGACTTTTTGATGCACTGTCGTTTTGGAGAACAAGTGCATCCGAGGGGCGACCGTATCCGGCTCTCGTTGCTGCCTGGACCATTATGTAGTGACGACCGGATGCTGCGAATTCCGGAAGAAGCGCCCACGTTTGATTGCCTGGGACACTAACATTTCCCCAGGATTCACTCGTTTCGGACGTGAAAGAGATGAAATAATGGGAAATTACACCGTTTTGGGAGGCTGGAGGCCTCCAAAAAACGCGAATTCGCGAATTCTCGCGGTGGAATGAGAGGTCAAGGGGCTTTGATGGAAGATCCTCACTCGTGTAGCACTCGATACTCTCGCTGAATTGATGGGATGTGATTTTTAAGGGGTTTGGGGAGTAGGGACGTACCTTGAATTGGTAGAGTGTGAAGGGCTGCAAGTCGGTGATTTGAAGAGTTGTTGTGGTTACTGTACTGCATTTTGGGGTGGGGGAGGGGGATTTTACGGGGGAGTAGCAGATCTCGAATTTTGAGGGGGGAGGGGAGGTGGAGAGGGTCCAGGTGAGGTTTATGGAGGAGGGGGAGAGGGGAAGGGCTTCCAGGGCCATTGGCTTGTTTTCTGGAATCAAAAAAATTGGGGAATTAGTGAAATAAAAATGTGGGTTTGTTTTGATTTTTTTGTTTGTTTATTTGGGGAAATAAATAAACAAAAAAATTGATAAATAAATTGATTAATGGGTAAATGAGTTAATGAAGTTTTTAATAAATATTAATTAATTAATTTTGGGATAAATGAGTTAATTATGGAATTTTTTAATGACTGAATTAATGATTTTTTTTTTAGTTTCTGGGGAAAGTTAAAGGGATTGAGGGAATTATGGGAGTTTGGGGGATTTTGCAAGAGACCTTTTTTAAAGAGAATTTAATTCTCTACAAAAAAGGTTTCTTGATGTTTTTTGAGAAAATTGATGGGTTTGGAGATATTTATAAAAGAGTATTTTGTCAAATTTTTTTTCTAATTATTTGATTTTTTTGAAGTTATTTATTGGGAATATGGTCTTTTGTGGATATTTTTGAGGCGATTGGGTTTAGGAAGAAAAGTGAAGAGACCTTTTTTGTAGAGAATTTAATTTCCTATAAAAAAGGTTTCTTGATGTTTTTTGAGAAACTTGATGGGTTTGGAGATATTTATGAAAGAGTATTTTATCAAATTTTTTGTTAATTATTTGATTTTTTTTTAAATTATTTATTGGGAATATGGTCTTTTTTTGATATCTTTGAGGCAATTGGGTTTAGGAGAAAAAGTGAAGAGACCTTTTTTGTAGAGAATTCAATTTCCTACAAAAAAGGTTTCCTGATGTTTTTTGAGAAATTTGATGGGTTTGGAGATATTTATAAAAGAGTATTTTGTCAAATTTTTTGTTAATTATTTGATTTTTTTTGAAATTATTTATTGGGAATATGGTCTTTTTTTGATATCTTTGAGGCGATTGGGTTTAGGAGAAAAAGTGAAGAGACCTTTTTTGTTGAGAATTTAGAGGTCTACAAAAAAGGTCTCTTGACATTTTTTTCTAACTTTAACCGTTTCAGAGTTACCTTTAAAAAAATTCCCAAAAATTTGTCAAGTTTACTGTTTAATTTTTTTTTAAATTTATTAAAATCTTTTCGACTCACCTGAATCGTGATATATCGATTTAATCGTCTTCGATACACAATCTCGTGATTCTCCCTCATTGACAATGCACAAACCAAGCGCATAAGAGACATTCGCCTCTGAAAATAAATCCAAATATTTAAAAAAATACAATAAAATTTGTCTCTAATAAATTAAATGAGAGGAAAAATGTGAACATACGTAAATTTGTAAAAAGGTAATTTGTAGAATTTTTTGGCAGTATTTCACTGAGTATTTTAGCGCCATCGATATTTTCACAATAAACTTGCCACGAATCAAAATTCAATCTTGTTAAATCATTATTATTTACTTTTTCTCCCCATTTCATCTGAAAAATAAAATAGAATGTTATTAAGTGAATTAAGAGAGATGAGGTGAAATTAAAATTAAATTAGCACAAATCTAACAATTTTTTTGATTTTTTTCAAATAAAGGAATCATTGTAAAGAAAAAAAAATTGAAAAATTTTGCACTTAGTTCTTAGAAACTTACCATTAAATTTGATGCATTTAAAATAATAATTTGAATGTCAAGAATATTCTTGATGCTCAATTCATCTGCATCAACAGTAGGCATAACAATACTGGTCCAGCCCAACTGAGATTCACTGATATTTGGCCAGCCTGCTTCAGTTCTTGCAGTAACCCTCAAATCATACTGGCCACCAGGAAGTAAATCTAAAGAAACAATAAAAAAAAAATTAATTAAAAAATGATTTAATTTCGTGATTTAATAATTTTATGAAGATTGTATTAAAGGGCACTCTGAAACGAGTGAATTTAGGGGGAAATGTCAGGAGACCTTTTTTGTAGAGAATTTCAAGAGCTACAAAAAAGGTATCTACAGAAGTTGCTCTATCTCGCTTAGTTTCCGAGATCCTTTTCAAAAACATTTGCGAGAAATAATAAAAAAATGAAAAAAATGTTTTTATCAAATTGTCACTAACGTCTTCTCTTGTGGCATATCTTTAAGGCGAGTAGGTTTAGGGGAAAATTTCAAGAGACCTTTTTTGTAGAGAATTTCAAGAGCTACAAAAAAGGTCTCTTGGGAAATTCTCGTAGATCTAACGGCCTTAAAGATAATGGAGGGGGAAAGAGTAAATGGATGTGGTACCTGATAGAATATAATATTTGACATTCGCAGGTACAATCATAATCCTTGATGATGGATGCTCATGAAGTCTCCATTGAATTTTGTACTCAACAACAACTCCTCTAGCTTCTTTTTTTGTTAAAGGCTCCCATGTTACATTTAATTTTGTACTGCTTATTGTATCAATGTGCACTTTAAGGGCACTCTTTGGAACTGTAAAAAGAAAAAAAGAATGAAAAAAGTGGGGTAAAATGGGGATTTTGATGAAATGGCGAAAGATAATTATTTTTTGATGATTCTGTTGGAAAGCTGAGGAAATTTGAGGTGAAAAACGTGTGTCACAATTGATTTTTTGGAATTTTTAGAAAATTAGAATTTTTTGAGAAAAAATAGATTTTTTGAAAATTTCAGTTTTTTGAAGATATCTCTGGTTTTATTGGTCGTAGAGAAAAAATTCCGAATGGAGGTGAAAAGTGAGATCATTTACTATCAATTCATGTGGTTTTGAATAGAAAAATCTCAATTTTTGGATGATTTATGGAGTCTTTCATGAAAAATCAGTTTCTCCTTCAAAAATACCCCAAAAATCAATGAAAATGGATTAAAAACCCCATAAAATCGATGTAAAATGATCTCACCTTTCACCTCAACTCAGAATTTCTCCCCTACAACCACTAGAATTGAAAATATCCTCAAAAAACTAAAAAATTTGAATTTTTCCAACAAAATTAAATTTTAAAAAAATCAAAAAAAATCAATTTCCTCATTTTTAACAGAAATTTTTTCAGTTTTCCAATGAAATCATCAGGAAAAGTCAATCTCAAACATTTCCACTGATTTTCCATGATTTTCATAATAAATATTTTCTCTAAAAACTAAAATAATAATCAATTTAAAGAATCATGGGAAATTGGAAGGTTTTTTAAATACAATACTTAAAGAATTGACTATTTTTTTAGTATTGTATTCAAAAAAACCCTCCAATTTTCCATGATTCTTTAAATCAATTATTATCAACATGAAAATGAGTCTGATTATTAAAAAATAATAATAATAATAACAATTTTCTATCAAGAACTCAAAAAAAAAAAAAAACTTTCATAAAATAGGAAAAGATTTTATAAAAACCTTCAAAAAAACGTCCAATTTTCCATGATTCTTTAAATTAATTATTATTAACATGGAAATGAGTCTAATTATTAAATAATAATAATAATAATAATAATAATAATAATAATAATGATAATAATAATGATAATAACAATTCTCAATTAAGAACTCCAAAAAAAAAAAAAATTTATAAAATAGGAAAAGATTTTATAAAAACCTTCAAAAAACCTTTCAATTTTCCATGATTCTTTAAATTAATTATTATCAACATGGAAAAGAGTCTGATTATCGAAAAATAATAATAACAATAACAATTCTCTATAGAGAATTAAAAAAAAAAAAAAAACTTTTATAAAATAGGAAAAATTTTCTATAAAAACCTTCAAAAAACCCTCCAATTTTCCATGATTCTTTAAATTAATTATGAAAAACATGGAAAAGAGTCTGATTATTAAAAAATAATAATAATGATAACAATTCTCTATCAACAACTCAAAAAAAAAAAAAAAAACTTTTATAAAATTGGAAAAAATTTTATAAAAAAGTTCAAAAAACCTTCCAATTTTCCATGATTCTTTAAATAAATTATTATCAACATGAAAAAAAGTCTAATTATTAAAAAATAATAATAATAATAACAATTTTTTATAGAGAATTAAAAAAAAAAAAAAATTTTATAAAATAGGAAAAGATTTTATAAAAACCTTCAAAAAACCTTCCAATTTTCCATGATTCTTTAAATTAATTATGAAAAACATGGAAAAGAGTCTGATTATTAAAAAATAATAATAATAATAATAACAATTCTCTATCAACAACTCAAAAAAAAAAACTTTTATAAAATAGGAAAAATTTTCTATAAAAACCTTCAAAAACCTTCCAATTTTCCATGATTCTTTAAATTAATTATGAAAAACATGGAAAAGAGTCTGATTATTGAATAATAATAATAATAATAATAATAATTCTCTATTAACTCAAAAAAAAAAAAAAAACTTTTATAAAATAGGAAAAGATTTTATAAAAACATTCAAAAAACCTTCCAATTTTCCATGATTCTTTGAAAAATAAATCTTAAAAAATTATAAAAGACTCTCAAATAATAATAATAATAATGATAATAACAATTCTCTATCAAGAATTCGAAAAAAATTAAAAAATCTCACCACTTGGTGCAGTGGCACAAACAATTGATGCCGATTGATCACTAGCTCCATGATTATTCCAAACACGAACATAGAATGAATAATTCGTGTAAGGCTCAAGTAATTTTGTAACTTCAACAGACGTTGAATTTCCTGGTTCTGGTGATACCTCCTCTTTTCCACCTTCAGCTGGACTGTAATGTACAGTATAAGCTGTTATACTTGTTGATGGTAGTGATTTTGGTGGTATCCATGATATTAAAATTTTAACTGGTGATTCAGCATAACACTTCAATGATGTTGGAGCTGCTGGACTATTTCTCGATGCATTAACTTGTAGACGTCCAGCAGACCATATTTCACCAGCTGAATTAACTGCTATACACTGATAAATTCCTGAATCTGATGGCACTGTTGCTGATATTGCCAATTCCATTTTGTTGTTTTCTTTCATGTAGGTTGTTCTTCGGCCTGAAAATAAAAAAAAAATTATTTTTTTATTTTTTTGAGTTTTTTCATTTTTTTGTGTTAATTTTGGTGTTTTTTAATATGAAAATGACGTGGAATCGATGGAAATATTGGAGATAGATTTTTTCTGATGATTTCATTGAAAAGCTGAGGAAATTTCCCATAAAAATCATATGTCAGAAGTTTTTTTTTTGAATTTTTCAAAAATTCCCTTTATTTTTCCTCAAGATTTGAAGGTAAAACTCTTCTGTTTTTGAAAAATTTCAGGTTTTCGGAAATATCTCGGGTTCTATTGGTCGCAGCGACCTGGGGTTGATCTTAAATGAAAGGTGAGCTCATTTCCCATCGATTCATGTGGTTCAAAAAAAAAATTATCAATTTTTTCAAGTAGTTATAGGGCAAAAACTGATTTTTCAGAAAATGGCCTATAAGTATTTGAAAAATTGATGAAAAAAAAATTTGAACCACACAAATCGATGAGAAATGAGCTCACCTTTCATTTGAGATGAACCCCAGGTCGCTACGACCAACAGAACCGAAGATATCGCCGAAAAAGTGAATTTTTTCGATTTTCAAAAGGAAAACCCCTTCAAAACTTGCCCCAAAAAAATAAAATTTTCGAAAAATTGGAAAAAAGAAATTTAACACGTGTTTTCCACCCAAAATTTTCTCAGCTTTCCAACGAAATCATCAGAAAATCTCTATCTCGAACTGCTCAATCAGAACTCATCCATTTTACGCCATTTTCCCCTAATTTAGTGGAGATTCTTCTGCAAATTGACGCGAGTCGATTCAAAGGAAAATCTCAAGAGACCTTTTTTGTAGAGAATTTAATTCCCCACAAAAAAGGTCTCTTAACATTTTCTTCTAAACCTCATCGTTTCCGAAATATCTTTCAATTTCGAAATGAAAAAAAACTTGCAAAAAATAAGAAAATCACAAAAAAAATAGAAAAATACAGAGAAATTGCGAAAAAAATAGGAACAAATAGGGAAATATGGAGAAAAAAAAATTGGAAAATTATTGCGTACCATTAATAGTAATATTCTCGGAATCCTTGAGCCAATAAATTTGAGGCGGTGGAATTCCCTGTGCCTGACACTCAAATCTCGCTGTTCTTCCATTAGGACAGGTATGGTCAGCTGGTTTTTTAATGAATGTAGGTGGAATTGCGACATCAACAGTTATATTCTGATAAAAAAAAAGATGAAGTAGTGTCAAGTACACATTATTTTTTTTTGCCACTATGATAATAAAAATTCTCACAATACCTGAATTTCTAATCCACCGGTGACGGCATTTTTCGTGGAACACAGATAAGTACCGGCATCGGAAATGCTGACATTCTTCAATGTGAGTACACTGATACCGGTTGTTGAGTTGCGAAGAATGCGAAACTGCACCGGATTACGACCATCTGAGATGTAAACGTGTGATTAGAAGTTTACTTGAGATAGAGAAAAAAATTAATGTTTACAACTGCACTTTATTTCCTGATTAAAAGATTTTTTTTTTGTGAGAATGCAAGAGTTGATAATTGCCTTTTAGCTTTTTTGCGAGTATCTTTTAGGCGAGTGGGTTTAGGAGAAAGAGTCAGGAGACCTTTTTTGTAGAGAATTTGATGCTCTACAAAAAAGGTCTCGTGAGTTTTTTTGATAAATACGATGGTTTCGGAGATATCTATTTATAAAAGAATCAAAAGAAATTTTTGATATTTTTAGGAGTTTTTTGAATTTGAATCTGAAAATAATGAGACTATTTTAAGGGGATCTCGGAAAGTAAGGGAGATAGAGACATTTTTGTAGAGACCTTTTTTGAGGCTCTTGAAATTCTCTACAAAAAAGGTTTCTTCACTTTTTCTCGTAAACTCAATCGCCTTAAAGATACTCGCAAAAGAATCTGCGAGAATCTGTTTAATTAAAAGAATTGATAAAAAAGGGAATTAAAAATTTTTGTATTCTTTTGCAGATTTTTTGTAAATAATTTTGGAGCGAGTAGGTTTATGGAAGAATGTCAGGAGACCTTTTTTGTAGATAATTGAATTCTCTCAAAAAAAAAAGGTCTCTTGATATTTTTCCCTAAACTCATTCACCTCTCAAAAATATTCAAGCAACAAGTGGATAATAGTATTGCTTTCCAACTGACATAGCTTTTTCTGCTAATATTTTAGCAATATGCTTCGAAATGGAAGTGATACAAACTCTTTTCAAAGCATCATCAAAATATCAAATTTTGCCAATTCAATTCTAGTAAAAACTCTTTTTCCTTTTTTTTTCACTTTCTTTTTTAGTTTTTTCGTGAAAATTTCACGTTATAATCACGTTTTTAAAGGGCATCCGGAAACTAAGCGAGATAGCGTGATTTTTGTAGAGACCTTTTTTGTAGCTCTTGAAATTTTCTAGAAAAAAAGTTTCTACAAAAATTGCGCTATCTCGCTTAGTTTCCGAATGCCCTTCGGAAAATAAAAGATATAGCTTTTTCTGCTGATACTTTAGCAATATGTTTCCGAATGGAAGTGATACAACTTTTTTCAAATCATCATCGAAATATCAAATTTGGAAAAATTCATTAAAACGCCAATAACTCGAGAAATAATCATGCAAATAAGCTCAAAAGGAAGCTCAAGGAAGCAGTAAACCACACATGACTCTTCTGCATGAATTAACTGCTGATTAAATCAAATGAGTCGACTTATTTTTTTCTTTACCTGGATACTGCGGAACAAAGGACCACGTGATGAACGGAGATGGATAGCCAATGGCAGCGCAAATTAATTTTAGATTTGATCCATTTAATAACCAATGATTGTACGTAATTTGTGGATAAAGAAAACCAGTTGATTTTGGCTCATTACTCTCATTTCTTGGAATAACAGTTAATTTTGCCTCTTTACTTTTCTTCGTTTTCTTTATGAAATCGTTTATTGCTATACATCTGTTAGAAATTGGAAAAAAAAAACAAAATTAATTATTGAAGAATTTTTTTTTTAATTAAAATTAAAATTAAAACATGCAAATCGATATTTTTTTCTTGTTCAATGAAAATCTCGAGAACGAGTGGACATACGCCTTTCTTTGATAGGACCTTTTTTGTAGAGCAGAAAGAGATCTAAAAAAAATGTCTCTACAAAATTTTTCGTATCTCCACTCATTATCGAGATATCTCGAAAAAACCCTCGAAAACAAAAATTGACCTATTTTTTTAATTTTTTTATTTTTCTTTTTAACTCTGAATTAATAATGCGGAATATGTCATCAACATTGTGGAGGGAATAAATCAATATTCGTGTCTCATAAACCTCGACAATATCATTAGCAATAACCAGTCATTGGTGGTAATTGATAACAATGTCGACGACATATTTCTACACTTCATTAAAAAAAAAAAAAAAATTATTTCAGAATAAAGGGAAACATTTATTTTATTTTGGGAGTATCTCGGAAAACATTAGGTTTAGGGGAATTTATGAGGAAACCTTTTTTGGGGAAAATTTAATTTCCTTCAAAAAAGGTCTCTCAACATTTTCCCCTAAACCCAACAGTTTCGGAGATATTTACAGAATAATTTTAAAAAAATGTCGTTTTCACAAAATTCGCAATTTTTAAAAATTGTAAAAATCGAAAAAAATTAAATAATTTCCTCACCTATATGAACCAGCATCAGACTGCTTCGTTGCACTAATATAAAGAACACCAGGTGGTACCATAAAATATCTGGAATTAATGAGAAATTTAAAAAAAATCAAATCTTCACAATAGAATTTTTTTTTCTTCTCATAATTGAGTGAAAAAAAATTGAAAAAAAAAAACTTACTTAGTACTATTGTAATCCGTTAATACAGGTTCTCCGTTATGTTGCCAGGTAATGTTTGGAGGGAACGGTACACTGTCAATTAAACATGAGAATCTAGCAATTCCACCTTCTACTACTGTCAAATCATTGGGCGAATTCTTAAACGTGTGTCCAAGCTCTGAAAAAAAAAATTTATCCATGAATAACACATATTGAAAAGGATCTCGGAAACTAAGCGAGATAGCGCAAGTTTACCAAAACGTTTTTCGTAGGAAATTTCGAGGGCTACAAAAAAGGTCTCTACAAAAATTGCGCTATCTCGCTTAGTTTCCGAGATATTCAATAAAAGCTACTGAAAATCAGAGTTTTCAGTAAAAAAATTTAAAAAATGAAAAAATCAGTTTCACGTTGGAGGAGAGTCACGTTTTGTTGATTATCTCGGAAACTAAACGAGATAACGAAATTTTTGAAGAAACCTTTTTTGTAGCTCTTGAAATTCCCTACAAAAAACGTTTCTGTAAAATTTCTCTATCTCGCTTAGTTTCCAAGATCCTTTTTTAATAAATAATGAAAAAAACATGAACTTACCAGCGATTCGAACAGAAATCGGTGAAGATCGCAATAATCCAACATTACTACGACCAATACAACGGTACACATGTTTTTTTGATGCTTCAGTGTTGTTCCATCCTTTTGATTTTTGTATCAATTGTAAATTTTGCTTCTGTACAAAAGAAAGTTGCATATGATTATCGATTTTTATCTCTCGAGGGCAATGGCACTTCGAAAAAATTCAACTATTCACTTTGTTTTTTAAAGAGCTTTCAGAAACTAAGAGAGATAGAGAAATTTTCATAGAGACCTTTTTTGTAGAGAATTTTGAGAGCTACAAAAAAGGTCTCCACAAAAATCGCTCTATCTCTCATAGTTTCCGAATGCCTCTTAAAAACGTCTTTTTTTCATGGATATTTTTGCTATTTTTCGAAATTCCTGTAACTTTTTCAAATTTCATTCGAAATTAGTTGCATTATAGCACTTTTCGGGGTAAAATTTCCCTGGCTTTCGCGGGAAACACCCGAAAATTTGAAAATCCAACGATTTTAATGATTTAAAAATTTGAAATAGTTTTCATGACGATTTTAAACGTTTTTATTACCTTATGAAAATGTAATGAACCATTGTCCAATAAACCA
Organism: Aleiodes leptofemur; assembly: GCA_963942555.1. Lineage (NCBI taxonomy): Eukaryota > Metazoa > Arthropoda > Insecta > Hymenoptera > Braconidae > Aleiodes > Aleiodes leptofemur. The sequence continues at coordinate 1,816,342 of OZ012623.1, forward strand.
CAGCGTATGACACCACATGGAGGTGCTGGTTCGTCATTGTACAGCCAGGAAACATTATTATTATTATTACCCACGAAACAATTCAATGTAACTCCACGTTTTCCCAGGACAACATCGTTACTTGGCTCTACACGAAGTGTTAGTCCTTGATTCTTCAATTGTGCCAGATCCAACCCCTCGCCTTTGCCATTTTTATCGTTCAAATTATTACCAATGCCTCGAACACCTGCTGACAATAATTCAATTGTTTAAATAATTAAATAAATAATTAAATTCATCGTAAAAACAGGAATTTTTGAGAAGAAAAGAGATGAGTTGAGGTTTTTTGGAGTTTCTATTGGGAATATCTTAGGCGCGAGAGGAGATAGGAAAAAATGAGAAGAGACCTTTTTTGAAGAGAATTTAATTCCCCACAGAAAAGCACTCTTGGGATTTTTTTGTACACCTAATAATTTACGAGATATTCTTGAAACAATTTTTCAAATTCAATTTTTTAAAAATCATAAGATACTGAAACTTTTTGATTCACTCTCAAATATCTTCGGAATTATCAGGTTTATCGAAAAATGTCAAGACACCTTTTTTGTAGGCCTTGAAATTTTCTTCAAAAATCCGCCCCTTGCCTTTTTTTTAAACCTCCCTCCCTCTCCGAAATCCCTAAAAACTCCCTTAAAACCTCGTTTTCCCCAAAAAATTTTGAGAGTTTTAATAATCGTGACTCTTCTAACAGTAATTCCCTCTAAAAAAAAGGCAAATCCTCCAAAAAAAAGGCAAATCCTCTAAAAAAAGGCAAATCACCCCCCCCCCTCCCCCAAAAGAAAAGCAAATACTCCTCATCATTGAAACAACATGACAATATAAAAATTTGCACAAATTTGACAATTTTTCCATTTTTTTCATCTTTTAAAAAGCAAATTATTTTTTTAAAAAATTAAAAAAAATGCATATATAGTAAATTTAAAAAAAAACTACAACTGCAAATTTTTGCATCATTTGTTGTTGAAAGAAATCCAAAAAAAATTGGTCAGATATCTGCCAATTTCATGTGTGATGATCATTGACACAACTCAAGAACCGATCGATCTCCCAACACACACACATGAGTATATGACGCAACGAATAAATATTAAACCTAGGGGCCAATTCTCTCGAGCGAAAGGGAATTTTTCCTGTATATATGTGTATGTGTATGTGTGTGGGCGAAATAATTGGTGCAGCCCCCCTCCCTCCCCTCCTTTTCCCTTCCCAAAAAAAGTGGTACATTAAAAAAACAAAAAAAAAAGAAGCAAATTATCAACAAATTGATTAATTTTACAATTTTTTTTTTTTTTCTTAGTATTCTAAGAAATCTTAGAATCGAAGATGACGTTCAAGATTCATTTATTTACATTAATTAAATTTTGAGATATTTTCTTCTTTTTTTTCTTTCTTTTTCTTTTTTAGTTTTTTCGTGAGAATTTCACGTTATAATCACGTTTTCAAAGGGCATCCGAAAACTAAGCGAGATAGCGTGATTTTTGTGGAGACCTTTTTTGTAGCTCTTGAAATTTTCTAGAAAAAAAGTTTCTACAAAAATTGCGCTATCTCGCTTAGTTTCCGAATGCCCTTCGGAAAATAAAAGATATAGCTTTTTCTGCTGATACTTTAGCAATATGCTTTCGAATGGAAGTGATACAACTTTTTTCAAACCATCATCAAAATATCAAATTTTGAAAAATTCATTAAAACGCCAATAACTCGAGAACTAATCATGCAAATAAGCTCAAAATTTACAGGCATCTAACTGATACAATTCTCGAGATAATAAATGAGTATAAATAACATCAGTTGAATAGTTTCCAGAAATTCCATTAAAAACTGATTTTCGAAAAATGGACATATCTCAAAAAGTATCGATCGGATTCTCTTCAAATGAAGCTTAAAAAATAGAGTTTGTCGAGAGGAAATTTTCCACAAAATATGAAATTTTTCTATAAAATCGTTTTGCTGTAATTGAGACTTTTATGCACAAACAGACATACATTTTCTCTCTATTTAGATCATTTTAAGTATCTTCTATTAAAAAAATTGCAATCGAAAATTCTGATGATCACATAGCTTCCATTCGGAAGCATAAAAACTACATAATAATGATGACATTAAGAAATGTCCTGTATGATTCTCAAAATAATTCCATATTTTGGAGATAACTCCCCAAACTCCTCAATAAATGCATTGAATTTCTGTATATAATGTTAGTGTCCTTTGAGTGTCATTTAAGTGTAAGTTAATTTAACATGTGGCACTTGCCCCTCTAGGGGCTAAAAGCCAACAAGAAGTAAAAAGAAGTAATTTAACATATGATGCATTTTTTTGTTTGTATAGAAAATGAATTTCCTATGCCATTCCAACAGCATATCCAAAAACGAACAAAATAAAAAGAAAAAAAGCTTAAAAAATGAGTGAAATAAGCGTGGAATGCCTCAATTCAACTTTTGAATCTCAAATTTTGAAATTCTTGAGAAATCTTGATTTTTTCTATGCTATATATCTTATAATATGCATATTAACTCATATTCATCAAGAAACATCTTTATTTCACAATTCTGTTAAGGAATAACACCACTGTAAAAGTCTTTAGAAAAAGACGTTTTTTGCCTATTTTTTTTCTATAGAAAAAGTGGCAATAAAATAATGATATTTGAGGGAGTGATTGAGCATATATTTGAGTCTTCAGAAAAAAAATTCATCAAAAAATATCAAAAAATGACGACACAAGAGCCATTCTTGCGAGGCTCCTCGAATTTAAAACACTCTGCTGCAAGCAGTGTAATTGCTGCAAATTTCAATTGAAAAAAAAAAAAAATTGGCTCATTCTAGATACACATAGCTACAGTGATACGTAGGGAATTTCAAAAATATTGTTTTTCGTGTGATTGATGACCATTTGAATGAAAAAATTCAAATTTCGGCCAAAAAATCGGCAATTTTTTATCAATAAAAAATGTGCAAATCAATTTTTTGAAAATTCCCTACGTATTACTGTTCAAAATATTGTTTTCAAGATGCTGTAAGAAATTCAAATGGAAATAATGAAAATTATTGGAGTTATGCTGCGTGCCAATTTGAAAAATCATGTTTTCGAGAAAAACACGATTGAAGTTTTGACTTGGGCTATGAATACGAAGAAATGCCTTGGGAAAAATTCAAAAATTTCATGTGAAAAAATGGATTTCAGGTGATAACTTTTCTTGCCCGTATTCTGAAAGGCCCAAAGTAATTTTTGAAGCAAAAAAAAATCGATTTTTTGAAAATTCTACAGTGGTGTTGCCCCTCAAAAGATGTCTCTCACTGAAAAATACACGAAAAATTTAGACTCATCGAAAAGAAAAAAACACATTTTTTTTACCTGCAGTGCAAAGGGGCTGAAACACTTCCGTAAACAAGATGCCAAGTAAAAGCACCCGAGCCGCCATATATCTGGGCACATTGGTGTGCTGAAATCCTCAATGGGAGAGAATTTAGCCTCAAACAAACAACAAATTGAAGTTTAAAAAGGGGGGGAAAAAAGAAAAAAATTAAAAAAAATTTATAATCAAAACCACGTTTTTTTCCTTCTTTTTTTCCTTTTTTTAAAAATTCTCCCCCTATCCCTGCCTAAAATTTTCAACACGTGCCCGCAGCATTAAAAAATAGTCACTACATTTGCGTCTCATTTTTGCCCCAAAAAGAACTGCCCCCCCTCCCCCCTCCAACCCCCTTCTGTATGTGTATTCACAAAAATCGCTTGACCCTCATTTCACTTGACACAAACACACACACACACAGAAACACTGACACACGCAATTTCTCTATTTATTTTGCGAATTTTCCACGTTTTTTACGCTTTTTTTCCTTTCTTTAGGAGTAAAATAAAAAAATTATAGGCTTAGGCGCGCGCGCGCTCCAAAAACCCCTCTACTATACATATATATGTGTCTTTCTCGCACACTTTACGCTGTTCCATTCGCCAAACACTCGCCCCAACCGACTTTTTTCTTATTTCCAATACATATACACACACACTAACACATATGAACCCACACAGACACAGAGAAACACTAATATAATTTTTTTTATTTTTTTTTTCAAAAAAACGGCACTTTCCCGCCTATTTTTGCATTAATTCGCATTTTTTTTTAAACGATATTTTTATTGTTATTTCGATGAATTGAGCGAAATTATTAAATTTCTCGCAAAATTCACGTGTCAAATGTGCGAAAGGTAGTGTGTGATCCTCCTAACGAAAGAAACGAGTGTTTGTGTGTGTGTGTGTGTGTTCTCGGATAAGTCTCTCTCCTCAAATACACGATTTTTTTCTACTACACACGCGTTTCCGCGCATCTTTCGCGCTTTGTTTAATCGCTCAGTCTCTCTCTCTCTCACTTTTGCCTGCTTTTGGCTCTATTTTACCGGTGAGAGAGAGAGAGAGAAATATCTATTAAGGATGTATGATCGAGAGAGGGGGGGGGGGCGAATTTTGAGGGGTGGGGATAGGCCCGAACGGTGGCGGAGTGAGCCGAAGTTAATGATCACGTGACGTTGTACTGCGAATCTGGCCAATCACCGGCGAGAAATGAATGATGAAGTGGAGTAATTCGAATTTCAATTCGATTTTTATCCTTCAGGATGAATGGATAGGATTTTTTAAATATCTAAGTATGAAAAAATTTTGAAGCTCCAAATCGAAAATTTTTGGGATAATCATAAATCGTCAAACATGTTTTTTGGAGTACTCGCGTTTGATTGGTGGAAGTGGTGGGGGTTTTGGGGGAGTGGGGATGGGTTGATGATAAGGGAGGGGGGGGGAGGAGAAGGGGTAAAGACACTTGTAACCATGACCACAGACAATATAGAATTTTAGAGGGAAAAATAACGAATTTTACCTACAGTTGATAACAAAAAAACAGTTTTTTTTGGATTATTAAGAGGCACTTGGAAACTAAGCGAGATGGAGCAATTTCGGAAGAGACCTTTTTTGTAGAGAATTTCAAGAGCTACAAAAAAGGTGTCTACAAAAAAATCGCTATCTCGCTTAGTTTCCGAGTGCCGTTTTGAAATTAAGAAAAAAGTCATTTATTGGGGGTTTTTGGTTTTTTTGAGTTATCTTGGAAACTAAGCGAGATAGGAGGATTTTTCAAGAGACCTTTTTTGTGGGGAATTTTAAGGGCTACAAAAAAGGTTTTTGTTAAAAGGGCGTATCTCCAGGGGTTTACGAGATCCTTTTAGGGGAAGGGTAAGATTGTAGCGGATTTTCTGCTTTATCGACAAGCAATGGACACTCGCCTTAAGGTGAATCATTCAAAAATATATATATGTTGGTTCTAAGTGCCGGGGAACATAACCCCCTTCGTTGACAGTGATTGTGTGTCAACAATTGATAAAAGAATATAAACAAATGCAAATTTCGAAGAGAAATTGAGGAGAAAATGTCGAGAGATGGAGACAATGAGTTCAATCAAATGCAGAATTTGATTGAAAATAAGAGCATTAATTTGGAGACTTACAGGAAATTGGTTAAATCCTATATTGATTTGGTGAGTTTTGTTTTTTTTAATGATTGTTGAATGACTTTTCATTGTTTTGCACTTTTTTATGTAATCAGAATTTTCTATTGTACTTTTTCTAATAGAAGATACTTAAAATGATCTAAATAGAGAGAAAATGATATTTTTAGCTCATGTCTGTGTGTGCATAAAAGTCTCAATTACAGCAAAACGATTTTACAGAAAAATTTCATATTTTGTGGAAAACTTTCTCTCGAAAAACTCTATTTTTTAAGCTTCATTTGAAGAGAATTCGATCGATACTTTTTGAGATATGTTCATTTTTCGAAAATCAGTTTTTAATGGAATTTCTGGAAACTATTCAACTGATGTTATTTATACTCATATATTATCTCGAGAATTGTATCAGTTAGATGCCTGTAAATTTTGAGCTTATTTGCATGATTAGTTCTCGAGTTATTGGCGTTTTAATGAATTTTTCAAAATTTGATATTTTGATGTTGGTTTGAAAAAAGTTGTATCACTTCCATTCGAAAGCATATTGCTAAAGTATCAGCAGAAAAAGCTATATCTTTTATTTTCCGAAGGGCATTCGGAAACTAAGCGAGATAGCGCAATTTTTGTAGAAACTTTTTTTCTAGAAAATTTCAAGAGCTACAAAAAAGGTCTCTAGAAAAATCACGCTATCTCGCTTAGTTTCCGGATGCCCTTTAAAAACGTGATTATAACGTGAAATTCTCACGGAAAAACTAAAAAAAAAAGTGAAAAAAAAAGGAAAAAGAGTTTTTACGGGAATTGAATTAGAAAAATTTGATATTTTTATGATGATTTGAAAAAAAGTTGTATTACTTCCATTAGGACGCATATTGCTAAAATAAAAAGTATTAGCAGAAAAAGCTATATCAGTTGGAAAACAATACTATTATCCACTTGTTTTTTTCTTCACAGCATCTGTATAGTGCAGCTCTTTTTTGGGCGGATAAAGTCGTTTCCTTGAGCAATGAAGAGCCAAGGGACATCTGCACATTGGCACAGTGCATGTATCTGATGAAACAGTATCATCGAGCTGCTCATCTCATCAGGAGTCGAGGCCTGGAGAAAGTAAGAATACGAATAATTAATGAAATTTAAGAAATTCTGAATTTTTCTGAAAAAATCAATTTTTAGAGAAATTTATTGATTTCGTCATTTGTTTTTTCGAGATATCTCGGAAACTAAGCGAGATAAAGCGATTTTTACGGTGACCTCTTTTGTAGCTCTGACTTCTCCCTACAAAAAAGGTTATCAGAAGAATTTCTCTATCTCGCTTAGTTTCCGAGATCGCTTTGAAAAACTTATGAAATACGCGTTTTTTCCAAGTTTTTCGAATTTATGAAATTTTTTAAGGATCTTAAAGAGATCTAGAAACTCAGTGGAGATAGGTCTTTTTTCGAAAGGACCTTTTTTGTAGAAAAGAATGAGAGCTACAAAAAAGGTTTCTTGAGTTTCATCTCTAAACCCAATGGCCTCAAAGATAATCTCCAATTTTTGCATTTATTCACAGACTGATCTGATGTGTCACTATTTAACCGTTCGAAGTCTACTAGAAGCAAAAGAATTCAGCGAAGCTCTTCAAGTCATAAATGAATCTGAAATTTGCACGAATATGTCACAATCAGGAGTTAGTTTCATTGATCATGCCAACATTCTCCAAGATGCTCCGAGAAATGTAAAAAAAAATTATAATTTCCCTAAAACGATTGAGATTTAAGGATGATTGGGAGTTAAATCGGAAAAAAAATTAAATTGTTGTATAAAATTGTTAATAACAATTTATACAAGATGAAATTCTCAAATCTGATTCAGTGAATCAGTAAAGAATGTAATGAGGAATGAAATAAGCCCTAGAAACAAAAAAATAATTGAAAATTGAAAAATTTTCATTATTTTTTACATTTTTTCAAATTTTTCAAGATTCAAAGAAATGTAAAAAATAATGAAAATTTTTCAATTTGCTATTAATTTTTTGTTTCTAGGGCTGATTTTACTCCTCATTACAATCTTTACAGATTCACTGAATCAGATTTGAGACTTTCATCTTGTATAAATTGTTATTAAAGATTTTATACAAAAATTTAACTCTTTTTCTTCCAATTTTATCTCACAATCATACTCAAAACGTTTTTTTTCCCTAATTTTCTTAATTAATTCAGGTACAAAGTGCAATTTTATACGTAAAAGGAAGAGTTTATGAGGCAACTGATAACAGAACTGTTGCAACTGATTGTTATAAACAAGCTTTACACTGTGATGTTTATTCTTATCAAGCATTCGAAGCTTTAGTGCAAAATCAAATGCTTTCTGCTGCTGAAGGTAAAGAAAAAATCCTTATTTTGTGAATATCTCAAAGGCAAAAAACTTGATCAAAAAATGTCATAATACCTTTTTTGTGGAGAATTCAATTTTCTACAAAAAAGATAACTTGAGCTTTTCCGATAACTCCAAAGGTTTCGGAAATATCTTTGAAGGACGATTTTTTTTAAAGAATTTTTTTTTTTTTTAGAAAGAAACAATTTTTTTTAGAGAAATTGATTGATTTTTAGAGTTTTGTCAGTATTCGAGAAACCATTGGGTTTAGAGGGAAAAGTCATGAGACCTTTTTTCAAGGAAATTAAATTCTCCACAAAAAAGGTCTCTAGATATTTTTTGATAAACTCTTTCGCCTTTGAGATATTCATAAAATAAAGTCTTGAAAAAATATTAATTTATTGTTTTTTTTTTTTCAAATTAATGTAAAAAATAATTATTTAATACTGATTATTTTAGAAAGAGAATTGGTGGAGTCTTTGCCTTTCAAGGAACAATGTTCTGAAGCTGACAGGGAACTTCTGCGATTATTGTACGAGAGTAAATTAAAGAAATATCAAGAACCAACGGAAGAAGTTTCTTTGACTTCTTGTAATGTTAAAGGAGTTTTAATAACTGAAAAATTCCAAGAAAATTTGGATATGCAAGTGGCAAAGGCAGAGCGTTTGTACTACAACTGTAATTATCATCAATGCTTCAATTTGACGGAAAAGTGAGTTATGATTATTATTTTTTGAAAATTAATTAAATAATAAAAAGATAAAAATCAGTCGATTCTGTTCAAAAATCAATTTTTGGGGATTATTGAGCAAACTAAGGGAGATACGGAAAATTTTGAGGAGATCTTTTTTGTAGATAATTTCAAGAGCTACAAAAAAGATGTCTATCAATTTCGCTCTATCTCTTTTATTTTCCAAGATATTTATAATAATGTGATTTTACGTGAAAAACAAGTTTTTCGTATTGACTCGTATCTTTTTTTTTTTAGAATTTTGAAAAAAGATCCATACCACAGTTCCTGTTTACCAGTCCACATAGCATGTCTGGTAGAATTGAAAAAGACGAACGGTATTGAATTATTCATCATTGATTAAATAATTAAATTAAGGAAAAAAAATTAGTTAAATAATTATTTTTTGAATATTTTTTAAAATTAATTCGCGTTTTTTTCAGCATTATTCTATCTCGCACATAAACTCGTCGATTTATACCCTGACATGGCTCTGGCGTGGTTTGCAGTTGGCTGTTACTACTTTGGAATAGGCGAGTAAAATAATTTAATTATAAATTAGCAAAAAAGTAATTAAAAAACCAAAAAAAATAGCAAAAATGAACGGATTTTACATGTTCTCACATTCTTCCCCCGTTATCTCTCAAACCATTAAGTTTATCGAAAAATCTCAGAACACCTTTTTTGTCAAAAATTTAATTTCCTCTAAAAAAAGCCTCCTAAGTTTTTTCGATAAACCCAACTGCTTCGAAGATATTCAAGAAATAAACATTACGTAATTTTTTGGGGTAATTTTTTCATTTTTTCCACTTTTTTAGGGTTGAATTTTGCCATTTTTTAAATTTTGAAGAAATCTCCGAAACCGTTGGGTTTAAAGAAAAACACCAGGAAACCTTTTATTTAGAGAATTTAATTCTCCACAAAAAAAATCTCTTGAAATTTTTCCATAGACTTAATAGTTTCCTAGATATTCGGGGAAGAAGTTCCTGAAAATTAATTAAAATAAAATTGTTTGATTTTAGGTAAAAGTGATCATGCGAGAAGATACTTGGCAAAGGCAACAGCCCTTGATCGTTTGTTTGGACCAGCCTGGCTAGCTTATGGACACTCATTTGCAGTTGAAAATGAGCATGATCAAGCAATGGCGGCTTATTTCAAAGCCTCGCAGTTAATGAAAGGCTGTCATTTACCTCTTTTGTACATAGGCCTAGAGTGTGGTTTAACGAATAATCTGAAATTAGCTGACAAATTTTTTCAACAGGCGCAAACTATCGCTCCGAATGATCCATTTGTCATCCACGAAACGGGCGTCATCTCTTTCTACAATTTAGAGTAATTAATTAATTAATTAATTGATTAAAATGTTCTGATTTTCAAAAAAAATAAAAAAACTGAATCGTTTTTTGAAGGTATCTCGGAAACTAAGCGAGATAGGAGAATTTTAGAAGAAACCTTTTTTGTAGCCCTTTAAATTCTCTACAAAAAAGGTATCCACAAAAATTCCGCTATCTCGCTTAGTTTCCGAGAGCCGTTCCAAAAGCGATTTGCAAAATGCAACTTTTTTCACTAGAATTCAATAATTTCTTGTAAAAATTGGAGGAAAATTGTTATTAATTAATTTTTGTGATTGTTTAACTTCTTGCAGTTACAAAACAGCAGAGAAACAGTTCAAGGAAGCGATGAAGAGGATCCAAGGAGGCCTTAAGGACGTGATTCTCCCAAGTAAATGGGAAGCGCTGCTAAATAATTTAGGACAGACTTGTAGAAAATTAAAAAAATACGAAGAAGCTCTCGACTATCATCAACAGGTGAGATAAAGTGATTATTATTATTTAAAATTATAACTCTAAAAATAGCAGACATCGTGAGATGATCAATTGCGCTAATTAATTAATTAATTCTTGCCTTCAATTTATTATTTAGGCTTTGGTGCTGAATCCTTTGAATCCATCAACATACTCATCAATCGGCTTCATTCATGCGCTCATTGGAAACGCGCAGGATGCGGTGGACGCGTTTCACAGAGCCCTTGGACTCAGGAGAGACGACACATTCACGACGACGATGCTGGGATACGTCATGGAGCAACTGATCGACGAAAGTCCACCTTATTTAGGTGAAAACACGACTTTTCTTCAGTTTTTTAAAGAGATCTCGGAAACTAAGAGAGATAGAAAGTTTTTACAGGATCCTTTTTTGAAGCTTTTGAAATTTTCTATAGAGAACGTTCCTATAAAACTTCCTATATAGCTTTTTCTGTTAATACTCTAGCAATATGCTTCCGAATGGAAGTGATACAACTTTTTTCAAACCATCATCAAAATATCAAATTTTGCTAATTCAATTTCCGTAAAAACTCTTTTTCCTTTTTTTTTTCACTTTCTTTTTTAGTTTTTTCGTGAGAATTTCACGTTATAATCACGTTTTTAAAGGGCATCCGGAAACTAAGCGAGATAGCGTGATTTTTGTAGAGACCTTTTTTGTAGCTCTTGAAATTTTCTAGAAAAAAAGTTTCTACAAAAATTGCGCTATCTCGCTTAGTTTCCGAATGCCCTTTGGAAAATAAAAGATATAGCTTTTTCTGCTGATACTTTAGCAATATGCTTTCGAATGGAAGTGATACAACTTTTTTCAAACCATCATCAAAATATCAAATTTTGAAAAATTCATTAAAACGCCAATAACTCGAGAACTAATCATGCAAATAAGCTCAAAATTTACAGGCATCTAACTGATACAATTCTCGAGATAATATATGAGTATAAATAACATCAGTTGAATAGTTTCCAGAAATTCCATTAAAAACTGATTTTCGAAAAATGGACATATCTCAAAAAGTATCGATCGAATTCTCTTCAAATAAAGCTTAAAAAATAGAGTTTGTCGAGAGGAAGTGTTCCACAAAATATGAAATTTTTCTATAAAATCGTTTTGCTGTAATTGAGACTTTTATGCACAAACAGACATACATTTTCTCTCTATTTAGATCATTTTAAGGATCTTCTATTAAAAAAATTACAATCGAAAATTCTGATGATTACATAGCTTCCATTCGGAAGCAAAATGAAGATAAGATTAAACTTTAATGAAATTTTCGTTTTTTCCTTGCAGATGCACCTACAGAAATGCCGAAATATAAGTTTCCCGAGGGTCGAGTGCCTCCACAATCATCAGAGCCAGACAATCAAGCAGCTGGATCAACTGGAAATCAAGAACAAGAAATTAATAAACTTCGAGTTAATTTATTCTCTAGTTGGGGTGAAGATTCTGGGAAAAACGACGAGAATACATCTGATAAAAATGATAATAGGTCACGTGATGTTGTTGTTAATTATTCGACTGGTGATATGAGCTCCGAGGTGGAGATGCTGGATTCATCAACAGCACATATAGAGTATAATTGAGATAAATAAAATAAATTTGTCTGAAAATGATTTTTTAACTCATTTTATCCATTCCTTAATCCTCTGAAGACTATTTTGCGAATATTTTTAAGGCGAATAGGTTTGAGAAAAAATGTGAAGAGACCTTTTTTGTAGAGAATTCGATTTAAGAATCTGTAAAAAAAAAATAAACATTAAAATTAGTTTACGGATGATTGGGAGGTACAATCGATAAAAAAGTTAAATTTTTGTGTAAAATCGTTAATAACAATTTATACAAGATGAAATTCTCAAATTTGATTCAGTGAATCTGTGAAAAATGCAATGAGGAATAAAATAAGTCGTAGAAACAAAAAATTAATTGAAAATTGAGAAATTTTCATTATTTTTTACATTTCTTTGAATCTTGAAAAATTTGAAAAAATTTAAAAAATAGTGAAAATTTTTTAATTTTCAATTAATTTTTTGTTTCGAAGGCTTATTTTATTGTTCATTACAATCTTTACAGATTCACTGAATTAAATTTGAGGATTTTATCTTGTATAAATTTGTTATTAACGATTTTATACAAAAATTTTAACTTTTTTTCCTCATTGTACCTCTGAATCATCCTTAAATCTCGAATAATTGGAGATTTAGACAGAAATCTCGAAATGGGGAGATTTCGAGATTTTTTGAGATTTTTTTCGAGACTTTTGATAAATAAATAAATAAATGTTAACAAAATTAATATTTTTGTTTCTCAATAAATAAATAAATAAACAAATGAAAAAGGAAAAATCTAAATTTTTTGAAGATATTCTTTTGTAAATAACTTTGAGGCGACTAGGTTTCGAAAAAAATCTCAAGAAACCTTTTTTATAGAAAATTCAATTCTCCACATAAAAGGTCTCGTGACTTCTTTCCCTAAACCTGATAGTTTCAGAGATATTCAGTAAAGAATGTCCAAAAAAAATTCAGGATTTCCCAATTTTTTTAATAAAATCGTTAAAAAAAGACATTACTTTAAAAGGATCTCTCAAACTATTAAATTCAGGGAAAAATGTCAAGAAACATTTTTTGTGAAAAATTAAATTCTCCACAAAAAAGGTTTCTTCACATTTTCCCCTAAACCTGATGGTTTCAGAGATACTTATCAAAGAATCTCCAAAAAATTTCAGGATTCCCCAATTTTTTAATAAAATCCTTAAAAAAAAGCCATTATTTTAAAAAGATCTCTCAAACTATCGAATTTAAGGAAAAATGTCAGGAGACCTTTTGAAAAATTAAATTCTCCACAAAAAAGGTCTCTTCACATTTTCCCCTAAACCTGATGGTTTCAAAGATATTCTTTGAAGAATCTCCTAAAAATTTCCGAATTTCCCTATTTTTTTGAATAAATCCCAAAAAAAGACATTACTCTAAAAGGATCTATTAAACTATCGAATTGAGGAAAAAATGTCAGGATACCTTTTTTGTAGACAATTAAATTCTCCACAAAAAAGGTCTCTTCACATTTTTCCCTAAACTCAATATTTCATGAGATATTCTTGAAATAATGAAGTTTATCTCTCCTCCAACCGATTTTTTCGAGACAAAGATCTGTGCAAGCATGCACATTGCTTCTTCAACGGTCGCACATATATATATATATATCTGTTGAGGGGGCGGTCCCTCCCCCCCATGCGCATGCGTAAGCAGTAAATAAACCGAAGTAATATTTTGTAGTGGACCAAACACGAGACATTTCAATTCAGTTTGCCGAATGCATTTGTGTGATTAAGGACTTCCCCCAAAAAAACCCTCAAAAAGTCCGAAAAAAGGTCCCTCCCCCCAAAAAAAGCCTCGGAGGCTGACCAAAATTCGCCAAAAAGCAAAAAAAAATAATAACAATGCAGTTATAAAATTAAATTGAATTTTAAAAAAATTAAATTCGCAATTTATCTATTTTTTTTGTATTTAAAAGTGAATTCTGGGGGACACGTGTCTTGATAAAGTGTGAAAAAGAAAGAAATTGAAGAAATATGCCTTCACTACTGCAACAGGTAAACATGAAAACAATTGAATGGCAATAAAATTCATTGATTCTTATATTTTCAATGAGAAAAATCATTTTCTTGAAAAAGAGAAATCATTTTTTCAATGGAAAAATCATTTTTTTCGAAAGAAAAATAATTTTTTTCAAAAGAAAAATCATTTTTTTTAAAAGAAAAATCATTTTTTTAAAGAAAAAATCATTTTTTCAGAGGAAAAATCACTTTTTTTAAAATAAAAATCATTTTTTTTAAAGAAAAAATCATTTTTTCAGAGGAAAAATCACTTTTTGTAAAAATAAAAATCATTTTTTCAATGGAAAAATCATTTTTTCAGAGGAAAAATCACTTTTTGTGAAAGAAAAATCATTTTTTCAATGGAAAAATCATATTTTCAATGGAAAAATCATATTTTTAATGGAAAAATCATATTTTCAATGGAAAAATCATTTTTTCAGTGGGAAAATCATTTTTTGTGAAAGAAAAATCATTTTTTGTGAAAGAAAAATCATTTTTCTTGAAAGAAAAATCATTTTTTTAAAGGAAAAAAACATTTTTTTTCAAGATGAATCATTTCTTTCGATGGAAAATCACTTTTTTCAAGGAAAAATCATTTTTTTCAAGAAAAAATCATTTTTTTCAGTGAAAAATCATTTTTTTCAATGATAAATCATTTTATTTCAATTAAAAATCATTTAATTTCAATTAAAAATCATTTTTTTCATGATTTTTTTCTCTTTCTCCATGAAAAATCATTTTTTCTAGATGAAAGATCATTTTTTTCAATGGAAAATCATTTTTCCAAATAAAAAATCATTTTTTTAAATAAAAAATCACTTTTTCAAATAAAAAATCATTTTTTAAAATAAATAATCATTTTATTTCAATTAAAAATCTTTTTTTTTTCATGGAATTTTTGTTTTTTTTCATGAAATTTTTTTTTTTTCTAATGAAAAATCATTTTTTCTGACTGGAAAATCATTTATTTCAATGAAAAATGATTTTTTTTACTAAAAAATCATTTTAATCAATGAAAAATCATTTTTTTTCAATTGAAATCCTTTTTTTTTCAATGAGAAATCATTTTTTTTTAAATTAAAAATAGATTTTATTTTATTTTTGCGTTGGAGATCAAGTGATTTTCGAGGATAAAAAAAAAAGGGGGGGGGGGACCACCCGAGTGTACATGTTTTCTTGTAAACAAAGCATCAACAGCCTAGCTGGGTTACCCACGTGCTCTCTTACAATTCTCATCAAAACATCGAATTCTTTCAGGAATTATTGATTTTCACGTTTCTAATGAAAAATACGATTCAATATTGAAATAATTTCATTGAAATCTATTGAATTGCCTATTTTATTTTTATTTTTATTGTTTTGAGTGGTTATTGAATAATTGATGACTTGATGGCAGGAAAATATGTAATTTAATATTGTAATTATAATTAATTAATTAATTGAATTAATTAAATTATTTGAAATCGAAAAAAACGCGAAATTCGCCGATTTTTTTATTAATCGGGTTTTTTGAGAGTATCTCGGAAACTAAGCGAGATACAAAAATTTTCGTACTGACCTTTTTTGAAGAGGAAAATAAGAGCTACAAAAAAGGTCATGATGAAAAAGGGCGTATCTCCATTATTTCCCGAGTTCCCTTCAAAAAACTGAATTCCCAAAAAATTAACCGATTTTCGTGTTTTTTACTCATGAATCCAGTTTTTTGAAAGGCTCTCGGAAACTAAGCGAGATAGAGCAATTTCACCGAAATTTTTTTTTGTAGCTCTTGAAATTCTCTACAAAAAAGGATTCCACCAAAACTGCTCTATCTCGCTTTCTCTCCTAGATATTCTCAAAAAATCCCTCGACTCCAAAAAAAAACCTTAAAATTAATCAAAAATTCATAAATTTTCGAAATTTCAAATAATTTCGCAATATTTTTCTGTTTATCCCGAATTATTTCCGGGAATTAAATTCGCTAATTTTTCGTGTAATTAATCTATACTAACGAAATCACGTGATTTGCGTATTTGCGCTTATTTCCCCTTAATTCCACGAATTTTAAAGGCTTCTGCTTCTCTTTGTGTCCGAAAACTTTGTTTTTGTATCTTGTATAAAGAAAGAAAGAAAGAGAGAGAGAGAAAGAAATAAGGGCCTCTCTTTGTAACCGCAGAAACATTTCGTATTTTTCGATCATACGACGATAGGCAATCGACGAATGATGAACGATCCGATTTCGTTATCACTCGATTCTAATAAATTCAGTGATTTTAAGTTTAAAGAGGTGAGAATTTTTAAATAAGAAGGAAAATTAACGAATAATTAATAATTTTGGGCAATTTTATAGATTTTTAAAGTTTATAGATTTTGAAATTTTATAGATTTTTCAAATTATAAATTTTGAAATTTTATCGATTTTATAGATTTTTAAATTTAATGGATTTTGCAATTTTATAGATTTTTAAAATTATAAATTTTAAAATTCTATAGATTTTATAGATTTTGAAATTTTATAGATTTTGCAATTTTATAGATTTTTAAAATTATAATTTTTGAAATTCTATAGATTTTTATAGATTTTGAAATGTTATAGATTTTAAAAAATTTGAATTTTGAAATTCTATAGATTTTATAGATTTTTGAATTTTATAGATTTTGAAATTTTTTGATTTTGAAATTTTTTGATTTTGAAATTTCATAGATTTTTAAATTTCACAGATTTTTTATTTAGTTATTTATTGAGAACTTATAGATTTTTGAAATTATAAATTTTAAAATTTTTGTAGATTTTATAGATTTTGAAATTTTATATATTTTTAAATTCTATAGATTTTATTCTAGATTTTTGTATTTTATATATTTTCAAATTTTGTAGATTCTATAGATTTTTCAATTTTATAGATTTTTAAATTTGATAAATGTGCATTTTCCTTTTTTTTTCGTTTTTTTTTAAAGATAATTTCTCTGAATAGGAAAAAAATCCTAAAAATCATCAGATTTCTGCTATTTTGTGCATTTTTTTTTTGGAGCAATAATTATCTTTAAAAAGAAAAAAACGAAAAATAAAGGAAAATGCACATTTATCAAATTTAAAAATCTATAAAATTTAAAAATCTATAAAATTTAAAAATCTATAAAATTTAAAAATCTATAAAATCTCATAAAAAAAATATCGTTATTTTTTAAACAAAAGGGTGCAAGTGTTCTGTGTATGAACATAGCACTTACGCCTTTTTGTTTCTAAAGTGACGATATTTAAAAAAATCGCGATTATAGATTTTTAAATTTTCTAAATATGTATTTTTCCTTTTTTCTCTTTTTTTTAGGATAATTTCTCTGTGAAAAAAAGAAAAAAATCCCAAAAATTATCAGATTTCTGCTAATTTCAGTATTATTTCGAATTTTAAGGATTTTAAGTCATTTTTAGTCTCTTTCAGACATTTTTCATCATTTTTTGTAGATTTCCCACATTTTTTGGCGATTTTTCAGTTTGATTTATGCGTAAAAATATAAACTTTTTCGGTAACATTATTATTTTGTCATCCTGGAGTAAAAAGGGCGCAAATAACACACGTTTCCTATATTTTAACACTTTTTTTTACTTTAGGACCAAGATTTATCAATTTGCAAAGTTTCATTACTATTCGCCGATTTTTCTGCGTTTTTCCGCGAAATTTTGTGGAAATTTTTCATACAAAATGTGCAAAAAACGCATAAAAATAGGTTTGTGCTAATGAAAACTTCAAGAAAAAAATTGATTTTTTTAAAATAATTTTTTTAATTGATTTTTTTTTATTGTGTTTCAGTTGGCCATGTCGTTCGAGGAAAACGCAAATCAATCAGACATTACAGGCGATGAAATGAAGCAGAATCAGACAGAAACACGAGATTTAATGTCAATTCATCAGAGACGTGAACGTGAAATCAGAGGACAGCAACAGATGATAACACGTGAACCACTGCATCAATTCAGTAATACACTTGGTAACTTGTTGCTTGATCTACCGGCTGCACCAACACCTGCACCACATTATCACGGACGTTCACATGATTCTGGGTACAGAAGTGAGTCAATCAAGGAAGCTTCGAGTTATGAAGGTGATTTTTTTATTGTTAATTTAAATTACTCGGAAAATAAGCGAGATAGGAGGATTTTTAAGGAGACCTTTTTTGTGGCGAATTTTTGGAACTCCAAAAAAGGTTTCCTCAAAAATTTCGCTATCTCGCTTAGTTTCCGAGTGCCTTTTGAAAAAGAGATTTTTTTTTAGAAAAAAGTCGTTTTTTTGGGTTTTTCGGGTGTTTTAAAGGGATCTCGGAAAGTAAGCGAGATAGGAGGATTTTTATGGAGACCTTTTTTGTGGGGAATTTCGAGAACTCCAAAAAAGGTTTCCTCAAAAATTTCGCTATTTCGCTCAGTTTCCGAGTGCCTTTCGGAAAAGAGATTTTTTTTTAGAAAAAAGTCGTTTTTTGGAAGGTTTTTGGGTTTTTAAAGGGATCTTGGAAAGTAAGCGAGATAGGAGGATTTTTGTGGAGACCTTTTTTGGAGCTCTTGAGTTTCTCTTCAAAAAAGGACTCTACGAAAATTTCTGTATCTCGCTTAGTTTCCGAGAGCCTTTTAAAAAGCTGTTTTTTTTAGAAATACGTAATTTTGGGTAGGATTTAGCTTTTTCGGTTTTTGAAGATATCTCGGAAAGTAAACGAGATGAGAGAATTTTGGAAGAGACCTTCTTTGTAGAGGATTTTAAGAACTACAGAGAAAGCCTCTACGAAAATTTTCGTATCTCGTTTAGTTTTCGAGTGCCTTATCGAAAACTGATATCTTGAGAATTTATTTATTGCTTAAAATTGTTTTTTTTTTTCCTTTAAATTCTTTTTTTTCATTTAATTCTTTTTTTTTTCCTTCAAATTCGTCTTTTTCCTTTAAATTGTTATTTTTTCCTTTAAATTCTCTTTTTTTTCTGTAAATATTCAATTATTTTTACGAACGACAGTCTTTTGTTGATCAGCAACGAGTCCAAACTAACCGCAGTTCTTTAAAAGCCATTAAAAAAAAATTAATTTTTGAATTAATTCAACAGGCGATATGTCCATCTCCGATTTATTTGGCCTCGGATTACCTCGAGGCTCATTGATGAGCAGTCAGTCGTCTTCAGGCTCGTCACTTGGATATCGACATCACTCACATCAGCACAATCCCAGCCATGGACAGAGTCAATCGCCTCAAGTGAAATATCAGGTTTGCATTAAAAAAAACTTAAATTCATCTAAAAAAAAATTAATTTCAACTCTGCTTCATTTGAATAGGATCTCGGAAACTAAGCGAGATAGAAAATTTTCATAGGAACCTTTTTTGTAGATCTCGTCCTCCTCTACAAAAAAGGTCTCTACAAAAATCGCTCTATCTCGCTTATCCTCCAAGATATCCTCAAAAACCTGATTTTTTCTCTATAAACACGAAATTCCTCAAAAAATTGAGTTTTTTTTCGTTTTTTAAGGATATCGCAGAACTACAGCGAGATAGAAAATTTTCATAGAAACCTTTTTTGTAGATTTCGAAGTCTTCCACAAAAAAGGTCTCTTCCGAAATCCCCCCAAACCTCGTGATTTCCAAAATATTTGACAAAAATCGAAGAGAAATTGGAAAAATCGAAAATTCAGATTTTCCTATTATTCAAAAATTCGATTATTGTCAAGTGAATAACCCCTGCATAATCGTCTCTGCACATGACATTTCAATGCACACAAGTGCCCACAATTCCTGTCGATACTGTGTTAGCCTTATGCCAGATATCTTATTATCCCCAGTCTCATTCATCAATTTTCTTCGCCAAAAATCCTCGCAAAAAGGCAAAAAATGAAAAAAAAATCATTATTTAATGTCTAGACGCAGTAGACACTAAGATGCAATTTACGTACATGAATGCCTTTTTCTCGTTCTTTTATGCATGATATACGAGGCAATACGTCAGTTAAAATAGTTGTTTAAGGCAACTATTTTTATTGCCATTTTCCTTCTCCACGATCAATCGCAAAGGACACTTTAACATTTCATCTAACAGAGATATTATGTTATATTTTTTTTTTTGCCTCTTTCTCGAGTGGGAAAAAAAGGCAAAGTAGCATTAGGCATCGAGTACAATAGGCAAATGGATGGATATAAATTTTATTAATGTTAGGGGCGTTTAAAGGGGCGACCCGATTCACTTTGAGCCAAAAGAATTTTCCGGCACAAGCCAAAACACAAGTAGTGTTAATACAATACAATTCTCATTTCTGTCTTTTTTTTTTTTCTATTCACCATTCAACATTCACATTATTTTGGATATTTTCCAGGGATTGAGCTAATGCAGATGGGAGGGGGGAGAAATTTTCCAGGGAATTATTTACACAAACCTCGTGAAATTCTAGGATAAATTCGATTTTATTTACGTGTTTTCGGAGTTTTTGAGTCGGTTTGGGATTCAATTGAGGATATCTTTTAGGCGAGTGAGTTTAGGGGGAAAAGTTGGGAGACCTTTTTTGTGGGGAATTTAATTCTCTGCAAAAAAGGTCCAATGAACTTTTTCGATAACTCTGAAGGTTTTGGAGATATTTTGAAGTGAAGGAAGATGTGATTTTTTTGGGGGAATTTAATGATTTTTGGAGTTTTTAAGAGATCTCAGAAACCGTTGGAGTTAGGGGAAAAGTTGAAGAGACCTTTTTTGTGGGGAATTTAATTCTCTATGAAAAAGGTCTCTTGGTATTTTTCTCTAAATCTTTTTGCCTCAAAGATATTCATGAAATACGAAACGAAAATTTTTTTTTTCTTCAAATTTCTTAATTTTATTGATAATTTTTGGGTCAAAAGGTAAAGAACGAGGCTTTCTTTTCACGTGAAATTAAAAAAAAAAAGTGTTGGAGAAGGTGCTTGCACACAGGAGCGTGCTGCCACTTGATAAGCATCTTTATAACCGTCTGATCGCGTTAAATTAAACATTTTACATCGAATTTTAGTAAAAATAGAATTAATGAAATTAATTAAATTTCAAGTTAAAACGGACACGGATTGATTTTGGTATTTTATACTATGAAAATTACGAGAAATGAATGAAAAAATTGGAGATAGGTTTTTTCTGATGATTCCATTGAAAAGATGAGAAAATTTCCCATTAAAATCATATGTCAGAAGTTTTTTTTTTGAATTTTTTCAAAAATTTCATTTTTCGCGCAAAATTTAAAGGTGAAACTCTTCTGTTTTTGAAAAATTTCAGGTTTTCGAGAATATCTCTGGTTCTATTGATCGTAGCGGCCTGGGGTTGATCTTAAATAAAAGGTGAGCTCATTTCCCATCGATTTATGGGGTTTAAAAAGAAAAATATCAATTTTTTCAAGTATTTATAGGGCAAAAACTGATTTTTCAGAAAAAGACCTATAAATATTTGAAAAATTGATGTTAAAAAAATTTGAACCTCACAAATCGATGAGAAATGAGCTCACCTTTCATTTGAGATCAACCCCAGGTCGCTACGACCAACAGAACCGGAGATATCGCCGAAAAAGTGAATTTTTTCGATTTTCAAAAGGAAAAACCCTTCAAAACTTGGCGCCAAAAAGTAAATTTTTCCAAAAATTGAAAAAAAAAAATTTGACACATGCTTTCCGCCTAAAATTTCCTCAGCTTTTCAATGGAATCATCAAAAAATTTCTATCTCAAACCGTTCAATTGGAGTGCCCATTTTTCCCCACCTTCCCCTAATAAAATGCGAATAATTGGGCATTTGTGAATTCTTCTAATTTTTTGCATTTTTTTTTCAGCACTATGAAGATGATGGCTATCATGGGTACACGTCGAGCATCGACATGCCAACAACACCAAATTCAGTCACAACCCCCGGAAGTCCAAGCACTCCCAACAGTATTTATTCATATCCATACAGTTATTCACCAAGTGCAAGCAACTCATCGCCATCGTCAACACGTTCACATTTCAATCACTCGGGTTCATCTTTGTCAAATCATTCGGCTTGCTATGGTCGTCCTATTCGAGGATCTCCACCCTACAGGTAAAAAAAAAAGGGGAAATTACAATTTTTTTTGCATTTTTTTTAAATGTCTAAATTTTTTTTTTTAATATTTAAAAAATTTGCACTCGCAGTTTTTCAAATTTTCTATATATATATGTATATATTTATTTTTTTATGAAATAATTTATTAGTTAAGAAAATGAAAATTATAGGAATTGTCAAATTTTTGTCATTTTCATTATTTTCATTATCATAATTTTAATCATATTGTAAATATCAGACAATTTTCAGTATTTTTTTTTCTAAAGAAATAAATTATATTTAAAAAAAAAATGAAAAAAATGTGCACAAATAGAAAATTCAAAAAACTATAGATGCAAATTTTTTAAACATTTTTTTTTTCATAATAATCCATTTATTTCGAAAATTTCGTCTTAAAAAACTCGAATTTCAATTATTTTCACTGATTTTCCACAATTTAAAAATATGAAAATCTTCAAAACTATTTTTTTTTCAAAGTTTTACTAAAATATTTCCCTTCTAAATTTTTTCCATCATGCCCCCCTCCCTCCCTCCCCCCTCCATAACTCCTCTCTATAATCACAAAACTCTAATAATTAATAAATTAAATGATTTCTCCCAATTTTCCAGTGATTGCAGTAGCCCAACACAGGATCATCCCCAATGTGTCGACTGCAACTGTTCCAGATCAAATTCACCATCTGATTCAGACACAAGCAGAAGCAACAGAGTCGAGCCATCCTTATCAGACTTGATGAACGCAATATCCTTGACTCACCCGGATTATCCCCAATCAAATGGCCCAATGATGACCGAAGCAGACCGTGAATTCATGAAAATTCGTGCGAGAAATGCAATTAAAAAATTCTCCCCACCTCCACATCAGGTCCAGTCTCACGTACAGCATCATCATCCCTGTTGCCCAAACAGCGGTCACGTGATGCCAGTAAATGCATCTAATCCAGATGGTCAAATCTCATTGGATCGTGCCGCGAGATTCCACAGAAATGCTGCTGGTGAGGAAAAAAATTCACTTTTCCTAAAAGGATCTCCCTAAATAATAGAGATAGACAAATTTTCTTGGAGACCTTTTATGTAGGGAATTTAATTCCCCACAAAAAAGGTCTCTTCACATTTTTCCCTAAACCCACTCGCTTAAAAGAGCCCTTCAAATTTCAAAAAAAATGCCAATTTTTCTTTTTTTTGTCGTAAAAAAATATTTTCCAGCTTCTTCCTTAGATATCTCTGAAACCTTTAAGTTTATCGGAAAAACCCAAGAATCCTTTTTTGTAGAGAATTCAATTCTCCACAAAAAAGGTCTCTTCGCATTTTCCCCTCAATCTCACCGCCTTTGAAATACTCTTCATTTACACTTTTTTTACTCTTTTTTTCAGCTTTGTGTGACGCAACCTGCACTTGGAGTGGAACTCTTCCATCGCGTACACTAAAGGCAAGTGGCTATTCATCAAAAGTGTTCCTTGGGGGTCTTCAGTGGGACATAACAGAGGCCCTGCTCATCCACACATTCAAGCAATTCGGGCCCATTAAGGTCGACTGGCCCGGAAAAGAGCAGTCAGCAGCTCAGCCAAAGGGATACGCTTACATTATTTTCGAGTCTGAGAAGCAAGTAAAGTCGCTTCTCCAATGCTGCAGATACGTTCACACAAACGGTGGCAGCTACTACTACAAAATATCGTCAAAAAGAATGAAGGGAAAAGACGTGCAGGTGATCCCTTGGGCATTGAATGACAGCAATTACTCGAAATCATCGTCACAAAAATTGGATCCATGCAAAACTGTGTTTGTTGGAGCACTTCATGGCATGCTAACAGCTGAGGGACTTGCTACTATCATGAATGATCTCTTCGAGGATGTTATTTACTGTGGAATTGACACAGACAAACACAAGTATCCAATTGGATCAGCACGTTTGACATTCAGCAGCAGAAGATCTTACAAAAAAGCAGTTGCTGCTGCTTTTATTGAAATTAAAACAGCTAAATTCACGAAAAAAGTGCAAATTGATCCGTATCTTGAGGATTCAGTCTGCTCAGTTTGCTACATACAACAGGGGCCCTATTTCTGTCGTGAACCGGTAATTTTCCCTTTTTTTTTCCTATTTTGCATCATTTAACTAAATTTTTGTTATGGAATTTGCTAAATTTTTTTTGTGCATATTTTATAAGCGAGTGGGTTTAGAAAAAAATATCAAGAGACCTTTTCTTTAGAGAATTAAATTCTCTACACAAAAGATCTCGTGAGCTTTTCTCCTAAATCCAACGGTTTTCGAGATATATATAAAAAAGAAAGTGCGATTTAATTCCTCGACTCATTATCTTCTACTATTTAATTATTAACATAATAGGCATTAATAATAAAACATAAACAAATTAAATTTTATCATCTTGTGAATGATACTTAACATAATTATCAACAAATTAACAACTCTAACATGAATTATTCTCGAAAAAGAAAGAATATTCACAGATTATTCATTAAATAATTCACGTTCGTTGACTCAAAAACAAAAGGGCGTAATTGCTATGCTTATAAATAGCACTTACGCCACTTTGTTCCTCAGCTGACGACATAATTCACAAGCAATTTTAAAAATAATCTCATGTTTTTATCATAAAACTTAATTTAAAACTAAAAACTTTTAATCAGCCGTCTTTTAATAATAATCATTATAAAAAATTTTATTAACACAATGTGTGAAAGGAGTAGATAATTATTTTAAAAGAACTGATTGAAATGTGTTGAGACACAGAATTACGAGATTTGAGAGCCATTTCGCATTAAAGTTGAGCCTTTTTTTTTTAATTTTATTATTTCAATTTACATAAATAATTTCTGCAAAATATTTTAAGGTAACAAATGTGTTGTGCGGGAATTATTCAAGTATTATTTCGTGAATATTTCGAAAATTACGAGATTTACGAAAATTCATCGAGAAACATTTTTCCCTAAATCCACTAATTGCCGAGATAATCGCGAAATTTTGGAAGAAATAATTTTACTTCAATTATGCACTTGAATAAAATCCGCAGCACTTGTATTAATTGTTTAAAATTATTACAAAAGTACTTCTTAATTTTCTTTTTAATTGAAACTTTAAGATTTTCATGTGAGTTCATTCATAAAAAATTTATTAATACAATTAATAGTTTCAGAAAACTTGAAATTCATCAGGAACACGTAATTTTACTGATTACCATGCTTACTTTGATTTTTAGAGAAAACTCGGAAACTGTGAGGTTTAGGAGAAAAGCTCAAGAGACCTTTTTTGTAGAGAATTTCGAGAGCTACAAAAAAGGTCTCTTAACATTTTTTCCTAAATCCACTCGCCTCAAAGATATTCACAAAAAAGAAGATTTTCCACTTTTTTACCCTCAAATTCTTCTTTTTTCATCTTCATTAAATTAATTATATTATAATTTTCTCTTTGCAGATGTGCTTCAGATACTTTTGTCGTCAATGCTGGATCTGGCAGCATCAGATGGAGGCAATGCGTCTTCACAAGCCTCTGACACGTAACTCAAAAGCCACAAAAGTCGTTGGATTAACACCAAATTACAATTACAACGGTTCTGGTAATCGTAGTTCTATCGATGGAATTTAAAGAAAAAAAGAGCAAAACCCTATAAATTCACTTACAAAATCTACACTTTCTCAGAGAAAATGTGCAGAATTTTCCCCTTTTTCCCCCCTTTTTTTCACGAAATTTCCTTGAATTCTCCGGATTTAATGAAATTTTTTCTCAATTTTTCCCTCAAAATCAAGATAATCAGCGATTGATTAAGAAGTAGTCTATTAGACTAGTGTTACTTATTTAATTCCTGCTTTTTTTTTTTTTTTAGTTTGCTTACCGTTCAATTATGGCAAAAAATAAGCATAAAAATCCTGAATCATGTGTGTTAATATGTTAAGAAAAAGAGGAAAACGGATTTTGAAAGGAAAAAAAGACACAAAAATTGTCTAGGAATTATGAGAATTTTTTTTTTTCTTTTTTATTTATTTGCGTTTATTTGGGGGACTGGCTCTCACGGTACCGCACAACACTTTTTTTTTCTTTTTTATTATTTAGGGAAAAATAATATATAAGTATATTATATAAAAATCGTGCTAAATTTGCTAAATGCACTAGATAATTGAGTGTAGAAATTAAAAAAAATAGAGCTAGGAATTTAATAGCTTTTATTAATTAGGAAATATTCATTTTACGTAAATGAGTATGTGGATTCACTGGCAACAAGTCTAGCTGACAATTTATTTAAACTGTTAAACTGTAAAAAAAAAGAGAAACAATCGATTTTTTTTTTTACTACAATTAATTTCAATTGAGTGAATTTTTGGATTTTTTTTCGTCGATATCTTTGAGGCGAGTGAATTTAGGAAAAAAATGTGAAGAGACCTTTTTTGTGGAGAATTTAATTCTCTTCAAAAAAAAAGTCTTTCCCATTTTTTTTTCGATTAATCGAATAGTTTTCAGAGATATTAGGGGAAAAATCGATAAATTCACTTGTCTTATTTCACGATTTTTTTTTTTTTACTAAAATTACAAGGATTTTCGGCGATTCGACAATTTGAGTTAATGTTTACGGTTTTTTATTAAATCTATTAATTATTATTTTCATAAAAAAAAAACACGAGATTGCCGATTTGAGAATTAAACTTGTAAAAAATTGAGAAAAAGACAAAATAAGAAATTAATTGTATTATAAATCATTCAATTAAATCGATTGTTCATTATTATTTTCGAAGTGAAGTGGTAAAAGGGCGTAAGTCATGTGGCACTTTGATGCAACACTTTTTTTTCGAGGAAAAATAATTTATTTCGATGAATTAATAAAAAATTTCCATTTCGATTTTGGATTTCCGTAAGTTTTTGAATAGTATCTCGGAAACTAAGCGAGATACGGAAATTTTTGTAGACAGCTTTTTTGTAGACTGGAAAAAAAGCTACAAAAAAGGTTTCTATGAAAATCGCTGTATCTCACTTAGTTTCCGAGATTTTCAATAAAAAGTGGAATTACAGGTCATTAGGCTGAATTTTACCGCTTCACAAAATCGTTAATTTATTAATGAATTACCAATTTCAATAATTTCATTTATTGTCAGAGTAATTAGGCATTTAATTTCTCAGCGTGAGAACAAGTACAGTAACTGTGTTATTGAGCCAAAAAAAAAAACAGGAAAAAATGGAAAAACCTGTTGAATAATTCGAATTTTTTTCGTATTTAAAAAAGTCTGTGATACGTAAATTTAATGTTTTTCTCGTAATTTAAAACGAGAAAAAGAAAACAAAATTTCCAGTGAAATTTGCGATTCAACACAGACTTATTTCGATTATTGACAGAAAGAGAAGAAAAAAATTGGAGGGAAAGTACAATTCTTATGTGGAATTGTAGTGAATTTCGTTGTGGGAGGTTTTTTTTTTTCTTTTATTTTCATCTTTTTTTTTTCAATTATTTTTTTTTTTCATTGAAATTGAGTTCTCTGTATTTTTGTCCAGAAAAAAAAGAAAATTCACGATATAACTGTAAATGTTGAAGCAAAGAAATCATGTTTCTCCATGAATTTCTTTTTTTTTTCATGAATTTAAAGGAAAAAAAAAAAAATGTTGAATTAAAATTCGTATCTTTGCAAAATAATTAATTTTCTCTCTATTATTTACCTTATTTTTCTATTTTTTAAAAATCCTCCTCCTCATATTTCCTCATTGTTATTTTAAATCGAGCAATATTGTTGGATAATACAAAAAAAAACAGCTTTTATAATTAAATAATGAGTAGTGAAAAAGTAGAATAATGAGTTGAAGAATTATTTTGGAATTGTTTTAAAGGGATCTCGTAAATGGTGAGGTTTGGGAAAAAAAGTCATGAGACCTTTTTTGTAGAGAATTAAATTTCCTGCAAAAAAGGTCTCGTGATAAATCCTCCAGAACCTGATAGTTCCTGAGATAATCGCAGAATAATGGAACCGAAAGAATTTGTTAAATTTAACTAAATTTTTGTTATGGAATTTGCTAAATTTTTTTGTGCATATTTTATAAGCGAGTGGGTTTAGAAAAAAATATCAGGAGACCTTTTTTTTAGAGAATTAAATTCTCTACACAAAAGATCTCGTAAGCTTTTCTCCTAAATCCAATGGTTTTCGAGATATATATAAAAAAGAAAGTGCGATTTAATTCCTCGACTCATTATCTTCTACTATTTAATTATTAACATAATAGGCATTAATAATAAAACATAAACAAATTAAATTTTATCATCTTGTGAATGATGCTTAACATAATTATCAACAAATTAACAACTCTAACATGAATTATTCTCGAAAAAGAAAGAAAATTCACAGATTATTCATTAAATAATTCACGTTCGTTGCCTCTAAAACAAAAGGGCGTAAGTGCTATGCTTATAAATGGCACTTACGCCACTTTGTTCCTCAGCTGACGACATAATTCACAAGCAATTTTAAAAATAATCTCATGTTTTTATCATAAAACTTAATTTAGAACTAAAAACTTTTAATCAGCCGTCTTTTAATAATAATCATCATAAAAAATTTTATTAACACAATGTGTGAAAGGAGTAGGTAATTATTTTAAAAGAACTGATTGAAATGTGTTGAGACACAGAATTACGAGATTTGAGAGCCATTTCGCATTAAAGTTGAGCCTTTTTTTTTTAATTTTATTATTTTAATTTACATAAATAATTTCTGGAAAATATTTTAAGGTAACAAATGTGTTATGCGGGAATTATTCAAGTATTATTTCGTGAATATTTCGAAAATTACGAGATTTACGAAAATTCATCGAGAAACATTTTTCCCTAAATCCACTAATTTCCGAGATAATCGCGAAATTTTGGAAGAAATGATTTTACTTCAATTATGCACTTGAATAAAATTCGCAGCACTTGTATTAATTGTTTAAAATTATTACGAAAGTACTTCATAATTTTCTTTTTAATTGAAACTTTAAGATTTTCATGTGAGTTCATTCATAAAAAAATTTATTAATACAATTAATAGTTCAGAAAACTTGAAATTTCATCAGTAAAAAGTAATTTTACTGATTAACTATGCTTAGAACGAAATAGATGAGCTACATGAGATTTAAAATGTAAAACGTTCAAGTTGTTTATTGAATAATAATCCAATGTTCAATCGTTAACAGTGTTGTAATTTTATTTATGATAAAAAAAAATTGAAAGAAACAATAATTCGATGATTGGTAAGACATCACATTATTTCTTAATATTTTTTCTTATCTTTTTATAATGATAATAATAATAATAATGAAGTGATGTCCTTTTATAATAAAGTAGGACGCAAAAAACCACATTTCTCTCCTCACACCTTATATTTTGCGATTTTATAAGCTATATCTCCTCTATAGCGAATTAAGCGATTAAATTTTTTGGTGTGACGATGGAAAAAAATTCTAACACCCCCCTTCTTGTAACCTCCCCCGAATTTCCAAAACCGAGGACCCCCGAATGTTCTCAGGTATTACACGAAAAAAATTAATGCCTTTATTCGCCATACCGCCGAAGTTATTGAATATTATCTCTTAATTATGGATAAGTCGTTTTTGTCATAAGGCCCAAATTTCTGTGGATATTTTTGACGATATTTTCGTGGCTGGCTTCAATGAAATTATGTATTCATTCATCCTGAAGAGAAAAATAGAATTTAAATTCGAATTACTTCATCTTATCATTCATTTCTCGCCGTGATTGGCTAGATTCACAGTACACAGTCACGTGGTCATTCACTTCGGCTTACTCCGCAACTGTTCGTGCCTATCCCAACCAATCAAAATTCACGGTTCCCCCACTCTCTCGACCATACATCCTTAAGGGCAGAACATATTTCTTCACGTACATCGTAAACAGTATCCAAGAACAACGAGCATTTTGGCTTGTTACTTATGGTTTTTAGAGCTAAAGTCGGTCAATCTGCCTCCTTTGGATCCTATCCTATAGATCGTCAAGTGGCAATGACCATTTCACATCGATTTTGGTATAGGAATGTATTAGAAATAGACTTGTTAGATAATATACTATTTCTTCATTGTAAAAATTCATAACATTTGTTTCTATCAAAGATATCGATCTTTAAGTTCACCAAAATACTTTTCATAGCCTCCAGAAGTCCATGAATTGCATATATTATCAACCAAAAGATGAAAAGTGAGATCATTTGCCATTCATTTATGTAGTTATTGAAAAAAAAAGTCAATTTTGAAGAATGAGTGCTAAAAAATGAACTAAGGCTTCCGAGTGAGCAGCTTATCTATTTTGTTATAAGCTGAGCAAATAATCAATTTTTTTTCTCTGTTGTAGAGCAAATATTATCTTTCGCACAATCGAAGATAGCAGAGGCAAATTGTTTGCCTATTAACATTGATATCAGTCATCCGAATAGAGTGAAAGCCACGTTTTTTCCCTTCCCCTTCTATCATTTCGCAGGCTGGGGACTATAACTTGTAATATCATTACAAATTGAAAAATGAGAATTTATTACTAGCTCGTGAGCCACGTGTAGGAATTTCGTAATTTTTTGCTGCTTTATTTTGGATTAGCTGCGGAACCCGGCGTTGCCCGGGTCGAAATACATCGTACGCTCAATGGTAATAGGATCACACACACTCTAGAATGTTCTCGAACTTTCTGGAACATTCCAAAAGACTCTCAAAACATTCTAGAAGATCCTTGAACCTTCTGGAACACTATAGTATGTTCTGGAACTTTCTGGAACATTCGAAATATCCTTGAACTTTAGCGAACATTCTAGAAAATTCTCGAACCTTCTAGAACATTCTACAATGTTTTTGAACTTCCCCGAATGTTCCAAAATATTATTGAACCTTTTAAAACGTTTTTGAGAATTCTGCAGCCATCTGGAACATTCTAGAAGGTTCCTAAATTAATACCGAGAACATTCTAGAATGTTTAAGATATTCCTCGAATATTCACACATATCTACACTTCATGTCATTCAACACAACCCCGAGTCTATCTCAGCCATACAGTGCGTTGGAGAAGGATAGAAATATCCCAACTGACATTTTTGCCACCCACACCCACCCACTTCTACCCACCGAACCCAAACTCCCTTGTGGGTGGCAGTGGGTGATTATAGAGGAACAGCTGGACAAACCCACAAACACTTTCGCTCATATATATGATAGATTTCCTAACGTATGGTAACAATTTGTTGTATCAATTTATTCGTGATTAACAAATTAATTCATAGGATAAGCTGTTAATTCAAACTTCTGAAAAAAGGCACTCAGATTCTGTAAATGGTCATTAATTCTGTCGAGGCCGAAATATCGAGGATTCGTTGACTTGACTCCGCTTACCACTTCGATATTAAAATAATTTTGTATAATTTTGTTTATTTAGAAAATTAAAAAAAATAGTCTTTGGATAATTCGAATCATCAGAAATATTTTTCAGAATGTGAAATTTTAGGTTCAATTCATAAATTACGAGACAGGAATTTCTTCTCTTTTTATGCTCGGCATGGAATATTATCAGTTGATCCATGCGAAATTTGATGATTTTGGGAAATCAAATAAAGTCATGGTGGGAGTGATTAAGACAACGTGGCGAATTACTATTCCTCCACAGCATAATTGCTGTTAGCTGCTGAAGAAGGGGTACTTTGAGATTCAGGCAAGTATAAATACACTTCCCACTTCAATTGATAATCAGTGTTATCTAATTTACTTCAAATTTGATACTCAGGAGCAAAATGTTCAAGCTATCATTGTTTTTACTTCTCTTTTATATGCATAAGTCATCGTGTTTTTTAGAAGACCTCAATGATATAGGTAAGCATTGAGTCGATGAAACATAATATTGATTTATCAATTTAGACATGATTCATGTCTAAATGATTGTCTAGGGATGTAAAATGACGGTCATTTTGGTAATGGGTCAAGTCAGTCATCAAATGACCATTTTTGATTTCTTTTTAATAATGATATGTTTGATATCATTTTTTCGCATCTTTACGATGTTATCTATTCGGTTCGCTAATTCAAGTTTACATTTTAACGTGAGACAGCTTCTTTTTTTATTATAAATTATTTGTCGATTTTATTATTTTTGAATGCACGTAAAGAAGCTACACCCGACGCGGCCTGGGTCAATGGCTGTCGGGGCTCAAGATTTGACGATGAATTTAATTTTGTTGAGCGCCAGTTAATTTATATAGAATTAACAAAATATGTATTGACAATTTGACTAATTAACTTTAACGATAAACTAAGAAGATTTGGATTCGATTGGGATGACCCGTGAGAAGATTGAATTCCCAAGACAATACAAATAAATAGGCAAAAGAATAGACGAGAAATGCAGAAGAGTACTTACAATATCGTCGAATTTATTTGATTCCCAATTAATTTAAGTGACAGTTTCACAATTTATCTTAATGATTTCCATTCAGTATTATGAATTTTGACTTCGTACAACAATTTTGATTTCACATAAATTCGATAGAAAATTAACTTCAAGACAATTTACAATAAAATTACAAGTGACACCGTTCGCTTACGAAACAGGAGTGTGTGCTCTCTGCCTCACCGGGCGGCTTGAGCCGGTTGTTTTTCGTCAATTGCGTGTTTTCTTTTGTATTCTTAATTTGCCAATAGAAATTGTGATTTTCATTATGGCGCTATTGCCGTTACTTGAACGCTTCATTTCGACAACGAGGGAATTAAGCAAATTATAAATTCTATAATCTTCGTCATCTATGTTATATAGTGGTACTCAATTGTCAAATGACGATGGAAATCGACTCCTTTATTTATCCTGTCACAAACGCGTATTTCTCAAGATTAAAGCGTAAAATCGAGGAAAAAGGCTGTGGCCATTATCCCGATTCTGCTTGAGATTCATCTTCAATCTCCAGAGTCTCTAACAAAATATGAAATTTATTCACATTTAGTTTGACATTCAATTGCCTAGAATAATCAGATTGAAGGTAAAAAAAAATGCAAATTCACTAACTTTAATTCTTTTTTAAATTTCAGATAAACTGGTATGGAATTTGTATTCGACGCTAGATAAGATAATGCTCAATAGTAATACCAGTGTGGAAAGACTCAGTCACATATTCATTGACGGAAATGTGGAGGATGAAGAAATACAAAATCAAATGAATGACATCCTCGAAAAATTTTATGAAATTGAAACACCCATGTATCCTGGAAAACTTAGTGATTCATTGAAATTATTATCAAATGCAGCGATTCAGCATGCGAGTGTAACTAGGCTTGAATTATGTATTCAAAGTATTGACAGTTCTTATAATGAATTCAAGAAATACATGATTAGGAAGATCGGAAACTCTGATGATGCATTGAATAGATTAGCAAGAAAAATTACCACTGACACCCAGGGAACAATAACATTGATACGTAAACTGGTACTTGAAGAAAATCCATCTCTGATGAATCATAAAAATATCATAGAAGCCATTGCTGCTGACGCTCTTGTAAGAAACTTCTGAAAATACTTTCTTCTACTGCTTTTCAAGACATTTAGAATTTCTCTCACTAACGAATTTTGTCTTTCTTTTTTTTTATAGCTTCTACGTGATGAGTTGTGCGATGGTCCGCAACTCATTACAAGTTTCCTAGCTCAGCTGTTGAGAATGGTGCTGATGGCTGAAATGAAAACGAATTTCATGATACTAATTGCTGATACTCACCAATATTGGTGGCGACGTGGTAAATTCTTACTAATTCTTTTATTCCCTTTTTGTCTGTAGTTATAGGAGTGATAGGGACAAAATAGACCTGTGGTCCAGCATGATTCGAGATTTTTGTTAAGACTGAAGGATTCTTCGAAAAAATTTCAAAAAATTCACTAACAATGTCCACATATTGAAGCATTTTCTCATTTTTTTCACAATGTTTTTTACTTCGAAAAAAATCACGATTCATGTCAGCTTGTAGGTGCATTTTGCCCCACTCTCTTCTACGATCATTGTTTCACGTATTTTTCTGTTGAAATAGGATGGCATGAGATGATTTCATCATCTGAAGATAAATCCAAGGAGAATTTCGCAAGATACGTGAATGTATTTGCTCAGAATATGGGTGACACAGAGTCAGTGTATCTTCGAGCTTGTGATCCAGTCAATGGCACTTGGATTCAAGGTATTTATACTTCAATAATTATAAAATCATACTCAGCTTAATCAGAAATCCATTGATAGTATAGATACATTTTTCAATCAATGAATATTTTTAGATAAACATTTTGATGAAGCCGAAGGGACTATTCAGACAACAATTTTCCCACGTAATGGGGAACAGTGTAAGTCTGCCAACTGCAGTGATGTATCGTCTACCAAATCGCAGGAATGTATACTAAAGGAACACAATCAACGAATTAGATGTTCACATACTATTGCTGATTGTTTCGACTTGGATGCAATTGAAACATGTGTATTGGTAAGAAAATTTTAATTATTTGTTGGACAGAATGATTATTTTATTTGCAATAATTAATTAATAACATTATTGGAGCAGAGAAATGGTCCCAAAAAATTTCAATACATGAATTCAACGAAATTAGGTATATTAGGAACAAATTTAGAATGTTCGGGAGATAATAGTTATATTGTTAAATATGAAAGTGCTTGTGCCTGCAACTGTTATGGGGACGATAATAAAATCAGTCTTTCACCTATACAGAGTAGAATTGAATCTAACTGGTGAGTTCATAATTTACAATAATCGATAACTTGAAGATTCAATTTGTATTTTTCGGTTTAAGGGTTATTACTGGTTTACGATTCTTCCGGTATAATAAGATTTTATACATCCAACCAAGAGAGGGACGATTGCAGGCCAATGGTTATATTTCTCGAAACAATCAGAGATGGATACCAGTTCCAAAAGATCCCCAAGTTCAGAGCATTGACAGAGACAACAGAATATTCTTCTTAGATGATTTACATTTACCACCATACCACGTACTAACAGGTACTTCTTATATATCCTTATACGATATTAGAGGAGAGGTTCATATCCATAATTGAAATATATGAATTTCCCACAGTTTCACTTCAATTCATACTAAGTCCACGGAATTTTTTTTTATATATCTCTATCTAATTAGATCTAATTAGGTCTGCAATCATATGTCAGTAGCGATGAAGTCATATCTGTGGAAATATACGAAGATATGCTAATAGATCGGACCAGATCTGATGAGCTCACACAACCCCACAACGGAAGGGCCCAGATCTGAATCACAAATAATTATATACATTTAAATCTTGGCAGATCTGAAAAATTGATAGAATTCGATCTGATGAGATCTGAAAATTCTTTTTTTTCGGACTTTGTGAGATACGAATATATGTAATCAGATATAATTATATAAAAAAAATGTTGCGGGCTGGGCTAATATTCAATTTATTAATGTTATTCGTTTTTGAAGATCACTTTACATCTGTTGTTTCAAAGCTACTTCATTTATATGAAGGAAAAGCTAGATTACTTCATTGGTTATCGCTTATATCATGAGGAATTTATTGTCCATTGTCAATTTTTCTTCAGTTGTTCCATTCTTTATCACCACAGTCTCATTGATATCAAGGCATTATCTCATGGAGAATCTTTTTTTTAAATGTAACTTCATTTTAGGAATAAAATTCAACAAAGCGAACAGAGGCACTGTAACAGGTTTTGCAATTCAGATATTTGGAATACCATTTAATTATAAAAGTGGCAGGTGTCTTCATCTAAGCAATCTTCAGGTGCCAGTGAAAGCTTTAAATGCTGAAGCAGGGTAAGCACAGTTTATTTGTAAGTGTCATTAACTAGAAATATATTGTTTTTCTTTCTTTGAATTCATAGGAAGTCCATTGAATTCCGGAAAGTACCTCCAAATTATGCACATGTGCCTTATACACCAAATCCAGCCGCTTTTCACTACGTATCTCTAGAGAGATCCGAATTATCAGCTGATTTTGGGCAATCAACTCTACCATTCTTTGATATTCTCCCAATAGCAACTAGCCCACCATCCATATTAGGTGGAATAGGAATTTTTTATAAAGGCGCTGATGATTCTGCTGGATTTATATCGCTGAGGGTATTCCCAATCAGATACACAAAGTATCTTTTGGATTACAACCAAAGTGAAGCTAAAAACAAGCAGGAGCCTTATCCCATAGGCATTCTTCGTGAATTTAAACCCTCGTTATTTACTTGATAAAGTCTTTACTATTGAAAAATTATCACGAAGAAGAATATTTAATATGACGCTAATGCAATAGGCATAAGCATCCGAATGGGATTTTTAACTCTTCATTATTCATAAATTTAAAGATGAAAATTAAATATTAATCTTGATATAAAATTAGTTTCAGAAATTATTTCCAGTTCTTCTCGTTATGATATCCAGATGAATATGGTTTTATTCATCAACAAAAATTATCTATTTTCTAATCATGAAATAAGAAATACTAGTGTCTTCAAGAAAAAATTGAAAAAAATTTAAATTTCTGAGAAAAATGATTTTTTTTCAAGCATTTGTATAGATCAATCCTTTGGAAAATCTAAAATATTTAGGATTGGGGAGGCTCATCTAAATCGATCTTTTAAGTTCAATTTGGATGCGATTGAGCAAGATAGTTTCGTTCATATACTCTCTTCATCAAATAATTTTTCGCAAATATCTCAGGAACTGTTGGATCGATTTCGCTGAAATTCAATACCAAAGTTGGCACTCATAAGATGTACAAACCCACCAAATTTTGAGTCTCTAACTCAAGTATTTCTTAAGTTATTGTAATAACATCGTTTTTTCAAATATCACAGTAAGAAAAATATGATAAATAAGTCAAAAATCGGAGCACTCACAACCCCGAGGTTTTAATGTGTGCCTTATCAGTGCACATCTCCTAGCAACCAGATTGTGCATATTTTATTCCCCATTATTATATTTCCACATCGAAGGCTGGAATTCATTTCTAGCTCGTGAGATACGTGTAATTTTTTCTGTGATTATTTCTAGAATTCCCAGAGTGTGGATTTGGAACAAATATCAGTAGTCTTTTCACGTGGATCACGAATTAGAAATAAAATGGAAAATAAAATCATAATATTTTATTAGTGTTGTAGAAAAGAACTTTTCAACTGCGCAATCCATGAATATATTCAAGAGCATTCCAATGATAGAACCGTTACTAATAAGTGATGAAATACAAAAAACTGAATTGATTCGTTTCTTCTCAATTTCCTTCCAATTTGGGAGAATTAGAATAAAGATAGCCATGATGATTTCCACAAATTGACAAGACAATCACTATGATCATCCAAATTTAGTTGATTGTCTCAATTCTTATTAACTCATCCAATTGATAATCAAAAATATTCCAGACTTATTTTAATAAATTTATTCTATTTCTCTTCTTTCCCTTTTTGACGAATATCTCTAAAGATAATCGACGTAAGGCGATTTTGTCTTGATTTTTTTTAAAGTGAAATTCTAGATTGCAATTCATGATCTACGGGGTAGGATTTTTTATTTATTTTATGCTCAACATGAAATATTATCGACTAGTCCATCCGGAATTTGATGCTACCGGAAAAGTAATCGAATTAATGGTCAGAGTGATAAGCACAACGTAAGCTTATATAGGTACCACCTATATAATAGACTTCACACTTCGTTGGTATAATCATTGTTGTCTGATATTTCTTCAAATTCGATACTCACACGAAAAATGCTCAAGCCATCACTGTTTGTGCTTCTCGCCCTTTATATACATAATTCATCGTGTATTGTTGATGATCTCTATGATGCAGGTAAGCATACAAGTGATAGAAAATGACATTCATTCATCAATTCGCACATGAATCGAAAAATCCTCCAAAACTTTACAAAGTAAGTGGTTTGAAGAAATTCCATCATAGGAGACTTTTATTTTCGATAAATCTTGGAGATTGGAGAATCTATCCTTGAAGAATTCTCCAACATTCAATGATTCGAAGAATATTTTTTAAAAAATGCCCATTTTCACATTCATTAATATGTTTCCCTGATTCTTCATCCCCGGAAAAAATATCCTCAAGACGAAAAATCTTCAGACAAAACGTCCTCAGACTAAATATCCCTGAAAAGAACAATATTCTTAGGCAAAATCATTTCAATACGAAGAATACTAACTAATGGTCATCAGGAAATGTGCTTCATTTATATTTCAATGATTTTCAAAACTCCAGCATGAATGACTGATTGTAACTCGAAAAATGTGGATAATAATTCTTCGGAAAGTAGTTGATAGTCATTAATAAGAAATTAGGATTCTCCTTAGAAAACTAGGAACCTCGAAATTTCTGGTTAAATCTCAATTGTTCAAGATAAAACCGAATTTCTTTGTACAAAAGAAAGAGTATTTCTGAGGAGCAGCTTCTCATGGAGGAACTCTCCTCATGAACCCCCCCCCCCCCCCTCCCCCTCCACCCGGCCCCGATATCCATCATATAACACTCAATTAACGAACAGTTCATTGCTGAGGAATCGTCCCTTATAGACGATGGTGCGTTGTTAATAAATTTGATGTGTGGACGTGGATGAGGATATATTTACTCCAGAATAAGGATATTTTGTCTGAGGATATTTTATCTTGAGGATATTTTGTCGAGAATGAAAACTCCCGATACCCATTAATATATATTCATAAATATTTCAATTTTCAGGCAAAATGTTATGGCATTTATATTCGATTCTAAACAAGATAAGTCTGGAAGATAATACAAATGCGGCAAAGTTAGCGGAAATATTTACTCTTGGTAGTGTGAAAAATCAAGAGATAAAAACTCAAATGAATGAGATTTTCAGTAAATTGGATGAAATAGAAGAATCTATAAATCCTGAAAAAATTAGTGATTCATTAAAATTGTCATCATCTTCATTCGTGCTGCGTACGCGTGTGGATGGGCTTCAAGTATTCCTTGATGAGATTGATTTGATTTACAGAGAATTCAAGAAATATATGAAAGGGGAGTATGATAATTCTGAGAATGCGTTGGGAGAATTGGTACAAAGGATTATTGCGGATATTGTGGGAGATATTACATGGTTACAAAAATTGGTCATTGGAGAGAGTATACCTCTATTGAATAATGTAAATATCATAGAGGCCATTTCTGTAGATGCAGCTGTAAGAATCATTTGAAAATATTTTCCTTCAGTGTTTACAATTCAAGTCAGTAGTGATGTAGTGAACGAAGATGAGTCAGCACAAGATTTTTTTTTGTTGAAGATTTAATCGATTTCCTGTCAATAGTTGTTGAAATATTACTGAAGATCTTGTTCTCACTACTTACTTTTTATGTAAAAATTTGAATGCAAACCTAGAAAGTCATGCGTTACTTTCCTTTATAGCGTCGACGTCATGAGTTGTGCGATGGTCCGCAACTGGCTTCAAGTATCCTAGCTCAGCTGTTCAAGATGGTAGTGATGGCTGAGATAAAAACCAATTTCATGTTATCTCTTGCTAATATTTACCAATATGGGAGAAAGCACGATGGTAAATCATCATCAATCAACCCATTTGCTTCCAGTCCGTAGGTATACTATAATCGTTTCATGTATTTTTCTGTTCAAATAGGATGGAATGCGATGAATACATTGGCTGGGGCGGAATTTGAGAGAAATTTCGCACGTTACGTGGCCGTATTTGCTCGGGCTATGAGTACAGCAGATGAACTGTATTTCCGAGCTTGTGATCCTGTCAATGGCATTTGGATTCGAGGTACAGTAGAGCTCCCCTTATGTCAACTCCCCTTGTGTCAACTGCCCCTCTGTGTCAACTTTTTTGATTCCCTTGAGTCAACTTCTCCTCATTTTCTTCATCCCCACTTCCAGTTCGAAGGACTAGTGCGCAACTTATTGCGCACCGATACATCAGTTCATAACCATATTTTGCAAACTGCGCATGCGTCAAGACTCCCAGGTGGGAGATTGAGGAGAAGTTGATACAAGAGAAGTGGCTTGGTCCCGACGAGTTGATACAAGGGGAGTTCTGATGTATATAGATTCCCGGAAACAAAAATTCTGATATAATTATATTTAATTAGATATATTCAGATCTATAAAAGTCAAAACATCCTAAATTTCAGATCTAATCAGATCCAATCATACCAAATTACATATCTGTCAAGATCTAAATATATATAAGCATATCTGATGCAGATCTGGGTCGTTCTGTTCTGGGTTTTTCGAATCTTATCAGATCTGCCGATATCTTTACAGATACGACGTCATATTTACCAACATATGACTGCAGATCTAATTATATCTCATTCTATAACAAATAAAATTTCCTGGGTTTTCCTAATTATAACATCAATTAAGGCAAATGAGAATTCATTGATTACATAGATTTCTCCTAATCTCAATTAAAATTTTCAGATCAAAATTTTTATGAACTTGAGAACACTATTCAGAACACAATCAGTCTCTCTACGATGCAGAGCACAATGGAGTCTAACTGGTGAGTTCATAAATTAAAATAAGCAATAACCTCGAGATTCAATTTATATTTTCGGTTGAAGGGTTATTACCGGTTTCCGATTTGTCCGAAAAAATGGAATTTTACATATTCAACCGAGAGAGGGAAGATTAAAGGCCAATGGTTACATTCTCCCAAGCAACCAGAGATGGATACCTCTACCAAATGATCCTCTGGTTCACACGATTGACAGAGAAAACAGAGTATTCTTCTTAGATGATTTACGTTTACCATCATTCCATGCTTTAACAGGTACTTTTGATATATTCTCACACAATGTTAGAGAATGGGTATGGGGAATCTATTATTTTTCATGGAACTTCATTTCAGGAGTTAGATTCATCAAACAGATCAGAGGAGGTATAACAGGCTTCGCGCTTGAGATATTTGGAGTACCATTCAGTTACAATAGTGGCTATTGTACTTCAAAAGGAGTTTCAGTGAAGAATCCGGATACTACTAGAGGGTAATTGCAATGTAGCGAAAACTGGGGCAAAATAGACCATGAAATCCTCCATCCCAAAACAAAATTCCTGAATCATGTCACCACGAAGGTCTATTTTGCCCCACTTTTCCCTATCCATAATCGTCATTGAATAAATATATGTTCTTCATTTTTCGAATCGTAGGTCGCTTATTAAATTCAAGAAAGTACCTCCAACTCTTGCGCGTGTGCATTATACACCAACTCTATCACGTTCCGGATACGTGTATCTGGAGAGATCAGAATTATCAGCTGATTCTGGACGATCAACTCTGCCATTCTTTGATGCTGTCCCAATAGTACCAAGCCCACCATCAGTATTAGATGGAATTGGGATATTTCATAAAGCCGCTTATGGTTATAGTGGATTTATTTCACTCAAACTATTTGGAATCAGATACAATGCATATCTCTCGGATTTCAGAGTATCATTTAATTCTTCAGAACATCATTGAATGATGTCTGTTTTCCATAGGAATGAAGTTTCATTGAATTAATAATTGATAGCTATCTACTGTTTTACCACTTAATTTTGTAGAAAATTTAATTCTCTACAAAAATAAGTTCATTGACAGTTTCCTCTCAATTTAATGAATTGGTTTAACTTCAATATAACCAATTCGGACTATCATTAAAAAAAAATAGCTAAATTACAAGCAACAATAGACAATAAGTGTAATATTGAATAAACCTGTGTATTAAGTGAAATTTAAAAGAAAAAGAATATATATATATATCTATTACTGGATTTTAAATTTATACGAAAGTGAGTGTAAAATTTTATTCAATTACCCAATCCACGAAAGCTTTCCAAGAGGTAAAAAGGTGTTCAAAAATCAGGGAATACGTAGGTTTTTCGGTAGGTAAGTTAGAGTTGATCGAAAGGACTTAATCACTAATAATTTCAGCTTATCAAAATTATAAATTTTGGACATCACAGGGGTTATTAAAAAAAAATACATCAATTTTGAAAAATGAGTACTAAAAAATGAACTAAGGCTTCCGAGTGAGCAGCTTATCTATTTTTTTCCAAGCTGAGCAAATAATCAATATTTGCCAGCAGAGGGAAAATATTTGCCTATCAACATTGATATCAGTCCTCCGAATAAAGTGAAAGCCACGTGTTTTCCCTTCCCCTTCTATTATTTCGTAGGCTGGGGACTATAACTTGTAATATCATTACACATTGAAAAATGAGAATTTATTGCTAGCTCGTGAGCCACGTGTAGGAATTTCGTAATTTTTTGCTGCTTTATTTTGGATTTCCTCACGTATGGCAACAATTTGTTTCATCAATTTATCCGTGATTAACAAATTAATTCATAGGATAAACTATTGATTCAAATTGCTAAAAAAAAGCACTCAGATTCTGTAAATGATCATTAATTCTGTCAAGGCCAAAATATCGAGGATTCGTTGACCACTTCGCTATTGAAAATTTTTTGTATAATATTGTTTATTTAGGAAATTAGAAAAGAATAGTTTTTGGATAATTCGAATCATCAGATATATTTTTCAGAATGAAAAACTTTAGGTTCAATTCATAAATCAGTAGACAGGAATTTCTTCTATTTTTATTCTCGGCATGGAATATTATCAGTTGATCCGTGTGAAATTTGATAATTTCGGAAAATCAAATAAAGTCATGGAGGGAGTGATTAAGATAACGTGACGAATTACTATTCCTCTACAGCATAACTGCTGCTAGCTGCTGAAGAAGGGGTACTTTGAGATTCGGGCAAGTATATAACACATTTCCCACGTCGCTTGATACTCCGTGTTATCTAACTTACTTCAAATTCGATACTCAAGAGGAAAATGTTCAAGCTATCACTGTTTTTACTTCTCGTCTTTTATATGCATAATTCATCGTGTTTTCTTGAGGATCTCGAAGATGTGGGTAAGCATTGAGTCGATAACACATAATATTGATTTATCAATTTAGACATGATTCATGTCTAAATGATTGTCTAGGGATGTAAAATGACGGTCGTTTTGGTAATGGATCAGGTCAGTCGTCAAATGACTATTTTTGATTTTTTATCAATAATTATATGTTCGATATCATATTTTCGTATCTCCACGATGTGATCTATTTGGTTCGCTAATTTAAGTTGGCATTTTAACGC
Organism: Aleiodes leptofemur; assembly: GCA_963942555.1. Classification (NCBI taxonomy): domain Eukaryota; kingdom Metazoa; phylum Arthropoda; class Insecta; order Hymenoptera; family Braconidae; genus Aleiodes; species Aleiodes leptofemur. Next base: position 1,859,536 of record OZ012623.1, read on the forward strand.
GTATTTCTCAAGATTAGAGCGGAAAATTGGGGGAAAGCCATTATTCCGATTTTCCTTGAGATTCATCGTCAATTTCCAGAGTCTCTAACAAAATATGAAATTCATTGACGTTTAATTCGACATTCAATTACCCAGGAAAAAATGTTCAGATCTGATCAGATCAAATTAGATCTGATCAGATCTGAGAATCGGCACGCTCTGATCAGATCTAATTAGATCAAATTAGATCTGAGTTCCTCAGATCTGATCAGATCCAATTGGATCTGCAAAAAATCCGGAATGAAAATTTTTAATTTTTAGAGAAAATGAAAAATAAATAAAAATCTGAATTCTTCGCTAAAAAAATGAATCAAAATTGAAGTTTTTGAAGAAAAAAAAATCGAAAAAAAAACTGCGCTTCAGCGGGATCGAACCAGGGACCCTAGCAGTACTAGACTATTACCTTAACCATTCAGCTATCATACGATTCCTTGATATAATTTGAAATTTAAATCGTCATAATTGAAGAAAATCAGAAATATTAGAGGAAATAACTTCGGAGGAAAGTCGGAACAGCCCAAATGGAATGCAGAATCATCCGTGGAAATAAATATAAAATTCTATGATAATGAAATGAGCACAGATCTGACACATTGTGGATTTTTTTAAACAGATAAATTTTCATTTAATAAACATTTCAAAAAAAGTCGTATTTATAGTTCTATGAATTTCCTACATGTGCATATTTTTCATTTTTTTTTAATAATGTATCTGTTGAAGAAATTCAAAAAAACTAGGAATTGTCAAATGTCTGCTATTTTCAGTTTTATTAAATTCTACCTTATAAAGTTTTCATCCATCGCCTGATGCATCATAATGTGAATTGGATTGGATTTGATCACATCTGACTAGATCTGATTGGATCAAACTAGATCTGATTAGATCTGATTAGATCTGGTTAGATCTGATGAACCGATATGAATGGACTTGATTAGATCTAGTTAGATCTAATCAGATCTGGTTAGATCTAGTCAGATCTATTCAGATCCAAACAGATCTGATCAGGCATTGATCTGATTAGATCTGATCAGATCTAGTTAGATCTAATCAGATCTGATCAGATCAAATTAGATCTAATCAGATCTGATTTGATCTGATCAGATCTAGACATTTTTTCCGGGGTACTTAACATAATCAGATTAAAGGTAAGAAAAAATGTAAATTCACTAACTTGAATTCTTTTCTAAATTTCAGGTAATATGGTATGGAATTTGTATTCGACGCTAGATAAGATAATGCTCAATAGTAATACCAGTGTGGAAAGACTCAGTCACATATTCATTGACGGAAATGTGGGGGATCAAGAAATAAAAAATCAAATGAATGACATTTTCAAAAAATTTGATGATATTGAAAGATTCATGTATCCTGAAAAACTTAGTGATTCATTAAAATTATTATCAAACACAGCGATCCAGCATGCGGGTGTGACTAGGCTTGAATTATGTATTCAAAGTATTAACAGTTCTTATAATGAATTCAAGAAATACATGAACAGGGAGATAGGAAACTCTGATGATGCGTTGAATAGATTAGTAGGAAAAATTACCGCTGACACCGAGGGAGCAATTACATTGATACGCAAACTGGTTATTGAAGAAAATCTATCTCTAATGAATCATAAAAATATCATAGAAGCCATTGCTGCTGACGCTGTTGTAAGAATCTTCGAACAATACTTTCTTCTACTGCTTTTCAAGGCATTCAGAATTTCTCTCACTAACGAATATTGTCTATCTTCTTTTTATAGCTTCTACGTGATAAGTCGTGCGATGGTCCACAACTCATTACGAGTTTCCTAGCTCAGCTGTTGAGAATGGTGCTGATGGCTGAAATGAAAACGAATTTAGTAGTACTAATTGGTGATATTTACCAATATTTGTGGCACCATGGTAAATCCTTATTAATTCTCCTATTCACTTTTAGTCCGTAGTTATAGGGGAGATCGAGACAAAATGGACCTGTGGTACAAGATGATTCGGGATTTTTTTTAAGAGTCAAGACTTCTTCGAAAAAAATTCACTAACAATATCGACATATTGGAGCATGTTCTCAAAATGTTTCAATTTTTTTCACGAAGTCCTTTACTTTGAAAAGAAATCGTGAATCATGTGAACTTGTAGGTCCATTTTGGCCCACTCTCTTCTACAATCATTGTTTCACATATTTTTCTGTGAAAATAGGATGGCATGAGATGATTGTATTATATGGAGCTCAATTCAAGGAGAATTTCGCAAGTTACGTGAATGTATTTGCTCAGAATATGGGTAATACAGAGTCAGTGTATCTTCGAGCTTGTGATCCAGTCAATGGCACTTGGATTCAAGGTTTTTACATTTCAACGATTAAAACATCATACTCAGCCGAATTAGAAATTCATTAATAGTATAGATATATTTTTCAATCAATGAACATTTTTAGATGAACATTTTGATGAAGCCGAAGAGACTATTCAGACAACAATTTTTCCACGTAATGGAGAACGGTGTAAGTCTGCCAACTGCAGTGATATATCGTCTACCAAATCGCAGGAATGTATATTAAAGGAAAACAATCAACGAATTAGCTGTTCACATACTATTGCTAATTGTTTCGACTTGGGTGCAATTGAAACATGTGTATTGGTAGGAAAATTTCCGTTATTTGTTGGACAGAATAATTATTTTATCTGCAATAATTAATTGATAACATTATTGGAGCAGAGAAATGGTCCCAAAAAATTTCAATACATGAATTCAACGAAATTAGGTATATTAGGAACAAATTTAGAATGTTCGGGAGATAATAGTTATATAGTTAAATATGAAAGTGCTTGTGCCTGCGACTGTTATGGGGATGATAATAAAATCAGTCTCTCTACTATACGAAGCGAAATTGAATCTAACTGGTGAGTTCATAGTTTACAATCATCGATAACCTGAAGATTCAATTTATATTTTCGGTTTAAGGGTTATTACCGGTATACGATTCGTCCGGTATAATAAGATTTTACACATTCAACCAAGAGAAGGAAAATTGGAGGCCAATGGTTATATTTCTCGAAACAATCAGAGATGGATACCTATTCCAGAAGATCCCCAGGTTCAAATCATTGACAAAGACAACAGAATATTCTTCTTAGATGATTTACATTTACCACCATACCACGCACTAACAGGTACTTTTTCATGTATTCTTATACAATATTAGAAGGTAAGTCAGTATCCATAATTGAAATACCTGAGTTTCCTACAATCTCACTTCAATTTATACTAACTTCCTAGAATTTTTGTTTTTTTTTGTATATATCTTTATTTAATTAGATAGAATTAGATCTGCAGTCATATGTCAGTAGCTATGACGTCATATCTGTGGAGATATACGCAGATATGATAGTAGATCGGACCAGATCTGATGGGATCTCAAAACCCTACAACGGAAGGGTCCAGATCTGAATCAGATATAATTATATATATTTAAATCTTGGCAGATCTGTAATCATAAATATATCTAATTAGATATAATTATATCAAAAAAAATTTCGTGAGCTGGGCTAATATCCAATTTATCAATTTCATTCGTTGCTGAAGGCCACTTTACATCTGTTATTTCAAAGCTACTTCATTACATGAAGGAATAGCTAGAGTACTTCATTGGTTATTGTTCATATCACGAGAAATTTATTTTACATTGTCAATTTTTTTTTAGTTGTTTCATTCTCTATCATCACAGTCTCATTGATATCAAGGCATTATCTTATGGAAAATCTTTTTTTTTAATGTAACTTCATTTTAGGAATAAAATTCAACAAAGTAAAGAGAGGAACTGTAACAGGCTTTGCAATTCAGATATTTGGAATACCATTTAATTATCGAAGTGGCAGGTGTCTTCATCTAAGCAATCTTCAGGTGCCAGTAAAAGCTTCAAATATTGAAGCAGGGTAAGCACAGTTTATTTGTAAGTGTCATTAACTAGAAATATATTGTTTTTCTTTTTTTTAATTCATAGGACGTCCATTGAATTCCCGAAAGTACCTCCAAATTATGCACATGTGCCTTATACACCAAATCCAGCCTCTTTTCACTACGTATCTCTAGAGAGATCCGAATTATCAGCTGATTTTGGACAATCAACTCTACCATTCTTTGATATTCTTCCAATAGTAACTAGCCCACCATCCATATTAGGTGGCATAGAGATTTTTCATAAAAGCGCTAATGATTCTGCTGGATTTATTTCACTGAGGGTATTCCCAATCAGATACACAAAGTATCTCTTGGATTTTCAACGCGAAGCTATAAAAAATGGCAGTGTATTTTTTGATCTTCCAGAACATCATTGAATATGTCTGTTTTCCCATGGAAATAAAGTTTTATCAAATTATTAAGTGATAGCTATTGATTATTTTGGGGAATCATCCTTTCAAGGGAGACCGGGGCAAAATAGACCCCTGAAGTGAGATGAATCAGGATTTTTTTGCAAATAAAGATAGTAGAGAATGAATTTTGAGTATTAGCATTGATATCACTCACTCAGTGACGGAAGATATGTACGTGTTGAGGAGTTGAAATCATTTTTTTTGTACAAAGATAACAAAAAATCATAAGACCATTGAAATTTGAAATTCCCCAATTAAAAAAATTGAATTGATTTCATTTTTTTAAATCATCAGACACCTCAGACTAATCATTCGAGTGAGTAGTTTATCTATTTCTTAGCAGGCTGAACAAATAATCTTTTTTTTCGTGTTGAGAAGCAGTTATTACCGTCCGTACTATAAAGATAGCAGACAAAAAATTTTAACCATTAACATTGATATCACTCATTTGAATAAAAAGGAGAACAGAAACTTCGAATACTTTGTTCAATTTAAAAAAAATATTATCCGTCACAAATGACCTCGAATAATATGTACGTCTTGAGGAATTAAAATCATTTTTCATGTACAAAGATAATGAAAAGTTATTTGAATAGTTTTCACATGCCATCATAATTCTATCTCTATATTGAAAAGTGAGAATTCGTTCCTAGCTCGTGATCCACGTGCTAGAATTACACTAAAATACGAATGTACACTAAAATTTTTCATGCAAACCTGTTTTTTACAACAAAAAAATATGGTGAAAATCCAAAATAAAATTTAAAATAAAATTTTGTTAATACGAAGTTTAAAGCAATTTTCAATTTGTAAAGAAATTTCAGAACGATTCACTGTCTATGAATGAAGATATTCAATTTCAAAATGGATGCCTAACGCCGTAAGACACAATGTTTAACCTACAAACCATCACTAGTTTGAGATGAAATATCTTCATATCAAGACGGTAAATGGTTGTAAAATTCCTTTACAAACTGAACAATGCTTTAAATTTTGGGTAAATATGTAGAATAACGGCCTTTCCAAATAAAATTCATTCAAATTAATTCAAATTACCTCAGGAAGGGAGGTGGCGAAAATGATGTAATATATCTTGGTCAAAAATTTGAAGGAAAGTATAGGAACTCGCAATAGCTCAGTGGTCAGAGCACCTGACATGTAATCAGAGGGTCGTGGGTTCAAATCCTGCCTGCGCATTACATATTTTTTCCGAAATTTGATTCTCTTAAAAAATTTATGAATAAAAATTAATTTATTAATAAATTTATTTGTTTAATTTTGTGTTTGCAAAATTCTACGTAATAATATTAGAAAATAATTTTTTTGCATCTTCGGGTTGGTTGGTCTGATCGACAAATTCTGACTTTTCACTCTTTCGATATTTTCATTATGAAAATTAAATGCGAGGGACCACTGGATAGGTAATGATTTCTGTTCAGGGTCCCATCGAGGCAAATCAATTGATTTTCTGCAAAATGAGAACAAACGCACGCTGGAGCTCGCGTGTTTTGAAAACTCATGTCAACCGACTCGAAGTGAGTCGTAAATGAGCGCGCCAAAGGCGACGATTCTTATTGGCCGATGAGAATATGAATTAGCCAATAGAAATGAGAATAAACGGCGGAAACATCTGAAGTAAACTGATGTCATGTACTTTTTATGAAAGGAGGATTCACGTTTTGATAACGCATTTCTGGATTTTTCCATCACCGCTTTTTTTTCAAGTCGTAAAACACGTGCAGAAGATAAAAAGACAATCTCAAATGTGAGGAATTCGACATTGAAGTTTTCATTTAACATTGAGACAAATAAAGACAGTTTTTTTTTTTAAAGAAAAAACGATCGAAATATTCTTTGATTAACAATAAATGAAAAGTAAAAACATGACCAGAAGATTTTTCCCTCGAAATTATTTGCTTTTTTTTTTACTCTTTTCTTCAAGAAAGTATTCTGTACTTCCTTGCCAGGACTCAAAAACCGAAGATATTCCGGAAAATTCACGTATTCTGCTATCCATGCTTCTTTCAAAGAATGGTATGCTTAGCCATCCGATTATAAAAAAAAAGATGCAATAGCGACTTATTGTTTGATTCGTGTGATTTTATTAATTTCAATATCGAATAAAGAATGTTCGGTATAAAAAAACTCGGAGAATTCTATGATAAACTTCAACTTCAAGTTTATCATATTTGAGATTGTCGTTTTATTTTCTACACGTGTTTTACGACTTGCAAAGAATGCAGCGATGAAAATTTTAAAAAATGTGTTCATTTTTTTTTTTCAAAATTGAATCTACCTTGATGAAATTGAAGAAGAAAAAGAACGAGTGTTCGCTAATTTCTCTCGTTATGATATCAGACGTTTCACTTAATCGAAAACTAAGATAGAATAGTGCACTTCTAAAAATAAAATAGATTTTCTTTCCACTGTATAGTTTTACTTTTTTTTAGAGATGTTTTCCGTCTTCTATGCATTATGCATTTTTTAGTTGAACTATTTAAATATACACATGACCTTTCTGTTATAGAAAGGTTTGTGGTATCCGCACAAGAGTGAAATGAGTTTTTATAATTTTTTATATTTAAAAAATTCAACAAATAATCATCTTCTAATTCGAATCGTCAGATATATTTTCCAGAAGGTGAAATTTTAGTTTCAATTCATGAACTACGAGGTGGGAATCTTTTTTTTTATGCTCAGCATAAAATATTATCGATTGTTTCATCCGGAATTCGACGATTTCGGAAAAAAACGAAGTTATGGTCGAAGTGAGTAAGACGGCGTGACGAATTATTGAGATATTAGCCGGTATATAATACACTTCACATGTCGCTTGATATTCAGTGCTGTCTAATTTTCCTTCGAGTTTGATATTCAGAAGAAAAATGTTCAAGCTATCGCTGTTTATAATTTTTGCTCTTCATATACATAATTCATCGTGTTTTCTTGACGACCTCGATCAAGCAGGTAAGCATTGGATCGATAGAACATAATATTAATTTATCAATTCAGACATGAATCGAAAAATTCTACTGATATTATTGAAATGAGTGGTTTAAAGTAGTACCGCCAGTACTCGATTGACCGTTCCAAAAATTCTTAAATTCGGTACATTCGTAGATTATGATGAGATGATCCAGTTGAACTTTCAAAGGCCTACAGAGAACGAGTCAAAAAACATTGACACTTAAAATTTCACGATTTTAACATTGAGCCTTATGGAAAATCGCACATTTTATCATATTTTACAAAGTTTGACCGTTCCGATTTGGATAAAAATAAAGGGAAATGATGAAAAATTATGTATTAAACATTTCAAACTCTTGAGAATGCAGCTTCAGAGCTTATAATAGCAGTAATGAGTGAATAACTATGAAAACTGTACTTTTTACATTTCCTTTCTTTCTCTGACTGCCTCGGGACGCTATCTTGTGTGTAAAAACTACATAAACCAACCGAGACACTATAGCTACCCTGGCAGATCCATCGACTACTATTTGATCGCCATTCGATTGGGGGCTCGACACGCCCTCGACAGGCCAGACATTCGATTGCTGGTCGATAGGCCACTTCATCATCTATAATCGACACGCACTTCAGAAATTTCATTATTAGATCAGTCATCGATTGGGTATATGGATCGACTAACAATCGACTCTATACATAATCAGACGCGGATCGATGAAGCCATTTATCATCCATGATCGAAAAGTGCTCAAATAATGTCCATGGTCGATCGTTAGTCGAGCTGACGTTTCCACCTGGGATCGACCAGCAGTCGACCCAATGTTCAGCTGATCGCTGGTCATCTCGTTATTCATATTACCATCGACTAGTGCTCTTCTTCTTTTTTGGGCCGCGATTGAACGCTGGCTGGTCTTCAGCCTCAAGCTATACAGCCAATAGAACCTCGATTAGTGCTCGACTAGTGATCAAGTGAGCGCACAAGTCTACCCCCCCCCCCCCCCCCCAATCGAGTGATTCGCCAGGGTACTGACTAGAGCAGTATCGGTAGTACTACGTTAAATAAATTACACTAGGAGACTTTAATGCCCGGTCAATTTTCAAGATTGTGATCCCTTGGGGAATTTTCTACATGTGATACTTCAAAAATCTCAAAAAATCATGAAAATTCTCAAATTTATCATGTCTCTAAAATTTTATCATTCATCCATTTATCTAGAAACAATTGTATGTCAATTTTCAGGTCGACTATTGTGGAATGTATATTTAATGTTGGATGAGATAAGTCAAAAAAGTGATACCAATGCGGAAAAATTCCAGCAAATATTTAGTGACGCAACTGTGGGAAATAAACAGATAAAAGATGAAATGCATAAATTGTTCGAAAAATTAGATGAAATTGAAAGTTCCATTCAAAAGTATAATTTTCGAAAAATTAGTGATTCATTACAATTATTATCAGTCAAAGCGATCCAGCGTTCACGTGTGTCTAGGCTCGAATTATGTATTGCAAGTATTGACCGTTCTTATAGAGAATTCGAGAAATATATGAATGGAACCAAGAATTCTTATGTTGCGTTGGATGAATTATTAGGAAGAATTAGTGTGGACATCGAGGGAGACATTACATTGATACGGAAACTGATTATTGAGGAAAATGCATCGAATCAGAAGAATCTCATAAAAGCCATTACTGATGACGCTGTTGTAAGAATTTTTCAAAACATACTTTCCACTTTGGCTTTTTCCGTACGCCGTGCGTGAAGTAGTGACTTTTCGCACGCTACATGTGCGGTCAGTAGCACTTTCCACACGTTGTGTATGAAAAAAACTATCCCTTAGACGTGCGGTAAAGATTTTCAAACTTGTGTGACTACAAAACTCGCTTCAGGCTCGTTTTGCAATCTCACACACGTCAGAAAAGTACTTTACCGCACTTGTTAGGCAATATACTCTTCCAGACAGTGAGAATTTAGTAATATCATTGATGAATTTTTGTTACTACTGAACTTTGTCTTTTATTCAATTAACAGCTTCTACGTGAAAAAATGTGCGGTTATCCGCAACTAATGTCAACTACTCTCGCTCAATTATTAAATATGGTTCTGATAGCTGAATTGAAAACGAATTTGATGTTATTGATCGCTCATATTCATCAATATTGGGAGGAAAATGGTAAGTCTTCATTAATTCATCTATTTACTTTTAGTCCGCCCATACGAAGAAATATGTATTAATTTATATACGACAATATTAGTTACTTGTATATCAGATGAATTAGATATGTCTGACCATATACAGACATTTGGATTATTTATGTGAAGTTTATATATTACAGATATATATGTCACTTATATTATTAATATATTTATTATATATTGAAAAAGTTGCATCACTTCCAATCGGAAGCATATTGCTAAAGTATTAGCAGAAAAAGCCATATCATTTCGAAAACCATACTATTATTCATTTGTTTTCTTTTTTCATCTATAAAGTATTTTATCCTTCTTCGCCAGTACTCAGAAGTCAAAGATATTACTGAAAATTTACGTATTCTGCTATACATGCTTTTTTCATAGAATTATATGCTTAGCCAACCGATCATAGAAAAAAGATGTGTTGCATAATTCGAAATTTTCGTACATATGAATTCGTATGCATATTCCGTCATTATAGAATCATTGTTGCACGAATTTTCCTGTTGAAATAGGATGGCATGAGATGATTTCATTCACTGGACTTCAATTCAGGAAGCATTTTGCAGGTTATGTGAATGTATTTGCTCTGAATATGAATACAACAGATGCCCTGTATTCCCGAGCTTGTGATCCTGTCAATGGCATCTGGACTCGAGGTATCTATATTTTTTGAATTATAACATTAATTGAAGCCAATTAGAATTTATTAATTGAATAGATATCTTCTTATCGCATTGAAAATTTTCAGATAAAAATTTTTTTGAACTTGAAACTATCGAGACGAAAGTATTTCCATATGATCCGGATAAGGCTGAGTCTCCTAGATGCAACGATGCCTGGTTCAATGAACAGAAGAAATACGTATCAATGCAATATGATCCACGAACTACTTGTGAACATACAGTTACTGGTTGCTCTGACCTGGGTGCAATCAAATTTTGTGTATGGGTAAGGAAAATTTCGATAGTCATTTTGAACAGGATAATCATTTTACATGCAATAAATAACTCATAACTTGATTGGAACAGAAAAGTGATCTCAACAGATATCATTATGTGAACTCAACGAAATTAGGTCCATTGGGAACAAATTTCGAATGTTCGGAGGATGAAGGTTCTATAGGTCAGCATAGAGGTGCCTGTGCCTGCGACTGTACTGGAGATGAAAATAAAATCAGTCTTTCTATTATGCAGAGCAAAGTCAGATCTAACTGGTGAGTTCATAAATGGAGCCTAGATGTTGGTGTACGGTTTGATCTAGACTGAAGTTACCTATAGATGAAACACATTTTGAATGGTTATTAATGTCAAACTGACATTTATAAACGTCAAACTGACTTCATAAACGTTAAAGAATTCGTGTTCCCCAATAATCTTAAGAACTGGTTAACACTTGGATATTGTTATCGTGATGAGTTCCCCTAAAATGTCCCCTTTAAGGGTTCTCCTGAAAGTTCCCCTGAAAGTTCCCCTAAGAATTTCTCTGGAAGTTCCCTTAAGAGCTTTCAATGTTCATAAAGTCAGTTTGACGTTCATAAATGTCAGTTTGACATTCATAACCATTTAGAATGTGTTTGATCTAGAGGCAGCTTCAGCCTAGATCAAATCGTACACCAACGTCTCGGCTCTATTTCTAAATTACAGTAACTAATAATCTCAAAACCTGAATCTATAATTTCGGTTGAAGGGTTATCACTGGTTTACGATTATTCCGGCAAAATGGGGTTTTACATATTCAACCAAAAGAGGGAAAATTGGAGGGCAATGGTTACATTTCTCCAAACACCGAGAGATGGATACCAATTCCAAATAATACTATACCTCATACAATTGATGTAGACAGCAGATTATTCTTTTTAGATGATTTACGTTTACCACCATACCATGTATTAACAGGTACTTATCATATATTCTTACACAATATTAGACGCTGGATATGAATAATGTATTTCGATTCATGAAACTTTATTTCAGGAGTAAAATTCAACGAGGTGATGAGAGGACCTGTATCAGGCTTCGCCATTGAGATATTTGGGGTACCATTCGATTATAAAACTGGCAAATGTCTTCCTTCACGCGGCTTGCAACAGTCAGCGAAAGCATTGGATATTGATAAAGGGTAATTATAGTTTATTCATAACTGTATTTAAGCAGAAATAGAATCTTTTTTTTTGTTAAATTCATAGGACAAGCATTGAATTTTCGAAAGTTCCTTCAAATTATGCACGTGTTCCTCATACACCGAATTCAGCAGCTTCCGCATACGTGTTTTTGGAGAGATTAGACTTATCAGCTGATATTGGAAGAGCAACTATACCATTCTTTGATGCTGTTCCAATAGGGACTAGTCCACCATCAATATTAGGTGGAATCGGGATTTTTCATAAAGAAGCTGATGGTTATGCTGGATTTCTATCACTCAGAGTATTTGGAATCGAATACACGCAATATCTTTTGGATTTCCAACATGAAGCTATAGTAAATGGCATTGTAGACTTTGATCATCCGAGACATGATTAAGTATGTTTTGTTTTCTCCATGAAAATAAAATTTTATCAAATTATTACGTAACAGCTAATGACTTTATTTTTGAGAAAATCCTTTTACCACTATTTCCTTTATTGCGAAAATTCTTAACATTGATTGAAGAATAAAGTATATTCCTTTCCATGATGAGCAAATAATTTATTGTCTTCCGTGTCAGAGAAATAACTGTGGGATGTGAGATTATTTGTCATCGATTTATGTGGTTCAAAAAAAATCAATTTTGGAAAATAAGTACTAGAAAATGAACCAAGGCTTTCGAGTAAGCAGCTTACCTATTTTTTCCCGAGCTGAGCAAATACTCGATTTTTTTTCTCTGTTGAGGATCAAAAATCATCTTTCGTACAATCAAAGGTAGCAGAGAAAAAATATTTAACTATTAACATTGATATCAGTCATCCGAATAGAGTGAAAACCACGTGTTTTCCCTTCCCCTTCTATTATTTGGCTGGGGACCATAACTTGTAATATCATTACACATTAAAAAATGAGAATTTATTGCTAGCTCGTGAGCCACGTGGAGGAACTTCGTAATTTTTTGCTGCTTTATTTTGGATTTCCTAACGTATGGCAACAATTTGTAGTATCAATTTATCCGTGATTAACAAACTAATTCATAGGATAAACTTTTACTTCAAATTGCTAAAAAAAAAAAGGCACTCATATTCTGTAAATGGTAATTAATTCTGTCAAGGCCGAAATATCGAGGATTCGTTGACTTAACTCCGTTTACCACTTTACTATTGAAAGAATTTTGTATAATTTTGTTTATTTACAAAATTAAAAAAAAGTAGTCTTTAGATTATTCGAATCATCAGATATATTTTTTAGAATGTGAAATTTTTTGTACAGTTCCTAAATTATGAGACAGAAATTTCTCCTATTTTTATACTCGGCATGGGTTATTATCAGTTGATCCATGCGAAATTTGACGATTTCGCAAGAACAAATAAAGTTATGGTGGGAGTGATTAAGATAACGTGACGAATTACTATTCCTCTAGAGCATAACTGCTGCTAGCTGCTGGAGAAGGGGTCCTTTGAGATTCGGGCAAGTATATAATACACTTGCCACGTCGCTTGATACTCAGTGTTATCTAACTTACTTCAGCTTCGATACTCAGGAGGAAAATGTTCAAGCTATCACAATTTTTACTTCTCATCTTTTATATGCATAATTCATCGTGTCTTCTTCACGACATCAATGATGTAGGTAAGCATTAAGTCGATAAAACATAATATTGATTTATCAATTTAGATATGATTCATGTCTGAGGCCCAGGTGTATAAAGCTCGATTAGCGCTAATCGTCGATTAACTGGGGAACTATTCTCGCGTCTTAGAATATTTCTGATTTTGCTCCCGTCAGAGGGCGATGTGGGTAATACTCAGTCATTTTGCTGGATTTTGATAACACTTGCTCATTTTCCCGCTACATGAGACTAGAATATTGATAGCGGAAAACATGATCTACCCTTGAAATGATTATTTTTATTTGATTTATTGATAATAAAATTTTTTTTCCATTTCGGAGCAATGCTAAGAATCGTATATCAACCATCTTGATTGTTTAGTGAAACATATAGTGTTCGTAAGTTTCATCAGTCCGGTTCAAATCCAGCCGAGATGCCCTCTGACGGGAGCGGAATCGTAAATATATTAAGACACGAGAATAGCTCCCCAAAATCTCTAACAAAATATGAAATTTATTGACCTTTAGTTTGACATTCGATTACTTGAAATAATCAGATCGAAGGTAAAAAAAAATGTTAATTCACTACCTTGAATTCTTTTCCAAATTTCAGGTAACCTAGTATGGAATTTGTATTCGACGCTAGATAAGATGATGCTCAATAGTAATACCAGTGTGGAAAGACTCAGTCACATATTCATTGACGGGAATGTGGGGGATCAAGAAATAAAAAATCAAATGGATGACATCTTCAAAAAATTTGATGATATTGAAAGATTCATGTATCCTGAAAAACTAAGTGATTCATTGAAATTATTATCAAATGCAGCGATCCAGCATGAGAGTATGACTAAGATCGAATTATTTATTCAATGTATTGACAGCTTATATAATGAATTCAAAAAATACATGAATGGGGAGATAGGAAACTCTGATGATGCGTTGAATAGATTAGTAGGAAGAATTACCGCTGACACCGAGGGAGCAATTACATTGATACGCAAACTGGTTCTTGAAAAAAATCCATCTCTAATGGATCATAAAAATATCATAGAAGCCATTGCTGCTGACGCTGTTGTAAAGATCTTCCAACAATACTTTCCTCTACTGCTTTTCAAGACATTTAGAATTTCTCTCACTAACGGATTTTTTCTTTCTTCTTTTTATAGCTTCTACGTGATAAGTTGTGCGATGGTTCACAACTCATTACAAGCTTCCTAGCTCAGTTGTTGCGAATGGTGCTGATCGCTGAACTGAAAATGAATTTAGTAATACTAATTGGTGATACTTACCAATATCGGGGGCAACATGGTGAATCCTTATTAATTCTTCTATTCACTTTTAGTCCGTAGTTTTAAGGGACCTGCGGTACAGAATGATTCGGGATTTTTTTTTTAATTTCAAAAAATTCACTAACAATATCCACATATTGGAGCATCTTCTCAAAATTTTTCAATTTTTTTACAAAGTCCTTTACTTTGAAAAAAAATCACGAATCATGTCAACTTATAGGTGAATTTTGCCCCACTCTCTATAAAAATCATTGTTTCACATATTTTTCTGTTGAAATAGGATGGCATGAGATGATTTTATTCTCTGAAGCTCAATCGAAGGAGCAGTTCGCAAGTTACGTGAATGTATTTGCTCTGAATATGGGTAATACAGAGTCAGTGTATCTTCGAGCTTGTGATCCAGTCAATGGCACTTGGATTCAAGGTATTTATATTTTAATAATCATAACATCATACTCAGTCGAATTAGAAATCCATTGATAGTAGGGATACATTTTTCAATCAATGAACATTTTTAGATAAACATTTTGATGAAGCCGAAGAGACTATTCAGACAACAATTTTTCCACGTAATGGGGAACGGTGTAAGTCTGCCAACTGCAGTGATGTATCGTCTACCAAATCGCAGGAATGTATACTAAAGGAAAATAATCAACGAATTAGATGTTCACATACTATTGCTAATTGTTTCGACTTGGGTGCAATGGAAACATGTGTATTGGTAGGAAAATTTCCATTATTTGTTGGACAGAATAATTATTTTATCTGCAATAATTAATTGATAACATTATTGGAGCAGAGAAATGGTCCCAAAAAATTTCAATACATGAATTCAACGAAATTAGGTATACTAGGAACAAATTTAGAATGTTTGGGAGATAATAGTTATATAGTTGAATATGAAAGTGCTTGTGCCTGCGACTGTTATGGGGATGATAATAAAATCAGTCTCTCGACTATACGAAGCGAAATTGAATCTAACTGGTGAGTTCATAATTTACAATAATCGATAACCTGAAGATTCAATTTATATTTTCGGTTTAAGGGTTATTACCGGTATACGATTCGTCCGGTATAATAAGATTTTACACATTCAACCAAGAGAAGGAAGATTGAAGGACAATGGTTATATTTCTCGAAATAATCAGAGATGGATACCTATTCCAAAAGATCCCCAGGTTCAGAGCATTGACAGAGACAACAGAATATTCTTCTTGGATGATTTACATTTACCACCATACCACGTACTTACAGGTACTTTTTATATATTCTTATACGATATTAGAGGGTAGGTCCACATCCATAATTGAAATATCCGAATTTCCCACAATTTCACTCTAATTCATACTAACTTCCCTGAATTTTTGTTTTTTATATATCTCTATGTAATTTAATAGAATTAGATCTGCAGTCATATGGCAGCAGCTATGACGTCATAACTGTGGAGATATACGCAGATATGCTAGTAGATCGGATCAGATCTGATGAGATCTCACAACCCCACAACAGAAGGGCTCAGATCTGAATCAGATATAATTATATATATTTAAATCTTGGCAGATCTGAAAAATTGATAGAATTGGATCTGATGAGATGTGAAAATTTTTTTTTCAGACTCTGTAAGATATAAATATATCTAATTAACACTGTAAACATTTGATACACTGAAGAAAGACTTTTAGCTTTAGACCTAGTTTTAATTTGATAAAGAGAGAAGTAAAAGGAAGGAAGAGGAATGTGAAGGTAACGGGAACTCCCCTAAACCCGTAAAAGGGAATAAAGGAAATGATTAATATATCTAATTAGACATAATTATATCAAAAAAAAAATTCAATTTATCAATGTTTTTTTTGCTGAACCCTGAATCACTTTGAGATCACTTTGAATCTATTATTTTAAAGCTTCTTCATTTATATGAAGGAATAGCTAGATTACTTCATTGGTTATCGCTTATATCATGAGGAATTTATAGTACATTGTCAATTTTTCTTCAGTTGTTCCATTCTCTATCACCACAGTCCCATTGATATCAAGGCATTATCTCATGGAGAATCTTTTTTTTTAATGTAACTTCATTTTAGGAATAAAATTCAACAAAGTGAAGAGAGGCACTGTAACAGGTTTTGCAATTCAGATATTTGGAATACCATTTAATTATCAAAGTGGCAGGTGTCTTCATCTAAGCAATCTTCAGGTGCCAGTGAAAGCTTCAAATATTGAAGCAGGGTAAGCACAATTTATTTGTAAGTGTCATTAACTAGAAATATATTGTTTTTCTTTCTTTGAATTCATAGGAAGTCCATTGAATTCCCGAAAGTACCTCCAAATTATGCACATGTGCCTTATACACCAAATCCAGCCTCTTTTCACTACGTATCTCTGGAGAGATCCGAATTATCAGCGGATTTTGGACAATCAACTCTACCATTCTTCGATATTCTCCCAATAGTAACTAGCCCACCATCCATATTAGGTGGAATAGGGATTTTTTATAAAGGCACTAATGATTCGGCTGGATTTATTTCGTTGAGGGTATTTCCAATCAGATACACAAAGTATCTCTTGGATTCCAACCAAAGTAGAGCTATAAACGAGCAGGAGCTTCACTCCATCGGCATTCTTCGTGAATTTAAACCCTCGTTGTTTACTTGATAATGTCTTCACTATTAAAAAATTTATCACGAAGAATATTTAATATTATGCCAATGCAATAGATATAAAGCTACCGAATGGAATTTCTAACGCTTCATCTTCATAAATTTAAAAATAAAAAAAAATGATAATTTCGATATAAAATTAGTTTCAGAAATCATTTCCAATTCTTCTCGTTATGATATCCGGATGAATATGGTCTTATTTTTAAACAAAAATTATCTATTTTCTAATGATGAAATAAGAAATACTAGTGTCCTTAGGATAAAACTGATGAAAATTCATATTTCTGAAAAAACTATGTTTTTTAGCATTTGCTAAACATTTGCATAGATGAATCCTTAGGAAAATCTAAAATATTTAGGATTTCTGAGATTCATCTCAATCGATCTTTTGAGCTCAACTTGAATGTAACCACTAAAAAGTGGAAAGTGTGATCATTTGCCGTCGATTTATATAGTTCTGAAAACTGAACATCCATTTTCAAAGTACTGATGATCCATTACAACGTATTTTACAGTACACAGGGGAGCTACTCTCATGTCTTAATATATTTACGACTTCGCTCCCGTCAGAGGGCATCTCGCCTAGATTTGAACCGGACTGATGAAACTTACGAACGCTATGTGTTTCACTAAACAATCAAGATGGTTGAGATACGATTCTTAGCATTGCTCCGAAATGAAAGAATCATTTTATTATCAATAAATCAAATAAAACTAATAATTTCAAGTGTAGATCATGTTTTCCGCTATCAATATTCTAGTACTCATGTAGCGGGGAAATGAGCAAGTGTTATCAAAATCCAGCAAAATGACTGAGTATTACTCACATCGCCCTCTGACGGGAGCAAAATCATAAATATTTTAAGGGCTCAAGCACAATGATAAAACGGTTCGGTTAAAACCTACAAATGACGTCATATGTAGGAACGAAATGGAAATGAAATCGATGCTCGCGCTCTCTGCTTTCAGCTGTTGAAATTTGAATTAGGAAACAATTCCTTACGCATACAAACGGGTACATGTCTAATTAACACAAAACAATTTCAACACGTATACTCAACATTTTCAAATTCAACATATACAAATTCGACACAGGAAAATTCAACATATACAAATTCAACACAGGAAAATTCAACACAAAAAAATTCAACACAGACAAATTCAACGAAGATGGATCCAACACTCACACATCCAACATGAATTCAACCCTCTCAGAATTAGAATAAGTAACAAGATTCTTCCCTAAGTATTTTGTATAAAAAATTAACCCATTACTTGATGAATTTTATATAATATGCATATAATACGATATATCGCATAGAAAAGATGAAGATTTCTCGAGAATTTCCAAACTTGAGATTAAATTGTCATATTTTTTTTTAATCATCTGAAAAGAATTTTAAATATTTTTCCCTAAGATTTTTTGACGATTCCGCAGTTTAGCTCTGCCGACTGAAAATGAGTATTTTGAGTGTTTTCTCCAGAATTTTTCTTGTCTGCCGTGCTCAGTGCGCCTACTCTAGGCTCGCATTTTTTTGCAACATGAGTTGAGTTTTTCACTTCGAATCAAAAAACTTAGTTATTCATTGTGTTCAACAGCTCAGTGAATACAATATTCAAGCTTGAATAAATTTTATTTCATAGTAATATAGAAAAATAATAAATTCAATAGAGAGTAGAGTTAATTGTTTCGATTGAGTGAGAGGGGAGGGGACTTGATGAGATACCTCTCATCAAGTCCCCTCATAGGCATTTTATTTATTGTTTTTTTTTTGGTTCAATCGATTAGGGACTGCCAACAAAAGCTCGTTGTTTTTTAATAAAAATTCAATTAGGATTTTGTCTGCCTACTTCGAAATCTTGCTACCGACCTCTGCTACATCAGAACACATCAATTTAATTTAAAAAATTGGGAATAATCATTAAAATTTTTCATAATATTTGGCAGAGTAAAACTCATGAATCACCGATTTTTCCTTTTCATAAAAAAAAATCATGTCAGAATACATTATGTTGAGGAAAAAAATGTTGAAATAAATCATGTTGAAGAATAAAATGTTGGAATCAACTATGTTGAAAAATAAAATGTTGAGTTTCATGTTGGAATAACCGAATGTCAACATTTACAAATGTTAAATAGACCGGCTCCCATACAAACAATTTTTCACAATTTTCAATTTTCCATGATTTCCAATCACTTCGCAGTATTTAGCTTTATTTTGCACACAATATTTCATTTGTATTCCACGGTAAATAGTCGCCATTAACGCAGTTCAAGTCCACAGTCCCTGTTCAGTCCGGTCTCATGTTCCTACATATGACGTCATTTGTAGGTTTTAACCGAACGGTTTTATCATTGTGCTTTAGCCCTAAGACGCGAGAATAGCTCCCCTGATTCGTTGATTGTGGTCCCCTAAAATTAGGAAATCCTAAAAGTTAGGAAATCCAAAATAAAGCAGCAAGAAACTACGAACTTCCTCCACGTGGCTCACAAGCTAATAATAAATTCTCATTTTTCAATGTGTAATGATATTACAAATGATAGTCCCCCTACCAAATAATAGAAGGGAAAGGGAAACACGTGGTTATCACTTTATTCGAATGACTGATATCAATGTTAATAACCAGATATTTTTACTCTGCTATCTTCGATTGTACGAATGATAATATTTGATCCTCAACAGAGAAAAAAAATTAAGTATTTGCTCAGCTTGAAGAAAAGTAGATAAGCTGCTCGTTCGGAAGCCTTAGTTCATTGTTTGGTACTCATTCTTCAAAATTGATATTTTTTTTTCAAATCACCACATAAATCGACGACAAAGTATCTTTCTCTCACATTCCACAATTATTTTTATTTTACTTCCAACGTTTCTTATTATTCATTACTATGAATAATAAGAAACGTTGGAAGTAAAATAACTAATGAATAATAAGAAACGTTGGAAGTAGAATAAAAATAATTGTGGAATGTGAGAGAAAGATACTTTGTCATTGATTTATGTGGTTATTTGAAAACAAAAATATCAATTTCGAAAAATGCGTACCAAAAGATGAACTAAGGCTTCCGAACGAGCAGCTTATCTATTTTTTTCCAAGCTGAGCAAATACTCGATTTTTTTTCTCTGTTGAGAATCAAATATTATCGTTCGTACAATCAAGGATAGCAGAGGAAAAATATTTGATTATTAACATTGATATCAGTTATTCAAATAAAGTGAAAAACACGTGTTTTCCCTTTCCCTTCTATTATTTCGTAGGGTGGGGACTAGCACTTGTAATATCATTACACATTGAGAAATGAGAATTTATTATTAGCTTGTGAGCCACGTGGAGGAAATTCGTAGTATCTTGCTGCTTTATTTTGGATTTCCTAACGTATGGCAACAATTGGTTGCATCAATTTATTCGTGATTAATAAATTAGTTGATAGGATAAACTATCAATTCAAACTGCTAGAAAAGACACTCAGATTCTGTAAATGATCATTCGTTCTGTCAGGGCTGGAATATCGAGGATTCGTTGACTTAACTCCGTTTACCACTTCGCTATTGAAATGATTTTGTCTAGTTTTGCTTATTTGAAAATTTAAAAGAATAGTCTTTAGATAATGCGAATCATCAGATATATTTTTCAGAATATGAAATTTCAGGTTCAATTCATAAATTACGAGACAGAAAATTCTTCTCTTTTGATGCTCGGAATGGGATATGATCGGTTCATTCATTCGGAATTTGATAATTTCAGAAAAACAAATAAAGTCATGGTGGGAGCGATTAAGGCAACGTGACCAATTACTGTTCCTCTACCGCACGACTGCTGCTAGTTGCTGAAGAAGGGTATATAATACACGTGCCACATCGCTCGATACTCAGTGTTATCTAATTTACTTGAAATTCGAGACTAAGAAGAAATATGTTCAAGTTATCACTCTTTTTACTTTTCGTCTTTTATATGCACGATTCATTATGTTTTTTCGACGACCTCGATGATGTAGGTAAGGTAATTTCGGTCATATATGGGCGTTTGTTCATTCCAGTCTTTCATTTTCTGAACTCTTCAAGTTATAGTGGTTGAAAACTCATATTATAAAAAATATATGTTTGATATCATTTTTCCGCATCTCCACAATATCATCTATTTGGTTCGCTAATTTACATTGACAGTTCAACGCGTATTTTTCAAGATTAGAACAGAAATTTTGCCTACGATTCATCTCCAATTTCCAGAGTCTCTAACAAAACATGAATTTTATTGACGTTTAGTTTGACATTCAATTCTTCAAAATAGTCAGATTGAAGATTTAAAAAATGTAAATTCACTAACTTGAACTCTTTTCCAAATTTCAGCTAAACTAGTATGGAAATTGTATTCGACGCTAGATAAAATAATTCTAAATAGTCATACCAATGCGGAAAGACTCAGTTACATATTCGTTGACGGAAATGTGGAGGATCAAGAGATAAAAAATCAAATGAATGACATTTTCAAAAAACTTGATGGAATCGAAGAACTCATGCATCCTGAAAAACTCAGTGATTCATTGAAATTATTATCAAACACAGCGATCCAGCATGCGGGTGTGACTAGGCTTGAATTATGTATTCAAAGTATTGATAGTTCTTATAATGAATTCAAGGAATACATGAATAGAGAGATCGGAAACTCTGATGATGCGTTGAATAGATTAGCAGGAAGAATTACCGCCGACACCCAGGGAGCAATAACATTGATACGCAAACTGGTTATTGAAGAAAATCCATCTCTAATGAATCATAAAAATATCATAGAAGCCATTGCTGCTGACGCTGTTGTAAGAATCTTCGAACAATACTTTTCTCTACTGCTTTCCAAGACATTCAGAATTTCTCTCACTAACGAATTTTGTCTTTCTTCATTTCATAGCTTCTACGTGATAAGTCGTGCGATGGTCCACAACTCATTACAAGTTTCCTAGCTCAGCTGTTGAGAATGGTGCTGATGGCTGAAATGAAAACGAATTTCATGGTGCTAATTGCTGATACTCTCCAATACTGGCGGCACCGTGGTAAATCCTTACTAATTCTTCTATTCACTTTTACTCCGTAGTTATAGGGGAGATCGGTACACGATGATTCCGGATTTTTTTTTAGAGTGAAGGAATCTTCGTAAAAATTCCAAAAAATTCACTAACAATATCCACATACTAGAGTATGTTCTCAAATTTTTTCAATTTCTTTCACAAAGTTCTTCACTTTGAAAAAAAATCACGAATTATGTGAACTCGTAGGTACATTTTGTCCCACTCTTTTCTACAATCATTGTTTCACATATTTTTCTCTTGAAATAGAATGGCATGAGATGATTTTATTCTCTGAAGCTCGATTCAAGAAGCATTTCGCAAGTTACGTGAATGTATTTGCTCAGAATATGGGTAATACAGAATCAGTATATCTTCGAGCTTGTGATCCAGTCAATGGCACTTGGATTCAAGGTATTCATATTTTAATAATCATAACATAATACTCAACCGAATTAGAAATCCATTGATAGTATAGATATATTTTCTAATCAATGAACATTTTTAGATAAACATTTTGATGAAGCCGAAGAGACTATCCAGACAACAATTTTCCCACGTAATGGGGAACAGTGTGAGTCTGTCAAAAGCAGGGATGTATCGGCTATCAAATCGCAGGAACATATACTGCAGGAACACAAACAACGAGTTAGCTGTTCACATACTATTGATAATTGTTTCGACTTGGGTGCAATTGAAACATGTGTATTGGTAGGAAAATTTCAATTATTTGTTGGACAGAATCATTATTTCATCTGCTATAATTAATTAATAACATTATTGGAGCAGAGAAATGGTCCCAAAAAATTTCAATACATGAATTCAACGAAATTAGGTATATTAGGAACAAATTTAGAATGTTCGGGAGATAATAGTTATATAGTTGAAGATGAAAGTGTTTGTGCCTGCGACTGTTATGGAGATGATAATAAAATCAGTCTCTCACCTATACAAAGCAGAATTGAATCTAACTGGTGAGTTCATAATTTACAATAATCGATAACCTGAAAATTCAATTTGTATTTTTCGGTTTAAGGGTTATTACTGGTTTACGATTCTTCCGGTATAATAAGATTTTATACATCCAACCAAGAGAGGGACGATTGCAGGCCAATGGTTATATTTCTCGAAACAATCAGAGATGGATACCAATTCCAAAAGATCCCCAGGTTCAAAGCATTGACAGAGACAACAGAATATTCTTCTTAGATGATTTACATGTACCACCATACCATGTACTAACAGGTACTTTTTATAGATTCTTATACGATATCAGAGGGTAGACCCATATCCATAATTGAAATATCTGAATTTCCCTTACGGAGAATCCTTTTTTTTTTTAATGGAACTTCATTTTAGGAATAAAATTCAACAGAGTGAACAGAGAAACTGTAACAGGCTTCGCAATTCAGATATTTGGAATACCATTTAATTATAAAAGTGGTAGGTGTTTTTTTCTGAGCCACTTCCAGATGCCAGTGAAAGCCTCAAATATTAAAGCAGGGTAAGCACAGTTTATTTGTTGGTGTAATTAACTAGAAAATTCATTGTTTTTCTTTTTTTAAATCCATAGGACAGCCATTGAATTCCCGAAAGTACCTTCGAATCATGCACATGAGCTTCATACACCAAATACAGCCGCTCTTTCCTACGTATCTCTGGAGAAATCTAAATTATCAGCTGATTTTGGACAATCAACTCTACCATTCTTTGATATTATCCCAATAGTAACTAGCCCACCATCCATATTAGGTGGAATAGGGATTTTTCATAAAGGCGCTCATGATTCTGCTGGATTTATTTCGCTGAGGGTATTCCCAATCAGATACACAAAATATCTCTTGGATTTCCAACATGAAGTTATAGAAAATGGCAGTGTATTTTTTGATCTTCCAGAACATCATTGAATATGTCTGTTTTCTCATGGAAATAAAGTTTTATTAAATTATTAACTGGACAGCTATTGATTATTTTGGAGAATATCCTTCTAAGGCAGACCGGGGCAAAATAGACCTCTGAGGTAAAATGAATTAGGATTCTTCTGCAAATAAAGATAGTAGAGGAAGAATCTAGAGTATTAGCATTGATATCACTCACTTAGTGACTGAAGATATGTACGTGTTGAGAAATTGAAATTATTCTCTTTTTGTACAAAGATAACAAAAAATATAAGACCATTGAAATTCGAAACTCCCTAATTGGAGAAATTGGGTTGATTCAATTTTTTTAAATCATTAGACACCGGAGACACGTCTGCGGAGCAAGATTATCAGTTTCTTTCCATGTTGATCAAATAATCAATTCTTGTCTGCCTTGAAGAGCAAATATTACGTTTCGTACAATGAAGATGGCAAACAAAAAATATTCGATTGCCAGCATTGATATCACTTATCCAAATAAAGTGAAAGATATAAAACTTAAAACACTCTATTTCGTTCTAAAAATCGTTATCTGCTATGAATTATCTTGGATACATGTACATGTTATATAATTGAAATCATTTTCTATGTACAAGGATGATTAGAGAATATTCGAATTTCTGTTACATGGCATCATAATTTCAGTCTCACTTCGAAATAGTCGCCTGTATATAATACACTTGAAACGTCGCGTGATATTCATTGCTGTCTAATTTCTCTTCAACTTCAATACTCGGAAGAAAAATGATCAAGCCATTACTGTTTATGCTTCTCGCCCTTTATGTACATAATTCATCGTGTATTGTTGACGATCTCTTTGATGCAGGTAAGCATTCAACTGATAGAAGATACTGATTTATCAATTCGCACATGAATCGAAAAATTCTCCAAAACTTTTCAAAATAAGTGGTTTGAAGAAATTTCTTCAGGAGACTTTTATTTTCGGTAAATCTTGAATATTGTAGAAATTCTCCTTTGAGGAACTCTTCAACATTCGATCATTCGAAAAATATTTGAAAAATAATGCCTATTTTTTAATTTATTAATATATTCATAAATATTTCAATTTTCAGGTAAAATGGTATGGCATTTATATTTGATGCTAGACAAGTTAAGTCTGGAAAATAATACAAATGCGGCAAAGGTTTCGAAAATATTTACTCTTGGGAGTGTGAAAAATGAAGAGATAAAAACTCAAATGGATGAGATTTTCAGTAAATTGGATAAAATAGAAAAATCTATAAATCCACAAAAAATTAGTGATTCATTAAAATTGCCATCATCTTCATTCATACTGCGTACGCGTGTGATTGGCCTTGAAGAAATGATCGATGATATTCATTATATTTACAAAGAATTCCAGAAATATATGAAAGGAGAGTACGATAACTCTGAGGATGCTTTGGGAGAATTGGTACGAAGGATTATTGCGGATATCCTGGGAGATATTACATGGATACGAAAATTGGTCATTGGAGAGAGTGTACCTCTATTGAATAATATAAATATCATAGAGGCCATTTCTATAGATGCAGCTGTAAAAATCATTTAAAAATTCAAGTCAGTAGTGATGTAGTGAACGAAGATGAGTCAGCACAAGATTTTTTTTTGTTGAAGATTTAATCGATTTCCTGTCAATAGTTGTTGAAATATTAGTGAAGATCTCGTTCTCACTACTGACTTTTTATGTAAAAATTTGAATGCAAACCTAGAAAGTCATGGGTTACTCTCTTTTATAGCGTCGACGTGATGAGTTGTGCGATGGCCCACAACTGACTGCAAGTATCCTAGCTCAGCTGTTCAAAATGATAGTGATAGCTGAAATAAAAACCAATTTCATGTTATCTCTTGCTAATATTCACCAATATGGGAGAGAGCACAATGGTAAGTCATCATGAATTAATGTTGGAGTTATGGGATGGGTTCTTAAATAAAAGCAGAGTAATTTATATTGAATTGAATTATCTCTTTATTCAACGCTCTCTTCTACACACGATGTGCACACTTCGACCGTTCGCACACGTCTGCCTCGTGGGCCTTCGACTCAAGCGCTAGAGCGCTCGTCATACCGACAGATGGCAGCACAGCCATTCCGGGGTCGGCAAAACCTCTAAACCTTACAATTAATCTATTTGGTTCTAGTCTGTAGGTTGCTATAATCTTTTTACACTATTTTTCTGTTGAAATAGGATGGAATACGATGAATTTATTTTCTGAAGCGGAATTTGAGAAAAATTTCGCAAGATACGTGGTTGTATTTGCTCTGGCTATGGATGCAACAGATGAACTGTATTTTCGAGCTTGTGATCCTGTCAATGGCACTTGGATTCGAGGTATCTATATTCCCAGGAACAAAAATTCTGATATAATTATATCTAATTAGATATATTCAGATCTCGAAATGTGCAAAAAAATTCTAAATTTCAGGTCTAATCAGATCCAATTCTACCAAATTACATATCTATCAAGATCTAAATATATATAAGCATATCTGATGCAGATCTGGGTCGTTCCGTTCTGGGTTTTTCGAATCTTATCAGATCTGGCCAGATCTACTAGCATATTTGCCTATATCTT
Organism: Aleiodes leptofemur; assembly: GCA_963942555.1. Taxonomy (NCBI): domain Eukaryota; kingdom Metazoa; phylum Arthropoda; class Insecta; order Hymenoptera; family Braconidae; genus Aleiodes; species Aleiodes leptofemur. Next base: position 1,886,329 of record OZ012623.1, read on the forward strand.
TACAGATACGACGTCATATCTACCGACATATGACTGCAGATCTAATTTTATATCTAATTCCATGTAATTAGATAGAATGAGATCAAATTATATAAAAAATAAGATTTCCCGAGTTTCCCTAATTATAACATCAACTAAGGCTAATAAGAATTCATTAATTGCATAGATTTCTCTAATCTCAATGAAAATTTCCAGATGAAAATTTTTATGAACTTGAGAAGACTATCCAGACAACAATGTTTCGATATGATTCGAAACAGTGTCAGTCTGCCAGCTGCAATGATGTGTGGTTTAATAAACGGGCGAAATGCTTGCCATTGAAATACGATCAACGAATGAGCTGTTCACATACTACTGCTAGTTGTTACGATTTAGGTGCAATTAAATCCTGTGTATTGGTAGGAAACTTTCAATCTTTTGTTGACCAGAATCATTATTTTGGAGGGAATTAATAATTAATGACTTGATCGGAACAGAGAAGTGGTCTCTACAGATTTCAATACGTGAACTCAACGAGATTAGGTGCATTAGGTACAAATTTTACATGTCCGAAAGATAATGGTTATCCAATTGAGGATGGAAGCGGTTTGGACGCTGATTATAGTGCTTGCGCCTGCGACTGTTATGGAAATGATAATAAAATTAGTCTTTCTGTTATGAAGAGCAGAGTGGAATCTAACTGGTGAGTTCATGAATTAGAATAACCATTAACCTTAAGATTCAATTTATATTTTCGGTTGAAGGGTTATTACCGGTTTACGATTCGTTCGAAAAAATGGAATTTTACATATTCAACCGAGAGAGGGAAAATTGAAAGCCAATGGTTACATTCCTCCAAGCAGCCAGAGATGGATACCTATACCAAATGATCCTCTGGTTCATACAATTGACAGAGAGAATGGAGTATTCTTCTTAGATGATTTACGTTTACCATCATTCCATGCTTTAACAGGTACTTTCAATATATTCTTATACAATATTAGAGAATAGGTATGGAGAATCTATTATTTTTCATAGAACTTCATTTTAGGAGTTAGATTCATCAAACAGATCAGAGGAAGTATAACAGGCTTCGCGATTGAGATATTTGGAACACCATTTGGTTATAGTAGTGGCTATTGTACTTCAGAAGAATACTTTGGAATGTCAGTGAAGAAACCGGATAACATTACAGGGTAATTACGATGTAGCGGAAACTGGGGTAAAATAGATCTGTGGATCAAAATAATTTGGGATTTTATTTTTTTATATCAAAATTTCTTCTCAATCTAATGTAAACTCTCGGAGACCTGAAAGGCTACCTTCAACTAGTGGGATTTGGAATTTTTTTACGAGTGAAGGGATCCACAAAGAAATTTGAAAGAATTTATTGACAATTTTACATTTTGGAACATCTTCTCAGATTTTTTCAGGTTTTTTCATAAAGTCCTTCATTCCAAAAAAAATTCCTGCATCATGTTAGCGAGGAGTGAGCGAATAACTCGGAACGACGAATAATTTGAAGCTATTACGAATATTAGATTCTAAATTCAAATATTCGATTAGAAATTCGCATATTCGATTCTAAATTCAAATTTTCGATTCGAAATTTGAATAATCGATTCAAAATTCGAATATTCGAAAGTTTGATCCGAAATTCAATCCTCAATTCGAAAATTCGATTTCACAATTAGGGGTGAGTGAATACCTCTCGACTCGAATCGAATCAAATAGTGAAACTTGATTGGATTTCCGAATCGCATAATGAGATTTTCGAATACTCGATTCGAAAATCAAATATTAAATTTTCAAATCGGATCATTCAATTTGACAATTGAATCGGATTCCACTATTCGATTCGAGTCGAGAGGTATTCGCTCACCCTTAATTCAAAGTTCTCATTTTTAATCCGTCATTAAATGATTCAAGTTCGATTGGAAGATCCAATTCAAGATTTCTAATGTTCCTTGGTTCATTTCGAATCAATTATTCGAATTCCCAATCAAATATACAAATTTAGAATCGAATATTCAAATTCTGAATCAAATATTCATATTTAGAATCGAATTTCCGAATTAAGAATCCAATTTTCGAGTTGAATTGTCGAATATTCGAATTTTAAATCGATTATTTAAATTTCGAATCGAATATTCGAATTTAGGATCGAATTTTCGAATTGAGAATACTTGAATTGCGAATTAAATTTTCGAATACTCGAATTTCGAATCGAATTTTCGAATGTTCGATTTGCGAATCAAATATTCGGAAATCAAACTATTCGATTTGCGAATCAAATATTCGAAAATCGAATCGAATTTCACTATTCGATTCGATTCGAGAGGTATTCGCTCACCCCTAATGTTAGCACAAAGATTCATTTTGCCCAACTTTTCCCTATTCATAACCGTCATTGAATAAAAAGTATGTTCTTCATTTTTCAATTCATAGGCCGGGCATTGAATTCCAAAAAGTACCTCCAACCCATGCAAATGTGCGTTATACACCAAATCAAGCAGCTTCCGAGTACGTGTCTCTGGAGAGATCTGAATTATCAGCTGATTTTGGACAATCAACTCTACCATTCTTTGATGCTGTCCCAATAGTACCAAGTCCACCTTCAATATTAGGTGGAATTGGGATATTTCATAAACGCGCTGATGGTTATAGTGGATTAATTTCACTGCGACTATTTGGAGTCAGATATAAAGCATATCTTTCGGATTTCAGAGTATCATTTAATTCTTCAGAACATCATTGAATATGTCTGTTTTTCATGGGAATGAAGTTTCATTAACTTAATAATTGATAGCTATCTACTGTTTTACCCCTGAATTTTGTAGAAAATTTAATTCTTTACAAAAATGAGTCCATTGAAAGTTTCCCCTCAATTCAATAAAATGGTTCAACTTCAATTGTGCATTTGAATGAGTTCTGCAGCACTTGGATTGATTGTTTGAAATTTTTACAAAAGTACTTCTCAATTTTCTTTTTAATGGAAACTTCAAGATTCTTATGTAAATTCATAAAAATTGATTAATACAATTAATAGTTCAAACAACTTGAAATTCATCAGTAACATGTGATTGTACTGATTACTATGCTTAGATTGGAATAAATGAGATACATGAGATGTAAAATGTACTTATGAGTACTGACCTAAATGTAGTCCATCATATCGAATCTTATAGCATCAAAAATTATTAACGATGTAAAAAAATTAGAATTAAAAAACAAATTATAAAGAAGTCTTTCGAGTGAGCAGTCTATCTATTTTTTCCAGAGTCAGCAAATAATCTACCTTTTTCTGTATCGAGGAGCAAATATTAGCTCTTCTTCAATAGAGATAACAGAGGAAGAATTTTGACTATTAACATTCATATCACTAATCCGAAATAAAATGACAAATCTAGGATTTCGAAGACCTTGTTCTATTTTAGAAATGGATATCTCCTACGAATGACCTTGATGCGTGTTTTTGAAAAATTTGAAATAATTTTTCGTGTACAAAAATCATGATGAATTTTTCGAATCTTCTTCACATGGCATTGTAATTTTATTCCCACTTCGAGATATTCGCCAGTATATAGTACACTTTTCTCGTCGCTTGATATTCATTGCTGTCTAACTTCTCTTCAAATTCTAGACTCAGGAGAAAAATGTTAAAGCCATTACTGTTTACACTTTTCGCCTTTAATATACATGATTCATCGTGTATTGTTGACGATCTTCATGTGGCAGGTAAGCATTCAACCAATAAAAAATCATATTCAATTACCAATTCAGAGATAAATCGTAGAAAAATTCTACAAAAAAATTTCGATATGAGTGGTTCAACGAAATTCCATCAGGAGACTTTCATCATCGATGAATTTTGAAGATTGTAGAAACTATTACTCGAGGAATTTTGTTACATCCAATGATTCGAAAAATATTTTAAAAAAATGCATATTCTCAAATGCATCAAGGGTTAACACTACTTTCGTGTCCGCAAAAAAATGCAAAAATTTAATCATTTTCTTTAAAATATTGGTTAAGGGATCGGATTATTTCAGTGTTTAGTAAACACATATCGAAGTATGTAAAGGAGAATTTGATCGTATTTTTATACAAAATGGCGGCAACAGGGCTACCTGTACCGTCCATTTGGCTACCTATGTTGATACTTATAACCCTAAAATATTGTTAGATCGAAGATAAAAATGATTGATTTCTAAAAAAATCCTAGAGTTGTGTTACCTAATTTATTCATAAATGTTCCAATTTCAGGTAAAATGGTATGGAATTTATATTTGACACTAGATAAGATAAGTCTGGAGAATAATACAAACTTGGCAAAGCTAGAGGAAATATTTACTCTTGGGAAGATAAAAAATCAAGAGATAAAAATTCAAATGGATGAGATTTTCAATAAATTAGATCAAATAGAAGAATCCATGAATACTAAAAAAATTAGTGATTCATTAAACTTATCATCATCTGGATTCATACTGCATACATGTGTGATTGGATTTCAAGAATCTATCGAAGATATTGATTATATTTATAAAGAATTCCAGAAATATATGAAAGAAGAGTACGAGAACTCTGAGGAAGAGTTGGGAAAATTAGCAAGAAGAATTATTGCAGATATTCAGGGAGATATTACATGGATACGAAAATTAGTCATTGGAGAGAGTGTACCTCTATTGAATCATGCAAATATCATTGAGGCCATTTCTGTAAATGCAGTTGTAAGAATCATTTGAAAATATTTTCTTTCAGTGTTAACAATTCAAGGCAGTAGTGATGCGCTGAATGAAGATGAGTACAAAAAAAAATTTTTGTTGAAGATTTAATCAATTTCCTGAGACTAGTTGTTGAAATATTAGTAAAGATGTCGTTTTCACTACTGACTTTTTATTTCAAAATTTGAATGCAAAGCCAGAAACTCATGCGTTGCTTTCCTTCATAGAGTCGATATGATGAGATATGCGATGGTCCGCAATTGACTGCAAGTATGCTAGCTCAGCTATTCAAAATGGTAGTGATAGCCGAAATCAAAACCCATCTTATGCTGCCTCTCGCTAACATTTACCGATATGGACAGAACGATGGTAAATCATCGTCAATTTATCGATTTGCTTTCAGTCCGTAGATATAATATAATCGTTTTACGTATTTTTCTATTAAAATAGGATGGAATGAAATGAATTCATTCTCTAAAGCGGAATTTAAGAAGAATTTTGCAGGTTACGTGTCTGTATTTTCTCTGAATATGAATGGAGCAGATGTCCTGTATTTCCGAGCTTGTGATCCAACCAATGCCAATTGGATTCGAGGTATCTTTACTTTTCTAATTATAACTTCCAATAAAGTATATTAGAATTCATTAATTGCATAGATTTCGTTTTATCTCAATGAAAATTCACAGATAAAAATTTTTATGAACTTGAGAAGACTATCCAGACGACAATTTTTCCACATAATAGGGAACAGTGTCATTCTGCAAGCTGCAGCGATGAACGGTCTACTAAATCGCAAGAATGCATGCCAAGGAACCACGATCAACGAATTGGCTGTTTACATACTATCACTGATTGTTCCGACTTGGGTGCAATTGAAACATGTGTATTGGTAGGAAAATTTCAATTGTTTGTTGAACAGAATCATCATTTTATGCAATTAATGATCCTTAATTCGTTTGAAACAGAGGAATGGTCCCTACAGATTTCAGTACATAAAATCCACGAAATTGGGTACAATAGGGAATAATTTCGAATGTTCGAGAGATAATGGTTATGTATTTGAATATGGAAGTGCTTGTGCCTGCGACTGTTATGGGGATTATAATAAAATCAGTCTTTCTATCATGAAGACCAGAGCAAGCCTCAACCGGTGAGTTCATCAATTACAATAATCAATAATCTCATAATTCAATTTATATTTTGGATTGAAGGGTTATTATCGGTTTACGATTCTTCCGGAAAGAGGGGATTTTATATATTCAACCAAAAGAGGGAACATTGGAGGCTAATGGTCACATTTCTCCAGACAACCAAACATGGTTACCTATTCCAGAAGATGTCGAGGTTAAGACGATTGACAGAACGAACCGTGTATTCTTCTTAGATGATTTACGTTTACCATCATACCACGTTCTAACAGGTACTTTTTATATAATCTTGTACGATACTAGAGAATAGATATGATAAATCTATCATCTATCATGGAACTTCATTTTAGGAGTCAGATTCATCGAACAGACCAGAGGAAATATAACAGGCTTCGCCATCAAGATCTTTGGTAGACAATTTGATTATAAAAGTGGCAAGTGTCTTAAAAAGGAGTCTACGATGTCAGTGAAAGCCCGGAATATTATTACAGGGTAATTACCACTTATTCGTAAACGCCGTTGAGCAGAAATCCATTTCTTCCCCTCTTTTCAATTTATAGGTCACGCATTGAATTCCAGAAGGTTCCTCCGATTTATGCACATATGCGTTATACACCAAATCCATCAGTTTTCGAGTACGTTTCACTGGAAAAATCAGAATTATCAGCTGATTTTGGACAATCGACTCTACCATTCTTTGATGCTGTCCCAATATTACCTAATCCGCCATCAATATTAGGTGGAATTGGGATGTTTCATAAAGGTGCAGATGGTTATAGTGGATTTATTTCACTTAGAGTATTCGGAATCAGATACAAAATATATCTTTCGGATTTCCAACGTAAAGCTATAGCAAATGGCAGTGTGTCATTCAATTCTTCATAACATTATATATGTCTGTTCTTAATGGAAATAAATTTTCATCGGATTCGGAAATGATGGCTATTGACTGTTTTACCCTTTCACCCCTCTATTGATTCGTTCATTGAACAATTCATGATAGGAAATAATGCATTCCTCTTCAAATCCACTCATTTTCGAGATAATCGTGGAATTTCAGATAAAATAGTCTCACTTCAAAATTGTAGTTGATTAAAACTCCAAAATTTTGATATGAATTCATAAAAATTTATTAACGCAATTAATAGTTCCGAAAACTCAGAAATTCATCAGGAACACATAATTTTACTGATGACTATGCTTAGATCGAAATAGATGAGTTACATGAGATTCAAAATGTAGTTTCTAAGTTGTTTATTGAAAAATAATTCAATGTTCAATCATTAACTGTGTTGTGATTTCATTCGTGACAAAAATTGAAAGAAACCATAATTCCATGATTGATGAAACATTACATTATCACATTATAATAATTAAAAAAATACTTTCGTTCCCGCAACCCAATTAAAATAAAACCGACTGCTGCAATTCAGGTACATTTTTTTACCGCAATACGTTTGCTCAGTGATTGATACAGTCCAATAAGCGAAGACAGCGTTCCAAGAGCTCCAATTTGCCAAGTGCTCAATTTTCCACCCCACAAAGTCCCTGGCGGTAGATAACTTATGGCATAAGTCAGATCGAGCAGCATTCTTCCACAGGTTATTACTTCAGCGTTCATTTTTGCATCTGCAGTCCTTGACGCGGTCCTTAAAATGAACACAAATGAAAAACCATTTCAATACTGAAATGATTTTGTATAATTTTTTTTTTATTTAAACCTAAAAAAAAAAGTGTTCGGATAATTTAAATCAGATATATTCTTCAATTCGTGAACCATGATGTGGAAATCTTTTATTTTATTAGTATGTTAACATAAGATATAGACTAATCCATTCGGAATTTGACGGTTTCGGAAGAACAAGTGAACTCATGGTGGGAGTAATAAAGTCAGTATATAAGAGGCGGTAGCTAAAATAGAATATTCATTATTATTTGATTTTCCTTCAAATTTTATAGTAGACTAGAAAGAAAAATGTTCAAGCTATCACTGTTTCTACTTCTCGCTCTTTATATACATAGTTCATCGTGTATTGTTGACGATCTCTATGACGCAGGTAAGCATTCAGTGAAGAAGATAACGTTAATTCATTAATTAAGACTAGAAATGTGAAATGACGGTCAATTTTGAAATTGGTCAGGTCAGTCGTTAACTGACCGTTTTGTGGCCATTTCTGACTTGACCGCAAATTTCGTTGAAAATTTATCGTCAAAAATTCAAATGGTCAGTCAGGGGAAATGAATGTCAAAATCCATCTATATAGATGAAAAATGACCGTCAATTTTATTTTTGGTCATTTTTATGATTTTTTAAAATTCAATGCAAATACTCATAGAAATCATTTATTTCCAAAAGTCGTGAAGTATTTCTCATTTTTGGTGAAATATCTGCGATGAAAATACCCACTTCAAGAATAAAGAATCAAAATCGATATTGAAATCCAACTATTAGATGGAAAATGACCATCAATTTGTTCTTGGGTCATTTTTTTGTCATTTTTAGTGGAATCATATATTTTTAATGAGGAAATAGTCTATGGTCTATTTAGATGGCATTTGACCGTCAAAACTATGTTCGGTCAATTTTCTGACCCACGATTTGATCATTATTTTTCGAACAAAATTGTCAGATATGGCCAATTGGTCACTGACGGTCAATTGACTGTCACTTTTTTGGCTCCCATCCCCAATTAAGGATGTTAGGGCGAGGTGGTCGGACATAACCTTAATTTTTTGAATAAAATTGTAAATAACTTCGTATACACAATAAAGTTCTAAAAATCATTTTCTCCATGTTTGAAGAATGTAATGAGGAACAAAATAAGCCGTAGAAACAAAAAATCGATTGAAAATTGAAAAATTGGCTGCATTTTTTACATATCTCAAATTTCTCAAGATTCAAAAAATGTAAAAAATGCAGCCAATTTTTCAATTTTCAATCAATTTTTTGTTTCTATGGCTTATTTTGTTCCTCATTACATTCTTCAAACATGGAGAAAATGATTTTTAGAACTTTATTGTGTATACGAAGTTATTTACAATTTTATACAAAAAATTAAGGTTATGTCCGACCACCTCGCCCTAACATCCTTAAGACATAAATCAGAAAATTCTGAAAAAAAGTTTAAATACATATTCTCAAGTTCACTAATTGATTCATAAATGTTTCCATTTTCAGGCAATATGGTATGGAATTTATATCTGATGTTAGACAAGATTAGTCTAGAATACGATACGAGCGCGACACAGCGAGAAGAAATATTTTCTCTTGGAAAGGTGAAAAATCAAGAGATAAAAATTCAAATGAATAAAATCTTCGATAAATTGGATAAAATAGAAGAATCCATGAATACTAAAAAAATTAGTGATTCATTTGGATTATCATCATCTTCACTCATACTGTATGCGTGTATGCATCAGCTTCAAAAAACTATCGAAGAGATTGATGATATTCATGAGGAATTCAGGAAATATATGAAAGAAGAGGGCGATAACTCTAAGAATGAATTGGAACACTTATTTCAAAAAATTGAGCACACCAAAATACGTATTATATGGATACGACAATGGGTCATTGAAAGAAGTGTATCTTCCACGGACTGCAAAGATATCATAACGACCATTTCTGTAAATGCAGTTGTAAGAATCATTTGAAAATATTTTCCTCCAGTGTTAACAATTTGAGGCAGTAGTGATGTATTGAACGAAGATGAATCAGTACAAGATTTTTTATTTGTAGAAGATTTAATGAGCTTCTTGAGAGTAGTTGTCGAAATATTTGTGAAAATCTTGTTCTCACTATTGATTTTTTATTTAAAAATTTGGAGGCAAAAGCAGATAACTCATGCTTTACATTCTTTCATAGCATCGACATGATGAGCTATGCTCTAATCCACAACTGACTACAAGTGTCCTAGCTCGGCTATTCAGGATGGTAGTGATAGCTGAAATAAAAGCTAATTTCATGCTGTCTCTTGCTAATATTTACAATGGTAAGAACAATGATAAATCATCGTCAATTTTTCCGTTTGCTCTCAGTCCGTAGATATACAATGATCGCTTTACATATTTCTCTGTAGAAATAGAATGGAGTGAGAAGAATTCATTATCTAAAGTCGAATTCAAGAAGAATTTTGCAAGTTATGTGGCTGTATTTGCTATGAATATAAATGCAACAGATGAACTGTATTTTCGAGCTTGTGATCCTGCCGATGGCATTTGGAGACGAAGTATCTATATTTTCCTAATTATAACATCAACTAAAGCAAATCAGAATTCATAATTGCAAAGATTTTTTAGTAACCTCAATGAAAATTCTCAGATAAACATTTTTATGAACTTGAGGGGGCTATTCAGACAACAATTTTCAATTATCATTGGGCAGCGTGTAAGTACAGGAGCTGCAATGATGTATGGTCTGATCGATGGGAAAAATGCTTACCGACTAAATACGACGAACGAACTAGCTGTTCACATACAACTGGTAATTGTCAGTATTTGGGTGCAATCGAAACATGTGTATTGGTAATTAAATCTCAATCTTTCGTTGAATACGATAATCATTTTACATGGTGACACATCAATTCATCATTTGACATTTCATCCCCAATATTCATCCCAAAATATTTCATCCCTTCGACTTTTCATCTTGAAAAAATTCATACCTTGACTTCTAATCCCGAACAATTTCATCCATTCCATTTTTCATATTTATTTGAATTTTTTGCTCTCATTGAGGATATCATCCATATCGATGATGGATAGAGATGTATTCTGTTGATAAATTGCCGGCTGTTTATGAGTCATTATGATGGTAATAATGACCATTCAAATTTCCAAACAACGGAGAATTGAGAAGTTATTTGGTGGGTGTCTGTTATTATTTGAGCCTTAGCATACTGTTTATCTTAAAAATGGTCTTCAAATTATTGAAAAGGTAACGTGATAGTTTGCTGCTTATGAGACATGGTTATATTCATTCTATTCATCGAGAAAGTGAAAAAACAATCATGTAGCGGTGTATTCAATATCAAAAACATTCTTATCGTGCTCGAATTCAAACTGATTTAATATGTAACATGGAAAATCAAATTTTAAAATGTAATATGTATTTTTTTTTTCAAAACGCGAAACTTGATAGAGAATTGTAGAATAATTGAAGATTATTTTGGAATAAACACTGAATATAGAATTGTAAAATCAAAATTTCACTGATATGGATCCATCGGTATGGATTACATCGGTATGGATTACATCGGGATGTATTGTCTGGGGATGAAGTAGAATTAGGATGAATTGGTTGGGATGAGTTGTCGGGCAATCATTTTACATGCAGTTAATAATTATCAACTTAATTGAAACAGGCAAGTGGTCCCCACAAATTCCAGTACATGAAGTCAACGAAATTAGGTGACTTAGGAAGAAATTTCACATGTCCGAAGGATAATGGTTATATATATATAGATGGAAAAGGTTGGGACTTTATTTATGGTGCTTGTGCCTGCGACTGTTATAGGGATGATAATAAAATCAGCCTCTCTATTATGGAGAGCAGCGTAGAATCCAACTGGTAAGTTCATAAATTACAATAATCAATAACCTCAAGATTCAAATTTATTTTTTTGTTTGAAGGGTTATTACCGGTTTACGATTCGTCCGGAAAAATGGGATTTTACATATTCAACCAAGAGAGGGAAAATTGAAGGCCAATGGTTACATTTCTCCAAACAGCCAGAGGTGGATACCTATTCCAAGAAATCCACGAGTTCATACGATCAGCAAAAATAGCAGAGTATTTATCTTAGATGATTTACGTTTACCATCATACCACATTTTAACAGGTACTTTTTATATATTCTTATTTTATATTAGAGGATGGCTATGGGGTGTCTATTGTTTTTCATGAAACTTCATTTTAGGAGTAAAATTCAACAAAGTCATCAGCAGAGGTGTAACATGTTTTGCCATTGAGATATTTGGAGTACCATATGATGAAGAGAGTGGCACGTGTCTTCGTAAAGACATTTTCGGGGTGTCAGTGGAAGCCTCGGATATTAATACAGGGTAATTGCAGTTTATTCGTTAACGTTATCAAACAGAAATATATTCTTCTCCTTTTTTCAATGCATAGGTCGCCCATTGAATTCCAGAAAGTACCTCCAACTCATGCACATGTGCCTTATACACCAACTCTATCACCTTCCGGATACGTGTCTCTGGAGAGATCAGAATTTTCAGCTGATTTTGGACAATCGACACTACCATTCTTTGATGCTGTTTCAATAGCACCTAATCCACCATCAGTATTAGGTGGAGTTGGGATTTTCCATAAAGGTGCTGATGGCTATGCTGGATTTATCTCACTTAGAGTATTTGGAATTAGATACGAAACATATTTTTCTGATTTTCAAGATGAAAGTATAGCAAATGGTAGTGTGCTATTTACTTCTTCAGACCATAATTGAAAATGTACGTTTTTCCATGGAAATAAAGTTTTATCGAATTAATAACTAGTGGATATTAACAGTTTCACCCCTTCATTCCTAAATTCATTCGTTCATCGAATAAAGTTATCAATTCGTCATATTAAAATAAAAATGAAAAAAAAAATCGTTATATTCATCATAAATTTTTCATGACAAATCTATGAGTCTTCTTCAAAACGATTCGAATAATGGAATTGTATGAAAAAATTATCGTAATTTTGAGAATTAATTTTAACACATATTTCCCACTTTTCCTTAATTTTAATTTTTTTAAAATGTTTTTTTTCTTACGGATTGCTGCTCCAAACGAGACTCTTGTGCCTCGACAGGTTATTGTACCTCCTTATAGATCTGTAAACATTTCCAATAATTCATAAAGTGGATTTTGAGTTAAAAATTGAAGGAACTGATTGATAATCTTACTTGATGAGTGAAAGGTAGAGAGAAACAATCCAGAACCATGTTGATGTATTGTCCCATTTATCAACATCTACAGCTATTAATTTGTGTTCTCCAGCCCAGGCAATTGTCTCGACAGGTGAATAAATGACATCAATGACTATCTGCAGGATCTCCAACCATTTCAGCATCCGATCTGACTCCTAAAAGTCAATTCAAAAAAATATAATTTCCAACTTTCATCACTTTATTAAGTTTATCCTTGCAATATCTCGGAAACTAAGCAAGATAGCGAAATTTTCGAAGAAACCTTTTTTGTAGAACGGAAAAAGACCTACAAAAAAGGTTTTCATGAAAATGTCGTATCTCGTTTGAATTCCGAGACACTCTAAGAAAACTGATTCCGAATGATTTAGGATCCTCGGTTTTCGTTCGATGCCTCAAAAACTAAGCGAGATACGAGAATTTTAGTAGAGACCTTTTTTATGCATCTTTTTTCGCTTCAAAAAAAAGGTTTCTACGAAAAATTCCATATTTCCTCAAGTTTCCGGGGATTTTTTAAGGAAACTAAATGAGTCCTCTTACCTGCTTTCCTGAACCATATGTTAGAGCATAATGCAGTGTAGGTATGTCGTCCAATAACCGCAACATAACCCTACACCCACTCATCTGGCTGCCAAAGTACTTAAGCTTATTGGCAGTTTCATTGGACTTAGGAAAAACAGTTGCCAATTTGGCAGCGTAAGACAAAGTTCTTAAGAACTTATCGCGTCCCTCATATGTTTCTAGGTACTCTGACAATAACTCCATTATTTACTTCATTAAATTGTTTATTGGAGGTCCTGTGGTCCACTGCACTGATCACCTCACTTAGAACTGCGTCATTGGTCCACTAGAATTGACCAAAACTAAGTTATTTTCGAGGTTAAGGTGGTGTTTCAGGGAACTCGAGTAGGGTTAAGGATGTTAGGGCGAGGTGATCGGACATAACCTTAATTTTTTGTATAAAATTGTAAATAACTTCGTATACACAATAAAGTTCTAAAAATAATTTTCTCCATGTTTGAAGAATGTAATGAGGAACAAAATAAGCCGTAGAAACAAAAAATTGATTGAAAATTGAAAGATTGGCTGCATTTTTTACATTTTTTGAATCTTGAGAAATTTGAGATATGTAAAAAATGCAGCCAATTTTTCAATTTTCAATCAATTTTTTGTTTCTACGGCTTATTTTGTTCCTCATTACATTCTTCAAACATGGAAAAAATGATTTTTAGAATTTTATTGTGTATACGAAGTTGTTTACAATTTTATACAAAAAATTAAGGTTATGTCCGACCATCTCGCCCTAACATCCTTAAACCCTTATTTTTTTGATGCGGCATCGAAGATTATATTTTTTTACGATTTTCTGAATTTTTTCATAATTTTTGACCGTGCAGTTTATGAGATATGAAGTATGATGAAATTGAATGAGAATGAATTATTATGAAACGACCTAAATCGGACGGAAATAACGAAATTACTAGAAAACCGCAGGGTTGATCCATTATTTAAAAACAATTGGCGGAAAGAACAGCATTTTAACTCAATAATAGAAGAAAAAAATACTTAATTCACCGTATAGTTATTGAGAAATTTTAATTAGAAGGTAGTCATAACTATTTGCCTCTCTCTCTGCCTCATGCATGTGATAGGAGATTGATGTAAAAAAAATTCGAGAAAAAAAAATTATATTCACAAGCTGAAAATATGACTTTCGAATAGTTTAATCACTTTTTCGGGTAAATTAAAGCACTTTTTCCTCGAATTATCAGTAATTGATTGGAAACAAACCTACAAATCCTCATTTTTTTCCTGTTTTATCGACTGTACGATGGGATACTACCTTAAACAATTGAAAGAGCCGGAAAAAACGTCAATTGTGCCGGATTTTTCAGACGTTTTGAAGAGAAATTTGATCTTTTTTCATCGAAAATGTTGCGAATCTTCAGGAATTTGATGCAAAATGAAGCACGAAAAAGTTGCGAGCTCTTCTCCAAAACATATCAGTGGAATTGTCAAAGGAATTTTGCGAGAGGAGTTGAAACTGAATGTGAGGTAAAAAAATGAGTCAATTTTTTTTACCAAAAAGGAACGTATCGTCATTTTTTTCCTATTGCTTTGAATATCTCGGAAATTAAGAAAGATAGGAGAATTTCTAAGGAGACCTTTTTTGTAGAAAATTTCAAGAGCTACGAAAAAGATTTCTATGAATATTCCTCTATCTTGCTTGATTTCCGAAATATTAAAGAAAAAAAAACACAATTTTCTCAATTTCTTCAATTTTAACTCAATTTTCCATTATTCAAAAACATCTCGGAAACTGAGCGAGATAGCGAAATTTCTGCAGACACCCTTATTGTAGACAATTTCAAGAGCTACGAGAAAGGTATTGTATAAAAATATCCCCATCTCGCTTAGTTTCCATGATATCCCGCAAAACCTAAAGTATCCCCAAATTGAACTTCAAAAAGTAATCATTTTTTCTTAAATAAAATAAGGAAGTGGATAATAGTATTGCTTTCCAACTGATATAGCTTTTTCTGCTAATACTTTAGCAATACGCTTCCGAATGGAAGTGATACAACTTTTTTTCAAACCATCATCAAAATATCAAATTTTGCTAATTCAATTCCCGTAAAAACTCTTTCTCCTTTTTTTTTCACTTTCTTTTTTAGTTTTTTCGTGATAATTTCACGTTATAATCACGTTTTTAAAGGGCATCCGGAAACTAAGCGAGATAGCGTGATTTTTGTGGAGACCTTTTTTGTAGCTCTTGAAATTTTCTAGAAAAAAAGTTTCTACAAAAAATGCGCTATCTCGCTTAGTTTCCGAATGCCCTTCGGAAAATAAAAGATATAGCTTTTTCTGCTGATACTTTGGCAATATGCTTCCAAATGGAAGTGATACAACTTTTTTCAAACCATCATCAAAATATCAAATTTTGAAAAATTCATTAAAACGTCAATAACTCGAGAACTAATCATGCAAATAAGCTCAAAATTTACAGGCATCTAACTGATACAATTCTCGAGATAATATATGAGTATAAATAACATCAGTTGAATAGTTTCCAGAAATTCCATTAAAAACTGATTTTCGAAAATTGGAAATATCTCAAAAAGTACCGATCGGATTCTCTCCAAATAAAGCTTAAAAAATAGAGTTTGTCGAGAGGAAGCTTTCCACAAAATATGAAATTTTCCTATAAAACCAGTATCTTCTATTAAAAAAATTACAATCGAAAATTCTGATGATTACATAGCTTCCATTCGGAAGCAAAAAACAATGAAATTCAACTAAAATCTCTAATTTCATCAGCCAAAAGTCTTCACGACTCGAATAGCAGTTCCCACAGACTACAGCTACGTCTTGAAGTTCATGTGCGACAGTTACTTCAAGTATGAGCCAACAATGGTGAACATTGGTCTAGCAAATGAGGATCCATCGCCTGTATTGACTGATTTGATGTACAAAAACATACAAACAGGACTAACTATAATCACATTAAATGAAGAAGGCTGCATTGTTGGAGCAGCAGTTAACACCAGAATGTCCTGGTGGATCCCGAAACAACTTAGGGAAACTGCAAATTGCGTCGAAGACAAGGATGTCGCAAATCTTTTGAGGTTTTTTGCTAAAATAGCAGATGCCCCAAATTTGTGGAAAACTTATAACATCAATCAAATCTTTGAATGTTCATGTGTAGCAGTGGATCAAAAGCATCAGGGAGCTGGTATTGCTACGAAGCTCATCCAGGACAGTTGGATGCTTGCGCGAGACTGCGGCTTTCGATTATTTCGAATTGATTGCAGTAGCAAGTACGTTTAGGGGAAGGTGGGGTAAAACGGACACTTGTTGATTTTGGTATTTTATACTATGAAATTTGCTCAAAATGGATGGAAATATTGAAGATAGGTTTTTTTGGATGATTCCATTGGAAAGATGAGAAAATTTGCCATGAAAATCATATGTCGAAATTTTTTTTTTTGAATTTTTCAAAAATTCTATTTTTCAAGCAAGATTTGAAGGTGAAACTCTTCTGTTTTTGAAAAATTTCAGGTTTTCGAGAATATCTTGGGTTCTATTGGTCGGAGCGACCTGGGGTTGATCTTAAATGAAAGGTGAGCTCATTTCCCATCGATCTATGGGGTTGTAAAAGAAAAATTGCAATTTTTTCAAGTACTTATAGGGCAAAAACTGATTTTTCAGAAAATGGCCTATAAGTATTTGAAAAATTGATGAAAAAAAAATTTAAATCACCTAAATCGATGAGAAATGAGCTCACCTTTCATTTAAGAATAAGCCCAGGTCGCTACAACCAACAGAACCGGAGATATCGCCGAAAAAGTGAATTTTTTCGATTTCCAAAAAGGAAACACCTTCAAAAGTTGGCCAAAAAAAGTAAATTTTTCCAAAAATTGAAAAAAAATAATTTTGACACATGCTTTTCACCTAAAATTTCCTCAGCTTTTCAATGGAATCATTAGAAAATTTCTATCTCGAACCGTTGAATTGGAGTGTTCATTTTACCCCACCTTCCCCTATTATCGAAAAAAGGAGGAAATGTGCTGAAAAATTAGTTTCAACATTCTTTCAAAGGGATCTCTGAAAAAAGTAGGTTTAGAGAAAAATGTCAGGATACCTTTTTTATGAAAAATTGAATTTTCTACAAAAAAGATGTCTTGAGTTTTTCTCATAAACCTAGTGGTTTAGGAGATACTCATCAAAAGAATGAGCAGAAATTTTTCAGAGTTTCATCACATTTTTTAAATGAATTGCAAAATCAATGAGATTATTTTGAAGGGCTCTCGAAAAGTATTGGGTTTAAGGGAAAATATCAAGATAGCTTTATTAAATGGCATTTAATTTTCTACAAAAAAGGTTTCTTGACATTTTTCCCTGAACCTCATATTTTCTGAGATACCTTTCAAAATAAACTCAAAGACGTGTTTTTTCCGATCAGATACACCTCCAAAATTGCAAACAAGCTGGGCTACGAGTGTGTCGCTTCAATTCCCTATTCAAGCCACGTCGATTGCGGTGAATTTATATTCAAGAATATCACAAAACCTCATGACACCATGGACATCTACATCGATCGTCCCCTGGAACCTTTAACATGATTCGCTGGATTTCGAGTCAATAATATTTTAATTTCCTGATCAATTCCGTCATTTCAAGTACCAATATTCATAAATCCCTAAAAATCACCCAAAAAAAAAGAGAATTCCCCAATAAAACCACTAAAGTCATTCAAATTTCCCGCCTTTTTCCTTTCTAACCCTTTTGCGCATGCGCAGAGTCTCTCATTTGACTCGAGTATCGAGAATCCCCAGAATTTCCCTAGCTATCTCCCATTTTCCCGCTAGAATTTCAAAAAACAACTCGATTTTCAAGATATTCACAAAATAAACCTCTCTTTTACAAATTTAATGGCAAAAAAAGAAGCGCAAGTACTGAAAAACGTCAAGAATCTCCAAAAAATCCCCAGAAAAATAAAATTTTCCAATTTTTCACCAAATAAAACCACCAAAACCCTTCAAACTTACAATAATTAAATTACTCCACATTTTCCAATTATTTCCTTTTTTGTTAAACAAATAAATTACTATAAAAAAAAATATTCAAAAAATCCACACTTGTAGTTTTTCAAATTTCCTACATATACGTATTTTTAATTTTTTTTTTTAATCGTCACCTTAAAAACAAAGGGGCGTAAGTACTGTGTATAAGAATAGCACTTACGCCCCTTTGTTTCTAAGTGGACAAAATAATATTTATTTGTAAAAAAACTAATAAAAATAATGAGAATTGTTTCAGATGTATGTTTACTATTTTCGCCATCATTCAAATTTCCCGCCTCAAAAACAGAGATCGGCAAAAAAAAAATTCGCATTTTTAATTTTTTAATTTTTTTTATTTCTGTAATTTCCATCGAAAAAATTTTCATTACTTTTATAATGAAAAATTTGGATTTTTGAATTTTTCATTAGTTTGAAAATTAATTTTTTTTTTTAACAATTTTGATTACTATTGTAATTTAAAATTTGACTGATGGAATTTCATAATTATTTTCTTTATTAAACTTATCAACATTTTAATTAGTTAAATTGAATTATAAATGTCATATAAGCGTCATTTAGATTGAATTAAATTATAAGTTCTTATTTCTGTTACATTTAGTTAAAACTCTAAACTCAAAATTTTTGTCTGAAAAACGGTTATATTTGGGAAGATTAAACATAGTAGCGTTGATTTTATTATAAAATTAATTATTCCAATCAATTAATAAGTAAGAAAGAATCAAAATTTCGAATAAGAAAAAGAATTATAAAATTTCATCAGTCAAATTTTTAATTACAATAGTAATCAAAATTGTTAAAAAAAAAAAATTAATTTTCAAACTAATGAAAAATTTAAAAATCCAAATTTTTCATTGAGAAAGTAATTAAAATTTTTTCGACGGAAATTACAGAAATAAAGAAAATTAAAAAATTAAAGACGCGAATTTTTTTTTGCCTATCTCTGCTTAAAAATAGTACTTGCGCCCCTTTATTTCTGAATCAACGAAATGTTTATTTGTTAAAAACTAATAAAAATAATGAAAATTGTGTCAGATGTGTGTTTCACTATTATTCACCGTCATTCAAATTTCCCGCCCCCAACCAACAATCCCCTCCCCCCCTCTTGCGCATGCGCAACAAAGCCCACCAATACCGCAAGTTCCAAAAATATCCACTCACATCGCTACTATCACCACAAACTCACTTCACTCCATTTCTCTCCAGTCTCATCGAGTCAGTCCCACAAACGCTTGATGACGTCAGAAGGCACAAACGAAAAAAAGTCACTAATCGGGACGTGAGCGTGTTTCAAACCTCAGTAGGGCGTGAAAGTGTGTGTTTCGTGTGCCGCTTTATTTTTTCAATCAAACACACAAAAAAAACCGATTCCCCTTTTTTTTACTATTATTATTGTTAAATAATAAATAATTGAAATTTAAAAAAATTCGAAAATTCCAGTGATTCTCAACAAGTGTTTGAATAAAATAAAAATTAGCAAAAATTTGCTAGAACAAGGGGGGGGGGGGGGACACAAATCAATGGAAATTATTGTTATTTGAGTGATGAAAGAAATTAAGTTTATTTTGAATAAATTTATTAATTGTAATATTAGAAATGGGATCTGAATTTTTTTGGATTGGTGGATAAAATCTTTGACAATTATGTCTTGGTGCTGAAAAAATAGTGTTTTTTTTCCTCCCCCCCCTTCTTTTTTTCCCCTTTTTTTTAAACAGTGGTTTTCTGTGTTGTGTCTAGTGTCTGTGTTTGTGTATTTGTGTGTGTATGTCTGTGTCTGTGCAAATTTTTACGACAAATTCAGGGAAAAATTAAATAGAGAATTATTTAAAATGTTTCGTTGCATTCCAATATTTCGTGGGTGTAATAGCCAAGTTGAATACGTTGACAAGCGTCACTGCTCACTGTCAAGCGTACCCGATGATTTAATACGTTATTCACGTAGTCTTGAGGAACTGTTGCTCGATGCCAATCACATCAAAGACCTGCCCAAGGTATAATCTAATTTTTTTATTTATTTTATTCTAATTTTTTTTAATTTTTTTTTTTGACAAAAAATTTGAATTTTTTTAGACTAATTAATTTTTTTGGAGTTTTTTAAAAGGATCTCGGAAAGTAAGGGAGATAGAGCAATTTTGGTGGAATACTTTTTTGTAAAGAATTTTGAGAGGTTCAATAAAGGTTTCTTTGGAAATTACGCTATCTCGCTTAGTTTCCGAGATATTGGGAGGGAAAAGATTTATAAATTTTTAGACAATTTTTTTTTCAAATGTGAATTTTTTTGGAGATTAATTGATTTTCTTTTGGAGTTTTTTAAAGGGATCTCGGAAAGTAAGAGAGATAGAGCAATTTTGGTGGAATACTTTTTTGTAGAGAATTTTAAGAGGTACAATAAAGGTTTCGTTGTAAATTACGCTATCTCGCTTAGTTTCCGAGATATTGGGAGGGAAAAGATTTTAAAAATTTTAGACAATTTTTTTTTTTAATGTGAAATTTTTGGAGTTTAATTGATTTTTTTTGGAGTTTTTTAAAGGGATCTCGGAAAGTAAGGGAGATAGAGCAATATTGGTGGAATACTTTTTTGTAGAGAATTTCAAGGGCTTGAAATAAGGTTTCGGGTGGAATTTGTCTATCTCGTTTAGTTTTCGAGAGCTTTTCAAAAAAGTGATTTTTTTCTGGAAATTTTGACGTTTTCGGGGGGATTTGGGTTTTTTGGAGATATCTTCAGAATCGATGGAGATACGCCCTTTTTCAAGAGGACCTTTTTTGTAGAGCAGGAAAAGAGGTATGAAAAAGGTCCTATTGAAGAAGGGCGTATCTCCATTGGCGCTTAAGATATTTTGAAAAAACAAAGTGATTACTTTTTTCAATTTTTTTCTTATATTTTTTTATTTTTTTTATTCCAGAATTTCTTCAGACTTCAGAGACTCAGGAAACTTGGACTTAGTGACAATGAAATACACCGACTGCCACCAGATATCCAGAATTTTGAGAATCTCGTGGAACTCGATGTATCAAGAAATGGTGAGTTCAAAGAAACTATTTATTTAAAATAAAAATTGAAGTTTTTGATTTAGGAGGAGATGGGGTGAAATGGACAGATTCTAATTGAACGGTTGGAGACAGAGATTTTCTGATGATTTCATTGGGAAGCTGAGAAAATTTTGGGTGGAAAACATGTGAAAAAATTAATTTTTTCCAATTTTTTGAAAATTTTACTTTTTTGGGGAAGTTTTGAAGGGGTACTTGTTTTGAAAATCGAGAAAATTCACTTTTTCGACGATTTCTCCGGTTCTGTTGGTCGTAGTGACCTGGGGTTCATCTCAAATGAAAGGTGAGCTCATTTCTCATCGATTTGGGTGGTTCAAATTTTTTTCATCAATTTTTCAAATACTTATAGGCCATTTTCTGAAAAATCAGTTTTTGCCCTATAAGTACTTGAAAAAATTGATAATTTTTTTTTTCAACCACATAAATCGATGGGAAATGAGCTCACCTTTCATTTGAGATCAACCCCAGGTCGCTACGACCAATAGAACCCGAGATATTCCCGAAAACCTGAAATTTTTCAAAAACAGAAGAGTTTTACCTTCAAATCTTGAGGAAAAAAATGGAATTTTTGAAAAATTCAAAAAAATAACTTGTGACATATGATTTTCATGGGAAATTTCCTCAGCTTTCTAATGAAATCATCAGAAAAAATCTATCTCCAATATTTCTACCGATTTCGAGTAATTTTCATGGTATAAAATACCAAAATTAAATACGTGTCCATTTTACCTCATCTTCCCCTAAATAATTTCCACGAATTACTAGAATCAACTACGTTATTTCACCGATAATGGATTTGTAGCACATGGTCATATGTGCCGGCATTGAGGCTTCAACGAAAAGCTATTTGCATGTGCTATATGTTTTTTTTTTCACTCGAGCCAACGAACACGTTCGTTTGAAGTTAATTGAGAAACTTTGATTCTTTAAATTCAACGAAAAGAAGGATTTTCTCGATAAACCTAAAGATATCTCAAAAACAATAACACTTAGAGAAAAATGTCAAGAGACCTTTTTTGTAGAGAATTTAATTCCCCTCAAAAAAGGTCTCCTGACTTTTTTCGATAACTCCAAATGCCTAAAAAGTATTTCGAAATAAAGCCAGAAGTAATTTTTTTTTATTTTTTTTAGAGAAATTGGTCCATTTTTAGGATTATAATGGGATCTCCCAAACCGTTGGAGCTAGGGAAAAATGTCAAGAGACCTTTTTTGTGGAGAATTGAATTCCCCACAAAAAAGGTCTTATAGTAAATCCTCCTATTTCTCATGGTTTCGAAGATATTCAAGGAAATAAGAAGAATTTCATTGTTCTAATTTATTAGAATGTTTTTTTTTTTGTTTTTTCTTTTTTTTTGATAGAGAAAATTTACTCACCAATTGTATTGAAGTAATAGGGTCAAGTAGGATCTTTCTCAGAGAGATGGAAATAGGTAGACGTGTGTGTTTGCATTGCCCTCGAGGGATCGGTAAATAAGTTCCTCTTTTATTCTCTTCTCTGGAGTGAACTTCTGTTGATGGCAGTTACGCGCAGTATCTAATGTTGTATAACCACTAGTAACTACGTTACAGTAATATCTGCTTATTTATCTCGATATTCTCTTTTTCTTCAATCTTTTTCCACTGAAAAATTCACAAGCTAATGTTAATAATTTGTTCTACCTTTTATTTTTTCCATGAAATTTAACTGAAAAAAAATTAAAATTCTACGTTTTTTTCGTACATTTTTGTTAAATATCGCAGGAAAATAATGGAGATACGCCCTTTATGCTTTACTG
Source organism: Aleiodes leptofemur (assembly GCA_963942555.1). Lineage (NCBI taxonomy): Eukaryota > Metazoa > Arthropoda > Insecta > Hymenoptera > Braconidae > Aleiodes > Aleiodes leptofemur. The sequence continues at coordinate 1,909,514 of OZ012623.1, forward strand.
AATGTTTTGCAACTCTCGAAATTGTCTGCAGAAAAGGATTTTGATAGCAAGTTTTTGGGTAAAATCGCCCTATCTCGTTTACTTTCCAAGATATTCTTTAAAAAACGAGAAAAAAAAGACTCATTCTGTAAAAAAAATCTTAATACGTTTTCTTTTTTTCAATATCTCGGAAACTAAGTGAGATAGAGCAAATTCGCTGGAACCCTTTTTTGTGCAGAATTTCAAAAGCTACAAAACATTCTCAGGGCAAAAAGGGCGTATCTCCATTAGTTTCCGAGTTATTCTCAAAAAACTGTTGAATGAAAAAAAATGAAATTTTTCTGTTAAAAAATCTTATAATACGTTTTTTTTTTTAATTTTCAGAATATCTCGGAAACTAAGTGAGATAGAGCAAATTTGCTGGAATCCTTTTTTGTGCAGAATTTCGAAAGCTACAAAACATTCTTAGGGCAAAAAGGACGTATCTCCATTAGTTTCCGAGTTATTCTAAAAAAAAAAGCGGTTGAATGAGAAAAAAAATGAAATTATTCTACATTTAACTTTTACACTATTTGAATTTATCTCATTCCACCTTGCACATTATAGTAGTAATCGAAGGTCTAGATTTCCCGTTATATTCATGCTACAATTTTTTCTCCTACTTCGTTTTATACTGAGGCAACTAGTACTGAGGATAATCCCGTTTTTCAACTGTGCAATAGAGACTGAAGCTCTGCTGTAAATAAATAAAACGTGTTTTTAAAAAAAACTGGCTGATTGCGTCTTTGATATGGATCTGGTTAAAAACATGACGTGGATAAAAGTGCATCCATGAAAAAAAATATTAAAAAAAAAAAAACAAAGATTTTCGAAATTTTACAGAATTTTAATTTCAATTTTTTTATTTTTTTTCAATTTTTTCTCGATTTTCTTTTCAATTTTTGAGGAATATCTCGGAAACTTAGAGAGATAGCGAGATTTTTGAGGAGACCTTTTTTCTGCAGAATTTCGAGGGCTACAAAAAAGGTTTCTATAAGATTTCTCTATCTCGCTTAGTTTCCGAGATCCTTTTAAAAAACTGATTGTGGTTTTTTTTCTTGTTTTTTTTTGAGAAAATTGGTTTATTGCGTCTTTGATTTATCTGGTTGAAAACATTACGTGGATAAAAGGGGCTTTGTACTTTTCTGGCAAGAGGCACATGTATAATTTTCTCTTTCACAGAGAAAACTTGGCAAACTTTTATGAAACTCGTGCTTTTAACTATTTTTTTTTCTTTTGTTGAAAAGAATGACAAAAAATTTCTTTCAGCTTCTCTTCGTGAATTATCTGGGAAACGAGGAGGTTTAGGGGAAAATATCAGGGGAGCTTTTTTGATGGGAATTTTATGAGCTACAAAAAAGGTCTCTTGATGAATTCTCGTAAACTTCGTTTTTCTTGGAATATTCACTAAATAATGAAAATGTCATTCTTTTCCCTTTTTTTATTAAAAAAAAAAAACAGTTGAAAATTTTTTTCGATACTTTTTGTCAAATATCTCCGGAACTACTAGGTTTAGAGAAAAATGTCAGGAGACCTTTTTTGTAGAAAATCAAATTTTCCACAAATAAGGTCTCTTGATATTTTCTCCTATCTCCAATAATTATCGAGATCCTGCAAGATATAGCAAAAGGCAGTTCTATCACTTTTCTGAATTTTTTGCTTTAGGAATTAAATTTACCTGGAGTTCTGTAAAATAATGGCAAAAAAGAATTACTTTCACTGGAATATTTTTATACTCGGCCATCGACTGGTATTTCCGCCTCGTTCACATGGTATCACGATGAGTCTTCACCGTTTTTAGTACACAGCGACATGAGTGAATAAATTTGAATGAAAGAAAAAAATAATAATAAAAATAATGAAGAAAAAGAGGAGAGAAATCGATTCATTATGATTTGAGTATAAATAGTAATGATCATATAGGTTTAGGGGAGTATCCCATTTTTTTTAGATTTAGGAACAAAAATTGAAGGATTCCTATGAAATGGGAGGGAGATAGAGTTTTTTTGGTGCTTCCAGTGAAAAGCTGAGGAAATTTCACGTAGAAAACATGTGCCACAAGTGATTTTAGTTTTTTTTCTCGAAATTTCGAAAATTTGGGCTTAATTTTTTCGAAAAATCCTGGAATTTTCAAAAAAAAACCTTAGAAACAATGCGACATATGGTTTCCATGTCAAATTTCCTCAGCTCTCCAATGAAATCATCTAAAATACCATATCTCAAGTATTTCCCCCGATTTTCATTCTGTATATCATGATTCTGTGTGTCATGATTTTCTCTGAGATATTACCTTAATTTTTCCGGATTTCATTATTTCAATTAAGAGTATCTCAGAAGCCGTTGGGTTGAGGAAAATTTATCAAGATACCTTTTTTATAGAGAATTAAATTCTCCACAAAAAAGTTCTCGTGCCATTTTTCCCTAAACCCATTATTTTCGGAGATCCTTTTAATATAATGTGGAACACAACATTTTTACGTTTTTTCGTGCAATTTCAAGAGATGAAATTAGAAGTTTTCGAAAAAATTTATGTAAAAAAAATTCGAGAAAAAAAAATTATATTCAGAAACTGAAGATATGACTTTCGGAAAGTTTAATCACTTTTTTTGTGTAAATTAAAGCATTTTTCCACGAATTATCAGCAATTAATTGAAAACAAATGCTGCAAATTCTCATTTTTTTTCTCTGTTTTATCAATCATACTCTCAAATACTACCTCAAACAGAAAAAAAAGAGCGAATAGAAATCAATCTTCTTTTATTATGATTGAACACAAATACCAATGACCATATCAATTTAACAAATAATTTAACATCCAATTCAATGAAGTTTTTGATGGAAATGACGTTGTCCTACTTTTATACTAAACAAATCCTTCACTGTTATAATCAAATGGAAACTGCAAAGTCCTTTGTATTCATCTCTGTATTTCTCTACTTTTCATCATCATTTTTTTTTTTATTTTTTTATTTTTCAAATAAATAAAAGCTTATGTCAGAGCATTTATCTCTGCAGAGAAATACATGCGACCTGGTTCATCCAGTTGCATTGAGAAGAATAAAAAAATAAAAAAATTGGAAAAAAATGAGAAAAGGTGCAGCGAATGAGAGAGAATTGATGCCTCGAGCATATTAAAATGTTTTGTTTATATTTCTTTGTGTTTTGACGATAAACCAGTATAATTAGCAATTAAATTGATGATATTATGCTTGAAAAGCAATTCCTGATTGATATGAAAAGACTGAAATGTTGAAAAAATAATTTTTTACAGAAAAATTTGGGAATTCAGGAGTTATGGGAAAGGGATCTCGTAAACTAATGGGTTTAGGGAAAAATGTCAAGAGACCTTTTTTGTAGAGAATTTCACGAGGAACAAATAAGGTCTCTTGATAAATCCTCGTATCTCTGATGGTTTTCGAGATACTAAACAAATAGTCGTTTATCGGTCTAGATTTCATGGGATCTCTATAAAAATAATCGGAGAAATATCTTCGACCAATCAAAAGACGAGCACGAGTTAACGATAAAAACACACGTCTGTTCAACCTATTTATAAAGATGACGTAAACGTTTTTTTTTATATATGTAAACAAACAATTTATTTTTTTAGGAAAATTTTGCGATTTTTTTATCTTTTCATTTCATTTTTTTTTTTTTGTTTGACATAATTCTCGTAATATTCTATTTTCATTCGAGAAATAAATGGGTATTGTTGACATTGTATTGGATAAGTGGACCGAACACTCTCTTATGGCTATTTGGATGAATGAACACGTGCGTGGCAGGTGTAGATAACTATCTACTACAAACATGTGGGTTACTTTCTGTAATAAATAAAGTAAAAAAAAAAGAACTTTTCTGTCATTTTAATTTACACAATTTCACGTAATATCAAGTGCTTGGCCTTGTTGTCCATGTATTACAACGAAATTACAGCATCCTATTCATCTTGAAATACAGAGAGTTAAGTGAGGGCCAAAACATGTAATTTGTATTCGTTCATAATTTCATCTCTTGAAATTGTAAAAAAAAAGCATAAAAATGTTGTGTTCCACATTATATTGAAAGGATCTCCGGAAATAATGAGTTTAGAGAAAAATCTCAAGAGACCTTTTTTGTGGAGAATTTAATTCTCTATAAAAAAGGTATCTTGATAAATTTTCCTAAACCCAACGGCTTCTGAGATACTCTCAATTGAAATAATGAAATTCGGAAAAATTGAGATAGTATCTCAGAGAAAATCAGAAAAACGTAAAAAAACATCATTTTTCATGCAGCATCAAAAAAATGAAGAGTTTAACTGTTCTCGAGCCCCTCGGGGACACCATCTCAATGTCGAAAAGAGGAAGCATTGAAAGCTTCATTAAAAAGCCATTTATTTAATATTCAAAAAAAAAATGCATTCAAGAACCTTTAATCCCTCATTCTCCAATTCTCCGTCATCTCAAAGCTCATTGATCCTTATCGGACACCATTAGGACCTTTCTCAAGAGGCAATCTTTCATTGTCATTGTCAAAGTGAATCTCCCCATTACAAGATTCATGCTGAGTCTACATTTTGCCTTAGAAACAAAGGGGCTTAAGTGCTATGCTTATTCATAGGACTTATGCCCCTTTGACTCTAAGGTGATGATATGATATTCTTTAGTACAATGGCCATTCAAAGTCGCAGACATTAAATGTATTACATGCATATATATATATATATATATATATGTATATGTATATATATTTAAATTCAGAATTAACAAAAAAAAATTTCAGAATTAACGAAATTTTTTATTGAAAAAAATCACGAATCAGTAGTTTTGTCTTTAATTTCTCTTAAAATATTTCGGAAACTAATGGAGATACGCCCTTTTGGCTCGGGAAACGTTTTCTAGTTCTTGAAATTCTCTACAAAAAAGGATTGGAGTGAAAAGAGTGTATCTTTATTATTTTCCGAGATATTTGAGAAATAATAGATGAATCTTGAAAAATAGAAGAAAAATTAAAAAACAGTTTAATTTAAAATTCAATAAATCATTTTCTCATCATATTATTCTCATTGTTCATCAAAATTATCAAGTGAACCGTTATTTCAATGAAATATAGTATTCATAACAGTCTCGTGAGCATATTTGCCATTCATGAAATCGTAATTACTATGTATTTCAATATTAATTCATGTTTTAACAAAAAACAGTTACACAAGAACTTGTGCGCAGTTTTAAAATTCCCATTAATTTATTATCAGTGAGCATGAATTTCTATTTGTTTCACGTCAATAAATGAGAGAGACTGATTACTTTGTTTTTGCTTCCGAATTGAAGCTATGTAATCATCAGAATTTTCGATTGCAATTTTTTCAATAGAAGATACTTAAAATGATCTTAATAGAGAGAAAATGATATTTTTAGCGCATGTCTGTGTGTGCATAAAAGTCTCAATTACAGCAAAACGGTTTTATAGAAAAATTTCATATTTTGTGGAAAACTTCCTCTCGACAAACTCTATTTTTTAAGCTTTATTTGAAGAGAATTCGATCGATACTTTTTGAGATTTGTCCATTTTTCGAAAATCAGTTTTTAATGGAATTTCTGGAAACTATTCAACTGATGTTATTTATACTCATATATTATCTCGAGAATTGTATCAGTTAGATGCCTGTAAATTTTGAGCTTATTTGCATGATTAGTTCTCGAGTTATTGGCGTTTTAATGAATTTTTCAAAATTTGATATTTTGATGATGGTTTGAAAAAAGTTGTATCACTTCCATTCGAAAGCATATTGCTAAAGTATCAGCAGAAAAAGCTATATCTTTTATTTTCCGAAGGGCATTCGGAAACTAAGCGAGATAGCGCAATTTTTGTAGAAACTTTTTTTCTAGAAAATTTCAAGAGCTACAAAAAAGGTCTCTACAAAAATCACGCTATCTCGCTTAGTTTCCGGATGCCCTTTAAAAACGTGATTCTAACGTGAAATTCTCACGAAAAAACTAAAAAGAAAAGTGAAAAAAAAAGGAAAAAGAGTTTTTACGGGAATTGAATTAGCAAAATTTGACATTTTGAGTATGATTTGAAAAAAGTTGTATCACTTCCATCCGGAAGCATATTGCTAAAGGATTAGCAGAAAGCTATATCAGTTGGAAAGCAATACTACTATCCACTTGTTTGGAGATAAAAAAAGATGAAATGAAATTACACATTATCCCCAAACTCGCGCACTTCATTTGACTCTTTCAATCCCAAATGACCTGCAAGTTGACTTCCCTTGAACGTTGAAACAGAGGGAAATGGGCGCGGTTCTGCTTGTGCCTTTGATGACCCAAAAATAATTCATTCGCATGAAAATCAGAGGTTCCCCTCAACTCTCGCAAAATTACCATAAAGAAAGAGGGGGGAGGGGGTTGGGAACGGTAGGAAATACTTTTTTTAATGCTTCTATTAAAAAAACTGGATAAAAATTCCGGATTCAACCAGAAAGTTCGATAATTTCATCAAAAATTTACTTTATATTGTAAAAAAAATTGAAATTTAAGTAAAATTTTGTGAATTTTATGTTTTTTCTCTCAGTTTTTCAAGAATATCTCTTGTTCTAATTACTGCAGCTCAATAATTCGATGACCAATAGAAACCTGAGAACATTCTACCCCTAATTCCTCTATTTTCGACTCTATTTCCCTCGATTTTTGACTTAGTACCAACGTATTCGATAAAAACTCCTTTTCTCCATATTTTCTCCCAAAATCGATAGAAATCAGTTCAAAATCATACGAATTAGGGGTAGAATCTTCTCAGCTTTCCACTGAAATCATCAGAAATCCACTATCTCATGTCCTTTCAATGATTTCTAATTATTTTCATTATTTCAATTTCCATTTTTTTTTGAAACCCTAAATGCAAGCGAAATACTTGTTCTCAATGGTGCATAGTACTTGTCCAAGAATTCCTCGTAATTCCCGTGGTGAATAGGCGTGTAATGTTGATGATAGCTCTGTGGAGTAGGCCCTCATACCGAGGTAGACTGCACCCACGAGAGCACTTCTCCCCTTTTTTTCTCCTCTCCTCTTTTTTTTTTTTTCCTCTTTTTTCTTCTTTTCACTTCTTTAAACGCTCACCTTCTCAAGAACTCAAGCTCTTCCGGGCGAACAACATTGTACGCATCGTTGCACCTCTCCACGTACTCAATGCATTCACCATTGCACTGTGAAAAACTCGAGTTTACGATTGTCCACAATGATTAAAGTCCTTTGTTTCAAAACAATTTGAATGTATATGGAACTTGAAATTTTATTGAATTTTTGGAATTTTTCTTCAGAAAATCGTGATAGATTGATTTTTTGGGGATATCTCTGGTTCTAATTGTTGCAGTGCAAAAATTCGATAACGAGCGAAAAGCTGAGAACATTCTACCCCAAATTTCTATATTTTTGAATCGATTTTCATCGATTTTTGATGGAGTTACAACGTATTTTATGAAAAAACCATTTATCTCCATATCTTCTTCAAAAAACGATGAAAAACAGTTTGAAATCCCATGAATTAGGGGTAGAATTTTCTCATCTTTCCACTGGTTATCGAATTTTTGCACTACGACAATTAGAACCAGAGATATTTCCAAAAAACTGGAAAATTTTCAAAAAATCATGAAAAAAATCAGATCTTAATACTCAGTTATTTATAACTATTCAATCATCTTTTTTTTTTTTTTTTAATTTACCCTCTTCGTATCGTTACGCAACATTCCATGGAATCATGGATAGCTAACAGTTGGGGAACTTCCTACAGATGGAAAACAAAAATATCCCACTTGAAATTTCCATGAAATATCACAGCTCTCAAAAAAGTTTGCTTCTAAACTTAGGTACCAAAAATAATCATTCCTCGGGAACATTAATTCATAAATGGCGCATTAAATTTAACCTCAAGGTGTGGGGTTTTCTTTTTTCTTTTTCTTTTTTCTGCATGCACACGATTATCATTGGGAACAAATGAATTATCCGATAACTCTAATTAAACTTAGGTGCGCCTTTAATTGACTATTTTACAGACATTCTGACTTGTGGGAAGAGGAATTAAGAATAATCCTTTGGGGAAATGTGGCAGAGGACAATTCATGACGTCTTCGAAGACATTTCTTCCTTTTTTCCATATAAAAGAAGAATTGAATTGAATAGAACATTTAAAAAAAAGAAATTTCACTCATTTTTTAGCCAAAAATTGAAGTAAAATTCTCTTTATTTCGTACTTTTTTCCAGTTTTCTGGGAATATCTTCGGTTCTGATTAGCGCAGCTTGATAATTCGATGACGAGCGGAAAGCTGAGCACATTCTACCCCTAATTTATATATTTTTCAATCGATTTTCATCGATTTTTGGATCATCCACAACGTTTTTGGTGAAAATCACATAAAAATCCCTTTTTTCTCATATCTCCTTTAAAAAGTGATGAAAATAAGTTGGAAATAATATGAATTAGGGGTAGAATCTTCTCAATTTTTCACTGAAATCATCGAAAAAATGATATCTCAAGTACTTTCAATAAATTCATCAATTTTTTAAAATTTTTCTAATTTTTTTCATATAAAGGAGGAATTAAATTGAATAAAACAGTAAAAAAAAAAAAATTTACAAATTTTTTAGCCAAAAATTGAAGTAAAATTCTCTTTAATTCGTACTTTTTTCCAGTTTTTTGGGAATATCTCCGGTTCTGATTAGCGCAGCTTGATAATTCGATGACCAATGGAAAGCTGAGAACATTCTACCCCTAATTTCTATATTTTTGAATCGATTTTCATCGATTTTTGAATCATCTACATCGTTTTCGGTGAAAATCACATGAAAATCCCTTTTTTCCCATATCTCCTTCAAAAATTGATTAAAATCAGTTGGAAATAATATGAATTAGGGGTAGAATCTTCTCAATTTTTCACTGAAATCATCGAAAAAATGATATCTCAACTACTTTCAATGAACTTATCAATTTTTTAAAAAATTTTCTAATTTTTTTTTATTGCCAATAGAACTGATGATTAATTCTCGTGAATAACGTGGGCCGAATAATTGTACGTGTATCATCAAGAAGGCAGTATCTCGACAATAGAGAGTACTTGAATTGATCCATTCACATTGAGAATAGGTTCTTTCATTAAACTAAAAATAACTTAATTAGTGATTATTGCTAACGACCCATTTTTTTTTTCATGTTCTCATAGGGTCGTAGGTGTTTGAAAATATTCTTTGGGATTCTAGTATGGTAACATGACCAATAGATGGACATGGCGAATTGAGTGACGATTTTTTTTAGGATGGAAGGCAAAAGTGTTTGGAAGCCCTCGGAATCGGAATTTTGAGGGACGTCATATTTAGAGGGAAGATGAAATTTTTTTAAGTTTGAAATTTCTCATTTTTTGCATAGTTTTTATTAGTATTGGGGGATTTTAATGGGATCTTGGAAACCGTGGGAGTTAGGGAAAAATGCCAGGAGACCTTTTTTGTAGAGAATTCAATTCTCTATCAAAAAGGTTTCTTGGAATTTTTCGATAAACTCACTCGCCTTAAAGTTATTCACGATTGAAGATCTAAAAAAAAATTAAATCCATCTTTTTTTGATCATTTTTTGCATATTTTTCTATATAAGTCTGTCCCTATGGCGAATTGAGCGACAATCTTCTTTAGGATAAAGAGCAGAGGTGTTTGGAAGCCCTCAGGATCGGAATTTTGAGGGACGTCATATTTAGAAGGAAGATGAAATTTTGTTAACGTTGAAATTTCCCATTTTTCCAAAAATATGCAAATAATGATCAAAAAAATATGAATTTAATTTTTTTTAGATCTTCAATCGTGAATAACTTTAAGGCGAGTGACTTTATCAAAAAATCGCAAGAGACCTTTTTTATGAAAAATTGAATTCTCTACAAAAAAGGTCTCTTGACATTTTCTCCTAAACCCCACGGTTTCCAAGATCCCATTAAAATCCCCCAATTTTCAAAATCAAATTTCCCAAATCGAAGAGAAAAAATGAAATAAAAATTGATAAAACCATCAAATATCACTACCCTATTTTCAAATAATCCGACATGTTTACTAGAAAATAATTCTACCCTCAAAGGCACAAGAAACGGATGAGTGTATGCGACAACAGACAAGTACGAATGTACGATCGAAGACAAGGGAGAAAATACACTATCTTTCATGTCTGTTACCTTAGAAACAAAGTGACGTAAATCCTATTCTTAAACATAAGCACTTAAGCCTCTTTGTTTCTAAGATAATGAATGTGTTTGTAGTGTATCTGTCTAGTCGATACACAAGGCCTTTGGACAGAAAAAAAAAGGGGGTGGCTCTGAGAAAACTGGGACAAAGTGTAGCTGTATCGCATGAAGAAGCTTGTTGAAGCCGTAACTAATCCCACAAGTCCATTTTTCTTCGCAACTTTCATGTCAGTCAATAATAATAACAATGAAATTAGTAATTTTCTCATTTGAGATGAAGAGTCTTGAGGGAATTGTACAAAGGTAGTTTTTTCCAGTGGGAAAAATCCTAGTTTTTCGGTGAAATTTGTGGGGGAAAGAGATGAAAAGAGAGGGAGGAACGTGAGAGGGGGGGGGGGGGGGGAGGGATGAGATGGTGGAGATAATCGATTTTTGTAGGAGTGTGCGAATAGTGTTCGAATCGAATCGAATATTACTATTTGATTCGAATTTCGAATCAAGTAATTCGAAAATTCGAATTATTCGAAAATATTAGAATTATTCGAAATTTTTGGAATAATTCAAAAATTTTCGAATCATTCGAGGAGTTCGAATTATTCGAAAATTCAAATTATTCGAAAAAAATTTGAATTATTCGAAAATTCGAATTATTCGAAAATATTACAATTATTCGAAATTGTTGGAATATTTCAAAAATTTTCGAATTATTCGAGGAATTCGAATTATTCGAAAATTCAAATTATTCAAAAAAAAATTTGAATTATTCGAAAATTCGAATTCTTCGAAAATTCGAAAATATTAGAATTATTCGAGGAATTCGAATTATTCGAAAATTTAAATTATTCGAAAAAAATTTGAATTATTCGAAAATTCGAATTATTCGAAAATTTGAACTATTCGAAAATTCGAATTATTCGAAAATTCGAATTCTTCGAAAATTCGAATTATTCGAAAATTCGAATTATTCGAAAATTCGAATTATTCGAAAATTCGAATTATTCGAATTATTCGATTATTCGAAAATTCAAATTATTCGAAAAAAATTTGAATTATTCGAAAATTCGAATTCTTCGAAAATTCGAATTATTCGAAAATTCGAATTCTTCGAAAATTCGAATTATTCGAAAATTCGAATTATTCGATTCAAATTACGAATTTCGATTGGAGCAAAAAAAGCCGTATCTGTCCCAGTTTCTGAGATTTTATCAAAAAAAAGGTATTACCAAATTTTTGAATTTTTTGAATTTTTCTTCAGAAAATCGTGAAAGATAGATTTTTTGGGGATATCTCTGGTTCTAATGGTTTCAGTGCAAAAATTAGATGACGAGCGAAAAGCTGAGAACATTCTACCCCAAATTCCTATATTTTTGAATCGATTTTCATCGATTTTTGATGAAGTTACAACGTATTTTATGAAAAAACCATTTATCTCCATATCTTCTTCAAAAATCAATGAAAAACAGTTTGAAATCCCATGAATTAGGGGTAGAATTTTCTCATCTTTCCACTGGTTATCGAATTTTTGCACTACGACAATTAGAACCAGAGATATTTCCAAAAAACTGGAAAATTTTCAAAAAATCATGAAAAAAATCAGATCTTAACACTCAGTTATTTATAACCATTCAATCATCTTTTTTTTTTTTTTTTAATTTTCCCTCTTCGTATCGTTACGCAACATTCCATGGAATCATGGATAGCTAACAGTTGGGGAGCTTCCTACAGATGGAAAACAAAAATGTCCCACTTGAAATTTTCATCTTCTCCTGCAACTATCTTCTCAAATAACAAAGATACACCCTTTTCTGCCCAAATCCTCTTTTGCATAATTTTTATAGAATTTTAAGAGCTACCAAAAAAAAAGATTAAAGGCAACAAAATCACCTTATCTCGTTTAATTTCCGAGATCTTTTCCAAAAGATAATAAAAATCTAATTATTCGGTTCTACATTAAATTTAAAAAAAAACTGAATAAGAGAAATTCTAAACAGATAATAAGCATCATCCTATTATCAAAGTTCCTGCATCGAGGATCTCTCGAATTAATCATCCTTCCTATTGATCAACGACACAAAAGAGGGGCAAAATCGTCTCCAAACACAATGTGAACAAACTGACGTCACTTGCCTGTGATTATTCTCAAATTGAAACTAAAAAAAGAAAAAATATTACATTATTTATGAAAAAATTCATTGATTATCAGAAAAAGCTCTATTTTTTTTCATCAACTTTCGCTTTTTCAGGGAAATAGATAAATTATTGATCGTGTCCCAGTTTCTGTCTTCCTTTATCCGCAATTTTCACTGTCATATAGATTTTTTTTCAATAACTCAAACGAAATCAATGAAAATTAGCTCGAAAATTCTGATTTAAAGAGGATATTTTCCTTTTTTCTCCATCAAAATTCCAAAAATTGCCCAAAAAATTGATTTTTCGAATTATTTCGGCTTTTATTCCAGCAAGTATGCCGAAAAAAACGATTTATCCATTTTTTCACTCGATTTATTAAAAAAAAAAAAAAAAAAAAGTAAAATATCGAATCAGGAAATGTTATCCACTTCAGAAGCATGATAAAGTACTCAAGACTCTTTCAAATTTCTTCCATTCTTTATGAAATTATCGATGATAAAATAGAGAAAATATATCCGCATATATACAACGATCGGTATCAGTATGGCTCCAAGTCAACGATAGCTTTCATCTACTTCGCAGCATGTCTTAAATTGCATTAGCTATAGTGCTCTGACAATATCGTCTGGTTTTTATCGTTTCAACGAATTCCATGTTTCCATTATTATGTACTCAACAACCCCATTCGTTTATAGTTTATTCTAGACTCCATGGAAGGTAAAAGGAAAATGTGGTTTTATTGAATTGCCTTAAAATCGAGATTCTGATGGAGAAAAAAATAAAGAAAAAAGAGGGAATAAGTGAATAAAAATCATTTTAGCAGCTAATGAATTTGCTTTTAAAGAGAATTTCAAGAGACATAGATACCAAAAAAAAAGGCATTGGAGCAAGAAGGGCGTATCTCCATTAGTTTCTGAAATACTTGATGAAATCTGCATTTTACCTCTTTTTTTTTACTGAATTGATACTTCTGAAGCTGAAGTTTTGGAAAATAAGTGGATAATAGTATTGCTTTCCAACTGATATAGCTTTTTCTGCTAATACTTTAGCAATATGCTTCCGAATGAAAGTGATACAACTTTTTTCAAATCATCAAAATATCAAATTTTGCTTATTCAATTCCCGTAAAAACTCTTTTTCCTTTTTTTTTCACTTTCTTTTTTAGTTTTTTCGTGAGAATTTCATGTTATAATATCGTTTTCAAAGGGCATCCGGAAACTAAGCGAGATAGCGTGATTTTTGTAGAGACCTTTTTTGTAGCTCTTGAAATTTTCTAGAAAAAAAGTTTCTACAAAAATTGCGCTATCTCGCTTAGTTTCCGAATGCCCTTCGGAAAATAAAAGATATAGCTTTTTCTGCTGATACTTTAGCAATATGCTTTCGAATGGAAGTGATACAACTTTTTTCAAACCATCATCAAAATATCAAATTTTGAAAAATTCATTAAAACGCCAATAACTCGAGAACTAATCATGCAAATAAGCTCAAAATTTACAGGCATCTAACTGATACAATTCTCGAGATAATATATGAGTATAAATAACATCAGTTGAATAGTTTCCAGAAAATCCATTAAAAACTGATTTTCGAAAAATGGTCATATCTCAAAAAGTATCGATCAGATTCTCTTCAAATAAAGCTTAAAAAATAGAGTTTGTCGAGAGGAAGTTTTCTACAAAATATGAAATTTTTCTATAAAATCGTTTTGCTGTAATTGAGACTTTTATGCACAAACATACATTTTCTCTCTATTTAGATCATTTTAAGTATCTTCTATCAAAAAAATTACAATCGAAAATTCTGATTATCACATAGCTTCGATTCGGAAGCAAAAATGGAAAAATCCTAGAAAATTGAATGAAATATAGTGAAAAAAAAGACATAAAGATCAACTGCTCCAAAATCCCTGTTTTCTAGTGTTCATTTTCATTAAACTAGCTCAAAGGCCAAAAGAAAATTGTTCGATGAATCGTGTCTCTGTGAACGTCACGAGAGATGTGCTTAGAATTTATATTCCCTGTGAAACGTGTCATCGAAAATCGGCCTGTTGCACAATTGCAACCACGATTGACACACACACACACGCCTGCCAAACTCTTCATAAAATCAATGGAAATTACAAACTTTGTATTGTTGTTAACTTCGAAGAACTGCATACATACAGACACACACACCCAATAATATCCAGTGTTCGGATTACCTCTTTTTTAGCAGAAATCCGTGAATTGTTCGAAGAAATAGAAGAGAATAGCTGCTTAGTCAACCTGGAAATTAGTCAATTCGAAGGAAGTCGTAAACCTCAATTTTTATTGATTTTTGCAGCAAAAAAAACGAGGTGGAACAGGATGAATCGATTTTTTGACGGTTTTTTGAAGGTTTTTTTGAAAATATCTCGGTAAATAAACGAGATAGAGCGATTTTATTAGCCTTTAGCCTATTTGAAGCCCTCAAAATCATCTGCAGAAGAGAATTTGGGTAAAAAGGACGTATTTCCATCATTTTCCGAAGCATTTCATTGCAAATGATCAACTCCTCAATCTGCTTTTACTTAGTTCAACAGAAAATCGATTATTTCCATCCATATCTCCACCTCCTTCACGTTTCTCTGTCAAATCACGTGACTCTCTGCACACATCCAATCGCATAGGAAATCAAGTTATCATCAATGTTGCGGTGAGAAGAGCTCAATGTCTCGGTCTATTAAAACGAGCTACAACGATTGCCTCTCATGCAGAAGAGATGAAACTCGTTAGGGAGAACTCTAGTGCCAGCGATTCGATTTTCCACCTTTTTTTCCTTTTTTTGACGGATGAGATGCACGAAAAATGAACTCATACACATACAAGCAACAGGTTTTTTCCAATGTCTCTGCCGCAATTAATTCCTCCGTTGATATGACTCTCTTTCTCTCTCTTTCTCTTGCACACGAACTGATGAAATCGTGTTAGAGAGAGAGAGAGAGATGGAGAGACGTCAGACACGTCAGACACAGGATCTTGTGACGGTTTCAACTGAGTTTGATATCGTCACTTTATAAACAAAGAGGCATAAGTGCTATGCTTATATATATATATATATATATATATATGTAGCACTTATGCCACTTAGTTTCTGGGTTATTTTGGAAACAAAAGGGCTTAAGTGCTGTGCTTATACATATAGCACTTATGCCACTTTGTTTCTAAGTCCACTTCGTAAACAAAGGGGCGTAAGTGCTGTATATAGCTATAGCACTTAAGTGCCTTTTTTTCTAAAGTGACAGCACTTATGCCACTTTGTTTCTGAGTCACTTCAGAAACAAAGGGGCGTAAGTGCTATTCTTATATACAGCACTTACGACACTTAATTTCTAGGCCCACTTCGTAAACAGAGGGGCGTAAGTGCTGTGTATAGCTATAGCACTTAAGTGCCTTTGTATCTAAAGTGACAGCACTTATGCCACTTTATTTCTGAGTCATTTTGAAAACAAAGAGGCATAAGTGCTGTGTATAGCTATAGCACTTAAGCGCCTTTTTTTCTAAAGTGACAGCACTTATGCCACTTTGTTTCTGAGTCATTTTGGAAACAAAGGGGCGTAAGTGCTATGCTTATGCACAGCACTTACGACACTTAATTTCTAGGCCCACTTCGTAAACAAAGGGGCGTAAGTGCTGTGTATAGCTATAGCACTTAAGCGCCTTTGTATCTAAAGTGACAGCACTTACGCCACTTTGTTTCTGAGTCATTTTGGAAACAAAGTGGCGTAAGTGCTATGCTTATGCACAGCACTTACGCCACTCAATTTCTAGGTCCACTTCGTAAACAAAGAGGCGTAAGTGCTGTGTATAGCTATAGCACTTAAGCGCCTTTTTTTCTAAAGTGACAGCACTTATGCCACTTTATTTCTGAGTCATTTTGAAAACAAAGAGGCATAAGTGCTGTGTATAGCTATAGCACTTAAGTGCCTTTTTTTCTAAAGTGACAGCACTTACGCCACTTTATTTCTGAATCATTTTGGAAACAAAGGGGCGTAAGTGCAATGCTTATACACAACACTTAAGCGACTTTGGTTCTAAGTGACTTCAGAAACAAAGGAGCGTAAGTGCTGTGTATAGCTATAGCACTTAAGTGCCTTTGTTTCTAAAGTGACAGTACTTATGCCACTTTAGTTCTGAGTCATTTTGGAAACAAAGGGGCGTAAGTGCTGTATATAGCTATAGCACTTAAGCGCCTTTGTTTCGAAAGTGAGGGCACTTACGCCTTTTTGTTTCTGAGGTGAATGATATTATTCAAATTATTCTGGATAAATTGGCAACAGGTGCCAAGCACATACGTCATGACCTACTGCTCTCTGACATTCAACTTCAACTACAAATGCACATCTCGCTTATAATTGCAAAGGGGGTTAATTAGTTTATTTTCAGTTTAATGTGATTAAAAATTCTTTTTTGATGAAAATTTTCATTTTTTAGATTGAAAAAAAGGGACTCTTGA
The DNA here is from genome assembly GCA_963942555.1 of Aleiodes leptofemur. Taxonomy (NCBI): domain Eukaryota; kingdom Metazoa; phylum Arthropoda; class Insecta; order Hymenoptera; family Braconidae; genus Aleiodes; species Aleiodes leptofemur. Next base: position 1,926,330 of record OZ012623.1, read on the forward strand.
TTATTCACACGATGATATCTCGGTAATTAATGGAGATACGCCTTTTTTACCTGAATTCTTTTTTTTAGGAAATTTCAAGAGCTTGAAAAAAGGATTCGTGCAAAATCGTTCTATCTCGCTTAGTTTCCGAGATATTCTTTAAAAAGTTGAATACGAAGAAAAATACTCAGAAATTGAAAAAATTAAAAAATGACGTAATAAAACAGTTGACTGCACATATTCTTCTTTCACAAATTGCGTGGATTTAATTGATGGATTTTTAATGTGATATGTATTCAGAGGGCCGTTATTGTTTCGAGTATCGACCGTATTTCCTGTAATTTTTGTTACATTCTAGTTCATCTGGATTTGAATTTTTTTCATTTGAAAAAAAAAAAAACACTTCCATTTCATCAGTGAATTTTCTCCATTATTAAAGAAAACAAGTGGATAATAGTATTGCTTTCCAACTGATATAGTTTTTTCTGCTAATACTTTAGCAATATGATTCCGAATTGAAGTGATACAACTTTTTTCAAACCATCATCAAAATATCAAATTTTGCTAATTCAATTCCCGTAAAAACTCTTTTTCCTTTTCTTTCACTTTCTTTTTTAGTTTTTTCGTGAGAATTTCACGTTATAATCACGTTTTTAAAGGGCATCCGGAAACTAAGCGAGATAGCGTGATTTTTGTGGAGACCTTTTTTGTAGCTCTTGAAATTTTCTAGAAAAAAAGTTTCTACAAAAATTGCTCTATCTCGCTTAGTTTCCGAATGCCCTTCGGAAAATAAAAGATATAGCTTTTTCTGCTGATACTTCAGCAATATGCTTTCGAATGGAAGTGATACAACTTTTTTCAAACCATCATCAAAATATCAAATTTTGAAAAATTCATTAAAACACCAATAACTCAAGAACTAATCATGCAAATAAGCTCAAAATTTACAGGCATCTAACTGATACAATTCTCGAGATAATATATGAGTATGAATAACATCAGTTGAATAGTTTCCAGAAATTCCATTGAAAACTGATTTTTGAAAAATGGACATATCTCAAAAAGTATCGATCGAATTCTCTTCAAATAAAGCTTAAAGAATAGAGTTTGTCGAGAGGAAGTTTTCCACAAATTATGAAATTTTTCTATAAAACCGTTTTGCTGTAATTGAAACTTTTATGCACAAACAGACATGTGCTAAAAGTATCATTTTCTCTCTATTTAGATCATTTTAAGTATCTTCTATTAAGAAAATTACAATCGAAAATTCTGATGATTACATAGCTTCCATTCGGAAGCAAAAAAAGCAATTTTGGACGAGTGCAAATGAAAAAAAAAAATCAGTACATGGACTATTCCATGATTATCGATCCTATTCCACTCGCCTCAAGTTTCAAAACATTATCAGCTTCAAAATCATAAACTAACGCAGTTAAACTTACTTAATAATTGTTTTGCTGATAATTTTTGAATGACTTCAATTATTTTTGTCATTTTCCTTGAATATCTCGGAAACTAATGGAGATACGTCCTTTTTGGCTTCAGAACGTTTTGTTGCTCTTAGAATTCTTTACAAAAAAGGATTGATGAAAAAGGGGCGTATCTCCATTATTTTCCGAGATATTCTCAGAAAATGGAAAGGAAAAAAATAGTTAGAAATCAGAAAAATTCAGGGTTTTTTTCTGTCTTTGTCTCAATTAAACTCACGTCGCAATAATAAAAATAATATTATCGTTGTCATGAACGTACACTGCTCTTTACAGTTACTATAAGTACGACAGCGAAGCGTACTTCCGCTCAGGGGTTAGCCTCCAGAGTATTTTAATAGTCTTGATGTTGACAAAAATCATCTTCATTAAATTAAAAGCAGGGACAATTAGGGCCATATTCTAATTCTTTTCGAAATCCTGCTAAAAACCTTCGGAATCAAGTACTTTAAAGTGGTATCCCAGGGAACTCGAGTACAGTTAATTCCTCATTTTTTTGATGCCTTATCAAAGATTATATTTTTTTACATCTTTCTGAATTTTTTCATAATTTTTGTCCGTGCAGTTTATGAGATATGAATTATTAAAGTTAGTGAGAATAGCGGTGGTGGGGATGAAATCCCTTAATCTGACGGAAATAACGAAATTACTGAAAAATCACACGGTTGACCCATTATTTAAAAACAATTGGCGAAGAGAACAGCATTTTAACTAAATAATAGAAGAAAAAAATATTCAATTCTCCAGAAATTCTTGAAAATAATAAAAGAATCACAAATTATTAGAGTGAAAATTCGATTGAGAGGTGAAATTCCGGCTCGCTGGATATTTTTTTTGTGTATAAATACGTAGACGCGATTATTTAAAGTTTTTTCCCCAATTCTCTACATTTTTTTTAAATTCAGGAACAAAAATTGAAGGATTCCTATGAGATAGGAGGGAGATAGAGTTTCTTTGATGCTTCCAGTGAAGAACTGAGGAAATTTCACGTAGAAAACGTGTGCCACAAGTGATTTTTGTTTTTTTCTCGAAATTTCGAAAATTTGGGATTAATTTTTTCAAAAAATTCTGGAATTTTCAAAATAAATCCTTTAAAACAATGCGACATATGGTTTCCATGTCAAATTTCCTCAGCTCTTCAATGGAATCATCTAAAATACCATATCTCAAGTATTTCCCCCGATTTTCATTCTGTATATCATGATTCTGTGTGTCATGATTTTCTCTGAAATCCTACCTTAATTTTTCTGAATTTCATTATTTCAATTAAGAGTATCTCAGAAGCCGTTAGGTTGAGGAAAATTTATCAAGATACCTTTTTTATAGGAAATTAAATTCTCCACAAAAAAGGTCTCGTGATATTTTTCCCTAAACCCATTATTTCCGGAGATCCTTTTAATATAATGTGGAACACAACATTTTTACCTTTTTTCGTGCAATTTCAAGAGATGAAGTTATGAACGAATACAAATCACATGTTTTGGCATAGAAAACAAGTGCCACAAGTGATTTTTGATTTTTTCCTCGAAATTTCGAAAATTTGGGCCTAATTTTTTCAAAAAATCCTGGAATTCTCAAAAAAAAACCTTAAAAACAATGCGACATATGGTTTCCATGTCAAATTTCCTCAGCTCTCCAATGGAATCATCCAAAATACCCTATCTCAAGTATTTCCCCCGATTTTCATTCTGTAGAACCCAAGAAACCTAAAAAACCACACAATTGACCCATTATTTAAAAACAATTGGCGAAGAGAACAGCATTTCAACTAAATAATAGAAGAAAAAAATATTCAATTCACCGTATAGTTATTGAGAAATTTTAATTAGAAGGTAGTCGTAACTATTTGCCTCTCTCTCTATCTCATGCATGTGATAGAAGATTAATGTAAAAAAAATTCGAGAAAAAAAAATTATATTCACAATCTAAAGTATATGACTTTCGAATAGTTTAATCACTTTTTTCGTGTAAATTGGAGCGTTTTTCGTCCAAATTATCAGCAATTAATTGAAAACAAACCGAAAAATCTTCATTTTTTTCTCTGTTTTATCCACCATACTCTCTACACTACCTTAATCAATTCCGCAAATTTCATGTCTGTGTGAATAGCTTCAATGGAATGTTTCTTCACGTTGAAATTGAATGCTGTCCTTGCCATATGAAGCAACACAAACACTTGTCCCTGATCTCACCTTATACGTTACAAACGGAACACTTTCATCCAAGTTACAATTCAGTGAAGGGGTAAAAACAAGAGTTAAGAAAATCCTCAAAAGTTTTGAAAAATTTAAACATTTTTTTTTGTTATTTTTGGAAATAACAGAAAAGTGAATTTTTTCAATTTTTTTTTTTATCGGAATTCATTTTTTTTTCTTAATATCCAAATAAGTTTCTTTAATTAGGGCAACATGACCAATAGATGAACGGTTAAGGAAATATTAGACTTTATTAATTCATATGAAATAGGCAAATTACGTTAAAAAGTTGCAGAAAAGAATGATGTACAGAAAAATATACAGTGAATCGACTAAAAATTAGGGGTGTGCGAATAATTCAAATCCACGAATTATTCGTACCGAATCGAATATTAATATTCGATTCGAAATTTGAATCGAATTGTCGAATAATTCGAATTTTCGAATTATTCGAATTTTTTCGAATAATTCGATTTTTTTTGAATAATTCGAATTTCCTTGAATAATTTGAATTTTCGAATAATTCGAATTTTCGAACAATTCGAATAATTCGAATTTTTTCGAATAATTCGAATTTTTTTGAATAATTCAAATTTTTGAATAATTCGAAATTTTGAAGAATTCGAATTTTCGAATAAGTCGAATTTCCTTGAATAATTTGAATTTTTGAATAATTCGAATTTTTGAACAATTCGAATTATTCGAATTTTTTCGAATAATTAGAATTTCCTTGAATAATTTGAATTTTCGAATAATTCGAATTTTTGAATAATTCGAATTTTCGAACAATTCGAATTTTTGAATAATTCGACTTTTTTTGATTAATTTAAATTTTTGAATAATTCAAATTTTTGAAAATTCGAATTTTCGAATAATTCGAATTTTCGAATAATTCGAATTTCCTTGAATAATTTGAATTTTCGAATAATTCGAATTTCCTTGAATAATTTGAATTTTCGAATAATTAGAATTTCCTTGAATAATTTGAATTTTCGAATAATTCGAATTTTTGAATAATTCGAATTTTCGAACAATTCGAATTTTTGAATAATTTGACTTTTTTTGATTAATTTAAATTTTTGAATAATTCAAATTTTTGAAAATTCGAATTTTCGAATAAATCGAATTTTCGAATAATTCGAATTTCCTTGAATAATTTGAATTTTCGAATAATTCGAATTTCCTTGAATAATTTGAATTTTCGAATAATTCGAATTTCCTTGAATAATTTGAATTTTCGAATAATTCGAATTTTCGAATAATTTGAATTTTCGAATAATTAGAATTTTCGAACAATTCGAATTTTCGAATAATTCGAACTTCTCGAATAATTCGAAAATTTTCGAATTATTCCAAAAATTTCAAATTATTCTAATATTTTCGAATAATTTGAATAATTCGAATAATTTCGCACACCCCTACTAAAAATCAATTAAACTTGAATAACGTAAAAATAATTAAAGAAAATCAAGGAAAAACTGGAAAATAACTCAAACCCCCAATAGATGAACAGTTGCATATTTGCAGTGGTATGATTTTAAATTTCGATCAATCGATAGGTAATAAATAGTTTATAACTCTATATGAATGTGATAATCAGGAATTGACGTGAAAAGTATAAGAATCATTAATTTATTTATGAAAATCCTCGATAATAGAAACCGTCCATCTTTTGGTCAGTGTTCATCTATTGGTCGTGTGACCCTAGTCTGAGAGAGAAAGAAAAAAGGGCAGTGAAAGAGACACACAGAATCAACCTTCGCCTTGAATTCCACAATTTTTTTTCAGCTTCCAAGTGTCACTTAGACACTCCCACGTGCAGTCGACCTATCTTGGGGTGCTTGATCCTCGTCTTTATGTCCAAAAATATAACGCTTTTGTGGGTTAGAGGTCGCTGGATGAACAAACAAAACGGTACTTGAGAGAATGTGATGCTATCAAAGAGATGGGAGGAGGCATTTTTTTTTTTTAATAGAATTAAGGTAGTGTGATAGAGTACGGTTGATAAAACAGAGAAAAAAATGAGGATTTTTAGGTTTTTTTTTCAATTAATTGCTGATAATTCGGAGGAAAAGTGCTTCAATTTGCCTGGGAAAGTGATTAAACTATTCGAAAGTCATATCTTCAGGCTGTGAATATAATTTGTTTTTTCTCGAATTTTTTAAAAATTAATCTTCTATCACATGCGTGAGATAGAGAGAGAGGCAAATGGATATTACTACCTTCTAATTAAAATTTCTCAATAACTATACAGTGAATTGAATATTTTTTTCTTCTATTATTTAGTTAAAATGCTGTTCTCTTCGCCAATTGTTTTTAAATAATCGGGCAATTGTGGGGTTTTTTAGGTTTCTTGGGTTCTACAGAATGAAAATCGGGGGAAATACTTGAGATAGGGTATTTTAGATGATTTCATTGGAGAGCTGAGGAAATTTGACATGGAAACTATATGTCGCATTGTTTTTGAGGTTTTTTTTGAAAATTCAAGGATTTTTTGAAAAAATTAAGCCCAAATTTTTGAAATTTCGAGAAAAAAAACAAAAATCACTTGTAGCACATGTTTTCTACGCCAAAACATGTAATTTGTATTCGTTCATAATTTCATCTCTTGAAATTGCACGAAAAAACGTGAAAATATCGTGTTCCACATTATATTGAAAGGATCTCCGGAAATAATGGGTTTAGAGAAAAATGTCACGAGACCTTTTTTGTGGAGAATTTAATTCTCTATAAAAAAGGTATCTTGATAAATTTTTCTAAACCCAACGGCTTCTGAGATACTCTTAATTGAAATAATGAAATTCGGAAAAATTTAGGTAGTATCTCAGAGAAAATCATGACACACAGAATCATGATATGCAGAATGAAAATCGGGGGAAATACTTGAGATATGGTATTTTAGATGATTTCATTGAAGAGCTGAGGAAATTTGACATGGACACCATATGTCGCATTGCTTTTAAGGTTTTTTTTTGAAAATTCCAGGATTTTTTGAAAAAATTGAGCCCAAATTTTGGAAATTTCGAGAAAAAAAACAAAAATCACTTGTGGCACATGTTTTCTACGTGAAATTTCCTCAGCTCTTCACTGGAAGCATCAAAAAAACTCTATCTCCCTCCCATTTCATAGAAATCCTTCAATTTTTGTTCCTAAATCTAAAAAAAATGTAGAGGATTGGGGAAAAAACTTTAAATAATCGCGTCTACGTATTTATACACAAAAAAAATATCCAAAAAGCCGAAATTTCACCTCTCAATCGAATTTTCACTCTAATAATTCGTGATTCTTTTATTATTTTCAAGAATTTCTGGAGAATCGAATATTTATTTCTTCTATTATTTAGTTAAAATGCTGTTCTCTTCGCCAATTGTTTTTAAATAATGGGTCAATCCTGTGATTTTTCAGTAATTTCGTTATTTCCGTCCGATTAAGGGCGTTTCATCCCCACCACCGCTATTCTCACTAACTTTAATAATTCATGTCTCATAAACTGCACGGTCAGAAATTATGAAAAAATTCAGAAAAATGTAAAAAACCATAATCTTCAATACCAAATCAAAAAAATAAGGAATTGACTGTACTCGAGTTCACTGCGACACCACCTCACCCATTATTTTTTCCGAATATTTCAATGATGATTGAAAATGCAAAATTATTAATAGCGTCTGCACCTCTTGAAAATTGCACATTTTTCAATTTTAAAAGACTCATACGACAATGCCAAAAATATCCTGTTTATTATGCTCAGTTATATTACGCGAAAACACTTGCCAATGTGACAGCATTTGTTTATGCCTTTGTTTTTTAATGTTGCACAATGAAAAAAAAAAAAAATTATAGTAGAGTATTTCAACCAGGTGTTTGGCATTGTTTCCTATTCGTGTGAGTGCAATGTTACATAACTACTATAGTAATTCAATGGCCTTCATACTTTATTTGTATTCTTTTTTATCATTTACAGATATACCAGACATTCCTGAGAATATTAGAAATTTACGCGCCCTACAGGTGGCAGATTTCAGCAGCAATCCAATACCCAGGTCAGTATATCTCCTCATTAAATTTTTAAATCTTATCAGGTAATTTATTCACGAAAAAGTGAATTTCGAAAGAAAAAAACTTAAAAAAAGAGGCAATTTAATTTTTTTTCGAGTTCTTTCGCGTATATCTTTTAGGCGAGTGAGTTTAGGGAAAAATGTCAAGATACCTTTTTTGTAGAGAATTTAATTCCCTACAAAAAAGGTCTCTTGAACTTTTTTCCTAAACCCGATAGTTTTCGAGATCCTTTTAAAAATCGAAATCAGTGATGAATTGATGAAAAGAAGAAGTCGATAATTTCTTCCAATCGTTTTTTAAAAGGATCTCGGAAACTAAGCGAGATAGCGAAAATTTTGTAGAGACCTTTTTTGTAGAGGAGACTTAGAGCTTCAAAAAAGGTCTCTACGAAAATTCCCCTATCTCGCTTAGTTTCCGAGATCCCGTTCAATTTCTATGAAAATCAATACAAAAATTAATATTCTCGATATTAATCCTTTTTTTTCCAGACGTATTTTCATGTTCTACCTCAATATGCATAGTTTAATCGGTTGCTTGGTTACAACAGAAAAGAGGAGAATGAGGAAAACGAAGTTTTTCGATTAGCAAAACCCATTTCGGTTTCAACTCAACCCATTAAAAAAAAAAAAAGAAGAAAATTCAATTAAAAAATTCACTGAAACTCTGAATTTCCGATGAGAATGTTGATTAAATTATTCAGAAAACTCTATTTCATTCAATCGCTGTTTTGCTCCAACCAGAAACAAATTCTTTCAATGTAAAAACTTCGTTTTTCATTTTATTTTCCAGTAAATTATTTGTTTTTCATTTTATTGAAAACGTTGTTTTGCAGTGAGTGAAAAATATTTCAATATTTTCTGAATTTACATGAAAAAGGAGTTTTATACAAAAGTTTTGAAATTTCTGCTGCATTCACCCCGAGGGAATTTTATTATGCAAATTTTTATTTACTATGCAAAGGCACACAATTTCACGTGATGTTTTTTTTTTAAATAAAAATGCAGTAATTTAATAATTTTTTTACAATTTTTTATTTAATAATTCTTTAAATTTCTCAGTTTAGTGATCTTTTTTTGAGAATATCTCAGAAACTAATGGAGATACGACCTTTTTTCACTGAGGATGTTTCGTAGCTCTTACAATTCTCCACAAAAAAGTATTGAGGCAAAATCGCTCTATCTCGCTTAGTTTCCGAGTTATACTTAAAAAATGATCGAAAAAAAGTTTTAATTTCAACGATTTGATGAATTATTTGGAGTTTTTCGTGGATATCTCGGAGAATAAGCGAGATAGGGCGATTTTGCTTGAGTCCTATTTTGTAGAGAATTTCGAGAGCTCTAAAAAAGGATTCGGGTGAAAAGGGCGTATCTCCATTAGTTTCTGAGATATTTAATTGTGGAATTATTACGAAAATAAATCAATTTTTTTTCTAGATTTTTAAATTTATTTTAAATATTTAATTTATTTTGCAGATTACCAGCTGGTTTCGTTAAACTACGAAACCTTACAGTTCTTGGCCTTAATGACATGTCCCTGACGAATTTACCACCAGATTTCGGAAGGTAATTGCTTCAGAATATTTTTATTTCTTTGGAATTATTAACAAAAATTATTTTTATTCTGAAAATTAAAGCAGAGATCGGCAAAGAAAAAATTCGCATTTTTAATTTTTTAATTTTTTTTATTTCTGTAATTTCCATCGAGAAAAATTTAATTACTTTCTCAATGAAAAATTTGGATTTTTAAATTTTTCATTAGTTTGAAAATTAATTTTTTTTTTTAACAATTTTGATTACTATTGTAATTTAAAATTTGACTGATGGAATTTCATAATTATTTTCTTTATTAAACTTATCAACATTTTTATTAGTTAAATTGAATTATAAATGTCATATAAGCGTCATTTAGATTGGATTAAATTATAAGTTCTTATTTGTGTTACATTTAGTTAAAACTCTCAACTCAAAATTTTTGTCTGAAAGACGATTATATTTGGGAATATTAAACATAGTAGCGTTGATTTTATTATAAAATTAATTATTCCAATCAATTAATAAGTAAGAAAGAATCAAAATTTCGAATAAGAAAAAGAATTATGAAATTTCATCAGTCAAATTTTTAATTACAATAGTAATCAAAATTGTTAAAAAAAAAAAATTAATTTTCAAACTAATGAAAATTTAAAAATCCAAATTTTTCATTAAGAAAGTAATTAAAATTTTTTCGATGGAAATTACAGAAATTAAAAAAATTGAAAAATTCAAAATACGAGCTGTTTTTTGCCGATCTTTGAATTGAAGGACAATTTAATTAAATTAACTTTTTTTTTTTTTTTTAGTTTGGAGGCGTTACAGTCATTGGAACTTAGGGAGAATCTGCTAAAATCTCTGCCCGAATCACTTTCACAGCTGTCAAAATTAGAGCGACTCGATCTTGGTGATAATGAAATCGAGGAATTAGTAAGTTTCTGCAATTTTAATTAACATTTGCATTTTATTTTGAAGATATCTCCGAAAATATTGAGTGCATGAGAAAATCCCAAGAGGTCTTTTTCGTACAGAATTCAATTCTTTCCAAAAAAAAAGGTCTCTTGATATTTTCCTATAGGGTCACACGACCAATAGATGGACACTGACCAAAAGATGGAGGGTTTCTATTATCGAGGATTTTCATAAATAAATGAATGATTCTTATACTTTTCACGTCAATTCCTGATTATTACATTCATATAGATTTATAAACTATTTAATACATATCGATTGATCGAAATTTAAAATCATACAACTGTAAATATGCAACTGTCCATCTATTGGGGGTTTAAGTTATTTTCCAGTTTTTCCTTGATTTTTTTAAATTATTTCTACATTATTCAAGTTTAATTGATTTTTAGTCGATTCACTGTATATTTTTCTGTATATTATTCTTTTCTGCAACTTTTTAACGTGATTTGCCTATTCTATATGAATTAATGAAGTATAATATTTGCTTGACCGTCCATCTATTGGTCATGTTACCCTAGAACTGATAGTTTTCGACATATTTGCAAAAAAATCATATTCGTGAAAAAAAATGATCAAAAAAAGAAAAATCCTTTTTTTTCCGAATGGAAGCTATGTAATCATCAGAATTTCCGATTGTAATTTTTTTAATAAAAGATACTTAAAATGATCTAAATAGAGAGAAAATGATACTTTTAGCACATGTCTGTGTGTGCATAAAAGTCTCAATTACAGCAAAACGGTTTTATAGAAAAATTTCATATTTTTTGGAAAACTTCCTCTGGAAAAACTCTATTTTTTAAGCTTTATTTGAAGAGAATCCGATCGATACTTTTTGAGATTTGTCCATTTTTCGAAAATCAGTTTTTAATGGAATTTCTGGAAGCTATTCAACTGATGTTATTTATACTCATATATTATCTCGAGAATTGTATCAGTTAGATGCCTGTAAATTTTGAGCTTATTTGCATGATTAGTTCTCGAGTTATTGGCGTTTTAATGAATTTTTCAAAATTTGATATTTTGATGATGGTTTGAAAAAAGTTGTATCACTTCCATTCGGAAGCATATTGCTAAAGTATCAGCAGAAAAAGCTATATCTTTTATTTTCTGAAGGGCATTCGGAAACTAAGCGAGATAGCGCAATTTTTGTAGAAACTTTTTTTCTAGAAAATTTCAAGAGCTACAAAAAAGGTCTCTACAAAAATCACGCTATCTCGCTTAGTTTCCAGATGCCCTTTAAAAACGTGATTATAACGTGAAATTCTCACGAAAAAACTAAGAAAAAAACTGAAAAAAAAGGAAAAAGAGTTTTTACGAGAATTGAATTAGCAAAATTTGATATTTTGATGATGATTTGAAAAAAGTTGTATCACTTCCATTCGGAAGCATATTGCTAAAGTATCAGCAGAAAAAGCTATATCAGTTGGAAAGCAACGCCATTATCCACTTGTTTTTCTAATAAATCTTCAATCGTCAATAATTTTTTCTCTAAAAAAAAGGGATTCTAATATTTTCCCTAACTTATCTCATCCCTAACATTTTTTTCATAATAATAATAATAATAATAATTCAATCGTTTTTTTTCAGCCACCGCACATAGGAAAATTACCAGCACTTCAAGAGCTTTGGCTAGATCACAATCAGCTTCAGCACTTGCCCCCAGAAATTGGTGAATTAAAGACTTTAGCATGTCTCGATGTATCGGAAAATCGTCTGGAGGATTTGCCCGAAGAAATTGGCGGTCTCGAGTCCTTAACTGATTTACATTTATCACAAAATGTCATTGAAAAATTACCAGAGGGTCTTGGAGAACTTAAGAAATTGACAATATTAAAAGTCGATCAGAACAGATTATCGATTTTAAATTCAGCAATTGGAAAATGTGAAAATTTGCAGGAGCTCATTTTAACGGAAAACTTTTTGTTCGAATTGCCAGTATCAATTGGCAATTTATTGAATTTAAATAATCTTAATGTGGATCGAAACAGTTTACAAGCCTTGCCAACAGAAATAGGTGAGTTGAACAGTTATTTAAAAGGATCTCAGAATCTGAGGGAGATAGCGAAATTTTCGAAGAGACCTTTTTGGTAGGAAATTTAATTCTCTACAAAAAAGGTCTCTTGATAAATTCTCTGCAACCTCTTAATTACCGAGATACTCTCAATTTTCTTATGCACTTCTGTTATTTTATCAAAATAATTACTTTTTTTTCAGGAAATTTGACGAATCTGGGTGTTTTATCCCTCCGTGATAATAAACTTCAGTACCTCCCCCCAGAAGTGGGTCAGTGCACAGCACTTCACGTCCTCGATGTCTCCGGAAATCGGTAAATTCGAATAAGGGAAGACTGGGGCAAAATGGATCTCTGAGATAAATTATTTACGATAAGATAAAAATTTATGAATTTTTTTCGACGTGAAGGACTTTGTAAAAAATTCTGAAAAAAATTGACAAGATGCTGCAATATGTCAACATTGTTGGTGAATTTTTTCAGATTTTTTCTAAAAGCCGCAGCTTTTATAAAAAATCTCAAGTTATTAATGATTCGAGATTTTTTTGATAGCAGTGGCTATTGATATTTCGAATATTGATGATTCGATATTTTTTTATAAAGCGGCGACTTCTCAAAAAAATCTGAAAAAATTCACGAAAAATGGCGACATACTGGAGCATCTTCTCAAATTTTTTCAGATTTTTTCATGAAGTCCTTTACTCTGAAAAAAAAAATTAATGAATCATTTTCCCGTTGTGGTCCATTTTGCTCTGGTTTCGCCTACATAAATAAAATAAAATTCAAGTAAACTGTTGAATTAACGTAAAAACACGTTCTGATTCTCCAGATTGCAGTATTTACCATATACACTGATCAATCTGGACCTAAAAGCAGTTTGGTTGAGTGAGAATCAAGCACAGCCAATGTTGACTTTCCAAACAGACGTAGACGAAGAGACTGGGCAAGAAGTTCTGACGTGTTTCCTTCTGCCACAATTAGAGTATCACACGACTGGTCCACATGGTATTACCTTTTTTTTTTTTTGTTAAAAAAGGCAAAAAAAATATAGAATAATTCGAATTGTTGGATAATTTGAAGTTTTCGAAATATTCGAAAAATGTCAAATTATTCGAAAAATGTCGAATTATTCGAAAAATGTGAAATTATTCAAAATTTTTGAACAATTACGAAATTTTTAATATTTCGAAAATTTAGAGTAATTCGAAAATTTCGAATAATTCGAAAATCTAGAATTTTTCAAATAATCGAAAAATTTAGAGAATTTAGAATATTTCGAAAATTTTGAAAATGTAAAGTAATTCGAAAATTTCAAATAATTCGAAAATCTAGAATTTTTCGAATAATCGAAAAATTTAGAGAATTTAGAATATTTCGAAAATTTTGAAAATGTAAAGTAATTCGAAAATTCCGAATAATTCAAAAAATTTCGAATAATCACGAGATTACAAAATATTTTGAATAATTACAAAATTTGTAATAATTCGAAAATTTCTAATATTTTGAATAATTCAAGAATTTCTAATAATCTGAAAATCTAGAACTTTCCGAATAATTCGAAAATTTAAAATATTCCAAATACACATGGTATTATTTTTCTTTTTTTGTTAAAAAAAGGAAAAAAAATGATTATTTATTTACAAAATAATTTATTTGTTTTATCAAGAATCGGCACGTCTCGGTATGTTGGCTGGTATACGAGGCGTAGTTCCAGGTAATGAGATGCGAGAATTGGGAAGCAGTGATGATGAAAATTGGCAGGAAAAAGAGGCTTCAAGAACACATTCCGTCAAATTCACAGACGATGCTCCAGAGGCTGACAAAGAGGTGAGATACTTTTAGGTGAAGGTGGGGTAAAAAATGGAGATGATTCTGATTGAACGGTTTGAGATAGAGATTTTCTGATGATTTCATTGGGAAGCTGAGAAAATTTTTGGTGGAAAACATATGGAAAAATTAATTTTTTTCAATTTTTTGAAAATTTTACTTTTTTGGGGAAGTTTTGGAGGGGTTTTTCTTTTGAAAATCGAAAAAATTCACTTTTTCGGCGATATCTCCGGTTCTGTTGGTCGCAGCGACCTGGGGTTAATCTCAAATGAAAAGTGAGCTCATTTCTCATCGATTTGTGTGGTTCAAATTTTTTTTTCATCAATTTTTCAAATACTTATAGGCCATTTTCTGAAAAATCAGTTTTTGCCCTATAAGTACTTGAAAAATTGATAATTTTTTTTTTTTAACCACATAAATCGATGGGAAATGAGCTCACCTTTCATTTAAGATCAACCCCAGGTCGCTACGACCAATATAACCCGAGATATTCTCGAAAACCTAAAATTTTTCAAAAACAGAAGAGTTTTACCTTCAAATCTTGAGGAAAAAAAATGAAATTTTTGAAAAATTTCACAAAAATAACTTCTGACATATGATTTTCATGGGAAATTTCCTCAGCTTTTCAATGGAATCATCAGAAAAAATCTATCTCCAATATTTCCATAGATTTCGGGTAATTTTCATAGTATAAAACACCAAAACTAACACATGTCCATTTTACCCCACTTTTCCCTATTTTATCTATGAAAATTTGAAAATAATCGGGATTTTTCTTTGTTTTTAGACACCATTCGTTCGCCAGAACACGCCTCATCCGAAGGAATTAAAGGCGAAAGCCCACAAACTATTCAGCAAAGGAAAAAACGACAGTAGATCAGGTTCTACTGACGAACAGGTAATTTGACATTGAAATTTAAAAGGATCTCGGAAACTATTGGGTTTAGGAGAAATTATCAAGAGATCTTTTTTGTAGAGAATTTAATTCTCCACAAAAAAGGTTTCTTGATAAATTCACCTAAAACCCATTGCACATCTTTTACGAAATATTTTCAAAAAAAATCCGTAAATTCATTTCAACTTTTTTACATTTTTTTTCTTTAAATTTCAATTAAATTGAGAATTTCGAACATTGACGTTTCCAGGATGTGTCACAAACATTTGGTCTCGATAAAAATGAGTTTGAAAACTCTCACGAAGAGTCAGAGAATATAACGGAGCAGGAAGAAACGACATATCACGATAATACACAGGATGAAGTAACAGCTTGCCAATCGGAAGCATTAAATGATGGTTCAGTAATACAAAATACTTACGAGAGAGATCAATCACCTTTGCAGACAACACCAGAGCCTGTAAATGCAGCAGTGAGTCCTTAAAAATGCATAACTAAAGAAAAGCTTTTTTTCTAATAATTCCAGATTTTCTAAGATTTGAGGAATTAAAAAAATCCTCGTAGTTTCTTTCGCGAATATCTTTGCTGCGACTGACTTAAGAAAAAAAAGCCAGGAGACCTTTTTTTTAGAGAATTCAATTCTCTAAAAAAAAGGTCTCCTGACATTTTCCTCTAAATCCACTCGCCTCGAAGATATTAACACTCTTCATCCCCTCTGAATTTTTCAACTAATTTAATTGAAAATAGGCAAAAAATAAAAATAAAAATGAGATAAAATCACAGACAGGACTTTTCCCTCCTCGAAAGAACTAGAATTAATGTTCCCTAATCAAAAGGCCATCAGCAGAATCAATACCCCCCCCCCCCCCCCCCCCCAAATAAACCCAAAGAAAGAGGCAAAAAGGTAAAAAGATTCGAATCCACTGGAATTTCCAATTAATGGGTAAAGTTCGTAGGATTTTAGAGTTGAGGGTAATAAAAATTAATTAAATTAATTAAATTAATTAGCATCAAAGTGTACGAATTCGTTTCGACCCACGCGTTAATCTCACTTAACTGCGAGACAAGGATAAAAAATAAATTGCACAAAAAAAAAGGAAAAATAAATTTTTTCTTTACTAAAAAGAAAAAAAATGAATAAATTTCACAAAAAAAAAAGAGGATAAAAAAGAAATTGCACAAGAAAAAGGAAAAAAAACGGGGCAAAATCCTGTTTCAGGATGCTGAGATTTCGGTGTCAGGATGTCGTGATAGGGACGATGATGACGATGATTCTCAGTGTAACGATACGAAGAGACGAGTTGAATTTACTGTAAATGATGATACAGATTGTGGGGGTGATACGGGTAAACCAAACAAGCTACATCGTCGTGATACCCCCCATCATCTTAAAAACAAACGAGTACATGATACAATTGACAAGGATAAAGTTGCTTCAATCATCGCACAGGTCAGCACTTGATTACCGCATTTGAGAAAAAATTTCCATGATTCTTTTTTTTTTTTTTTTTTTTTTTGTGTTAATTTTTGTGGTAATTAGGGCTGTGTGAATAATCATTTGAATGTGTGGGTTATTCGTGTCTAATGGAATATCGGTATTCGATTGGAAATTCGAATTGATTAATTCGAATTGTTGGGTAATTTGGAGCTTTCGAATTATTCGAGAAATTTCGAATTATTCGATTTTTTTTAATAATTACGAAATTTTTAATATTTCGAAAATTTAGAGGAATTTGAAAATCTAGAATTTTTCGAATATAATTCGAAAATTCTGAAAATTTAGAGTAATTCGAAAATTTCTAATATTTTGAATAATTCGAAGATTTAGAATAATTCGAAAATTTAGAATAATTCGAAAATCTAGAATTTTTCGAGTAATTCGAAAATTTCGAATAAATACTAGATTTAGAATAATTCGAAAATTTCTAATATTTTCAATAATTTGAAGATTTAGAATATTTCAAAAATTCTGAAAATTTAGTGTAATTTGAGAATTTCGAATAATTTAAAAAATTTCGAATAATTACTAGATTTCTAATAATTCGAAAATTTCGAATATTTTTAATAATTCGAAGATTTAGAATAATTCGAAAATCTATAATTTATCGGATAATTCGAAAATCTAAACTTTTAGAATATTTCGAAAATTTTGAAAATTCAGAGTAATTCGAAAATTTCTAATAATTCAAAAAATTTCGAATAATTACTAGATTCCTAATAATTCAAAAATTTCTAATATTTTCAATAATTCGAAGATTTAGAATATTTCAAAAATTCTGAAAATTTAGTGTAATTCGAGAATTTCGAATAATTTAAAAAATTTCGAATAATTACTAGATTTCAATTAATTCGAAAATTTCTAATATTTTTAATAATTCGAAGATTTAGAATAATTCAAAAATCTAGAATTTTTCGAATAATTCGAGAATTTAGAATACTTACAAGATTTCGAAAATTTAGAGTAATTCAAAGAATTTCGAATAATTACAAGATTACAAAATATTTTGAATAATTAGAAAATTTCTAATAATCTGAATATCTAGAACTTTTCAAATCATTCAAAAATTTAGAATATTTAAAATATTTCGAAAATTTCGAATAACTTGAAAATTTAGAATTTTCCGCATATTTCTAAAATTTCGAATAATTCGAGTCGAGTTTCGAATTAAATAATAATATTCTATTTGATTTGTTTCGAACGCTATTCGCACATCCCTATTAAATAATTCAATTAAAATAAAGGAGCAAGACAATTAAAATGAGGGGAGATGAGGAATTGTTGAAATGCACATTGCCTGCACTCGGTGGACACGAGTTTCGATGGCACTTTTTTTTTTATTTATTTGGTTCTTTCAGTGGTGAAGAAGTGGTGGAGATCCCAAAAAAAGAGAAAATTTTACTTTCGTGACTATTTTTGAAGAATATCTTTGGTGCGAGTGGGTTTACCGGAAAAGTTCAAGAGACCATTTTTGTGGAGAATTGAATTCTCTACAAAAAATGTCTCTTGAGCTTTTTTGCTAAACCTCTTCGCGCCAAAGATATCCGCAAAAAACCACAATTTTGCGAAATTTTTCGATTTTTTTTCGATTTTTGACTTTACCACTTCGGCCTTTTGATTCATTATTATTATTATTATTACTAACGCTTATTTAGGTACTGGTTGTTACTTTAGAGCGAAACATTTGCTGAATGTGCGTAGTCACTAATTTAGGTGTCTTATTTTATTTATAAAAAATAATTATGAATCACAAAAAGCGATTTTGTGTTTTTTTTCAATGTTTTAGATTCACTGATGTAGTTTTATTTTCGATGGTGTTTGTTTCCTCTACTTCATGTTTTTGCATACTCGCCTGTCCTCTTTGATCTCTTCTGTGGACAGAAATCTCTTCGTACTCTGATCGTTCAATTTTATTTGACAATTTCAGTGGAAAAGAAAATCGAAATTTTCGACATTTCAGTAGTGAAAAACCTAGAATTTCCTCATTTTTCATTACAAAACAAACAGGCTCTCGGAAACTAATCGAGATAGAGGAATTTTCGTAGAAACCTTTTTTGTAGCTCTCAAAAATCCCCACAAAAAAGGTTTCTACAAAAAGTTCGCTATCTCGCTAAGTTTCCGAGTTATCTTTTCAAACAACTAAAAATTGAATGAAAACTGTGGAATTAAATTTTAAAAAATTGTGAAATTAAGGAAATTGTTTTTTTTTAATATCTCGGAAACTAAGCGAGATAGCGAATTTTTCGAAGTAACCTTTTTTGTAGCTCTCAAAATTCCCCACAAAAAAGGTCTCTACCAAAATTCCCCTATCTCGTTCAGTTTCCAAGTGCCTATTCGTTTTATCACTTCGCTATTGATCTGTTTGCTTAAAACTAATATAATGCACTTAAATTTATTTTCTTCTCTTCACATCGTAATTAATTAAATTGCCTCTTCGATGGCTTAATGGATCAAACTGTGAATAAAATTAATGGAAAATTGCGATAAGTCAGTGAGAATTAATCTGCCGCAGCTAATTTATGTTTATGTATAGAAATTTAAAAATTTTCGAGTAGATAATAATTATTTAAGGCTTTTTTTTCTACTGTATTCTACGTGTTAAATTTATGTGGAATTGAGGTGAAATGTGTTCTATTAATTCATCAGCAAAGTGGTAAAAGGGCGTAAGTCCTGTGGTAAAAACGCCTTTTTCCTCTTTGCTACTGGATTGAAATAAATTTTTTTTTTAATGTTTTTTTTTCCAATTTTTTTTAATTGAAAGAAAAATGTTTTTTTTTAATGGAAAAAAAATGTTTTTTTTTAATTAAAAAAAAAGGTGAGTTGATAGAGAAAAATGGGGCAAGCCAGATATTTTCCAATGAAACGGCACTTACTCTGTTTTATTGCCACTGTCCATTTTGCCCCACCTCTCTCTATTAATATTATTCGCACTCAAATGCGATCGCATCGGTTAACCGCAGAATGATTTCCTCCTGTTATTAAAAAAATCACTTTTTTTTATTTTATTTTTTTTTTTTTCATTTTTTCTGTAGGCGCTGATGAAGAAAAATGAGGAGACGTCGGTTTCAGTCAGTCTTCCAACAGAATCAGTTGATAATTACGACATGCACAGTCAAGGTAAATTAAATAGTTCATTGAAACACTTATTTTTCACCGATATCTTTAAAATCTTCAATTTATCGCGTTTTCAACGAAAAAAACTGTTTCTCGCAAATAAAATTATGAATATATTGAAAACTATTAGGTTTAGAGGAAAATATGAAGAAATCTTTTTTGTAGAGATTTTAATTCTCTCCAAAAAAGGTATCCTGACTTTTTTCCCTAAACTCAATAGTTTCTGAGATCCTTTTAAAATTCAAAAAATTACGAAATTCACTCAAAAAAATCACACACCCCTTCTTTTCCCAATATTTCGAAATCTGTTGAGTTTATCGAAAAAACTCAGAGAACCTTTTTTGTAGAGAATTCAATTTCCCATAGAAAAGGTTTCCTGACTTTTTCTCCTAAACCAAACTGCACCTAAGTTATCCAGTAAATAAACAATTAATTAAAAAAAATGCCTTTTATGACATAAAAAAAATGTTTTTTATTACATAAAAAAAAATGTTTATAACTCTGTTGTGAAAGCGAAAAATGATAAGATTACGAGATACGTTTACGTTACTCTTCTTATCATTTGCTCGTTATCTCAGAAAATTGTTAATGGCATCGTGAATAGAGTGAATCATATTTCTGAATCAATCGTTGATACTTTTTTTTCCTCGAAAGAGAAAAAAAAACGAAAAATGTCGAGAAAGTTTCGTGTTTTTGTGAGAAACGGGAGAAAGAGGAGAGGAGAGGGGAGAGGTGAATAAAGTCTCTTTATAGTGATTTTTCAGTGAAAATTGCACCTTTTGCTTCCGAATAGAAGCTATGTAATCATCAGAATTTTCCATTGTAATTTTTTTAATAGAAGATACTTAAAATGATCTAAATAGAGAGAAAAACCTATATCTTTTATTTTCCAAAGGGCATTCGGAAACTAAGCGAGATAGCGCAATTTTTGTAGAAACTTTTTTTCTAGAAAATTTCAAGAGCTACAAAAAAGGTCTCTACAAAAATCACGCTATCTCGCTTAGTTTCCGGATGCCCTTTAAAAACGTGATTATAACGTGGAATTCTCACGAAAAAACTAAAAAAGAAAGTGAAAAAAAAAGGAAAAAGAGTTTTTACGGGAATTGAAAATACTATTATCCACTTCTTTTTTTCAATTTTTAATAATTTTTTTTTTCCTTTTATTTTAGGAGCTACGTCGGATATAGAACCAACGTTAGAAGTGCGAGAGGAGCAATATGAAATTCATATTGAAAGAACAACTGGAGGATTGGGATTATCGATAGCCGGTGGTATTGGCTCTACACCGTTTAAAGGCGATGATGAAGGAATTTTTATTTCAAGAGTTACTGAGGGTAAATTAATCGTTTTTTTTTTAATCGATTTTTATTCTATTTTATTGTTTCTCGAATTCAATTAATTATCTTTTTTATTTTTTTTTATATCGTCAGTTAGGGAAAAAAGGGGCATAAGTGCTATGCATAAGCTCAGCACTTACGCCCCTTTGTTTCTAACGTGACAATATCAAATTAAATAATTTAATTTAAATAATAAATAAAATTCCATAAAATTATTTGATTTTTTCTAAAGATCTGAATTTTTTTTTAGAGAAATTCATTTTATTTCATCAGATTTTTAAAGGTATTACGGAATTTAAGCGAGATAGAAGAATTTTTGTAGAGACTTTTTTCATGGAAAATTGAATTTTCTACAAAAAAGGTCTCTTGATAAATTCGTTTAAATCTATTTGTTTACGAGATATTCGCAATTTACGAGTTATTTTTGTGGAATTTTTGCAATTCTTCATTCTTTTCATGTCTTAATTTATTTAATTTATTCAATTAATTAATTAATTAATCACAGGAGGACCAGCAGATTTAGCGGGTTTACGTGTTGGTGACAAAGTTATCTCGGTAAATGGAGTTTCAGTAGTTGATGTAGACCATTATGATGCAGTTGAAGTTTTAAAAGCGTGTGGTCGTGTTCTCATACTTGTTATTCTCAGGGAGGTCACGAGGATAGTACCACCTTCGGAGGTAAATTATTATGATTATTATGTGTTTTTGATATTAATGTTAGAGATGGATTTTTTTTGACGATTCCATTGAAAAGCTGAGGAAATTTACGGTGGAAAACACATGTGTCAGAATTTTATTTTTTATTTTTTCAAAATTGGAAATTTTCGATTTTTGAAAAATTTCAGGTTTTTGAGGGTAGCTCCGGTTCTATTGGTCGCAGTGTGAAAATTCCGAATGGAGGTGAAAGGTGAGATCATTTGCCATCGATTCATGTGGTTTTGAAAAAAAAATTATCGATTTTTAAGGTACTTATAGCGCAAAAACTGATTTTCATGAAAGAGCCCATATGAGTACCTTAAAAATCGATATTTTCCCTTTCAAGATAACATAAATCTATGGCAAATGATCTCATCTTTCACCTCCATCCAGAATTTTTACGCTAAGACCAATAGAACCGTAGATATCCCCGAAAAAGTGAAATTTTTCAATTTTCCCCTGAAAAACTCGAATTTTCAAAGAATGGTTAAAATTAAATTTCGACATGTTTTTCAACTTAAATTCCCTCAGCTTTTCAATGGATTCATCAGAGAAGAACCTATCTCAAATATTTTCACTGATTTCTCGCGATTTTCATAATATAAAACATCAAAACTAAAAAGAATCTGAAATTTTCAGACAAATTTATTTCATTTTGTCACCAGTTTTTTTGAAATATCTCGGAAATCAAGCGAGATAGGGCGATTTCACCCCAATCCTTTTTTCTAGAAAACTTCAAGAGCTGCAAAAAAGGATTCGGGCAAAATCGCTCTATCTCACTTAGTTTCCGAGATATTCTTAAAAAAATGATGGAATAAAATCGGTTAAAAAACTTCATAATCGTAAACTAAAATGTGTCCATTTCACCCCTCATGTTCTCTTTACTCCACATCTCCCTCTATTAATGTCTCCTCATTGATTAAAGCTGTCAACACGAAAAGACTCTGTGTGCTCGAGTTTGAGTACGAGTCGTGCGCCGAGTGCTACGTCATACGTTTCATCAACGGCGTTATCTCATAATCTTGAAAATGGAGACAGCCTCCCTCGAGATGTTAAGGTAAAACCAACAAAAAAAAAAAATCTCCCATCTCCCATTATTTTCTGAACTAAATTGAATATTATTTCCATTTTTTTTTTTCAGATGAAAAAAATCCCTGAACCTCTTCCACCAATGAGAACAGATGAGCCCCTGTTGCCAGTACTCGTACACACAACATTAATACGAGATCAGAACGGATTAGGATTCAGTATTGCCGGTGGAAAAGGATCACAGCCATTCAAAGATAATACCGATGTAAAAAAATCCTCTCATAAAACTGCAAATTATTAAATTTATCTCCCTACAATTCCACGAAATTAAATAATAAATTTGAATATTTTTTTTAGGCCATCTTTATTTCAAGAATAACAGACGGTGGAGTCGCACAGAAAGACGGAAAATTACTCGTAGGCGATAAAGTCATATCCGTAAGTATTTTTTTTTTGCTAAAACAAAGATAAAAATGAAAATTAGTACAATGTAAGGAAAAAAAAGTGGCAAATCATGATCCACTAGACTGTAACAGTCGGAAAATCATGATCCGCTGGACTATATCGGAAATGCACACTGTTGCATATATCAAAACTAAAGAACCTAATAAGGGTTGAAACTCAACAACAATGAAATTGACGAAAGAAAATTGGGAAATTTGCCAAACCCCTTTCTGTAAATATCTTTGAGACCACTAGGTTTATCGAAAAAAGTCAAGAGACCTTTTTTGTAGAGAATTAAATTCTCCACAAAAAAGGTCTCTTAGCATTTCCCTCTAAACCCACTCGCCTCAAAGATCCTCAAGCATATTCATCAATGAATGAAATCACCCCTTTTTCAAGATAAACGGCGTCGAAATGACGGGCGTAAGACACGAACAAGCAGTTGCGATGCTGACGGGCCTGGAACGGTTCGTTCGACTGGTTGTCGAGCGTGAAATACCAATTTCTCAGGCGAACCCAGCTCTGCAATTGACGCCATCCGAAAAATCCCCGCGATTAATCGGTGGACCAAAGCCATATACGGGTCTCTACTCAGCGAACAGTTACATGGCGAATAGGCCCGGCTACTACAGGCGTTCGATGGACGCTGAAAAGGCGCTGACCCCAAGTCCCACATCAAATGCGCCAACACCAGTCCCAAAAATTGAAGCAGTCAACGGTGTCCCAAAAATGAATGGTCTAAGCGATTCCGCAAAATCGGGAAATTCCAGTTCCATTCCACAACCAGCACCACGTCAGAATTTACCGCAATTACGTGCAGCACATACTGGCGATGATGACAATAGATCAGGATCACCACAGGATGATATACAGGTACCGAAGCCAATCACCAACGAGGAATTTCAGGCCATGATTCCCGCTCACTTCCTACGACCTCCGACTTCCTCGCCCTCGCCAGAATCCCAGGGCCCAATCGTAACTGTTACGATTAAACAGCCAGATAATATACCTGGTGATGTACAATTTCCACCGGCACCAACATCAATTGGTAAAGTTACTGAGACCATCACTAAAAGTACACTCACCGAGACTGTTGTCACACGTGTTACTGACAATCATCTTGTACAACCAGTCATCATTGAGGTATGTTCCTCGTAAATGGAGTTTATGTGGAGTTAAGAATCTGAAGGTTTTTGCAGATCAATTCATTTTTATTTTTCACAGTTTTTTTTAGAGATTTAGAGATTTTTTTTTAGATGAGGCGAAAATGGACCTGTTGAGGAGAAGTGATTGGGAATTTTTTTGGGGGTGAAGACCTTCGCGTAAAAATTTGAAAAAATTCGACGATGATCGCAACATTTGGGAACATCTTCTCAATTTTTTTCAAATTTTTTTGCGCAGTCCTTCATGACGAAAAAAAATGGATCGTTTTCCTGAAGAGGAGGTCCATTTTTGCCCTGGTTTTCTCTATTTCGGAATCTAAGCGAGATAGAGCGATTTTTCATGGAAACAATCCCTTTTTTGGGGCTCTTGGAATTCCCATTAAATGAAGGTTCCATGAAAATTGCTCTATCTCGCTTATATTCTGAGTTATCTGGAAAAAAACTGATGGGGAAATAAAATCGAATTTTCTGGAAGCTTTCATAGTCGTGTTCAGTTTACATTCTTTTGATAATTTCTTTGGAGCGAGTGGGTTTGAAGAAAAATTTGAGGATAGCTTTTTTGTAGAGAATTCAATTCCCCACAAAAAAGGTTCCTTGACTTTTTCGTCTAAACCTCCTCGCCTCAAAGATATTTACAACAGAACGTAAATTTTTTAGACTTTTTCTTGAATTTCAACTTTTTTTTTTAGATTCTCTTGCGAATATCTTTGAAGCCATTGAGTTTATCCAAAAAAATCAAGATACCTTTTTTGTAGAGAATTGAATTCTCTTCAAAAAAGGTCTCTTCAAATTTTTCCCTAAACCCACTCGCTTCATCAATATCGTCAATTGAATTATCATTCGTAGCTTGCTTTTAGTTTCTTTTAGTTCATTTCTTTCTCAAATATCAAATTTTCTTTTTAGAAAACATAATTAGACGCTTTTTGTGAATTCAGACACAGGCACTTTTTTTTCACATTTCTTTATCGATCAGATCTTGCCATGATTCATTTAAAAAAAGAGATAAATTCCCAAAAAATTCAAAATTTTAATTCAATTTTTGTTCCACTTGCATTTTCGATGTTTTGCCTAAAAAAAAAAAAAAAAAAAATCAATTAATCCTTTATGTTTACTATTAATAAAACGTTCATACGAGATTTGGCACCAGTGCACTTTTAATCAGGTAAGTAAATCGATAATCACCAGATTACACGTTTGTGCAAGCTGATCGAAAGGAATCACCATAAAAACGTAATGGCTACGAGAGTAGCGACTGCTTAAAATGTATTATATATATACTTATTCCTTAATCTATTCCCAATATTGCTCCAAAAGTCCTCACAATTTTCCCTAAGAAATCGGCCTTTTCTTTACGCAAAAAAAAGTACTGTGGTTGCTTTGGTTTCTGACAGTTTTAACAGTTAAGGTAATCCTCGTAGTTCCGATGATCTATTTTTCCTTTTCAATTTTTGGCCCACTTTCGATAGAGTAGTATGAGGAGATTTTTTTAAAATTTACTTCACACTTTTGAGATTATCTCGGGAATGGTGAGAGATAAGAGAATTTATGAATTTACCTTTTTTGTAGAGAATTTCAAGAGCTTTAAAAAAGGTATCTACAAAAAATTCGCTATCTCGTTTAGTTTCCGAGTGCCTTTTGAAAAACGATTGAAAGAAATTATCGACTTCTCATTTCCATCAATTCATAACTGAAATCGTTTTTTAAAAGGATCTCGCAAACTATTGGGTTTAGGGAAAAAGTTCAAGAGACCTTTTTCGAAGAGAATTAAATTTTCTATAAATTAGGTCTCTTCGATAGAGTAGTATGAGGAGATTTTTTTAAAATTTACTTTGCACCATGTTACCGGGACACAAATTGAGGCAAAAATAATTTTTGAAAAAAATTAAATTAACATTAGAACTCCATAAGCGTGATTCAGTTTCAGTTTCACTGCAACACAATTCATGATTACAGATCTATTTTTTCCTTGTATAACTATATATATTCTTGTTTGTCAGAGTGTCTATTAATTTTTTAAATCATAAAAAATGCCTTTTACCGGACAAATAGCGACGATTAATCCAATTAATTACGTGAAAACATTAATGGCGGGAATATTTGTATTTAAAATCCGAGAATTCTCCAATTCCAGTTCTAGATGCTGAAACAGCTTCAGTCAAATTCGGAACAATATTGGATATTTATAATATTATTTAATAACAATTTATTATCGTGGACATTGTTTTAATATCGGTAAAATGTTACAAAATCGGAATAATTAGAATATTTATGGTAACTTAGAAAAAAAAAGGAGAAAAGTAGATTATTTGGATCTGCTACTAGGATTACCTTAATTGACAATTAGGGGTCTAAAGTGTCAGAAACTGGGGCAATCACGGTAATATGAGTTTTTTTTTGTGTTTTTCTGTAAAATTATTGTTTTTTTTCAAGGATGTCGTGCTTCTTAAGGAAGGATCACTTGGGTTCAGCATCATTGGAGGCACTGATCACTCCTGCACGCCTTTTGGCTCGAAAGAACCAGGAATTTTCATATCCCACGTGAGTTATATTCAAATTATTTTTATTTTTTTCAATATCTTTGGAGCTATTGAGTTCATCGAAAAATGTTAGGAAACCTTTTTTGTAGAGAATTAAATTTTCTACAAAAAAGGACTCCTGTGATTTTTCGATAAATCTCTTTGCCTCAAAGATATTCACGAAAAACTGTAAAATTTCCTGATTTTTTCGTGAAATTCTACAAAAAAATTGTTTATTTTTTCTGCGAATATCTTTGAGGTGATTAAGTTTATCGAAAAATGCCAAGGAACCTTTTTTGTAGTTTTCGAAATTTCCTAAAAAAAGGATTTCTCGATTCGTTTTCTCTAAATCCCTTCGCCTGAAAGATATTCACTCCGAAATCCAATTTTTTAAAAACATTTCCTTAAAATTCTGAAAAAATTTCTAAATTCTTCTGCAAATATCTTTGAGTTCATTGAGTTTATCACAAAATATCAAGAGACCTTTTTTATAGCTCTCGAAATTCTCTACAAAAAAGGCCCCATGACATTTTCCCCTCAACCCCACGGTTCCCGAAATCTTTTCAAAATACGTTTATAAAATTCAATTTTTTAAACATTTTCTCGAAAATAAATTTAAAAAAAGTGAAAAAAAAATAAAATAAAAAGCGTAATAAAAAGGAAATGGCTTTTCATACACATTTTCTCCTATTCCAGGTTGTACCCGGAGGTATTGCTGCTAAATCCGGTAAGCTGCGTATGGGTGACAGGATATTAAAAGTAAATGGAACGGATGTGACAAAGGCAACGCATCAAGAAGCAGTGATGGAATTGCTGAGACCCGGTGATTCAATTATTCTAACAGTACAGCACGATCCACTGCCCGAAAGCTATCAGGTATTGTCCCCTAAAAAGCGCTTAATTAAATAAATCGTTGCTTTAAAAACAAAGGGGTATAAGTTCTAAATTTAAGAGAAGATGGGGTAAAATGGGCACGAGTTGGTTTTTGGTGTTTTATACCACGAAATCGATGGAAATATTAGAGATAGGTTTTTTCTGATGATTCCATTGAAAAGCTGAGAAAATTTCCCATGAAAATCATATGTCACAAGTTATTTTTTTGAATTTTTCAAAAATTTCATTTTTTGCGGCAAGATTTGAAGGTGAAAATCTTCTGTTTTTGAAAAATTTCAGGTTTTCGAGAATATCTCTGGTTCTATTGATCGCAGCGACATGGGGTTGATCTTAAATGAAAGGTGAGCTCATTTCCCATCGATTTATGGGGTTTAAAAATAAAAATATCAATTTTTTCAATTACTTATAGGGCAAAAACTGATTTTTCAGAAAATGACCTATAAATATTTGAAAAATTGATGGAAAAAAAATTTGAACCACACAAATCGATGAGAAATGATCTCACCTTTCATTTGAGATCAACCCCAGGTCGCTGCGACCAACAGAACCGGAGATATCGCCGAAAAAGTGAATTTTTTCGATTTTCAAAAGGGAAAAAAAAAAAAAAAATTCAAAGGGATCTCGGAAACCGTTGGGTTTATCAGAAAAACTGAGGAAACCTTTTTTGGAGAGAATTAAATTCTCTTCAAAAAAGGTCTCTTGGGAAATTCTTGTAAAATTAACGGCTTCTGAGATACTCTTAAAATAATTAAAATTTTTACATTTCACTTCAAAAATTGGCCAAAAAAGTAAATTTTTCCAAAAATTGAGAAAAAAAAATTTTAACACATGTTTTTCGCCTAAAATTTCCTCAGCTTTTCAATGAAATCATCAGAAAATTTCAATCTCGAACTGTTCAATTAGAGTCTCCATTTTACCCCACCATTCCCTATACATAGCACTTATGCCCTTTTTTTTCTAAGTCAACGAAATAATAATTAATTAACACACTAATTAGAACTGAAATCTCCAGTTTTTCACACTGTGATTAGTTGCTTACGCTTTTCGCCTATTATTAACGCACTCAAAAAGGTCTTATTTCGAAAAAAACACATATATATATGATTTTTCTGTTTAAAATTCATTTCCCTAAATTCCGAAGAAAAAAATGAAGAAATTCAAGAAAAAAATTTTAAAAAAATAAATTTAATGGTTTTAAGTTAATTAAAATTCTTAAAACTTCTCCAAGCTGGTCGAAATAGAGTACGTCCCTGTAACAGTAAGTAAAATGCATAAAGTGCCTTTTTTTTCTGTTAAATTTACCCCAAAAATTGAGATAATGAAGACCTGAATGCACATTTAAATGTTGAATTTTAATGGAAAAAAAGAGAAATGCTTGAAAAAAAAAATGATTATTCTTGTTTAACACTTTTCTTTCAGTTTCGAGACGGCTTTTTTGCGCTTTCTGCTCTTGTATCAAGCTTATCTCATGTCTCATCTAGCACTCTTCACAATCATCAGCATCTTTTTCACTTTATTTTGTACTTTTAAAGTGAAGAAATTACGTAAATTTACTTTGTTTCTTTCAGGAACTTGTGATTGTTAAAGAACCTGGGGAGAAACTGGGCATGCACATCAAAGGCGGGTTGAGGGGTCAACGAGGCAATCCACTGGACCACTCAGATGAAGGTGTTTTTATATCTAAGATTAATTCTGGCGGTGCTGCGAAGAGAGATGGAAGATTAAAGGTATTTTTATTCATTTTTTTGTAATTTTCTAAAAAAAAATTTCATTTATCTTGAGATTATCTCAGAAATGGTGAGAGATAGGAGAATTTATGAAGATACCTTTTTTATAGAGAATTTCAAGAGCTTTAAAAAAGGTGTCTACAAAAAATTCGCTATCTCGCTTAGTTTCCGAGTGCCTTTTAAAAAACGATTGAAAGAAATTATCGACTTCTCATTTCCATCAATTCATAACTGAAATCGTTTATTAAAAGGATCTTGTAAACTATCGGGTTTAGAGAAAAAGTTGAAGAGACCTTTTTTGAAGAGAATTAAATTTTCTACAAAAAATCTATCTTCACATTTTCCCCTAAACCTACTCGCCTCGAAGATATTCGTGAAAGTATAAAGAAAAACTGTTAAACTTCCTTTTTTGGTCATTTTTTAAATGAAATCCTTTGATTTACAGGTTGGCATGAGACTTTTGGAGGTAAATGGGACATCTCTTCTGGGTGCGACTCATCAAGAAGCGGTCAACATCCTCCGTTGCTCCGGCAACACAATAACCCTAGTTGTCTGCAAAGGCTACGATAAAAATGAAGTCGAGCATATAATGACTTTATCTGGTGGAAGAGACTCGAATAACTCGAGATTATCGGAAACTGAACACAAAGAATCGCCCACTGATGGCTTGAAGTCACTGTCACAGAGTGTATCGAGTCTGGACCGTGACGACGAGGAGGCTGCGACTTTGCGCCAGGAGCAGGAGATGAAAGCAGAGATGGTTGCTTGGGAGCAAGAGGAACGGGAACGTGCACTTATTGAACATCGTGAAAAGTCGACCCCCGAGAAGGTAAGCCACTATTTTGCTTCATTTTCTAAAGCATGAAAAAGCCTTGAAGCCAGAGAATAAATCAAATTTGTAAAATACAAAAAAATGCAGAATTGAAGCAAAAAAAAATTTCTGAGCTTATTTCGTGAATATCTTTTAGGCGAGTGGGTTTAGGGGAAAACGGGAGGAGACCTTTTTTGTGGGGAATTGAATTCTCTACAAAAAAGGTCTCCTGATCTTTTTCCTTAAACTCAATAGTTTCGGAGATATGCGTGAAATAGTAAAAATTCGCGTAATTTACTCGAAAAAATTGAGTTCAGCTTCTTTTCAAAAGCTTTTTAAAGGGATCTCGGAAACCGTTGGGTTTATCGAAAAAACTGAAGAGACCTTTTTTGGAGAAAATTGAATTTTCTTCAAAAAAGGTCTCCTGGGAAATTCTTGTAAACGTGATGGCTTCTGAGATACTCTTAAAATAATGAAAATTGCTAATTTCACTTCTGAATTTTTCGAAAAAAAAATGAGAAAAAAAATAGTAGAAAATAGAGCGTAATAAATTGCCGTAGGTTTTGGATGTAGTGAGGGCGGCTGAATCATTAGTAAACAAACCGAATAGTCCAATTGATATACCAGTACCACCAAAATCACCTGGTGGAACTAAAGATCTTAAAACAACGACAATTGTCATGAGTAAACACACACTGGCACCACAAAATCCAACTGTAAGTATTAATATTACCTTTTTTAGTTTGCATATTTTTATTTATATATATTTGAATTGGCGTTATTTATGAGTAGTAGTCAGCCTACCTCTGCAGACGTATAGATTCGCATGTTGATAGGAGCATGAGGCGAATAAATCATAATTTATTGTAAAAAAAAAAAAAATTGAAAAAAAAAAAATTCAGTAGTGAAAAGATTTTTTTTAAGTAAAAAAAAAAAAAATCAGATTTTTTTAAATAATTTTTGGTGAATATCTTGGAGATAGAAATTTGATAGAAATTTTTCGTGGAGACTTTTTTTTTTTAGAAAATTTTAAGAACTGGAAAAAAAAGTTTCTAGGAGAATTTTGCTATCTTTGACGAAACGAAATAAATTTGTCTGAAAATTTCGGATTCTTTTTAGTTTTGATGTTTTATATTATGGAAATCGCGAGGAATCAGTGAAAATATTTGAGATAGGTTTTTTTCTGATGAATCCATTGAAAAGCTGAGGAAATTTACGTTGGAAAACATGTCGAAATTTAATTTTAACAATTTTTTGAAAATTCGAGTTTTTCAGGGGAAAATTGAAAAATTTCACTTTTTCGGGGATATCTATGGTTCTATTGGTCGTAGCGTAAAAATTCTGGATGGAGGTGAAAGGTGAGATCATTTGCCATCGATTTATGTTATTTCGAAAGGAAAAATATCGATTTTTAAGATACTTATATGGGCTCTTTTATGAAAATCAGTTTTTGCGCTATAAGTACCTTAAAAATCGATCATTTTTTTTTTTTAAACCACATGAATCGATGGCAAATGATCTCACCTTTCACCTCCATTCGGAATTTTTACGCTACGACCAATAGAACCGGAGATACCCTCAAAAACCTGAAATTTTTCAAAAATCGAAAATTTCGAATTTTCAAAAAATTAAAAAAAAAATTCTGACACATGTGTTTTTCACCGTAAATTTCCTCAGCTTTTCGATGGAATCATCAAAAAACTTCTATCTCCCACCGTCTCCACAAAAAATACCCTATCTCCCTTATTTTTCGAGATATTCCCTTTAAAAAAAACCCAAAAATCAAGAAAAAATGCACTTTTTCACTACTGAATTCTCTCTTTCGCATGAAATATCAATCATTCTTCATTTTTCACTCTATCGCAATTTTCAGTAGCACATCATCATCCCGAAAATAATCCCCGCACATTATTTTACAGAACACACATAAAAAAAAAACCCTGAAAACAATTTTGAAAAAAAGTAATTTTCGTTTGTGTCAAGAGAAAATGCCCGAAATTAATTTTCCCCCTTTTCCAATTTGTCATCATATAGATGTAATAAATAATTGAACAATAGTCACGCATATGCACAAATCACAAAAATCGAAAAATCGTTGAATAGAAACCAAAAAATAAAAAAAAAACACGCAAAAATCATCATCTCTTAATTTTAATTGAAATTTACTATTTAAATTCATAAATTTATTATTTCGTCACCTTAGAAAGAAAGTGGCCTAAGTGCTATGCTTATACATAGCGCTTACGTCTTTTTGTTTCTTCGAAATTTTGTCTTCTCAGGAATAAAGTGGCGAAAGTGCTAATCTTGGAGAAAAGTGGGGTAAAATGGACACGTGTTAGTTTTGGTATTTTATACTATGAAAATTACGCGAAATCGATGAAAATATTGGAGACAGATTTTTTCTGATGATTCCATCGAAAAGCTGAGGAAATTTCCCATGAAAATCATATGTCACAAGTTATTTTTTTGAATTTTTCAAAAATTCCATTTTTTTCCTCAAGATTTGAAGGTAAAACTCTTCTGTTTTTGAAAAATTTCAGGTTTTCGGGAATATCTCGGGTTCTATTGGTCGTAGCGACCTGGGGTTGATCTCAAATGAAAGGTGAGCTCATTTCCCATCGATTTATGTGGTTCAAAAAAAAAATTATCAATTTTTTCAAGTACTTATAGGGCAAAAACTGATTTTTCAGAAAATGGCCTATAAGTATTTGAAAAATTGATGAAAAAAAAATTTGAACCACACAAATCGATGAGAAATGAGCTCACCTTTCATTTGAGATGAACCCCAGGTCGCTACGACCAACAGAACCGGAGATATCGCCGAAAAAGTGAATTTTTTCGATTTTCGAAAGAACCACCCCTTCAAAACTTCCCCAAAAAAGTAAAATTTTCGAAAAAATTGGAAAAAATAAATTTTCCCACATGTTTTCCACCCAAAATTTTCTCAGCTTTCCAATGAAATCATCAGAAAATCTCCATCTCCAACCGTTCAATTGAAATCATCTCCATTTTACCCCACCTTTCCTATCTTTACAAATAGCACTTACGCCCCTTTACTCCCAAGTCGACAATTTAAATTCATTAAGTGGCGCATGATAACGTGAAATCGGTGTTTAATCAGTGTAGTGTATTCGCATGCTACTGATGATTTAAAAAAAAAAAAAAAGCAAATTTGGAAGAAAAAAAAAGCGAAGAAGAGACGGTGTTTTTCCGGTGTTTTACAGACGATGGACGGTGACAGTACAACTTTGGCTGCCCTCTGACAGGAGTGAGTTCCTAAATATGATTTGAAAACGTCGAGGACACGTGCTTAATTAATAATTAATTATATTTGAGTGAATTATATTCATTAAATTTATAAATACACAACTTTTAATTTTAAAAAATTGTGCTTATCGTGGAAAAGCTCTTATCATTATTTTTTTTTTTTCGAAAAAAGAAAAAGAACAATTAAGGATAAAAGGGGCGTATGTCCATTATTTTCGGAAATATTCGTGAAAAATGAGTCTGCGAAAGAAAAAGGATAAATTATTATTAATTGTTGAATTTTCCGGAAATTGAGCGAAATGGGATTTTTTTGGGGAGATTCTTTTTTTTTGGAGGATTTGAAGATTTTCTATAGAAAAAAAAGTGTCTGAAGAAATTTCGCTATCTCGTTTAGTTTCCGAGATATTCTGGAGAAACTGATGATTCATGGGTTTTACTGAATTAATAGTGGAAAAGGTGTTATCATTATTTTTAGTGTTTCATTGAGGTAGTATCCTAGTGTAGGTTCGATAAAGAATGAAAATCGGGGGAAATACTTGAGATATGGTATTTTAGACGATTTCATTGGAGAGCTGAGGAAATTTGACATGGAAAACATATGTCGCATTGTTTTTAAAGTTTTTTCTCGAAAATTCCAGGATTTTTTGAAAAAATTGACCCCAAATTTTCGAAATTTCGATGAAAAAAAACAAAAATCACTTGTGGCACATGTTTTCTACGCTAGAACATGTAATTTGTATTCGTTCATAATTTCATCTCTTGAAATTGCACGAAAAAACGTAAAAATGTTGTGTTCCACATTATATTAAAAGGATCTCCGGAAATGATGGGTTTAGGAAAAAATGTCACGTGACCTTTTTTGTGGAGAATTTAATTCTCTATAAAAAAGATGTCTTGATAAATTTTCCTAAACCCAACGGCTTCTGAGATACTCTTAATTGAAATAGTGAAATTCGGAAAATTGAGGTAGTATCTCAGAGAAAATCATGACACACAGAATCATGATATACAGAATGAAAATCGGGGGAAATACTTGAGATAGAGTATTTTAGATGATTTCATTGGATAGCTGAGGAAATTTGACATGGAAACCATATGTCGCATTGTTTTTAAGGCTTTTTTTGAAAATTCCAGGATTTTTCGAAAAAATTAAGCCCAAATTTTCGAAATTTCGAGGAAAAAAACAAAAATTACTTGTAGCACATGTTTTCCACGTGAAATTTCCTCAGCTCTTCACTGGAACCATCAAAAAAACTCTATCTCCCTCCCATTTCATAGAAATCCTTCAATTTTTGTTCCTGAATCTAAAAAAAATGTAGAGAATTGGGGAAAAAACTTTAAATAATCGCGTCTACGTATTTATACACAAAAAAAATATCCAACAAGCCGAAATTTCACCTCTCAATCGAATTTTCACTCTAATAATTTGTGATTCTTTTATTATTTTCAAGAATTTCTGGAGAATTGAATATTTTTTTCTTCTATTATTTAGTTAAAATGCTGTTCTCTTCGCCAATTGTTTTTAAATAATGGGTCAATCCTGTGATTTTTTAGTAATTTCGTTATTTCCGTCCGATTAAGGGCGTTTTATCCCCACCACCGCTTTTCTCACTATCTTTAATAATTCATATCTCATAAACTGGACGGGCAAAAATTATGAAAAAATTCAGAAAATCGTAAAAAAATATAATTTTTGATATTGCATCAAAAAAATAAGGAATTAACTGTACTCAAGTTCCCTGGGATACTACCTTAATTTTTAAAATTCACAGAACACAAAGTAATTGAATAATTTTTTAATGCATATTGTTGCCATTACTGCCATTATTAATTAAATGAAATAAAAAAACGGGGGTGAATTAATGTTAAACATTTTTGAAATATTGGAATTGTGTTTGTAAATTTAGATTTTTTGTTAAAAAATGAAAATATTGACAAATTTAAGACTGTACATAATTATCACGGAAAAAAATTTGAATTTTTAATTATGTAATCGCGATAATGAGCGGTTTTAATTGAGTGTTAATTGTTTTATTCTGCTCTGAATGTAAAAAAAAAAAAGAAAAAAAAAGAAAAATGAATTTTAAGTGGTAAATAGTTGAATGATGTGACACAAAAGTCGAAAAAATGTTTTCTTCGAATGAGGAATTCTTTTAGATTTTAAATGAAAAAATTATGATTTTAAATGGAAAATTGAATTTTCGGAGGGAAAAAAGGTGGGGAAGACGTAAAATGAGAGGGGAAATAGGGGAAGGTGGAGTAAAGAGGACATGAGGGGTGAAATTGACACATTTTAATTTACAATTATGAAATTTTCGAACTGATTTTATTTTATCATTTTTTTTTTTGAATTTCTTGGAAACTAAGCGAGATAGAGCGATTTTGCCCGGATCCTTTTTTGTAGCTCTTGAAGTTTTTTAAAAATAAGGATTGGGATGAAATCGCCCTATCTCGCTTAGTTTCCGAGATATTTCAAAAAAACTGGTGACAAAATGAAATAAATTTGTCTGAAAATTCAGATTCTTTTTAGTTTTGATGTTTTATATTATGGAAATCGCGAGGAATCAGTGAAAATATTTGAGATAGGTTTTTTTTCTGATGAATTCATTGAAAAGCTGAGGAAATTTACGTTGGAAAACATGTCGAAATATAATTTTAACAATTTTTTGAAAATTCGAGTTTTTCAGGGGAAAATTGAAAAATTTCACTTTTTCGGGGATATCTATGGTTCTATTGGTCGTAGCGTAAAAATTCTGGATGGAGGTGAAAGATGAGATCATTTGCCATCGATTTATGTTATTTTGAAAGGAAAAATATCGATTTTTAAGGTACTTATATGGGCTCTTTTATGAAAATCAGTTTTTGCGCTATAAGTACCTTAAAAATCGATAATTTTTTTTTCAAAACCACATGAATCGATGGCAAATGATCTCACCTTTCACCTCCATTCGGAATTTTCACACTACGACCAATAGAACCGGAGATACCCTCAAAAACCTGAAATTTTTCAAAAATCGAAAAATTCGAATTTTCGAAAAATTAAAAAAAAAATTCTGACACATGTGTTTTCCACCGGAAATTTCCTCAGCTTTTCGATGAGATCATCAAAAAAATTCCATCTCTCACCATTTCATCAAAATTCCCAATTTCCCCCACTTTCCCCTATTTACGTTACATCGTGTCGTAATTAATTATATAATTAAAATAACGCACTGTGCTTCCGTAGATACATTTATCAATTCCCAATTACGATTCCACAAAATTCAGGAATTATTCAATTGTTGAATTAACAATTGTTACTAACATGGATTTAAAAAAATGAAAAAAAAATACAAGAATGCCTGTGAAATATTTCATTAAATTCGTGTGATTGTAATTTCGTAAAAAAAAAAAAAAATCGAAAAAATTTATCACAAAGGAATTGTAAAATTATTGTAAATGTATTTTCATTCCATCATTGTCTGTCACAATATTTGTAAATCGTCGAAGTGTATGAAAACCTAATTTCCTGCAAAATTATAAGAATAATTTTATTCATCTCATTTTCATTTCACTTGAAATTTTTCTTTAAAAAATCGATTTTATCGTTTTGTCATCAGCTTTTTAAAAAGGATCTCGGAAACTAAGCGAGATAGAGCGATTTTCACCGAATCCTTTTTTGTAGATCTCGAAATTCTCTACAAAAAAGGATTCGAGTAAAATCGCTCTATCTCGCTTAGATTCCGAGATATTTGAAATAAGCTGGGGACAGAATGAAATCTATTTTTAAATGAATTTTCGAAAATTTTAGATTTTTTTGGATTTTTATTTCATAACTTGATTTTTTTTTTTTTGAAAGTAATGTAATGTTCACTGTTGATTTCAAATAACAGAGATTAAAAGGTACCGAATGAGGAACCATATCATTGAAGAGGTTCACGTCACTGTAATTGTAGTTTATGATAAAAAAAAAACAGAACAAAAAAGAACAAAAACCAAAAATGAACAAAAATTTTCTATAAATGTTATATGTTGAATATAACTCTAATGGACCAGATGTTTATATATTATTACAAAATATGAGATAAAATGATAACAATATTTATCTAATTATAAAAGAAGAAAAAGAAAGATGAAAAAAAATAAAGTGATGTTGACATTACGAAATTCCATATTTTTGTAGAAATTGACATTAACTCATGAAAAATTGCAAAAATTTTATGTCTTCAAAAGATATCTCGAAAACTATCGCATTAACAGAAATTCATCAAGAGACCTTTTTCGTTCAGACTCCAATTTCCCCCAAAAAAGGTCTCTTCATAAATTTCTCTAATCCCAATAGTTTCCAAGATATTTTTGAAAAGCAAAAAAAATTAGCAATAATCGAAAAACCGCAAAATTTTCATTATTTAAAAAGCGATCTCGAAAACCGTGAGACTTAGAAGAATTTGTCAGGAGACCTTTTTTGTATAAAATTCAATTCTCTACAAAAAAGGTCTCTTCACATTTTCTTCTAACTCCAATAGTTTCCGAGATCCCTTTGAATTCATCCTCAAACATCCGAAATTGTCGAAAAAAAAAAACGCATAGGGATTTCTCTTGACAAAACGCCTGTGTGTCTTTTCTATTTAAGAAAATCAATGATAATTAACGATTAATCGCTTTGTTTCAGAGTATCCTTATGTGTGTTCCCCCAATTATGAACCGAAACTATTAAAAAAGAAATTATTTTAATGATTTTATTCAAAAAAAAATCTAATTTTATCGAAAAAACTCAATTTTATTCCAAAAAAAAAAGGAAAAAAACTTAATAATTTTCTCTTGATAGACATTACAGTCGCTAAATAACGAGGGATCAGGAACTTCTGTGGATCCTCCATCGCCGACAACTCCAATGACCGCAAAGAATGCGTTCTTCGAAGTAAAAAAACCGATAAATTCCCCAGAATTCCAAAAATCTCCAATTAAATCAAAAAATCCAAAACGCAGTATAACATTTGCAACTCTTCCTACACCATACAGAACAACTAATAGTCTAATAACACCAATTATTAATTATTCCACTGAGCCAAGAAAAGAACGTCCTGTTTCAATGAACGATGGACAATTGCGTGAAACACAAATTAGTGATTTAACAAATTTAGAAAAAAAATCGAATATAGTAAAAAATTCGCGTTTTCGATTACCTCCAACACCACTTACAAGTCCTGGATTCACTAGGGAAGTTGGTACACCCACTTCAAATTACAATA
Organism: Aleiodes leptofemur; assembly: GCA_963942555.1. NCBI lineage: Eukaryota > Metazoa > Arthropoda > Insecta > Hymenoptera > Braconidae > Aleiodes > Aleiodes leptofemur. The sequence goes on from OZ012623.1 coordinate 1,965,008, forward strand.
GACAGAATGCACGATCTGTTGATGGAGTGAGCCTAATCGAGGTGGGTGTCTGCATGTAGACTAATTAATACTAATTAATTTTTTTGGCTTTTATTGATGAAATGGGATGAAATGGGTGTTAGTTTTGGTGTTTTGTGTAGGGATTTGCGAATAATTCTAATCCACGAATTATTCGTACCTAATAGAATATTAATATTCGATTCGAAATTTGAATCGAATTGTCGAATATTTCGAATTTTCGAATAATTGGAATTTCCTTGAATAATTTGAATTTTCGAATAATTCGAATTTTTTTGAATAATTCAAATTTTGGAATAATAGGAATTTTCGAATAATTCCAATTGTCAAATATTTCAAATTTTCGAATTATTCGAATTTTTTCGAATAATTCGAATTTCCTTGAATAATTTGAATTTTTGAATAATTCGAATTTTTTTGAATAATTCAAATTTTGGAATAATTCGAATTTTCGAATAATTCCAATTGTCGAATATTTCGAATTTTCGAATTATTCAAATTTTTGAATAATTCGAATTTTCGAACAATTCGAATTTTCGAATAATTCGAACTTCTCGAATAATTCGAAAATTTTCGAATTATTCCAAAAATTTCAAATAATTCTAATATTTTCGAATAATTTGAATAATTTCGAATAATTTGAATAATTCGAATAATTTCGAATAATTCGAATAATTTCGAATAATTCGAATTTTCGAATTATTCGATTTGATTCGAACACTATTCGCATACCCCTAGTTTTGTGCTATGAAAATTGGGGGGAATCGATGGAAATAGTGGAGACAGGTTTTTTCTGATGATTCCATTGGAAAGCTGAGGAAATTTGCCATGGAAATCATATGTTGGAAGTTATTTTTTTGAATTTTTCGAAAATTCCATTTTTTTTCCTCAAGATTTGAAGGTAAAAATCTTCTGTTTTTGAAAAATTTCAAGTTTTTGGAAATATCTTGGGTTCTATTGGTCGTGGGGACCTGGGGTTGATCGTAAATGAAAGGTGAGCTCATTTCCCATCGATTTATGGGGTTCAATTCTCAATTTTTCAAGTACTTATAGGGCAAAAACTGATTTTTTAGAAAATGGGATATAAGTATTTGAAAAATTGATGAAAAAAAAATTTGAACCACACAAATCGATGGGAAATGAGCTCACCTTTCATTTGAGATCAACCCCAGGTCGCTACTACCAACAGAACCGGAGATATCGTTGAAAAAGTCAATTTTTTCGATTTTCGAAAAGTTAATTTTTTTCGATTTTCGAAAAAATTTCGAAAAAAATAAAAATTTTCAATAAATTGTGAAAGATTAATTGCGACGCATGTTTTCCAACTAAAATTTTCTCAGCTTTTCAATGAAATCATTGGAAAATCTCTATCTCGAACCATTAAAATTGAAATGCCCATTTTACCCCATCTTCCTTCGAATTAGTCTTTTTTTTCAGTTTTTCTCAAATATCTCGAAAATTAATGGAGATACGTCTTTTTTACCCGGAGATTGTTTTGTATGTCTTAAAATTCTCCACAAAAAAATAATCCGGGTAAAAAAGGCGTATCTCCATTATTTTCCGAGATATTCGCGGAAAAAGATTGGAAAAAAATTGGATGAATTAGAAATTGTTGAGTATCTCGGAAGTTAAGCGAGATACGAGGATTTTTGAAGAAACCTTTTTTTTTACAGAAAAACCAGAGCTAAAAAAAAGGTCTCCACCAAAATTTCGCTATCTCCGTTAGTTTCCGAGATATTGAAGAAAACATAGATAATTTACAGCTTTTTCTTGAAATAATACTCAAAAAATGAATTTTTGAGGCTTTTTATTCTTTTTTTTCTTTATTTTTAGAGCTTATATGCACGCAGTACTACGATGATAAGAGTCTCAGATACTTGTATACACATGCCCATTTGTGATTGTCCATTTTTCGATTTAATTCGTTTTTTTTAAATAATAAAATTGTGATTTTTTTCTTTAAATTAGCCATCGCCAACGCCTTCACCAACTCCAGCAACACCAGTTAAGATGTCTGTCAGTGATCGTAAACGATTATTCGAAAATGCAATGGAGGAACACTTGAAACCATCACCAAAACCAGGTAAATATGATTTTTTCCGAATGGAAGTTACGTAATTATCAGAATTTTCGATTGTAATTTTTTTAATAGAAGATACTTAAAATGATCCAAATAGAGAGAAAATGATGTTTTTAGCGCATGTCTGTGTGTGCATAAAAGTCTCAATTACAGCAAAACGATTTTATAGAAAAATTTCATATTTTGTGGAAAATTTCCTCTCGACAAACTCTATTTTTTAAGCTTCATTTGAAGAGAATTCGATCGACACTTTTTGAGATTTGTCCATTTTTCGAAAATCAGTTTTTAATGGAATTTCTGGAAACTATTCAACTGACGTTATTTATACTCATATATTATCTCGAGAATTGTATCAGTTAGATGCCTGTAAATTTTGAGCTTATTTGCATGATTAGTTCTCGATTTATTGGCGTTTTAATGAATTTTTCAAAATTTGATATTTTGATGATGGTTTGAAAAAAGTTGTATCACTTCCATTCGAAAGCATATTGCTAAAGTATCAGCAGAAAAAGCTATATCTTTTATTTTCCGAAGGGCATTCGGAAACTAAGCGAGATAGCGCAATTTTTGTAGAAACTTTTTTTCTAGAAAATTTCAAGAGCTACAGAAAAGGTCTCTACAAAAATCACGCTATCTCGCTTAGTTTCCGGATGCCCTTCAAAAACGAGATTATAACGTGAAATTCTCACGAAAAAACTAAAAAAAAAGTGAAAAAAAAGGAAAAAGAGTTTTTACGGGAATTGAATTAGCAAAATTTGATATTTTGATGATGATTTAAAAAAAGTTGTATCACTTCCATTCGGAAGCATATTGCTAAAGTATTAGCAGAAAAAGCTATATCAGTTGGAAAGCGATACTATTACCCACTTGTTTTTATAAATAATTAACTTTTCAAAAAAAAAGAAAATTATTTCTTTAATTCTTTAATTTTGAAAAACTCCAGGCTAATAAGCCCATCGGAGCTAATACATACATGTTTATTACATATTACAATGACGTAATTGCAATATTTCCTCATTAATTAATCATCTCATTCAATATTATATTATTCTAATTTGTTATCTCACTAAAATTGCAGGTATATTTTTGATTCGATAATTTCTAATATTTAATATTTTCTCATATTTTCAATTGCAACAATCCTATCAATATTGACAGTAAAAATAATAATTCGTAAGTCGGTATCACAGAATGGTTGATTTAAAAATTACAATAATGACTACTACGTTAACAACACATCACAAGTATCACAAACATTCCATTTATAAAATTTTTGATAGACAACGATTTAGCATTTTTATGCATTTTTCAGTTCATTTCTACATTAGTTCCTTATCTCATTGATTTCCTTATTCATCAAATAATCAAAGCATAGTCTTTTGAAACAATCAATTGATTCTGCAGAAGTTACATCAGCTGGTAGTTCGTTCCAAAATTGTACAGTAGTTGCGAGGAAAGACTTCTGATTTATTGCTGTTCTCGATGTTCGCTGTTGTAGCAAGTCAACACGACCAGTTTGACGCTCTCTAGCCCTTGAGATCAGTATTCGTAAATTTTCAACAAAAAGGTTTTGATGATTCAGCTTGATTGTTTTATAAACAAAAGTCGCGGCTAGCAAGAGTCTTCTGTTCTTTATTGACAGCCAATTTCGTTGTCTCCTTGCTTCAGTAACATGGTCAAACCGTCTTAAACCAGCTACAAATCGGACACATGCATTGAATGCACGTTGCAGCTTCATTTCATCTACATCAGTTACATCAGTCATGGCGACGGCACAATAATCAAATAGTGGAAGTATGAGTGCTACAACCATGCGTCTCCTCAGGTATTCATTAAAAAGATCACCATTGGCACGGAGACGACGTAGCGCTCTGAAAACTCGTGAACAGATTGAAGTAATGTGATCAGTCCATTGTAGATGTTGTGTTAACCGCATACCAAGATATTCTTCAACTGTTACTCTTTGTAATTCAAAGCCATCAAACACAATAGCAGGCCAGCTATCCAACTCCATGTATGGTACTCTCTTCTGAAGATGAAAGACCATTAATTTTGTTTTCTGTGGATTACAGCGGATACCATTTTCATCACACCATGCACATAGTCTTTCTAAGTCGCTATTTAATAGATGTATGATCACATCAACTTCTTCAAGTTTACACGTGACATATACCACAGTATCATCTGCATAAGAGATATGTTTTGCCACTTTGAAGCAAATTCCAATATCTGAGGCATATAGCGTGTACAAAAGTGGACCCAGTACACTACCTTGCGGCACTCCTCTGTGGCTACTTTCCCATCCAGATGTTCTATCTCCATCAACTATGGATATTTCATCAGAGTTTTGAAGAAATCTCGGAATCCAAGCGAGATAGTGCAATTTTTATAGAGACCTTTTTTGTTCAAAATTTCAAGAGCTCCAAGAAAGGTATCCACTAAAATTGCTCTATCTCGCTTAAATTCCGGGATATCTTCAAAAAACTAATCATAAAATAATTTCGAATTTTCTAAAAAAAAAAAGCAATTTTCTTAAAATTTTCTTAAAATTTCTAGATTTTTTTCTTTAATCTCATGTAAATTATTTTTCAGAAAAAGTATTCAGCTTCCTCAGTCAAGATGAAGTTGAGAAAATGAAGCAGGAAGAGGGTAATTATTTTATTAATCAAAAATACAAAAAAACCATTATTTTCATTATTAACCATTTTTTTTTTTCGATTTTAGAAAAAAAAATTGCAACTTTAACGAGAGACGAATTGAAATCATGGGCACAAATAGACGAAATGGAGGGTATGGACGAGGCTGAAGATATACTTGAAGAGCACGATAACAGGAGACCTAAGTAAGAAAAGAAAAAAAAATCTAGGAATTTAAATCATCAATTTAAATTGGCACTTTTTTAATTTTTTTTTTTTTACTGCACTGGACTTCATTTTTCATTTAATTGATCAAGCATTATGATTATTATTATTATTATTCTCTTTTTTTTTTCTCCCACGATCCTCTGTGTACATAGATTTGTGTATTTTGCGTTGAAAAATTCATGCAATTGCAATATTTGCATTAAAAAATTGAGGACTAATTATTTGCTCGATTAACAGGAAAAAAATTGCATGACTGCGTTTTTTTTCATTTTATTATTATTAAAATTATGAAATTTTTTTTTTTCGTGTAAAAATGCTTGATTAAATTCCTGTGAATTATCTCAAAAACTTGCACCCTTTTTTTTTTTTAGTAATTGCTTTTCACATTAATTTTAAGACTGCAATGATTTTAATTAGGTATTTAAAAGTGGAAAAATGTACTTATTATAAAAAAAATGAAAAAAAAAAACTTGTAGTTGCGAATAATTTATAAATTGGGAGCTTAAAACAGCTTTTGTATTACGTTTTATGCAATAAATTTCAATCATTTTTTTTTAAACCAAAAAAAAAAATGAAATTATTGAAAAAAAACAAATTCTCAAACAATTGGTACGTATTTTTTTTTTTTTTTTAATCAATGACGACTTGCAGTAGTCGATTGAGCTCAAGAAGTTCAGTAACTTCGTTAAAAGGAATTCCAAGTATCGTCAGGACAGCCAAAGCAGAGAGACGATTGAAAGAGAAATTAATTCAGGAGGTAAATTTTATTTTATTTTATTTTCATGAGTAGAAAAGAATAGAAATTAAAAGAAAAAAAAATTAAAAAAAAAATAATAATTTTGAAAAAAATTAAAAAAATATATTGTCGTTTCAGAATTAAAGGGGCGTAAGTGCTGTGGATAAGCTTAGCACTTACGCCCCTTTGTCTCTAAGATGACATTATTTTTTAAACTTTTTTATACAATAAAAAAATGTTTTTTTCCCTTAATTTTTCATTTTTTAAAAAAATTTTTTGTGCTTTTTTTTCTCAATTTTTTTTTTTTAAATTGCAAATTGAGTTAATTTGGGGAAATTTGTTGCAGGGATTGATCTCGGATGATGATGAGGAGAGTAATCTGTCGCCAGCTGAACAGAGAGCCCTCAGGGCTGAGAAAAGAGCTGCTTGGCGACAGGCCAGGCTAAAATCTCTTGAACAGGTGATGATTTTAGTGGATTTTACGAAATTTTGGAATTTAATTTTGTTTATTTTAAAGGGATCTCGGAGAGTAGTGAGTTGAGAGAAATTTTACAGGAAACCTTTCTTGTGGGGAATTGAATTCTCTACAAAAAAGGTCTCTTCCCATTTTTTGATAAACCCACTGGTTTCAGAGATATTCGCAAAAATTAGAGATCGGATTTTTTAATTTTTTTTTACAATTTTTCTATCGATTTCGCATTTTTTGCACTTTCTTATAGAAAACTCGGAAACCAAGAGATTTATCGAAAAAAGTCAAGAGACTTTTTTTGTAGCTCTTTAAATTCTCTACAAAAAAGGTTTCTTGTAATTTTCCCATAAACCCACTCGCGCTAAAGATATCCTCAAAAAACCAACTCTAACAATCAATTTTCAATTTTTTCCAAACAGGACGCACTCCAAGCGCAAATGGTGATAAAAAAAATGAGTGAAATGATGGATGCCCCCTCGAAAAAAGAGGAAACTGACTCCAAAACCGAGTGCATCGAGTCCGAAAAAATAAGTGAGGTAAACCGCTTGAATTCCTCAAAAATTCTCTCTAAAAAAGGAAAAAAAAAATAATAAAATTAAAGATTAAAAAAATTTCCACTTTATTTTTTGTCAATTAACAAAAAAATTGTCATTAAGAATATTTTCACGTTTAACTCGTGTGTCACTAATAGCTCGTTTTTCCAATTTTTCTAATCCGATTAAAAAAAACGAGACATAATTTAATTAACAAAAAAAAAAATTCGGTGTCACGTATTAGTTTTTTCCCTTTTTTTCTCTTATTTTAAATCATTGCCTTAGAAACAAAGGGGCGTAAGTACTATATGTACTGTGACGTACAGTACTAACAAGAAAAAACCAAAAAAAAGTTTAAAAAAATCAAAATCAGTTTTATTTTAAATAATTTGAGATTTAACGTGAAATTTCGAAATTTGGAGATTTTGAGATTTTTCGATTTTTTTTGGGTAAATTCAATATTTTTCCAATTTTTTCAAAATTTCACTGAAATCTAACTCTGGCAACCTTTCTTCGACACTTGAAACATTAAAATCAGTTCAATTTCAAATAATTCGAAATTCAACCAGAAATTTCGAAATTTCAAGATTTCAAGATTTTTCTATTTTTTTTGATATTTCTGGTAAATTTAATGTTTTTTCTAAATTTTCCAATGATTAAAATCAGTTGAATTTCAAATAATTTAAGATTTAACCGGAAAATTCGAAATTTGGCGATTTCGAAATTTTTAGAAATTTTTGGTAAATTCAATATGTTTCCAAATTCTTCCAAATATTAAAATTAGTTAAATTCCAAATAATTTGAGATTTAATCAGAAATTTCGAAATTTGAAGATTTTTCGAAATTTTTCGAAATTTGAAGATTTTTCGAAATTTTTTGAAATTTTCCATAAATTCAATATTTTTCCAATATTTTCCCAAAATTTCTCTAAAAATCGAACTTTTGCAGATTTTTAGAAGATTTTTTTTTTGCAGTACGTTACAGTCCTTATAAGTATATATATATATATATATATATACGCACTTACTCCACTTTGTTTCTAAAGCCATGAAATAATTTATAGTTTGCTACATTACGGCCATCGAGTGCGGATTTTCCAAAACTAGCGGTACGTAGCAAAATTGGACCCTCGAAGGCCGTACGCGAATCTGAAAAAATAGTCGACGAGAAGATAACACGTCGTACAGAGGAATACGTCGACGAGATCACTGGTGAACGTCGTGTACGAACTGTTGAATACGTGGAGAAGCTCATTGAGCGGGAGGTACATAAAAAAAAAAAAAAGAAAAAAAAGAATTCTAAAAAAAAAAAAAAAAATTCATTATTTCACTGAGAGAAAGGAATTGATAAATGCACATTTTGTACTGTAAAAAAAAAAACATTTTGTTTGCGGATTTATCGTGGGGAGACGATCGAAAAAAGAAACATTGATAGAATTGTAAATTTTTTGATTGAAGACGATTTTTCATAGCACAAACACAATTTTTCACGGGAATTCGCGGCATTTTTGCATGGACACCGGTGGCACCGCTTTAATTGCATGAATTTGAATGTATTTTAACGAGTTATAAGGATATCCAAGTAGTTCCGATGATCTATTTCCCCTTTTCAATTTTTGGCCACTTTCGATAGAGTAGTATGAGGAGATTTTTTTAAAATTTACTTTACACTTTTGAGATTATCTCGGAAATGGTGAGAGATAAAAGAATTTATGAATATACCTTTTTTGTAGAGAATTTCAAGAGCTTTAAAAAAGGTATCCACGAAAAATTCGCTATCTCGTTTAGTTTCCGAGTGCCTTTTAAAAAACGATTGAAAGAAATTATCGACTTCTCATTTCCATCAATTCATAACTGAAATCGTTTTTTAAAAGGATCTCGCAAACTATTGGGTTTAGGGAAAAAGTTCAAGAGACCTTTTTTGAAGAGAATTAAATTTTCTATAAATAAGGTCTCTTCGATAGAGTAGTATGAGGAGATTTTTTTAAAATTTACTTTGCACCATGTTACCGGGACACAAATTGAGGCAAAAATAATTTTTGAAAAAAATTAAATTAACATTAGAACTCCATCAGCGTGACTCAGTTTCAGTTTCACTGCAACACAATTCATGATTACAGATCTATTTTTTCCTTGTATAACTATATATATTCTTGTTTGTCAGAGTGTCTATTAATTTTTTAAATCATAAAAAATGCCTTTTACCGGACAAATAGCGACGATTAATCCAATTAATTACGTGAAAACATTAATGGCGGGAATATTTGTATTTAAAATCCGAGGATTCTCCAATTCCAGTTCTAGATGCTGGAACAGAGTCAGTCAAATTCGGAACAATATTGGATATTTATAATATTATTTAATAACAATTTATTATCGTGGACATTGTTTTAATATCGGTAAAATGTTACAAAATCGGAATAATTAGAATATTCATGATAACTTGGAAAAAAAGGAGAAAAGTAGATCATTTGGGCTACTTGGATTTCCTTGGATTAATTACTAACACTTATTTATTGATAATTTTTTAATTAAGATATCATCAAACACTGGAATGAAAATCGCAATGCCTTGAGTCTTCACTTCACTCACACAATTTAATAGATGAATATTTAATTAATATTGTTCAATGCCTCTTCATTTGTATGGTCTTGTGTCTTTGTCCGCACTAATATTGTAAGTTTAATGAGGAAATGGCTAATATAATTATTCATAGGAGAATGTGGGGTAAAATGGGTAAATTGTAATTGAGTGGTTCGAGATAGAGATTTTCTGATGATTTCATTGGAAAGGTGAGGAAATTTTGGGTGGAAAACATGTGTCGCAATTAATTTTTCACAATTTATTGAAATTTTTTACTTTTTTCGACATTTTTTCGAAAATCGAAAAAAATTAACTTTTCGAAAATCGAAAAAATTCACTTTTTCGGCGATATCTCAGGTTCTGTTGGTCGCAGCGACCTGGGGTTCATCTCAAATGAAAGGTGAGCTCATTTCCCATCGATTTGTGTGGTTCAATTTTTTTTTTCATCAATTTTTCAAATATTTATAGGCCATTTTCTGAAAAATCAGTTTTTGCCCTATAAGTACTTGAAAAAATTGATAATTTTTTTTTGAACCACATAAATCGATGGGAAATGAGCTCACCTTTCATTTAAGATCAACCCCAGGTCGCTACGACCAATAGAACCCAAGATATTCCCGAAAACCTGAAATTTTTCAAAAACAGAAGATTTTCACCTTCAAATCTTGAGGAAAAAAATGGAATTTTTGAAAAATTCAAAAAAATAACTTCTGACATATGATTTTCATGGCAAATTTCCTCAGCTTTCCAATGAAATCATCAGAAAAAAACTATCTCCAATATTTCCATCGATTTCGCCCAATTTTCATAGTAAAAAACACCAAAAAACACGTGCCCATTTTACCCCACCCTCCCCTAAATTATTTTCCTAGACAAGAAATGAAAGAATTCAAAAATAACTCCACTTTTTCTTCAAATATCTCAAAAAAAATTAAATTTCATTAAAAAAATTTTAAGAGACCTTTTTTATTTATTTATTGATAAATTAATTTTTTTCATAAAAAATTCAATTTTTTGAATTTTCTTTCATTTCTTCACAAATCAATAGAAAAATTCAATAGATCTTAGTCCTGTAAATATGCATATATATAGTCAAATAAGTCTCAATTGATGCAAATAATTAATCAACCTCTTTTCTTTTCCCCCCTTTTTTTTAATGAAAAAAAAATAAAAACAGGTGGAAACTCTCAGAGAAAAAATAATTTCATTGGAATTGAGTAATGCAGAAGACGATGTGGACAATGGAAAACTCGAAACTGGTGCAAGTGATGCTGAGAGTGAGAGTGAAGATATAACTGGACAGGATACAATAAATCAACAAGTTGAATTAAAAGATTCATTAATTAGTACTAGTAATACAATTGAAAATGAACAAATTGGTAAAACTGGTACAAATGGTGGTAATGCTAAAAAAAAGAAGCGAAAACGTTCAAAAAAAGGACGTAATTAATTGGTGCATTTTTTTTTTGGTGCATATTATATCGTATTAATTGCAGCAGAATATATAAACATCAAATTTTTTATTGATTATTGAATTAAAAATTTAAAATGAATTAAAAAAATGAAAATTCAATTTCATTAACAGAGAAAATTCAAAGAAAATGAATTTTTTTTGAAAAGAATTAATGAATTATTGTAATATTTAAAATATTACGAGGAATCGGATCAATCCTGCCATTTGATTATAATTTAATAATTAAGAATAATTAAAGTTTGGGATTGAATTCCAAGGGAATATTAAATTTAAACACTTTTCTGTTAAATTCAGTGGATAAATTGGGAGAAATTTGAACGAGAGGACTTTTTGCGAGGTTCTTTCAATGATATCTTTGAGGCAAGTGGGTTTAGGAGAAAATGTTAGGAGACCTTTTTTGTAGAGAATTTCAAGAGCTACAAAAAAGGTCTCTTGACTTTTTCCTCTAAAACCACTTGCCTCAAAGATATCAACAAAATAAGCAAAAAATCTTCTCGATTCATCAATTTTTCGGTTTTTAAGTGAATTAAATATAATTGAATGTTTAAAAATGCACATTCCTCATAGACATCACACTATAATGACGTAACTTGCAAGAGAATTTTTTTTATGTTAATTAATTAAATAAACTGCTTTGATCTTGCCTTATGGCACTCAAAATGATACAAAAACCAAAAATAATGATAAAATTTCACACTATTGAGTTTTCATCTTGTTTTTCGGGGATATTTCGGAAATTAAGCGAGATAGCGAATATTTTGTAGATACCTTTTTTGTAGCTTTTGAAATTCTCTACAAAAAAGGTGTTCACAAAAATTCCGCTATCTCGCTTAGTTTCCGAGATCCTGAACTAAAACAAATCGCAATTGAAAAAATAATATATTTTTTGTTTTATTGTTAAATAAATTTGTATCATTTTTTTTTCAGCGGTTCAGGGTATAATGCAAATGACAATAAGCGAATACTTGAATTTTCTTGTATTATTTTAACGATAAATGCAAGAAATGCATTGCACCTTTTATTAGTAATGGGGAGGATGGGGTAAAATGGACATATTCCAATTAAACGGTTCGAGATAGAGATTTTCTGATGATTTCATTGGAAAGCTAAGAAAATTTTAGGTGGAAAACATGTGGAAAAATGATTTTTTTTCGATTTTTGGAAAATTTTACTTTTTTCGATTTTTTTTTCGAAAATCGAAAAAATTAGCTTTTCGAAAATCGAAAAAATTCACTTTTTCGACGATATCTCCGGTTCTGTTGGTCGCAGCGACCTGGGGTTCATCTCAAATGAAAGGTGAGCTCATTTCCCATCGATTTGTGTGGTTCAAATTTTTTTTTCATCAATTTTTCAAATACTTATAGGCCATTTTCTGAAAAATCAGTTTTTGCCCTATAAGTACTTGAAAAAATTGATAATTTTTTTTTTGAACCACATAAATCGATGGGAAATGAGCTCACCTTTCATTTGAGATCAACCCCAGGTCGCTACGACTAATAGAACCCGAGATATTCCCGAAAACCTGAAATTTTTCAAAAACAGAAGAGTTTTTACCTTCAAATCTTGAGGAAAAAAATGGAATTTTTAAAAAATTCAAAAAAATAACTTGTGACATATGATTTTCATGGCAAATTTCCTCAGCTTTTCAATGGAATCATCAGAAAAAATCTATCTCCAATATTTCCATCGATTTCGAGTATTTTTCACAGTATAAAATACTAAAACAAAATTTCATTTGAAAAAATTTTTGAGCAAAAAACACCATAAAAAAAAAGCTATGGAAGCTGCTTAATTTTCAAAATATTTTCAAATTGACGTTAAATGTTTCAAAATTGTTAAATAATGTCTACAATTGTTTTTCTTCTTATTCAGACGTTAATTGGACTTAACATTACCCCATTTCCCCCCTTTTTACTAATTAATTTAAATAAATGAGCAGATTGACTGTAAATGGCATATGATTATGCCAAAATTATGTTTCGAATGTTTTATGATTAAAACTAAAATATCGCCTTGGATGGAAATATAATAATAATAATTATAGTGGGAGATATAAAAAAAAAAAGAAAAAATTAATTGCAGTTGTAGCTGCAAATATTGTTGAATTATACAGTTTAGTGAATTATATGTACATTATGATTTATATATGTATTTATCGAGAGTTTCGAATCATCCCGTTCATCAGCTATGGGACCAATTATTTGAAGAATTTAATTATTTCTATGGGAAATAATTAAAATTAATTATCTGAGAAATAATTGAATTTTTTTAAAAATAATTTCATAATTTTCAAACTTTTTTTTGAGACTATCTTGGAAACTAAAAGAGATAGCGACATTTTGTTAGAAACCTTTTTTGTGGAGAATTTTGAGAGCTACAAAAAAGGTTTTTGTGAACATCCGCTATCTCGCTTAATTTCCGAGATAATAAATCATTAATCAAGTAAAATCAAATGATTTTGTTCATTTATAATTTTTTTTTCGTTTTTTTTTAAAGATATCTTGGAAATTAAGCGAGATACAGAGTCTTCATAGAAACGTTTTTTGTAGATCTCGAAATTCTCTACAAAAAAGGATTCTTCAAAATTTTCTCTATCTCGCTTAGTTTCCGAGATATCTCCAAATCATGATTTAAGTTTTTTCAAATTTCATTTCATTTAAAAAAATTAAAAATCAATTGTGCTTACATAAGCAACTCTCGATCAATAATTTAATTAAGAATTGATATAATAGAACTGAAGACACATAAATGAAAGCATATATTTACAATTAAATGATAAATAATTAATAATTAATAATTTACGTTCACAGTATGAAAAAAAAACAGTTAAAAATTAACAAAATGATGGGGAAATTGAGTATTTAATTATTATTTTCTTAGATTACGATAAAATGCAAGAAAAAAAAAGTATATATATTTATTGTCATCTATATTCTTTAATAAGCAATATTTATACGTTTTATAATGCTAATACGTGTATTTGTAAGCAGAAATATCATGAAAAATCGAATATTCATTAAATGAAAAAAAAAACACATTCCATCAAATTCACATTTTTTTATTGACTAATTTTTCAAATTAATTTTCAAAGAATTCCTCTATTTTTTCGGTGCAATTATTCCCTCCAGTTGAGTCTGCAATAAAATAAATTATAAATTAATAAAAATCCAATTAGTTCTTTCCCTAAAAAAGAAACAAAAAAGTTTTTTTTCTCTTAATTTCCAGATTATCAACAGAATTTTAAGAGAATCTCGGAAAATATGAGTTTTAGAAAAAAATGTTAGGAGACCTTTTTTGTAGAGAATTCAATTCTCTACAAAAAAGGTCTCTTCACATTTTTCGATAAACCTAATGGCTTCAAAGATATTCGCGGAAGAATTCAGATTTTTTTTTTAGAATTTCGAAAAAAAATTTTTAAAGAAATTTGAACAGTCGAAAAAAATTACATTCTTTCGTAAATATCTTTTAGGCGAAGAGATTTAGAAAAAAATGACAGGAGACCTTTTTTGTGGGAAATTCAATTCTCTTCAAAAGAGGTTTCTTGACATTTTTCTCTAAATTTGATGGTTTACCTTTAATTGTTGATTTGTCTTTTTTAGAAATTGAATTTCTTCGCTGTGCTTTTTTTCCTCTGCCTCTCGCAATTCAGCGGCTCTTCTTTCTGCCTGTTCGAACTTTTGTCGTAATTCAGTTACAGCTTTTTCTAATTCAGTCTTTTGTCCTCGCAGTTCTTCAGCAGCTGCTATCAGATCCTCTTTTCCCTGTTCTGCCTAATGAAATTTAAAAGAAAAACGAAATTTTCAGAACAATTTTTTGAACTATGAAGATCTCTGAAACTATTGGGTTTAAGGAAAAATATCAAGAGACCTTTTTTGAAGAGAATTGAATTTTCTACGAAAAAGGTCTCTTGATAAATTCTCGCAGAATCGATAGTTCCAGAGATATTTATGAAAGAGTATTTTTTTGAAATTTAATTACTTGAAGAGCTTTTCGCATTCCAAAGGCAATACTGCTTTGATAAAGCGTTTGATAAGCTGCCATCGTCATTTTTATCTCGTCTCTAACTCGAAGAAGGAGTAATCCTCGCTCTGCACAATTGACGGTTACTTGTCTAATTATTTCATCTGAAAAGAAAATAATTTTTTTTTAAATGATATTTTTTGAATACATTTTTCTGAATTTTTTCATAATTTTTGACCGTGCAGTTTATGAGATAGGAATTATTAAAGTTAGTGAGAATAGCGGTGGTGGGGATGAAACGCCCTTAATCGGACGAAAATAACGAAATTACTAAAAAATCACAGGGTTGACCCATTATTTAAAAACAATTGGCGAAGAGAACAGCATTTTAACTAAATAATAGAAGAAAAAAATACTCAATTCTCCAGAAATTCTTGAAAATAATAAAATAATCACGAATTATTAGAGTGAAAATTTGATTGAGAGGCGAAATTTCGGCTTGCTGGATATTTTTTTTGTGTATAAATACGTAGACGCGATTATTTAAAGTTTTTTCCCCAATTCTCTACATTTTTTTTAGATTTAGGAATAAAAATTGAAGGATTTCTATGAAATGGGAGGGAGATAGAGTTTTTTTGATGCTTCCAGTGAAGAGCTGAGGAAATTTCACGTAGAAAACATGTGCTACAAGTGATTTTTGTTTTTTTTCTCGAAATTTCGAAAATTTGGGCTTAATTTTTTCGAAAAATCCTGGAATTTTCGAAAAAAACCTTAAAAACAATGCGACATATGGTTTTTATGTCAAATTTCCTCAGCTCTTCAATGAAATCATCTAAAATACCATATCTCAAGTATTTCCCCCGATTTTCATTCTGTATATCATGATTCTGTGTGTCATGATTTTCTCTGAGATACTACCTTAATTTTTCCGAATTTCATTATTCCAATTAAGAGTATCTCAGAAGCCGTTGGGTTTAGGAAAATTTATCAAGATACATTTTTTATAGAGAATTAAATTCTCCACAAAAAAGGTCACGTGACATTTTTCCCTAAACTCATTATTTACGGAGATCCTTTTAATATAATGTGGAACACAACATTTTTACGTTTTTTCGTGCAATTTCAAGAGATGAAATTATGAACGAATACAAATTACATGTTTTGGCGTAGAAAACATGTGCCACAAGTGATTTTTGTTTTTTCTCTCGAAATTTCGAAAATTTGGGCTTAATTTTTTCAGAAAATCCTGGAATTTTCGAAGAAAAACCTTAAAAACAATGCGACATATGGTTTCCATGTCAAATTTCCTCAGCTCTCCAATGGAATCATCTAAAATACCCTATCTCAAGTATTTCCCCCGATTCCCATTCTGTGGAACCCAAGAAACCTAAAAAATCACACAATTGACCCATTATTTGAAAACAATTGGCGAAGAAAACAGCATTTTAACTAAATAATAGAAGAAAAAAATATTCAATTCACCGTACAGTTATTGAGAAATTTCAATTAGAAGGTAGCAATGTTAAAAAAATTCAAGAAACAAAAAAAAATCATATTCACAAGCTGAATTTTTCGAACTCAAATTCTTACCGAAACACTGAGAATAGAGTTCTCTTCGAACAGGACAAATCCCCGTTTCTCTTGCTTGTCTCTGCTGCAATCTCATGTCCAATTGTTCTTGTAAATTAATTACATCCAGACGAGTTGCAGGTGTACTCGAAACCTAAAGAAAAAAACGTACAAAATTGTGTATACTATACATTTATTTTCCGAATATCCCAAAAACTATCAGGTTTAGGAAAAATATTCAAGAGACCTTTTTTGCAGAAAATTTAATTCCCTACAAAAAAGGTCTCTTCAGTTTTTTCCCTAAACCTAATAATCTCGGAGATATTCATGAAAGAATCCGCAAAAGAATCAAAAAATTCAAGATTTTATCATTTTTTTTTCAACGAAATTAAAAAAATAACATAATTTAAAAAAAATCTCAAAAACTATGCGATTTAGAGAAAAATGTCAAGAGACCTTTTTTGTGCAGAATTCAATTCTCCACAAAAAAGGTATCTTCATAAATTCCCCTAAACTAAACGGCCTTTAAGATACTCTAAAAATACTGATGAATCACCTGCTGAGTCCAGATTTGTCCATCTTCTTGCCATTCTTTCGGTGGTAAAATACCATTCAGGATCTCCACAGTCTCTCGACGAACATCAGCTGTTGGTGGTGCTGTTTGCACTTTACATGTTGTACCAATTTTCGGTGGAGTTGTGTCTTTTCCTATTTTTTCAGGATGAGACACAACTAAAATCGGATTATCGTATTTTACAAGTGTATTAGTCGCTGGAATTGTTCTTTCTTGTGCTGCCATTGCCATTTTTGCAAATTTTATTAATTTTAATTTTATTAATATTAATTAATATTTTCTATCAATATTTATTAATATTTTTTATTAATATTTATTAATATTTTTTATTAATTTTCTGTGTAATTTTATTAATTTTTTTTCGTAATTTTATTAATTTATCAATTTTAATTAATTAATATCTAATATTAATTAATTAAATTAACTGGAAATCACGTTCATATGAGCCCTCGAGTCAACACGTGTGTTCAATAAAAAATATTTATTTGGATAAACAATTAATCGCTATGGATACACATATCGATTAAACAAATCTCTTGTTATTCTCAAAAAATTTCTCTAAAAAAAAAATCGAAATTTTTCAGAAAAAATTGATTCTGAAAAATTTCGTCACCACTTTCCTAAAAGGATCTCGGAATTCAAGCGAGATAGAGCGATTTTCATAGAGACCTTTTTTGTAGCTCTTGAAATTCTCTACAAAAAAGGTAACCATGAAAATCGCTCTATCTCGCTTAGATTCCGAGATCCTTTTAAAAAACGAATGGTGAGATAAAATCTAAAATTCTAAATTTTTACAAAAAATTATTTAGAATTGTTTAAAAAATTATTTTCAAGTGCAAAATTTAATTTTTTAGTAGAGGCAACAAACGCAATATCTCGGAGAATTATCGAGACAATTTTTTTAAAATCATTATTATGAATAAATTGAACGTTAAAGTTCTGTGTGCCTTTCGAGAATTCGAGATTCTATGTCTGCGTGAAGTTTTTCAACGGTT
Organism: Aleiodes leptofemur; assembly: GCA_963942555.1. NCBI lineage: Eukaryota > Metazoa > Arthropoda > Insecta > Hymenoptera > Braconidae > Aleiodes > Aleiodes leptofemur. The sequence goes on from OZ012623.1 coordinate 1,982,862, forward strand.
CTCGCGTGTTTTTTGATATTTTGTTTTGTTGAATTGTCAGCATCGTATTCCTTTCCGTTTCTTGCTGCTTCTAAAGCTGCCTCTGTATGCAAATGCCGGAGTTTTAATAGCCTCGTCTCGTAGTGGTGAAGTTCTTCCTGAAAATTGCATTTAAAAATTGATTAATTAATCAATGCGTTTAAATTAATTTAGCGTTATCCAAAGAATTCTGGAAAGGATCTCGGAAACTATTGGATTTAGAGAAAAATGTCAAGAGAGCTTTTTTGTAGAGAATTTAATTCTCTACAAAAAAGGTCTCCTGATATTTTCCCCTAAATTCGATAGTTTCAGAGATATTTATGGAGGAATGTGAATAAAAATTTCACCTGAATAATTTTTATGATTACCTTTAATGAGGAGAGTTCATCTTTGGTAAATTGCGCCTTTTTCGCTATTCTCCACAAGCCCTGAACCTTTGGTTCCACGAATTCCTGACTATTCTTGCCCTGGGCCGTCAAAATATCCAGATTATCATATCCGCTCTTAATTGCCAGATGTTTTTCCCTAAAATCCAAAAAAAGAACAAAAAAAATTACTAAAATAATGGAAAAATCTTTAAAAAATCAATTTATTAATGCAACTAACCGCAGCAAATTAGCTTTAGCGATGTAATCGTTTTTATTGGGTGTTATATCGTTAGATTCTTCCTCTTTATGATTAATTTCATTCCAGCTCTCGTGCTCCTCAGTTATACTATCTGGAAAAATTAATTAAATTCAAAATTTTCCACAATTTTTATGCAATTTGTCATGAGTTTTTGGAAATAACTCGGAAATGGGTGGAGTTACAAAATTTTTCGAAGAAACCTTTTTTTTAGAGCGAAACGAGCCCTTCAAAAAAGGTTTCCATGAATTTTTCTGTATCTCCACTAGATTCCAAGATATTAAAAAAAAACGAGTTAACATTCAGAATAATTTGATTTCATTTTACTTGAGAGTTGAATTTAAGAAAATCCAAGTAGCAGGTCCAAATTATCTACTTTTTTTCTTTTTTTTCCAAGTTATCATGAATATTCTAATTATTCCGATTTTGTAACATTTTACCGATATTAAAACAATGTCCACGATAATAAATTGTTATGAAATAATATTATAAATATCCAATATTGTTCCGAATTTGACTGAAGCTGTTCCAGCATCTAGAACTGGAATTGGAGCATCCTCGGATTTTAAATACAATTATTCCCGCCATTAATGTTTTCACGTAATTAATTGGATTAATCGTCGCTATTTGTCCGGTAACAGGCATTTTTTATGATTTAAAAAATTAATAGACACTCTGACAAACAAGAATATATATAGTTATACAAGGAAAAAATAGATCTGTAATCATGAATTGTGTTGCAGTGAAACTGAAACTGAATCACGCTTATGGAGTTCTAATGTTAATTTAATTTTTTTCAAAAATTATTTTTGTCTCAATTTGCGTCCCGGTAACATGGTGCAAAGTAAATTTAAAAAAATCTCCTCATACTACTCTATCGAAAAGACCTAATTTATAGAAAATTTAATTCTCTTCAAAAAAGGTCTCTTGAACTTTTTCCCTAAACCCAATAGTTTGCGAGATCCTTTTAGAAAACGATTTCAGTTATGAATTGATGGAAATGAGAAGTCGATAATTTCTTTCAATCGTTTTTTAAAAGGCACTCGGAAACTAAACGAGATAGCGAATTTTTTGTAGACACCTTTTTTAAAGCTCTTGAAATTCTCTACAAAAAAGGTAGATTCATAAATTCTCTTATCTCTCACCATTTCCGAGATAATCTCAAAAGTATAAAGTAAATTTTAAAAAAATCTCCTCACACTACTCTATCGAAAGTGGCCAAGAATTGAAAAGGAAAAATAGATTATCGGAACTAATTGGATATCCTTAATTAAATTTAACTCTCAAAGAGTAATTACTTTTATGAGCATCTGGATCTCCAGCATCTACGTCTTTTAAAAGGCTCATGTATTCATCGACTTTGTCTTGATGATGAGTGAATTCTTCTTTCAGTGCCTCTAATTCTTCATCTGCAAGGTAAATTATCAATTTAAAACAACGTTTAACAAAAACTTTTCATCAGTAAAAAAAAAAATTGTAATTTACGAGTGAATCCAGCTCTTTCAGCTTTTGCCCACAATTGATTCAGTCTTTTATCCTCAAACACGTCCTTGGCAACATAATTACTTCCATCATTGAGGGGTTTATGATGTTTCAGAAGCTCAGGATCATCAGTTTCCGCAAAGTGATCCAATAGACCATAAGTACTCATAATTCCTGTGAAAACAAATATTTTCAGTAATAATTTTCGATATTCTCTAAAAAAAAAAAAAAATGAAGGGGAAGGTGGGGTAAAATGGACACTCCAATTGAACGGTTCGAGATGGAAATTTTTTGATGATTCCATTGAAAAGCTGAGAAAATTTTCGGCGGAAAACATGTGTCAAAGTTTTTTTTTTCAATTTTTGGAAAAATTTACTTTTTTGTCCAAGTTTTGAAGGGGTTTCCTTCTTGAAAATCGAAAAAATTCACTTTTTCGGCGATATCTCCGGTTCTGTTGGTCGTAGCGACCTGGGGTTGATCTCAAAGGAAAGGTGAGCTCATTTCTCATCGATTTATGAGGTTCAAATTTTTTTAAAATCATTTTTTCAAATATTTATAGGTCATTTTCTGAAAAATCAGTTTTTGCCCTATAAGTACTTGAAAAAATTGATATTTTTCTTTTTAAACCCCATGAATCGATGGGAAATGAGCTCACCTTTCATTTAAGATCAACCCCAGGTCACCACGATCAATAGAACCAGAGATATTCTCGAAAACCTGAAATTTTTCAAAAACAGAATCATTTCACCTTCAAATCTCGCGCGAAAAAATGAAATTTTTGAAAAATTCAAAAAAATAACTTCTGACATATGATTTTCATGGGAAATTTTCTCAGCTTTTCAATGGAATTATCAGAAAAAATCTATCTCCAATATTTCCATCGATTTCTCTTAATTTTCATTGTATAAAATACAAAAATCAAAACGTATCCATTTTACCCCACTTTCTCCTATTTATTTCTCGTACTTGAATAAAATCTCGGAAAATAATGGAGATACGCCCTTTTTCAACCCAAGACTTCCTTATAGCCCCTGAAATCCTCTACAGAAAAAAATTGGTCCAAAAAAAGATTTATCTCCATTAATTTCCAAATTATTTCAAAAAAATAAAAAAATAAAAATCAAAAACCCTTTTCATTTTTTGGGAATATCTCGGAGAGTAAACGAGATAGGGCGATTTTACCCGAATCCTTTTTTGCAGAGAATTTCAAGAGCTAAAAAACATTTTCAATACAAAAAGGGCGTATCTCCATTATTTCCCGAGATATTCTAAAAAAATGAGTAAAAAAAATTGTAATTCTGTGAATAAAATCTAAAAAAATTGAAAAAAATTATTTAAAATTTTTTTAAAAATTACCAATTAATTTTTTCCTCATTCTCGCTTCTTCCAATCCATCTTCGTCTTTTCCATCAGCTTTGTAATGTTTATATGCAAGTTCCTCTTTGTCCTGAATCTTCAAATCACTGAAAAGTGATTGGAGCTTTGGATCAGTCAGTCTGTGCTTAGCTTTGACCCATAGTAAATTTAATTTAGCCATTCTGTAGGGTTTATCGAGTTCTCGAATTGACAATGGAACTGGTATTTCACCTCCAGAAGTTGCTGCCACTTTTTTACCATTTTTATTGAGTTTTGAGGCCTTGTTAGCCTCTGCTGAATATTTACTAACAGCTTCTGCCTGTGAAACAAATAGAATTACGAAAAATCCGAGTAATAAAGAGAATATAACGACTTTGGACATTTTGGCAGAAATAATGCGCGCAAATGTTTTCCTTTTGTTTAATTATTTGTATTTTGTAAATATTGTGCACTAATTAATTAATTAATTATTGTGATCAATTTCGAGCACTTGTCAGTGCTTGTCACTTGTCCCAAAGTGCTGGCGCATCTCCTGATTTTTTAAAGGCTTGTATTGCATGAAGGAAAAAGGCGCGTCAGGGTTTTACAAAATTTGCGCGGGAAAATTTGAAATTAGTTGGATCGGAAATGATTAATTTCCCATTTTTTCCATCTTTTTCGTGTTCTGCTCTATTAATCAAATTGATTGAAATTAATTAATTAATTGAAAATTAAACTAAAAATGGTGAATGGGACTATCGAATCGAATTCGATATCTCGAATTCTGTGCGAGATATCGCATCGATTAATCGGAATTTAATTAAATTAATTAAAACTTTAATTAATAATTAAAACACTTTAAAAACTAAACTAAAACTGGTGAACGGAACTATCGAATCGAATTCGATATCTCGAATTCTGTGCGAGATATAGCATCGATTAATCGAAATGTAATTAAATTAATTATAACTTTAATTAATAATTGAAACACTTTAAAAACTAAACTAAAACTGGTGAACGAAACTATCGAATCGAATTCGATATCTCGAATTCAATTCGAGATATCGCATCGATTAATCGAAATTTAATTAAATTAATTAAAATTTTGATGAATAATTAATAATTAAATGATTAAAAACTAAACGAAAACTGGTGAAAGGAATTATCGAATCAAATTCGATATCTCGAATTCAATGCGAGATATCGCATCGATTAATCGAAATTTGGAATCTTCTGAAACTAAAAAAGTAAATTTCCTCAAATTTATCACCTCAAACTAAAATATCGCCTCAAATAGATGAAATGGAATCAAGTTATTAATCGATATCAAAATTCGATTAGTCGAATTTTGATATCGATTAATCGATTTTTGACATCAATTAATCGAAATTTTGGAATGGATCGATTGCAGGCTGATTCCTCTCAAATCAACATAGGTAAAATGGAATGGAACTATCGATGGATTGAAAATTCGATTAATCGAATTTTGCTATAGATTAATCGAAATTTTGAAATTAATCCGTTGCAAGTTGATCTCCTTTTCCGTTTTAAACCAAAAAAAAGTAAAACCGAAATATCGAATGATATGCGATATCTCGAATCAAATCTGCAATATTGAATCGATTAGTCGATCTTTGAAAAATGATCGATTGAAACTTGCTTTTTTTTTGGAGAAACAAATCCTTTTTTCGGATTTTTCCAGTCGTGAAGTATCGGATTAGAGTACAAAAAAAGGGAATCCCCCCAAAAAACGGCGAAAGTACGAAATTTGAAGTTCCCGCGCTTTTTCTACGTGACTCTAGCGACACTTGCAGCTGCTTTGAAAACGCGCCATAAATTCTATCCTCGATGTCCATGTGTTTTTTCATTGTTGTGATCTCCTACGTTGTTTACATGGGCTCAGATTGTAGTGGAGTGTAATTATCTGTTGCTGCTGTGACTAGTCCATTCAAATCCTCAGGTATTTCCTGCCTCTTTCAATCTAAAAAAAAATCCCACATTAATTCACGAATTTCGCAAAAAAAATTAAGAGAAATTGGGTTTTTTCTTTGTTTACGATCTATTTAGAAAATAAGTTTTCTTTTGAATTTCTTCTCTTTTTCCATTCGACGTTTATTTCCGTCATCGATTTCTGTTTCTGAAAATCTGTACTATTTTGGCGCCGAAAAAAAGTTGTATTTTTTTGAAATTTTCCTATAGGGAAAGGTGGGGTAAAATGGACCCAAGGCGTTAGTTTTGGTATTTTATACTATGAAAAAATACTCTAAACCGATGGAAATATTGGAGATAGATTTTTTCTGATGATTCCATTGGAAAGCTGAGGAAATTTCCCATGAAAATCATATGTCACAAGTTATTTTTTTGAATTTTTCAAAAATTCCATTTTCTCCTCGAGATTTGAAGGTAAAACTCTTCTGTTTTTGAAAAATTTCAGGTTTTCGGGAATATCTCGGGTTCTATTGGTCGTAGCGACCTGGGGTTGATCTTAAATAAAAGGTGAGCTCATTTCCCATCGATTTATGTGGTTCAAAAAGAAAATTATCAATTTTTCAAGTACTTGTAGGGCAAAAACTGATTATTCAGAAAATGGCCTATAAGTATTTGAAAAATTGATGAAAAAAAAATTTGAACCACACAAATCGATGAGAAATGAGCTCACCTTTCATTTGAGATGAACCTCAGGTCGCTACGACCAACAGAACCGGAGATATCGCCGAAAAAGTGAATTTTTTCGATTTTCAAAAGGAGTACCCCTTCAGAACTTCCCCTAAAAAGTAAAATTTTCAAAAAATTGAAAAAAATAAATTTTTCCACATGTTTTTCAACCAAAATTCTTCCAGCTTTCCAATGAAATCATCAGAAAATTTCTATCCCAAATCATTAAATCGAAATATCCCCTTTACCCCACCTTCCCCTACATAAAAATCTCGAATTTTTTGTTACAGAACCAAAGAAAATCTCAATAATGGACTCGAAAAAATGCAAATTTATCGAGGGTAAGACAGCGGTATCACAATTGCAGGAGCGACTGATAAGAGTAGGTATCAAGCCGAAATACGATCTTGTATATGACTCCACAACTCGGCCTTGTGCTGTTACAAAATTCACATGGCAAGTATCAATCGAAGGTATCACAGTACATGGTACTGGTAACACTAAAAAAAGTGCAAAGCAAGAAGCAGCAAAAAATATGCTAATACAAATAAGTAGAGACGAGGAGATAGGTCTACTTCAGGGTTTATCCGGAACAACGGGAGATAATTTTGTTAATCACATAGGTAATTTGACGATGTTCTGTTCGCGAAATTCCCTTCCCCAGCCGAATTACAAAGAATACGAGAGTGATGGACCCCCGCATATTCGTCAATTCTTTTGCGATTGTTTCGTAGGAAAGTACATGGAGACAGGTATCGCGAAAACCAAGAAAGACGCGAAACAAAGATCCGCACAACAGATGTATGAAAAGCTTCTCAGTGAAATACCGAATCCGAATGACGCGACAGCTGCAGAAAGACGGCCAGAATCCGCGTTTCCCTGTAAAATCGAGAAGACAGATCCTTGGCTGAAGTCCGAAAAGATCGCGTCACGTGGGCTAGAACCCCTGGAGACATCTGACGGTGAGGAATACCAAACGATGTCCCCGGAACCGAATTACGAAGCATCGATTAGGGAAAATGTAGATCCAACCCATGCAGTTGATTATTGTCCGGGTTACAGAAGCGCGGAAGAAGAATTGACCCAAGAGAGCCCCTTCGATTGCCCTCCTGAAGAGCTGCCGAACCCTCCAATCGAGAACATTACTCGGCCCAACGAAGAAATGGTCGAGAAGAAATTCAAGATAAATCTTTCGCTATTCGCACGTTCGAACGTTTATAAAGAAGCACAATCGGCGGAGAGTATGGATGCTGCTTTCAATGCTCCGGAAGCCCTTGACGAACGATCTGGCGTAGATGATCGGAATGAGACGGAAGGATCTACTAATCGATCGGTTAAGATAGAGAAAATGGAGGGTTTGATCTGTGGGGAAGAGGTGGGAGAGAGTGGACCTGTGGAAGCGGAAGCTGATGTTTTTCGTCAGGAAGAGAAACCTAATGTCAAAGCTGGAAGAACTCCTCCTCCAGATACAACAGAATTGAGTATTACTGGAGAAGCACTTCTTCCTGAAATCTCTGAGACATTCGTTGAGGCTGAAGCTGTGAAGATCAAATCCGAAAGATCGGAGAACGCGTTTGTGAGTGAAGTTCACGGTCCGTTTGAGTCCGAGCAGGAAGTCGATGTACTTGATCATGAAATAATGCCGAAAGTCGAAGTTTCGGAGAGTCAAGAAGAGATTCTGCCTTCAGATCAATCAGAATCGACGTCCGGAAATGGGGAACCTTTTCCAGAAGAATCGGCAGCAGCTTCTGTCGAGATAGACTCAAAGTCGGGTATTGCGAATCTTCTTAACACTATAGAATCGAAGTATCCTGAGCTCCTAACGAGTCCTAAGGATCAAGGCATTGAAGCAGATTCAAGATCAAAGCCCGAGGACAAGGGTCCATCGATAGATAAAACCTTACCACAATCATCAGCAGCTTCGATTCCCCCTGAAGTTCGCAAAGAATCTTGCAAAGTGGAGATGATGGATGTCGAGGAGATGATGGACATCGAAGAGGAGTTCACATCCGAAGAAAAAGCAGAGCATACTAACAACCCTGAGGGGAATTCGTTCATCGAGATGAATAACAATAGTTGTTCGACAATCACTAAACTGGAAGCTCCAGATGTCAAGCAGAGCCCTTCTTTAATGCCGATCATCACGATGCAGAGCGAAATTGACCGGAATTCATTGTCGGAGCTGCAGAATTGTCTTCAACATGTGAAACATGAAAGTGTAATCAATTTTGTTCCTATAAAACTCGAAATGACTGCTAAATCCGATTCCATCGATCGAACGAACGCGGAGAATCGACAAAATGGCGGAGGTCTCAATACACAAAATGGCGGAGATTCCAAGCCACAAAATGGCGGAGATCCCAATGCACAAAATGGCGGAGATCTCAATGCACAAAATGGCGGAGATTTCAAGCCACAAAATGGCGGAGATCTCAGTGTACAAAATGGCGGAGACTTCAAGCCACAAAATGGCGGATGTCTCAATACACAAAATGGCGGTGACTTCAAGGCACAAAATGGCGGAGATCTTGATGCGCAAAATGGTGGAGATTTCAAAGCACAAAATGGCGGTGACTCTAATGAACAAAATGACGGAGCCTCGAATGCACAAAATGGCGGAGACGTCAAGGTTGAGGCGATCGTTTCAAATACTTCAGAACCAGAGGTTCGCATAAAAGAATTCGATAGAATGAGAGTATCAGAGTATCATCACATGATGATGAATGAATATGGTATTGATTTGAGGCAAAAAGTATTGGGTAAAATATGTGATTTGATTGAGGCCATGATGAAATGTGATTCAAACAAAAATCCACAGATTGTTGATGAGGGAATAATGATATTGCACGATATTTTGTTACTGATTGATCTTTTTTTGTGTAAAGTCACTTACAGGGCTCATGATCTTCATTATATAGTAGTTATACATGTTAACAGTATTTCGGAGATCGTTGAAGTTATTAAAGGCGGTGATTTGAATGAAATAACGAGAATCGCTTTCTTCAAGGTCATCGAGAAACTCAAAAAAATATTACAGTGATTTAATTAGTTTCTTAGGGTAATTTATCATTCCAATGTGGATCAATTCTGTTTTTTTTTTTTTGTCAAATGGAGTATTATTATTTTGCGATATAAGCTTTGGGAAACACTGAAAGAAACCACTAGTGATTAATTGTTTCTGTGGTTCTTTAGAAATTTAATGTGACTTCGTTATAAAATTTTTGTAGCTCTCGTTCCTAAATAAAGAATTATATAAGAAAGTGTTGTCATTATCTTATCATGATAGTTTGAAGAAATTATTATTTCTTGGCGAATTGGAGATATTATCAATTTACAGAGAATGAATTTTATGATAATTAGGGCTTAATTCTTCGCAAATGTAAATATCTGGCGGAATATAAGAAAGTGTTGGCAATCAATTTATTCATAGAGAGATTATACTGTGGACTCTAAAGCTTACTCAGAGGAGAAAAAATTGAAATTCATATAGTACGCGCCACATCATCCTCAATACTCTTTTCTCATAACTCTCTATGTTCGTTTATCGGGTGAAAAAATGTTCAGACGATCACTTTTCATATTTCTCGTCCTTTATGTGCATAATTCATCGTGTTTTATTGACGACCTCTATGATGCAGGTAAGAATTCAATCGATAGATGATAATATTCATTCAGAAATTTGAAATTATTCTACAATTATCAAAATTTTGAGAATTGTAGAGAATATCCGTAGAAAAATTCTTCTTACTTCTAATAATTGAAAAAAAATATTTTTAAAAAATAATGTGAATCATGTAATTTACTTGATTCTAAAATTTTGCAATTTTTATATTCAGGTAAAAAAATGTGGAATTTATACTTGATGCTAGATAAGATAAACCAGAATGATAATCCGATTACTGAAATAGTGCTGAGAGGCCAAAGTCCGAAGAATCAAATGATTAAAAATCAAATAGACAAAATTTTTAGAGAGTTGAATCAAATTGAAGGATTTATGAATTCGAAAAAAATAACTGATTCATTAAAATTAGCGAAATCTGACGTGATTTTACATAGTTGTTTGACTGGGCTCGAACTATCCGTTGATAATATTGATGATAATTATGAAAAATTTGATAGATATATGAATGGAGAATATGATAATAGTGATTATTCACTTAAAGAATTGATACAAAACATTGTGATAACGGTCGAGGGAGACATTACATGGATACGGAAATTGATTTTTGAAGACAATCCAGTTCTACTGAATCGTAGCAATGTGGTAGAAGCTATTGCTGATCATGCAATTGTGAGGATCATTAAAAGATTTTTTTTGCTAATGATTTAATTCTTGATTGGTCACTTCAAAGAGTTTCGTTAGTACTTGAGGTTCAGTGATATTACTGTGAAATTCATGCAGGACGTTCTTAGTCTGCATTCATCGTGAGCATTCACGCGCTTTTAGCGCGTATATATAGATATACATCACATGTAAAATGCTATAGGATGTGGCGCTCAAAGCGTTCAAAGTGTCCGAAACGAATGCAGTCTTAATGTTATGCTTATTGTGTACTATTTTTTTCTAAATTTTCATCTGATCGGTTTTGAAGTAATTAACGATAAAAATTGGGTCTTATACATGGGCTCTTACGCATTAAACCTGTCTTAGCTCGAGACCTTTTTTACCATCTGAGTTGATTATTTTTGCTGCGACGTTGCCAAATCCTCCCTACAGTTCCCGAGTGCGTTTAGAGCCTTTTCGGCAACGTCGCTCACCAGACAACTTCATTAAGCATGAGCAAAATTTCGCTGGCTCCTAGAATTTATTTAATTTTTCCGTCAACTTTGCAGGATATTTCATTTAAAAAATATAACAGTTTGTTAAACACTTCAATGAATAAAGTTAATTTTTCTCAGAATTTTCCGCTCAACCGATTGATCATAGAAAAATAAAAACAGCGGAACGCGGAGAATTCCTCATGAAGTGACCAGTCTAGGGTTAATTGATTTCTCATGCAATTGAAAATTTATGCTTCATTTTCTTACAGCGTCTACATGCTCAGTCATGTGATGTTCCACAACTGACCTCAAGTATTCTGGTCCAGTTGTTCCGAATTGTAATAATAGCTGAAATTAAAGCCAATCTTATGTTATCCCTAGGAGATCTCTGTCAATATCTCCATTTTCCAGGTAGACTATCCACAATTCCCTCATTTACTTTTAGAGCCCAATCATATAATCATTGTTGTATGCATTTTTCTGTGGAAATAGGATGGAACACGATAAATTCATTATCTAGACAAGTTTTTGAGGAGCACTTTTCACGTTACGTGAATGTATTTCACTTAAATATGAATGAGACAGATTCACTGTATCTTCGAGCTCGTGATCCTGCAGATGGCAATTTGATTCGAAGTATCTATAATCTTTCTAATTATAATACTGATTGTAGAAAATTACAATTCTTTATTTGTAGCGTTATTTTTTGTCAATCAATTAAAATTTACAGACACACATTTTTATGAACTTGAAGAGACTATTCAGACAACAATTTTCCATTATAATTGGACATCCTGTGAGCATAGCAGTTGCAATGATATATGGTCTGATGAATGGGATCACTGCATGGCAAAGGTTTACAGTAGACGAACTGGCTGTTCACAGACTACCGCTAGTTGTGCTTATTTGGGTACAATCGAAGCTTGTGCATTGGTAGAAAAATTCAAATAAATTGTGCTAACCAATTGTTTTTCATTGAATAAATGATTCTTAATGTTTCTGGAACAGGGAAGTGGTCCCTATAAATTCCAGTACTTGAATTCAACGGAATTAGGTGCGTTGGGAACGAATTTTGCATGTCCAGAAAATAATGGTTATATAATTGGGAATGCACCAGGTTGGAGCACCCATCGTAGTAACTGTGCTTGCGACTGCTATGGAGAGAATAATCAAATCAGTCTCTCTATTATGACAAGCAGACTGAATTCTAATTTGTAAGTTCATGAATTATGATAACCAATCATCTTGAGATTTAATTTATATCCTTGTTCGAAGGGTTATCATCGGTTTACGATTTATCTGGGAAAATGGGATTTTATATATTCAACCGAAAGAGGGAAAATTGGAAGCCAATGGTTACATTCATCGATACACAGAAAGATGGATAGCCATTCCAAAGAACCCCGGAGTCCATAGGATAACCAGAGAGAACAAAGTATTCTTCTTTGATGATTTACGTTTACCAGCATTCCACGTACTAACAGGTATTTTTGGTACAGGGAAAGGTGGGGTAAAAAAGGGGCATTTGGGGTGAAACAGACACGTTTTAGTTTACATCTTTTAAAATGCATCATTGTTCATGGAACATCATTTTAGGAGTCAAATTCAACGAAGTAACAAGAGGAGATGTAACAGGCTTCGCTATTGAGATATTTGGGGTGCCATTTGATTATAGAAGTGGCATAGTAAATCCTAAAAACACATCTCATGTATCCGTGAAAGCCTCGAATATCCTTTCAGGGTAAGAATAGCTAATCTACCAAACTGCAGATTATTCGGAAATAATATTTATTCACCTGAAACATATTTCCAGAAATTCAAATTTGATTCTTCACACTCAATATTCTTTCATTTTTTAATCCCAGAACGCACCTAACATTCAAGAGAGTTAGTCCAACTCATGTATCGATGCCTCAGACACCAGATTCAGAAGGAATTGGATACGTATCACTGAGCCGATCAGAATTATCTGCAGATTTTGGGCAATCAACTTTACCATTCTTTGATGCTGTTCCAATAGTAACTACTCCTCCATCAATATTAGGTGGAATTGGTCTTTTCCATAAAGGCACCACTGATCGTGCTGGATTTATTTCCCTTAGAGTATTCGGAATTCAATACAACAAAGATCTTTCAGACTTCCAACTCCATTATATGCCAAATGGCAGAGTATCATTTAATAATTCAAATAATCATACAAATTGAACATTTCGACCATGTGAATATGTACTCACTCGATGTACTGATTATTGAATTACTCTTTGTTGAATAAAGTTATGAATTCTTGAATTCTCATGGAGTATTGAATTCCTAGCGAGAATTTTACCGTTATTCACTGATAGGTTTCAGGAATCTTCTTTAGAAATTTAATGTGACTTCGTTATGATTTTTTCGTGGCTCTCGTTTCTAAATAAAGAAACATAAAAGAAAGTTTTCCATTATCTCATCAAGTAATTCGAAGAAATCGTATTTTTTGCGAATAGGTGGTATTCTAAATTTACACAGAACGAATTTCATGATAGTTAGAGCTCAAGTCTTCGCCAATGTAAATATCTGGTGAATATAAGGAAGTGTTTAAAATTAATTTAATTATAGAAAGATTATACTGTGGACTCTGAGCTTAGTCAGAGCAAAAAAAATGAAATTCATATAGTACACACCACATCATCCTCACTACTCCTTGCTCATAACCCTCTATGTTCGTTACTCGGGTGAAAAAATGTTCAGACGATTACTTTTTATATTTTTCGTCCTTTATGTGCATAATTCGTCATGTGTTATTGATGACCTCTATGATGCAGGTAAGAATTCAAACGATAGAAGATAATATTCATTCAAAAATTTGAAATTATTCTACAATAATCAAAATTTTGAGGATTGTCGAGAATATCCGTAGAAAAATTCTTCTTACTTCTAATAATTAAAAAAGTATTTTTGAAAAATAATGTAGATTACGTAATTTACTTGATTGTAAAATTTTGCCATTTTTATATTCAGGTAAAGAAATGTGGAATTTATACTTAATGCTAGATAAGATAAACAAGAATGATGATCCCATTACCGAAATAGTGCTGAGAGGCAGAAATTTGAAAAATCCAGTGATAAAAAATCGAATAGATACAATTTTTAAAAAGTTAAATCAAATCGAAAAATTTATGAATCCTAAAAAAATGAATGATTTATTAAATTTGGTGAGATCTGACGTGACTTTACATTCGTGTTTGACTGGGCTGGAAATATTCGTTGAAAATATTGATGATAATTATGAAACATTTCATGGATATATCAATGGAGAATATGATAATAATGATTCACTTGGAGAATTGATTCAAAGCATGGTTGTAACAGTCGAGGGAGAGATCACATGGATACGGAAATTAATTTTCGAAGACAATCCAGTTCTGCTGGATCGTAGCAATGTGGTAAAAGCTATTGCTGATCGTGCAATTGTGAGGATCATCAAAAGATTTTTTTTGCTAATAATTTAATTCTTGATTGGTCACTTCAAAGAATTTCGTTAGCACTCTAGGTTCAGTGATATTACTGTGAAATTCATGCAGGACGTTCTTAGTCTGCATTCATCGTGAGCACTTACGCACTTTTAGCGCGTATATATAGATATACATCACATGTAAAATGCTATAGGATGTGGCGCTCGAAGCGTTCAAAGTGTCCAAGACGAATGCAGTCTTAATGTTATGCTTATTGTGTACTATTTTTTTCTAAATTTTCATCTGATCGGTTTTGAAGTAATTAACGATAAAAATTTGGTCTTATACATAGGCTCTCACTCATCAAACCTGTCTTAGCCCGAGACCTTTGTTACCATCTGAGTTGATTATTTTCCCTGCGACGTTGCCAAATTTCCCCTACAGTTCCCGAGTGCGTTTAGCGCCTTTTCGGCAACGTCGCTCACCGGAAAACTTCATTAAGCATGAGCGAAATTTCGCTAGCTTCTAGAATTTATTTTATTTCTTCATCAACTTTGCAGGATATGTCATTTAAAAAATATAACAGTTTGTTGAACACTTCAATGAATAAAGTCAATTTTTCTCAGAATTTTCTGCTCAACCGATTGATCATAGAAAAATAAAAACCGCGGAACGTGGAGAATTCCTCATGAGGTGACCAGTCTAGGGTTAATTGATTTCTTATGCAATTAAGAATTTGTGCTTCATTTTTTTACAGCGTCTACATGCTCAGTCTTGTGGTGTTCCACAACTGACCTCAAGTATTCTAGTCCAGCTGCTCCAAATTGTAATGATAGCTGAAATAAAAGTCAATCTTATGTTATCCCTAGGAAATCTCTGTCAATATTTCCATTACCCAGGTAGACTATCCTCAATTCTCTCAATTACTTTTAGAGCTCAATCATATAATCATTGTTTTATGGATTTTTCTGTGAAAATAGGATGGAAGACGATAAATTCATTTGCTAGAAAGGCTTTTGAGGAGCACTTTTCACGTTACGTAAATGTATTTCGAGTAAATATGAGTGTAACAGACTCACTGTATCTCCGAGCTTGTGATAATGAAGATGGCATTTTGTTTCGAAGTATCTATATTTTTCTAATTATAATACTGATTGAAGCAAATTACAATTCATTATTTGTACAGTTATTTTTTTAATCAATCAATTGAAATTTACAGACACACATTTTTATGAACTTGAAGAGACTATCCAGACAACAATTTTCCATTATGATTGGACATCCTGTAAGCTTAGCAGCTGCAATGATATATGGTCTGATGAATGGGATCAATGCATGTCAAAGGTTTACGATAAACGAACTGGCTGTTCACAGACTACCGCTAGTTGTGCTTATTTGGGTACAATCGAAGCTTGTGCATTGGTAGAAAAATTCAAATAAATTGTGCTAAATAATTATATTTCATTCAATAAATAATTCTTAATTTTATTTGAACAGGAAAGTGGTCCCTACAAATTTCAGTACTTAAACTCAACAGAATTAGGTGTATTGGGAACAAATTTCATGTGTCCGGAAGATAAAGGTTATACAATTGGAAATGAACCAGGTTGGAGCACCCATCGTAGTAACTGTGCTTGCGACTGCTATGGAAAAAATAATCAAATCAGTCTCTCTGTTATGACAAGCAGACTGAATTCTAGTTTGTAAGTTCATGAATAATGATAATCAATCATCGAAAGATTTAATTTATATCTTTGTTTGAAGGGTTATCATCGGTTTACGATTCATCCGAATGAATGGGATTTTATATATTCAACCAAAAGAGGGAAAATTGGAAGCCAACGGTTACATTTCTCCATTCACAGAGAGATGGATACCCATACCAAATAATCCTCGTATTCATATGATAGACAGGGAAAACAGAGTATTCTTCTTTGATGATTTACGTTTACCAGCATCTTACGTACTAACAGGTAAGTTTTGTAATGAGGCAGGTGAGATAAAAAGAACATGAAAGGTACAAAGGACACGTTTCAGTCTTTATTTTTTTATATTTATCTTGACAAAAAAAAAACGTTCTACACATTAATTGTTGTCCATAATTTCCATTAAACGTTAACTATTCCAGTTTTTATGTTTTAAGATCCATTATTGTTCATGGAACATCATTTTAGGAGTCAAATTCAACAGAGTAACAAGAGGAAATGTAACAGGTTTCGCTATTGAGATATTTGGGATGCCATTTGATTATAGAAGTGGCATCGTAAATCCTAAAAACGCATCTCATATATCCGTGAAAGCCTCGAATATCCTTTCAGGGTAAGAATAGCTAATCTACCGAATTGAAGATTATTCGGAAATAATTTTCATTCACCTGAAACATATTTCCAAAAATTCAAATTTAATTCTTCACACTCAATATTCTTCCATTTTTCAATCCCAGAACGCATCTACTATTCAAGAGAGTGAGTCCAACTCATGTATTGATGCCTCAGGCACCAGATTCAGAAGGAATTGGATACGTATCACTGAGCCGATCAGAATTATCTGCTGATTTTGGGCAATCAACTTTACCATTCTTTGATGCTGTTCCAATAGTAACTGCTCCTCCATCAATATTAGGTGGAATTGGTCTTTTCCATAAAGGCACCGCTGATTATGCTGGATTTATCTCTCTCAGAGTATTCGGCATTCAATACAACAAAGATCTTTCAGACTTCCAAGTCCAT
Organism: Aleiodes leptofemur; assembly: GCA_963942555.1. NCBI lineage: Eukaryota > Metazoa > Arthropoda > Insecta > Hymenoptera > Braconidae > Aleiodes > Aleiodes leptofemur. The sequence goes on from OZ012623.1 coordinate 1,999,897, forward strand.
CATATGCCAAATGGCAGAGTATCATTTAATAATTCAAATGATCATACCAATTGAATATTCCGACGATGTGAATATGCACTTACTTGATGTACTGATTATTGAATTACTCTTTGTTGAATGAAGTTATAAATTCTTGAATTTTCATGAAGTATTGAATTTCTAGCGAGAATTTCACCGTTATTCACTGATAGATTTCAGGAATCTTCCTCAGAAATTTAACCCTATGACTCGCAACCTTCTTCTTCTTCTTTATTGGGCTGCGCGTGGCGCAGCTGGTCTTTAGTCCACTGACTATGCAGCCATCTCGAGTGACTCGCAGCCTTACCCCCACTACTGATGAGGATCTGACATTCGATGTAGGAGGGGATGAGTATGAGCGCGCGAACAGTATCGTACCACCAAGCGTACGTTCGAATACACGGGTCCCAAATATGAGATTTTCCAAAAAGAAATTATCGGTGAACAAGATGAAGCAAACTCAAGAAAAAAATGATCCCATTGCTCCGTGAACATTATAATACTTATATTCAATATAATCCGTATCAAGAACAATAGATAAACATATGACAATTTCCAGTAATTTTTCTTTCATCTTCATTTGATAACTAAAACTTCACTAAATTCGTATTATTAACATTTTTCTTTCTTTTTCTCGCATTATTCTTTGTTTATTCGACGCAATATCTTCTTCTTTTTACGCGAGAATTAGCATAGGGGCCCGATAGCTTTGCAACACGTACGACGGTCCTGATGTGGCAGGAGAAAGGAAATAGTCACGTGCCATTTTTCACTAACACATTGCGCGGTGCGCTGTGATTGGGCGGTTTCACACCGATACGGTTTCGTGCGGTTTGCGAGGCAGAGGGTTAATTGAGGAACTCTGAATTTTCGGTTCTTTTCAGTTTTCTTTCCCCTCGAAAAGCTGTTATCAGCTCATTCTCCACGTGATTCGTGAGAGAAATTTACGGGAAGAATGAGACGAAGAATAACGAAGAGTGAATAATTTGGAAAACCACTCAATCTCTAAATTTTATTTTTCAGGACAAAATTAACGAGTTTGAATTAATTTTTTTTCCCATAACTTAAATGTCTCTCAATGAATTAAGCATTTAAAATGATTTTTCGTTTCTTGAAATGGAAAAAAATCAATGAAAATTATTTTGACAATCAAATGCTCATCATTATGTTCCACATTTTTTCATCATTTTTTAATTATAATTTGTCTAGTTAATATTACAATTTCATCATCATCAATGACATTTAAGTGAATACGATCATAGTACTTGTCATGATAAAGTCGCCTGAAGTTAATTGTCCAGAATCTATCAGCAAAAATCGTCAAATGAACTGCATTTATACATTTCTTCCTTGGTTCTGATATTACATTAGTACAATTTTCTGTTTCCTAAGAAAAAAAACATATTCTTCAAAGCTCTAATGTTAGGAGCCGCAAGGAACATTTCAGTATTGAAGTAAGCTATACTGAAGAATATGAAGAAATATCTACAAATTTACGGATTTCTTTCTAATAGCTCACGAATTAGAAATAAATTATCATCTCTCGGCGTAAAAAAAACGATTATAACGTCAACTGAAAAATATTCTCATAAATTTTCCTTATCTTTGTGCAAAAAAGATTATTCCAACTGTGCTCGACATGTGAATAATCGTTTCTAACGGGAAATAATGTGAAATAATTTGAGGGATTTTTTCTGTTTGAATTTTTTTGAACTACGAAAAGGATGAATTGATAAATTTACCTAAGCCTCATAAATTACTAAAAATTTTTTTAAATAATCTGCATAAAATTTTTGGTCTTATCGTACCACTTGAGTTAATAAAATTTACAGATTATTTGACTTGAACACTCCAATTATTTTAATCGTCCGAATTATTTGAATCAATCCAACTTTGCATGATTCGAACTTAAAAGTTCAATAAATCGAACTACTTGAAATATTTTAATACTTCGAATATTTAAATATATTTTCGAATCATTTCAATATTCCGATTATTTTGAATTATTTATACAACTCAAATATTTTGAATTATCCGAATTATTTGATTTATTTAAATATTTTTAATTAATAGGATATTTTACTTTTCGAATACTTGATGTAAATTTTGAATTGAATGAAATTAGCGAATTTCCTTCAATTCATTTATTGCTTGCACACGCCAAAATTATTGTCATTGCAAAATTTCGTTTGACGTGAGTTGCGCTTTTTTCTTCAATTTTTTTATCCATAACTTTATTATTCTCTTTAAATGAAAAACTATCAATCCCCAGTTCTCTTCATTTTTTTTTTGTTCAAAAGTTCTTATCAGCTTATCCTCCATATGTGTCATGAGGGCAATTTAAGAGGATAGGTAAAAAAAAATAGAACAAGGAAAAAATATGTTTGAAACTCATTTTATTTTCCAGTTTTATTTTTCAAGACAAACTTAACAAGTTTATATTATTTTTTTTTCTATAATTTGAGTGTTTATTGATAAATGAATAATTTTAAGTGATTTTTCTTCTCTTGGAAGGAAAAAAAACCATGAAAACCCTCTTTCCAATTGAAGAGTCATTTTTCTTATTCCTCAGACCTGTCAATTCGTCCAGTTAAAAATACGTTATTAGCACTATCAGCGACATCCAGGTAAACACTAAAATTCAATCCGGTTGTCCATGGAATTTTGAAGTTAATCCCGGTGCATTCATCTCCAGAGAAGAGTTTTCGATTAACTCTCACTTTGCCCTTAATGAAAAAAGGAAAGAACAACTATTATATGATATCAGCCATTATCGAGTTCTAAACATTCAATTAATTCGAAGGTAAAATTATTTACCGGTATTTTGCCATGACGACTATTCAATCCCAGAGCTTTTCTCACTAGTTCGGACCACACAAAATGCTCAAGCTCACCCTGTTCATAGACATCTAAACTTCCGATGGAGTGTCTTACCCAATCGGGATTCAAGTACCATACACGCCACCATACCTATATGATAGTTGAGTAATCAATTAGTGAAGGGTATAGAAGTTTTGGCTGTTCGGTCTGAGTGCAGTTCGGTGAATCCACTGGGTTGAGGCTGTTTAGAAAAAAATTTCGCGCAATGCCAAATTTTCTGAAAATTCGACAGTTCATTATTTAAATAATGAGAAATGTCTCGATTCGACGAGAAAATAAAATTTGAAGTTACAACTATTACATATATATGTGATATATAAAAAACCGATAAGGGTGGTACGGAACTTTTTACAGTGGTAATTTACGTGCCAGTTCTCACGTGACCTGCTGTTAGCACGCTGTGCGCATGCGCAAGACTCTCAAGCGTTGACCGCAGACCAGCCGAAGATATTAAAAAAACGATATCTCGTCAACTATTCCGAAACATAAAATGAAAATTTACCGAAAAATGAAAAATAATTCAATCCGTAACATATATTTTCTCGAGATTTTTTAAGAGTTGTCAAAGTTGTGTTTCGGCCATTTGTTTATTAAGTTTGTTGTTAAAAAATAGAAATATTAACTTTCAACTTCCGGACTAAATTTTATTGCGAAGTATCACTATTTTTCGAGAGAAAAGTAGTCTATCTTTTTTTCCATAAAACTAATATTGAAGAAGATATGAGCACTTGAAGTTACACAGAAATGAGCACCTGTGCCATTTTTTCAAAATCCAAAATGGTCATAATTTGGTCAAAATTTTTTATTTTTTTTCTCGGAAAATGACTCCTGATAACCATGTCAACAACATATTCTGTGCGACATTTAATATTTTTTCAATTCGATTGGCAAAATGCTTACGAGTGGAATTTCATGTATATTAAATCGAATCGCTACTCATGTATCCCATAGCTCGAAGAATAACATTATTTTCACAACAAATACGCACTTATATATTCCTACAAATATTGTTCCAGACCGTATCGATCTGTTCAGGATTCAATCTTAGGACCTGCAGTCTCAGTTCGACTCTAGTTATTTTCATAGCAATAAAGTCATTTCATGCCCGAAAATTCAATATCAGATGAAAACTGAGATTCTACGATAAACCTTGAAAATCGAAAAATTGAAGTTCGGAAGTTCAGTTTCAGGTTTAAAATAGGATTTCTATTCTTTCTGATTGTCATCAGAATGAAAATGTACTCATTTTGTAGAAAAAATTGTCTACTTTCGAATGGTAAAATAAAAAATAGTAGTGTTCCTCAAATTTTCACAGGGCACCCTTCATTATCTAAATAATTAATTGTCAAATTTTTGAAAATTTGTAATTGCACTGAATTTCCTTCTAAACAACCTTAAGTAGCTCAGTTCATGATTACTACTTGACCGCTCACTGCACGCAGATCCGAGCAACGAACTGAGCGAAAGGTACGAATGCAAGGAAATCGGTGTGTCTTCCTCATCCAAGTACCACTCCACCCCACTATCAAGTGATCAATATTTTCAAATTAATATATATAAATAAAAATGATAAGCCAAGTACTAACTGTCAAATTGCGAGCAGGTTTCTCCAACCAATTGACATATGTATACCAAGTATCATGAGCCTCATTTTTTTCACCCTTTATTATAGGATTATTATCAGGAATTTTCAGATCGAAATTTACAAGTTTCACACATCCGTAATGAGGCTGTGAAAAAAGAAGATATCCATTAGGAAATTATGGAAATGAAGAGTGGAATAGTATAATTTGTGTGAAATCTGCGACCCGAGGCGAAGCCGAGGGCTGCCAATCACACGAGCTGAAAAATCCCGTCTCACACGTGTCGAACAATATTTAGCACTTAGCAATAAAAGCACTTTTTGGTACGAAATGAACGTATCCCCCACGAAAAAAATTCTATCCTGAAATAGAGCTGAAAATATATCCCCGGATATGAGTAAAGATAGATTTTAGATTATAAAAAAAAATAACTCCAAGATATACGATATTTTGCCGTTTTCTTATATTTTTAGGATATAATTTGGTCTTCTAATCTGGATTCTAAGACCAAAATCATAATTTTTTATTATGGTTTCTATTATAAATTCTGAAATTGAAATTAAGCTTTAAACCGAAACTGAGGTGGTGAGAGAATAATCTCATTTACCACTACCAAAATACAATATTGTTTCCAAAATCATTTGAAATTTGTGTTCATCACATTTGTTTGATAGCAATTACTATCCTTCTAAGACGCTTCCCTATCGCTTCGTGATCGGAAATACCATTTTTTTCGCATGAAAATTCTACCGACCTAGAGGATTTGAACGCTCGACCCTACGATTAGTAAATCTACGCTTTGTACCACGGAGCTACGCACGCCATTTTAATTTCGATAACATGGACCGCCTACATGCATACAAATACTTTTGGTATGTATTCAGCTATTGTTTTCAACTTTGCATGTATTCAATTTACATTAATTGTAACGAAATGTTAGATTAAAAATCGTGTAAATTATAATTTTTTATATTTAATTATTTTCGAAATGTATTCTTTCTTATATATATTGATACTTTGAGCTTTAATAGAAGAATATACGACTCTCCTTATTTTCTGGTATTTTTTTTTCCATTGGAATCCTATTTTATATAAAATTTTATCAATTCCAATACATTTTCTTGAAGTGCTCTATTTTTTTATAATTTTGGATATATTCTGAAGATCTATCTGCGCTTAAAATTCAATTTTAACTCACAAATATATAGCAGCATATATATTTTTATAATTTCTTTTATAATCAGAGGATCTAACCTCGATTATAATTTCATTATCTTGAGCAGATATATTTCATCTTATATTTTTATATATTCTGAGCTATATTATCAAAGATACATATGAGGATATATCTTGTTGTTATAATTCTAATTACATCATGATATATTTTTTATTATAACTGGATATATTTAATGAAGAATATAATTTGGAAGATATAACTGCACATATCATAGGAATATAAGTGATTATAAGAAATTATATCTGCTCACATTTTAGATTATAACTTTTTTCGTGGGGGTATCAGCAATGTCAAAGAATAAATTACTTGTCAGCAACACCTTACGTGCGAAGTCTGTAACCCGAAATAATACGACGGGTGACGATTAACGAATTGGCGAAGACACGAGGGGACTCTCGCGGTCAGGGACTCGACGAGTGCACGTGAAAGTTACGATACGAAAGTTACGAAAAAGGGCCGAGTACGATTAAACTCGCTAATACGATAATTAATACAATTCAGTTATTACATTACAAAAGTTATACGTTACGTTCTTTATTATTTTCAAAGCCAAAGTGCAATTAATTACGTTTATTTCAATAACGATTTCTAATCAATTACTTCATTAAACGCGTTATAATTTCTTATATCAAAACCACGTTTCTTATGTTCATTAAAGTTAATTATCAATTACTCCGTTTAAACGATTATTTCAACACCTAGATTATTTCAACACAATTATCCTGACAAACATTGAATTAAAGTAATACATTATCTAAAGGACACAAGGTGAGCATCAACGAATAAGAACTAACATTAATATACTCATCCAATTTGATGAAATTTATGAATAAATATGATGATAACAGTGATAGAATATACTGATAGTAATTACATAGCAGACCCCGCTGGAGAAAGCTTCCTCTACGAGGATGGCAATCAAACAAAATTGAAGAATGATTTGCATACTGACAAGTAATAGACTACTGGAAAATTCATATCAACGTTCAGTATATATATGCTCTCAGTACTATGAGTCGTGACAAACATCACGGCGTCATTGTTAATATTTGTTCAAAAATTAGAATTTTTTCTCTTATCTTGTTTTACGGTTCACTATTGAATTATCAGATCATGAAGGTATGAAAAGAGTACTAGTTTGAGCCTTTGTAGTCTTTGATAATTTATAAAAATTACCTATTTGCTATATAATTGGTGGTTTCTTCGGAATCACTCGGAAACTGAGCGAAAAGTGCAATTTCACCTTGATTCGTCATTGTAACTCTTCAAATTTTCAAATACAAAAATGGGTTTATAAAAAAATCGCACTATCTCACTTGGGTTCCGAGATGTTTGCAACAGCTGAATGATAAAATAGTACACTTACCATTTTTCCTTTTTCCCGATCTTTTTGCTCCCGAATGGAAGCATTGTAAACGCGATTTTTGTCGATTTTGAGATTTCATCAGAATATGACTCAGAATGTTCTAAAACGCCGAGAAATGACAATTTCAAAAAATGTCTGCATGTATGTGTGTGGGTGTGTGTGACAGATTGATATCAGCCCATTGCTCCGGAACGGTAGTACTTGGTGACCTGAAAATTCAACGGTATTTTTCCTTCTTATGCAAATTGCTGTCTGTGAAATTTGAGCGGAATCAGTTGAGTACTTTTCGAGAAAAATCACATTTTCGAAAAATCGTTTTGTCGATTTTTTTCCACCAACCATACCATTTTCAAAAGGATGCAAGGATGTCAACTTGCAAAAGCTCAGTTGGTTGGACTACTGCTTTACATCCTATTTTTCCATCATAAATAGCTCTAATGGCATTGACCACAGAAATTTCATCCCAACTTTGTCTGTTAGTTTTCTATTTATAATAACACATCATAGTTCTTTGATTTAATTGCAACAACAATCAATTTTTGATTGAACAACTTTATTTGTCAAACAAAAACTTATCAGTTAGGTCATGAAAGTTAGAAATTTCAATTTGCCATTCAGCCTAAGCCATTTCATACGACTGGCGTGAACATAGCGCCATCACCGTTGAATGAAAACAATAAACGTGATTATGGGCAGTGTTGCCACCCCTGGATTATTCTTCCCCTTAACAGTGACGTAAAAAACCCCTGAAATCGGCAAAAAAAAACAAAATTGGCATTTTGTAAAATGAAGGGTATTTGAATTTTTTTAAATATGAATTCTGTAATTTCAATGGAAATCATCTACAAACTCATTTAGTGGAAATAAAGAAATTGAATATTTTAGTTGTAAAAATTTAAAAAATACACGGCAAAAATTTTATGACATTTTTACGAACATTTTCTTATACAGTCATTTCCCAAAGTACTTCCATTAACGCTAGAAATCTTGGAATTATCGGATGTCAACTATTTCCAGTATCATGAATAGGATTCTGCTGAAAATTAACTTGAATAAATATTCATCTTTTTAATCATTGAATAATATATTGCAAATAATATAAAAATAATTAATTATCTGAATAATCATGTACTAGTTTAATATCATATGAAGATATTCAGAAATCAGATGAAGGAAGAAATATTCAGAAATTTAAGGTAAGACTATCGCTCACGTCACCACTAAGCGGGGGGGGGGGGGGGCAAGGGAGGTTAGGAAAAAATCATTTGGAACAACCAAAGGAGGGAGAAATTGTTCAACCTATAATACTATCCAGCCTCAATAATTTCTTGCTTTCATATGAAAGCATAATTTAATCAAAATAATTATATCTACTAATATTTTGATTTTTTTTTCGAAGAACCATTTTTTTAAATTCTGATACGGGCCTGCCTACGCACACTAATGTGCGCGTATACGTATGCGCGCACACTAGAGAAGACTCCTGTAGTTGTACACACATACAGAGCGATCGCGTGTACGTACACAGCGGTGCTGGCCTGCCATTAATCGTTTATTTTTTTTTCTCCAAAACTATGGGTCAGAAATAACTGATTTTGGTCTCAAAAAATTCTTAAAAGTGGTGACTATGGACTACAATTTTTTCAGAAGCCCCGTAGATGCCGTTTTTCTTTAAATTTATAATGATTGAATCGCGACTCAATTTACTCGTTTTCTTATGGGAAAAATGCACTTTTTGAAATTCAATATCTCGGATTCCACGGGTCAGAAAATTTTTCACCATGAGGAAAAGTTGTTGGGTTTCCTGTGAAGAATATCTCTGAATTTTTTCAGATTTTTCGTATTTCAAGCCTCTGGTGATAGTCATACCTTAAATATCATTGCCATGGAGGATAGAAAAGTTCTCTTCTACCCCCCATGATCAGAGCTTAGATTTTTTCAGTCTTTTCCAAAAGCGAAGGAGAGAGGCAGCAAAGCGAGGGAGGAAAGTGAGTTCTTTACTCCCTAGGTATGCAAATTAGTATACACACCACGGACGGGAAGAAGTCAGCCTCGACAAATTCCGTTCATTAATCGAAACATATTTATATGGAGCACGCACTTCTCTCTTCTTTCTCATTTTTTTCTTCTGAAAACCCGTTTATTCTCATTTGCATATTTTTTTTAGTAACAGGTGTACATTATTGTGTGAAGAAAAAATCATTATTTCAATTATTTTATTTAATTTTGTTCATTTTTTCAGATTCATTTCCGTATTGATAATACATTTCTAGAATTTTCTATCGCTGCATTTATTGCAAATCGTAAAATATGTGTAAAAAATGACAAGACAATCTGAAATGTGAGGAACTTGACATTGAATCTTATCATAGGATTTTTCCAACTGAATATTTTTCATTTAATATTGAAATTGAGGAAGTCAACATGACTTTTTTTTAAAAATCGATCGATGTATTCTAGAGTTAAAAAATAATTGAGGGCGAAATACATATAGATGGGCGCAAATATAGCAGAGTAGCATTTGATAATCCAAATAATCATACAAATTGAATATTTCGACAATGTGTATATGCACTCACTTGATGTACTGAATATTGAGTCTCGAGGGGGGGGGGGGGGGGGGGGGGTAGGCTTAGCTCCCGAGGTACCTCTGCTACTACCCTTTGGCTCTGAAAACTTTTGACGAATTTTCTTGTTGCAGAGTTTATTCACTTCAATGTTTCTTGAGAAATTTAATGTGATTTCATTATGAATTTTTTGTAACTCTTGTTTCTAAATAAAGAATTATAGAAGAGATTATTTTCGTGATTTTATCAAGTAATTCGAAGATATAACTCCTTTCAGCAAATAGGAGGAGTTCCAAATTTACATAAAACTAATTTTGATAAAAAGAAAGCTTAAGTCTTCATGACTATAAATAGATTACAAATATAAATGTTGAAAATTAGCTCTTATATAAGGAGATTATACTGTAAACCCTGAGCTTAGTGAGAGGAAAAAACCAGCAATTCATAGTAGACAACACTTGCTGTCATCCTGAATATTCATTCCTAACTAGCCTCTACATTCGCTACTTTCTGATAGAAAAATGTTCAGAGAATTACTTTTCATATTTCTTATTCTTCATGTGCATAATTCGTCGTGTATTATTGATGATCTCTACGATGCAGGTAAGAATTCAATCGATAGAAAATGACATTTATTAAAAAATTAAAAATTACTCCACAATAATAAAAATTTGAAGGATTGTAGTGAATATCATTAGAAGAATTCTCTTGCTCGTAATAATCCAAAAAAATATACAGAAAATAATGTGAATTATGTAATTTACTTGATTGCAAAAATTTTGCCATTTTTATATTCAGGTAGAAAAATGTGGAATTTATACCTCATACTAGATAAGATAAATCAGAATGATAATCCTGTTCTTGGAATAGTCCTGAGAGGCAAGGATTTCAAAAATCCAGTGATAAAAAATCGAATAGATACAATCTTCAAAAACTTGGAACAAATTGAAAAATCCATGAATCCTAAAGGAATCAATGATTCATCAAAATTATTAACATCTGACATGATTCTGCATTCGTCTTTGACTGGGCTCGAACAATCCATCAAAAATATTGATGATAATTACGAAAAATTTCATGAATATATGAATGGAGAATATGATAGCAGTGATGATTCACTTGGAGAATTGATTCAAAACATGGTTGTAACAGTCGAGGGAGAAATTACATGGATACGTAAATTGATTATTGAAGACAATCCAGTTCTACCAAATCGTAGCAATGTGGTAAAAGCTATTGTTGATCGTGCAATTGTAAGGATTATTGAAAGATTTTTTTGCTGATGATTTAACTGTTGATTGATCACTTTAACCCTCTGAGGCCGATTTTGGTTTCCCCACTCCACGTCTGGCCGTTCATGACATGGAGCGGAGCACGTGTAAGTTTATAGTGTACTGTACGTTCATTGGTTAGCCCCATTCTTGGAGCCGGACTACGGGTTACTGCGGATTCTGCCTCAGAGGGTTAGAGTATTTCGAGCGTGGCATCACTTTAATTGAGAAGTTTTTCCAAGTAGGCTCAAAATGTAGATAAAAAAAAATACAAAATCTTTGTTATGACCAAAAATTAACTTGCCCGTCTAGAAACAGAGATATCAGCCCTCAAAGTTTGCCCTTTTCCCCATTTGATAACGTGGAGATTCGTCAATTTAGTAATATTTTTTCCAATAACTTCTTCAAAATAATTGAGATTTCAAAGAAAAAAATCCCAGTGATAGTGACAGCTGTTAGAAATATTTACAAAAACAAAAAATATACTTGCCCGTGTTATGTCCGAAGATGTCCCTCGCGTCTGAGGACAATTTGATTTAATTCCGAACACGAACAATTTGAATTATAATTTTATTATTTAAAAGAACGCGACTATGTTTGTACCTTTTTAATGTCGTGATTAGGGATGTTTTGAGGAATTTTGAAGGAAAGAGATTTTCTTATAAAAGAGAGATAAAAATTAAGAGATTGAATTTTTATAATATTTTAAGCAAAGAACGAATTAACAAAGAATTGACAATTCGGTTTCACAATTTTACTTGACGTTGAAAGTTTGGATTCATGATGTTTTTAGGTTGACGGTACTCACTCTTCGTTTAATATGTTTATTTTAATTATTTATAGTTTTAAGTTTACATCTTATCTAAAAGTGATTCCCTCGACCGTCTTCCGTAAAGGGTTTCTAATGCCAGGGAAGTTGTCTTCAATCACCGTATTTATTAACTACTATTTAAGTTTGATTTAATTAGAAAAATGAGTTCGTTCACAAATAGAGATATCTATAACACTTTAACTTGAACAGCGAGAGACTACTTTCGGTTAAAGATTCCAGTGACCCATCAATTAGCTAATAAATCCCCCTTCACGGTAAATAAAGATTTGGATTAGTAATTAACGACCAATTTGGCGTCTCGTGCCTAGTGCTTCGAGCCTCTCTCTATTTTGGCAACTCCTATTCAGAAGCAGGTGAACGACTGAAGAAAAACGCGAAATCGATCATATTTATTAGAAGCTGTATTGCTTATTCATCACTTTTGAATGAAGTAATAGCAATCAGCGTTTACCTTAAAATGTTTCAAAACTGAGCATAACCCAGTTTCTTCGATCTGGGTTATATGCATCAGCAATTATTACTTTAAATTTTTCTGGACATAACACCCGTTTAACTTATGAGAAAAAAATGTTGAAATATGAAAAAATTGGAAAAAAGACACATGCGTAAACGCAGGCTCATGCATACACACACACACGAGCCCGTGTATGTATATATCCATACACACTGCGTTTGAGTGTATCACGCCTGGGACGTCTCTAAATTTTATTGAGAAAAAATTAAAAAAAGAAAAAATATTGACGAATTTACATATTTAGTTTATTTCATGGATTTTACCGTGAAAATAAATGTTAAGCAACATGTTTCTCAAGATAAAAAAATTTGTTGATCAATTCAATAACATAATATGGCCATGCTTCTTTTGCCCTCACTGTACCCTTGCTAGGTACGAGGTGGGGCGCTCGAAATACCTTGAGCGACTGTCATGTTTCGCTTTTGACCATGCCAGTTGGTACTGGATTTTACCATACCGAATGCTCCCTAACTTATCTACCTTGCTTTTTACTCTAATATGGCGATAATGTATACGTACATTCTATTTATTGAAACATCATCTATTAACAAGTGTTATGTCCGAAGATGTCCCTCACGTCTGAGGACGATTTCAATATTTCTTCGAACACTAGACTTGAATTATAATTTTATTTATGAAAGACGCGACCATGTTCTGTACCTTTTATTAATATTTTTCTGGACATAACACAAGTAACAAGTGTTGATTCATTATTAAATCCATGATCCAGTTTCACCAAACATTACAGCGACCAATCGACGTTAGTTGAGTATAGTCCGATTTTTAAAAGGATTACTTTTCCGAGAGCCCGAAACCGTATCTAACCTTACTTAAAAAAAGTAAACCTTTCGGTAATCGGACTATATTGAGAGATTCTCCGTCTTTTTTTGTTCAGCTGCGGCGTTGCCAAATCCCCTCTACAGTACTCGAGCGTGTTTAGCGAGTTTTTGGCAATGTTGTTCACTGAAAAACTTCATTTAGGATGAGCGAAATTTAGCTAGCACCTAGAATCCATTTGATTTCTTCATCAACTTTGAAAAGGATATGTCATTCAAAAAAATATGATAATTTTTTGAATACTTCAATGAATGAAGTCAAATTTTCGCAGCGCTTTCCGCTCAACCGATCGATCATAGAAAAATAAAAACAGCAAGACACGGAGAATTCCTCATGAGGTGACCAGTGTAGGGTTAATTGATTTCTTATGCAATTTCAAATCTATGCTTCATTTGTTTCCAGCGTCTTTATGCTCAGTTGTGCGGTGGTCCACAACTGACCTCAAGTATGCTAATTCAGCTGCTTCGGATGGTAATAATGGCTGAAATAAAAGCCAATCTTATGATATCCCTAGGAAATCTCTATCAATATTCACGGTCCTCAGGTAGACTATCCTCAATTCTCTCATTTACATTCAGAGCTTAATCATGTGATCATCATTTCATAGATTTTTCTGTAAAAATAGGATGGAAGGCGATGAATTCATTCGCTAGAGAAGCTTTTGAGGAGCACTTTTCACGTTACGTAAATGTATTTCATTTAAATATGATGAAACAGATTCACTGTATCTCCGAGCTTGCAATCCTCCAGATGGCATTTGGATTCGAAGTATCTATATTTTCCTAATTATGATACTGATTGAGGCCGAATAGAATTCATTATTTTTACAGTAAATTTTTTATCAATCAATTGGAATTTACAGACACACATTTTTATGAACTAGAGAAGACTATCCAGACGACAATTTTTCATTATGATCGGACATCCTGTGAGTTTAGCAGCTGCAATGATATATGGTCTGATGAATGGGATCAATGCATGTCAAAGGTTTACGATAGACGAACTGGCTGTTCACAGACTACCGCTAGTTGTGCTTATTTGGGTACAATCAAAGCTTGTGCATTGGTAGGAAAATTCAAATAAATTGTGCTAAATAATTATTTTTCATTCAATAAATGATTCTTAATTTTATTGGAACAGAAAAGTGGTCCCTACAAATTTCAGTACTTGAATTCAACGGAATTAGGTGCATTGGGAACTAATTTTACATGTCCAGAAGATAATGGTTATATAATTGAAAATGAAACAGGTTGGAGTATCCATCGTGGTACCTGTACCTGCGATTGCTATGGAAATGATAATAAAATCAGTATCTCTATTATGATGAGCAGACCGAAATCTAAATGGTAAGTTCTTAAATCAAGATAATCAATGATCACAAGATTCAAATTACATCGTGATTCGAAGGGTTATCACCGGTCTACGACTTATTTGGAGAAGTGGAATTTTACAAATTCAACCGAGAGAGGGAAAATTAGAAGCCAATGGTCACATTTCTCGATACACACAGAGATGGATAGTCATTCCAAATAATCCTCAAGTCCATAGGATAACCAGAGAGAACAAAGTATTCTTCTTTGATGATTTACTTTTACCAGCATTCCATGTACTAACAGGTATTTTTGGTATAGGGAAAGGTGCGGTAAAAAAGGGGCATTTGGGGTGAAACAGACACGTTTTAGTTTTTATCTTTTAAAATCCATCATTGTTCATGGAACATCATTTTAGGAATCAAATTCAACAAAGTAACAAGAGAAGATGTAACAGGCTTCGCTATTGAGATCTTTGGGATGCCATTTGATTATAGGAGTGGCATAGTAAATCCTAAAAACACATCTCATATATCCGTGAAAGCCTCGAATTTTCTTTCAGGGTAAGAATAGCTAATCTACCAAACTGCAGATTATTCGAATATAATATTCAGTCACCTGAAACATATTTCCAAAAATTCAAATTTGATTCTTCACACTCAATATTCTTTCATTTTTTAATCCCAGAACGCACCTAACATTCAAGAGAGTTAGTCCAACTCATGTATTGATGCCTCAGACACCAGATTCAGAAGGTATTGGATACGTATCACTGAGCCGATCAGAATTATCTGCAGATTTTGGGCAATCAACTTTACCATTCTTTGATGCTGTTCCAATAGTAACTACTCCTCCATCAATATTAGGTGGAATTGGTCTTTTCCATAAAGGCACCGCTGATCATGCTGGATTTATCTCTATCAGAGTATTCGGAATTCACTACAACAAAGATCTTTCAGACTTCCAACTCCATTATATGCCAAATGGCAGAGTATCATTTGATAATTCAAATAATCATCCAAATTGAATATTTCGACGATATGAATATGTAATCACTTGATGTACTGGTTATTGAATTACTGCTTGTTGAATAAAGTTATAAATTCTTGAATTTTCATGAAGTGTTGAATTCCTATCGAGAAATTTACCCTTATTCACTGATAGATTTCAGGAATCTTCTTTAGAAATTTAATGTGACTTCGTTATGATTTTTGCGTTGCTCTCGTTTCTGAATAAAGAATTATAAAAGAAAGTATTTTCATTATCTTATCGAGTTATTTGAAGAAATCGTTTTTTTTTCGGCAAACAGGTGATATTTTAATACACAGAACGAATTCTATGATAGTTAGGGCTTAAGTCTTTGCCTATGTAGATATCTGGTGAATATAAGAGAGTGTTGAAAATTGATTTATTCATAGAAAGATTATACTGTGGACTCTAAGCTTAGTCGGAGGTAAAAAAATTGGAATTCATATAGTACACGCAACATCATCCTCACTACACCTTCCTCATTACTCTCTATATTCATTACTAAGGTAGGAAAATGTTCAGAGGATCACTTTTCCTATTTCTAGTCATTTTTGTGCATAATTCCTCGTGTGTTATTGATGACCTCTACAATGCAGGTGAGAATTTAATCGATAGAAGATAATATTCTTGTAAAATTTGAAATTATTCTTCAATAATCAGAATTTTTGAAGATTGTAGAAAATATCCGTAGAGGATTAAATGATTTTAATAATTTAAAAAATAATGTAAATTATGTGATTTATTTTATTTCAAAATTTCGCCGTTCTTATTTTCAGGTCAAGAAATGTGGAATTTATACTTAATTCTAGATAAGATAAGCCTCAATGATAATCCTATTGCTGAAATAGTGCTGAAAGGCAATGATTCAGAGAATCAAGTAATAAAAACTCAAATGAATAAAATCTTCAAGAATTTGGATCAAATTGAAAAATCTATGAATCCTAAAAAAATAGCTGATTCACTAAAAGTATCAAAATCTGACGTGGCTTTACATTCGTGTTTGACTGGGCTCGAACTATCCATTGAAAATATTGATGAAAATTATGAAAAATTCCATGATTATATGAATGGAGAATACGATAATAGTGATGATTCACCTGGAGATTTGATAAAGAACATTGTTATGATAGTCGAGGGAGAGATGGCATGGATACGGAAATTGATTATTGAAGACATTCCAGCTCTATTGAATCGCAGCAATGTGGTAAAAGCTATTGCTGAACGTGCAATAGTAAGGATCATTGAAAAAATTTTTGTCGATTTGACCTAACGACTTCGGTCGAGTGATGAGGGATTCTTCGCCATATTATTTCGGCTGCGACGTTGCCAAATCCCCTCTATACTGCCCGGTTACGTTTAGCGAGTTTTCGGCAACGTCGCTCACCAGACAGCTACATTGAGCATGATCAAAATTTTGCTAGCTCCTAGAATTCATTTTATTTCTTCATCAACTTTGCAGAATATGTCATTTAAAAAATATAATAGTTTGTTAAACACTTCAAAGAATAAAGTCAAATTTTCTCAAAACTTTTCGCTCAATCGATTGATTATAGAAAAATAAAAACAGCGAAACGCGGAGAATTCCTCATGAGGTGACCAGTCTAGGGTTAATTGATTTCTTATGCAATTGAAAATCAATGCTTCATTCGTTTCCAGCGTCTCTATGCTCAGTCGTGTAGTGGTCCACAACTGACCTCAAGTATCTTAGTTCAACTGCTTCGGATGGTAATAATCGCTGAAATAAAAGCGAATCTCATGTTATCCTCAGGAAATCTCTATCAATATTCCGAGTCTTCAGGTAGACTATCCTCAATTTTCTCATTTATTTCTAGAGCTTAATTATATAATCATCGTTTCATGAATATTTTTCTGTAAAAATAGGATGGAAGGTGATGAATTCATTCGCTAAACAAGGTTTTGAGGAACATTTTTCACGTTACGTGAATGTATTTCATCTAAATATGAATGAAATCAATTCAATGTATCTACGAGCTTGTGATCCCGCAAATGGCACTTGGATTCGAAGTATCTATATTATACGAATTATAATTCTGATTGAAGCAAATTACAATTCATTGTTTTTACAGATGTTTTTCTATCAATCGATTAAAATTTACAGACACACATTTTTATGAATTTGAAGAGACTATCCAGACAACAATTTTCCATTATCATTGGACATGGTGTAAGCTGAGAAGCTGCAACGATGTATTATCTAATAAATTGGATAAATGCATGCCAACGTTCTACGATAAAAGAACTAGCTGTTCAGGAACTACCGCTAGTTGTGCTTCTTTGGGTTCAATCAAAGCTTGTGGATTGGTAGGAAAATTCAAATAAATTGTACTGAATAATCATTTTGCATTCAATGAATAATTTTTAATTTTATTGGAACAGACAAGCGGTCCCTACAAATTTCAGTACTTGAACTCAACGAAATTAGGTCCATTAGGAACGAATTTCACATGTCCGAAAGATAATGGTTATTCAATTGAAGATGGAACAGGTTGGAACCTCCATCGTGGTCTTTGTGCCTGTGATTGCTATGGGAATGATAATAAAATCAGTCTTTCTATTATGGAAAGCAGAGTAAGACAAAACTGGTGAGTTCATAAATTACGATAATCAATAATCTTAAGATTCAATTTATGTTTTTAATTGAAGGGTTATTACTGGTATACGAGTCGTTCGGAAAGATGGAATTTTACATATTCAACCGAAAGAGGGAAAATGGACAGCTAACGGACAAATTTCACGATATACAGGCAGATGGATAGCAATTCCAAATAATCCCCAAGTTCATAGGATAGACAGGAAGAACAAAGTATTTTTCCTTGATGATTTAATTTTACCAGCATTCCACGTGCTAACAGGTACTTTTAATATAGGAAAATGTGGGGTAAAAGGCGCATAAAGGGTGAAACGGACACATTTTAGTTTTGATATTCAATATTATAAAGATCACATAAAATCAGTAAAAATATTCAATAGATAGATTTTTTCTGATCATTCTATTGAAGAGTTACGTAATTGAGAAATTAATTTTTCATAATTTTTTAGGAGTCAAATTCAACAAAGTAATAAGAGAAAATGTAACAGGTTTTGCTATTGAGATATTCGGGATACCATTTGATCATGGAGGTGGCATATGGAATCCTAAAAACACATCACATATATCCGTGAAAGCCACGAATATCCGTTCAGGGTGAAAATAACTAATCTACAGAATTACTGATTATTTGGAAATAATATTCATTCAGCTGAAATACACTCAGCAAAACAATTAAAGGAGCAGAATTTTTTTTCCATTTTTTCAGTGATTTTCAGTGGCCTGTACCTTCGCGAAAAATGATCGGATCGAGATGAAAAAACAAGAAAAATGAAGCTTGGAGTGTGTACTTTTGAAATGTTGGGATGGAAATTTTTTTTTGAACATTGCGGCGTGAAAAAAGCAATAAAGGCGAAGGATTTTTTTTTGTTTTTTTTTTTCAATTTTCAAAATGATCCATGGGCGCCAGAAATTTTTTTTTGGCTCAGCCACTGGCAGGGTCCTTCAGCGTGATTCTTTAGCTTCAATTCAAATTTTTTTTTTTCTGTACGACCATTTATCATTGAGAGATCGGTAGTTGAATGAAAAAACACCTTTTTGTCTTCGATCATCGATATCTCATGAACTACTGGTCGCACAGCGAACGGATGGTGGGTTTCGTAAACTTGAATGTTATTCAAAAAAAAAAATTCAATTTTCCTCAAATTTGACAAAAAAAAAATTAAAAAATCATTTTTTCCTTGGGTTTGATGATTGTTTATGGAATGTTCATCATTTAATGCGAAATGACGAAAAAAATGATGAAAAAAAAAAATTATCACCCTAACATCATTAATTCACGTTTGAGGAGCAAAAGCGTGCTCCTTAAATTATTGCTGGAACTTTGAGCGTTTGAATCAAAAAAACAGTTCAAACGATCGACTTGAAATTTTGCAGGGTGTCTAGGCATATCTTAAACTCAAAAAGCACCTTAAAACATTAGTACTTTTCGCAATATTCGCGAAGTTCAGGTCGTTTCTCAAAAACACCAAAAAACTTCATTTTTTGCCACTTTTTCGAACCAATTTTGAGAGCGCGAAATTTTTTTTTACTAGAAAACATGAAAAGATACACATAGAGCTTCGATTCAAGTTTACGAAACTCACCATCCGTTCGCTGTGCGACCAGTAGTTCATGTAATATCGATGATCGAAGACAAAAACCCAGGAAAAAATGTTCAGATCTGATCAGATCAAATTAGATCTAATCAGATCTGAGTTCCTTAGATCTGATCAGATCTGAGAATTGGCACGCTCTGATCAGATCTAATTTGATCTGATCAGGTCAAACTAGATCTGAGTTCCTTAGATCTGATCAGATCTAATTTGATCTAATTAGATCTGAGTTCCTTAGATCTGATCAGATCTAATTAGATCTGATCAGATCCAACTAGATCTGATGAGCCAATATAGATAACCTCAATAAGATCCAGTTAGATCTGATCAGATCTAGTTAGATCTGACCAGATCTAGTTAGATCTAAACAGATCCGATCAGACTTAGATCTAATTGGATCTAATCAGATCTAATTAGATCTAATTAGATCTGAACAGATCTATTCATATTAAAAATTTCCATTTTGTCGGATCTAATTAGATATAATTAGATCTGATCAGATCTAATTTGATCTGATCAGATCTGAACATTTTTTCCCGGGAAGGTGTTTTTTCATTCAACTACCGATCTCTCAGTGATCAATGGTCGTACAGAAAAAAAAAATTGAATTGAAGCTAAAGAATCACGCTAAAGAACCCTGCCATTGGCTGAGCCAGAAAAAAAATTCTGGAGCCCATGGATCATTTTGAAAATTGAAAAAAAAAACAAAAAAAATTCCTTCGCCTTTATTCCTTTTTTCGCGACAAAAATAATGTTCAAAAAAAATTTCCATCACATGATTTCAAAAGTACACATTCCAAGCTTTATTTTTCTTTTTTTTTTCATCTCGATCCGATCATTTTCCCCGAAGTTACAGTTCCTTTGAAAATCACTGAAAAAATGGAAAAACAATTCTGCTCCTTTGATTGTTTTGCTGAGTGTATATTTCCAAATATTCAAATTTAGTTCTTCATATTCAATATTCTTTCATCTTTCTTAATCACAGAACGCACCTACCATTCAAGAGAGTAAGTCCAATTCATGTATCGATGCCTCAGATACCAGATTCAGAAGGAATTGGTTACGTGACACTGGACAGATCAGAATTATCTGCTGATTTTGGACAATCGACTTTACCATTCTTTGATGCTGTTCCAATAGTAACTACTCCTCCATCAATATTAGGTGGAATTGGTCTTTTCCATAAAGGCACCGCTGATCATGCTGGATTTATTTCCCTTAGAGTATTCGGAATTCAATACCACAAAGATCTTTCAGACTTCCAACTCCATTATATGCCAAATGGCAGAGTATCATTTAATAATCCAAATAATCATACAAATTGAATATTTCGACGATATGAATATGCACTCACTTGATGTACTGATTATTGAATTACTGCTTGTCGAATCAAGTTATAAGTTCTTGAATTTTCATAGAGTATTGAATTCCTAGTGAGAATTTCACTGTTATTCGCTGATAGATTTCAGGAATCTTCTTTAGAAATTTAATGTGACTCCGTTATGATTTTTTCTAACTCTCGTTTCTGAATAAAGAATTATAAAAAAAAGTATTTTCATTATCTTATTGAGTTATTTGAAGAGATTTTTTTTTTTTTTGGCAGACAGGTGATATTTTAAATTTGCACAGAACGAATTCTGTGTTAGTCAGGGCTTAAGTATTTGCGTATGTAGATATCTGGTGAATATAAGAGAGTGTTGAAAATTGATTTATTTTTAGAAATATTATACTGTGGACTCTCAGATTAGTCGGAGGTAAAAAAATTAGAATTCATATAGTACACGCCACATCATCCTCAATACTCCTTTCTCTATATTCGTTAATCAGGTAGAAAAATGTTCAGAGGATCACTTTTTCTATTTCTTGTCCTTTCTGTGCATAATTCCTCGTGTGTTATTGATGACCTCTACATTGCAGGTAAGAATTTAATCGATAAAAAATAATAATTGTAAAATTTGGAATTATTCTTTTAATAATCAAAATCCTGAAGATTGTAGAGAATATCCGTGGAGGATAAAATGATTCTAATAATTCAGAAAATATTCTAAAAATAATGTAGATTATGTGATTTATTTTATTTCAAAATTTCGCCGTTCTTATTTTCAGGTCAAAAAATGTGGAATTTATACTTAATTCTAGATAAGATAAGCCTCAATGATAATCCTATTGCTGAAATAGCGCTGAAAGGCAATGATTCAGAAAATCAAGTAATAAAAACTCAAATAGATAAAATCTTCGAAAATTTGGATAAAATTGAAAAATCCATGAATCCTAAAAAAATAGCTGATTTATTAAAAGTATCGAAATCTGAGGTGATTTTACATTCGTGTTTGTTTGGGCTCGAACTATCCATTGAAAATATTGATGAAAATTATGGAAAATTCCATGAATATATGAATGGAAAATACGATGATAGTGATAATTCGCCTGGAGAATTGATGAAGAACATTGTTCTGACTGTCGAGGGACAGATGGCATGGATACGGAAATTGATTATCGGAGACATTCCAGCTCTATTCAATCGCAGCAATGTGGTAAAAGCTATTGCTGAACGTACAATTGTAAGGATCATTGAAAAAATTGTTGTCGATGCGACCTAACGACTTTGGTCGAGTAATGAGGGATTCTCCGCCATATTATTTCGGCTGCGACGTTGCCAAATCCCCTCTATACTGCCCGGTCGCGTTTAGCGAGTTTTCGGCAACGTCGCTCACCAGACAACTACATTGATGGCGTTTTCGATTTTCACAATTCTACACCGGGGCAGTGTAGAACTAACCTTACCCGAGTTTTCTCACTAGATTTTCAAATGTCTGGTTACTGCAATACATAACGGTTTGTCGAAATCTTTTTTTCTTGAATATTGTGAAAGCCGAGTAAACTGCTCGACTCTGATGAATCCATCAATTCATAAATTAAAAGTTCGCGCAATTTATTGCGATCCATCGTTTATTCTTTATTATTATTTATTTTTTCCACCAAATGTATTCTTTTTCAACAGTTTGGAACTTTTGAATTGCCACCACTGCAAAAACACTAGGGTAAGGTTAGTTCTACACTGCCCCGGTGTAGAACTGAGAAAATCGAAAACGCCATGAGCATGATCACAATTTCACTAGCTTCTAGAATTTATTTTATTTCTTCATCAACTTTGCAGAATATGTCATTTAAAAAATATAATAATTTGTTAAACACTTCAAAGAATAAAGTCAAATATTCTCAAAGCTTTCCGCTCAACCGATTGATCATAGGAAGATAAAAACAGAGGAACACGGAGAATTCCTCATGTAGTGACCAGTCTAAGGTTGATTGATTTCTTATGCAATTGAAAATCTATGCTCCATTTGTTTCCAGCGTCTCTATGCTCAGTTGTGTGGTGGTTCACAAACAACCTCAAGTATCCTAGTTCAGCTGCTTCGGATGGTAATAATCGCTGAAATAAAAGCCAATCTGATGATATCCCTGGGAAATCTCTATCAATATTCCCAGTCCTCAGGTAGACTATCCTCAATTCTCTCATTTATTTCTAGAGCTTGATCATATAATCATCGTTTCATGGATATTTTTCTGTAAAAATAGGATGGAAGATGATGAATTCATTCGCTAAACAAAATTTTGAGGAACATTTTTCACGTTACGTGAATGTATTTAGCCTAAATATGAATGGAACTAATTCACTGTATCTACGAGCTTGTGATCCCGCAAATGGCACTTGGATTCGAAGTATCTATATTATACGAATTATAATTCTGATTGAAGCAAATTACAATTCATCATTTTTACAGATGTTTTTCTATCAATCGATTAAAATTTACAGACACACATTTTTATGAATTTGAAGAGACTATCCAGACAACAATTTTCCATTATCATTTGACAGCGTGTAAGTTTAAAAGCTGCAACAATGTATTATCTAGTGTTTGGGGTGAATGCATGCCAACGATTTACGATGAACGAACTAGCTGTTCAGGAACTACCGATAGTTGTGCTTCTTTGGGTTCAATCAAAGCTTGTGGATTGGTATGAAAATTCAAATAAATTGTGCTGAATAGTCATTTTGCATTCAATGAATAATTTTTAATTTTATTGGAACAGACAAGCGGTCCCTACAAATTTCAGTACTTGAACTCAACGAAATTAGGTCCATTAGGAACGAATTTTACATGTCCGAAAAATAATGGTTATTCAATTGAATATGGAACAGGCTTGAACAGCCATCGTGGTCTTTGTGCCTGTGATTGCTATGGGAATGATAATAAAATCAGTCTTTCTATTATGGAAAGCAGAGTGAGACAAAACTGGTGAGTTCATAAATTACGATAATCAATAATCTTAAGATTCAATTTATGTTTTTAATTGAAGGGTTATTACTGGTTTACGAGTCGTTCGGAAAAATGGTATTTTACATATGCAACCGAAAGAGGGAAAATTGGCAGCCAATGGACACATTTCTCGATACACAGAGAGATGGATAGCCATTCCAAAGAACCCCCAAGTTCATAGAATAGACAGGACGAACAAAGTATTTTTCCTTGATGATTTGATTTTACCAGCATTCCACGTGCTAACAGGTATTTTTAATATAGGGAAAGGTGGGGTAAAAGGCACATAAAGGGTGAAACGAACACATTTTAGTTTTGATATTCAATATTATGAAAATCACATGAAATCAGTAAAAATATTCAATAGATAGATTTTTTCTGATTATTCCATTGAAATGTTACGTAATTGAAAATTTATTTTTCATAATTTTTTTAGGAGTCAAATTCAACAAAGTAACAAGAGAAAATATAACAGGCTTTGCTATTAAGATATTCGGGATACCATTTGATCATGTAAGTGGCATATGGAATCCTAAAAACACATCACATATATCTGTGAAAGCCTCGAATATCCGTTCAGGGTAAGAATAACTAATCTACAGAATTACAGATTATTTGGAAATAATATTCATTCAGCTGAAATATATTTCCAAATATTCGAATTTAATTCTTCATAATTAATATTCTTTCATTTTCCTTAATCACAGAAAGCACCTACCATTCAAGAGAGTAAGTCCAATTCATGTACCAATGCCTCAGATACCAGATTCAGAAGGAATTGGTTACGTGACACTGGACCGATCAGAATTATCTGCTGATTTTGGACAATCAACTTTACCATTCTTTGATGCTGTTCCAATAGTAACTACTCCTCCATCAATATTAGGTGGAATTGGTCTTTTCCATAAAGGCACCACTTATCATGCTGGATTTATTTCTCTTAGAGTATTCGGAATTCAATACCACAAAGATCTTTCAGACTTCCAACTTCATTCTATGCCAAATGGCAGAGTATCATTTAATAATCCAAATAATCATGCAAATTGAATATTTCGACGATGTGAATATGCACTCACTTGATTTACTGATTATTGAATTACTGTTTGTCGAATCAAGTTATAAATTCTTGAATTTCCATGGAGTATTGAATTCCTAGTGAGAATTCTACCGTTATTCACTGATAGATTTCAGAAATCTTCTTTAAAAATGTAATGTAACTCCGTTATGATTTTTTCTAACTCTCGTTTCTGAATAAAGAATTATAAAAGAAAGTATGTTCATTATCTTATCGATTTATTTGAAGAAATCTTTTTTTTTTTTTGGCAAACAGGTGATATTTTAAATTTACCCAGAACGAATTCTATCATAGTTAGGGCTTAAGTCTTTGCCTATGTAGATATCTGGTGAATATCACAGAGTGTCGGAAATTGATTTATTCACAGAAAGATTATACTGTTGACTCTAAGCTTAGTCGGAGGTAAAAAAATTAGAATTCATATAGTACACGCCGCCACATCATCCTCAATACTCCTTTCTCTATATTCGTTACTCAGATAGAAAAATGTTCAGAGGATCACTTCTCCTATTTCTCGTTTTTTTTGTGCATAATTCCTCGTGTGTTATTGATGATCTCTTCATTGCAGGTAAGAATTTAATCGATAGAAAATAATATTAAATGTAAAATTTGAAATTATTCTTCAATAATCCAAATTTCGAAGATTGTCGAAAATATTCGTAGAGGATAGAATGATTTTGATAATTTCAAAAATATTTTAAAAATAAGGTAAATTATGTGATTTATTTGATTTCAAAATTTTGCCGTTCTTATTTTCAGGTCAAGATGTGTGGAATTTATACTTAATTTTAGATAAGATAAGCCTCAATGATAATCCTATTGCTGAAATAGTGCTGAAAGGCAATGATTCAGAGAATCAAGTAATAAAAACTCAAATAGATAAAATCTTCAAAAATTTGGATCAAATTAAAAAATCCATGAATCCTGAAAAAATAGCTGATTTATTAAAAATATCAAAATCTGACGTGATTTTACATTCGTGTTTGACTGGCCTCGAACTATCAATTGAAAATATTGATGAAAATTATGAAAAATTCCATGAATATATGAATGAAGGATACGATAATAGTGATGATTCGCCTGGAGATTTCATACGAAACCTTGTGCTAACAGTCGAGGGAGACATTACATGGATACGAAAATTGATTGATGGAGACAATCCAGGCCTACCAAATCGCAGCAATGTGGTAAAAGCTATTGCTGAACGTGCAATTGTAAGGATCATTTAAAAAAAATTTGTCGACGCGACCTAACGACTTTGGTTGAGTGATGAGGGATTCTTCGCCATATTATTTCGGCTGCGACGTTGCCAAATCCCCTCTACACTGTCCGGGCGCGTTTAGCGAGTTTTCGGCAACCTCGCTCACCGCACAACTACATTGAGCATGATCAAAATTTCGCTAGCTCCCAGAATTTATTTTATTTCTTCATCAACTTTGCAGAATATGTCATTTAGAAAATATGATAATTTTTTAAACACTTCAAAGAATAAAGTCAAATTTTCTCAGAACTTTTCGCTCAACCGATTGATCATAGGAAAATAAAAACAGCGGAACACGGAGAATTCCTCATGTGGTGACCAGTCTAAGGTTAATTGATTTCTTATGCAATTGAAAATTTATGCTTCATTTGTTTCCAGCGTCTCCATGCTCAGTTGTGTGGTGGTCTACAACCGACCTCAAGTATCCTAGTTCAGCTGCTTCGGATGGTAATAATCACTGAAATGAAAGCCAATCTGATGTTATCCCTAGGAAATCTCTATCAATATTCCCAGTCTTCAGGTAGACTATCCTCAATTTTCTCATTTATTTCTAGAGCTTAATCATGTAATCATCGTTTCATGAATATTCTTCTCTGAAAATAGGATGGAAGGTGATGAATTCATTCGCTAGAAAAGCTTTTGAGGAGTATTTTCCACGTTACGTGAATGTATTTCACCTAAATATGCGTGAAATTGATTCACTGTATATCCGAGCTTGTGATCCTACAAATGGCATTTGGATTCGAAGTATCTATATTTTTCTCATTATGCTATTGATTGAAGCAAATTACAATTCATTATTTGTGCAGATATTTTTTTTTATCAATTAATTAAAATTTACAGACACACATTTTTATGAATTTGAAGAGACTATCCAGACAACAATTTTCCATTATCATTGGACACCGTGTAAGTTTAGCAGCTGCAATGATGTATGGTTTAATCAATGGGATAAATGCATGCCAACGATTTACGATAGCCGAACTAGTTGTTCAGGGACTATAGCTAGTTGTGCTTATTTGGGTTCAATCAAAGCTTGTGCATTGGTAGGAAAATTCAAATAAATTGTGCTGAATAATCATTTTGTATTCAATGAATAATTCTTAATTTTATTTGAACAGAAAAGTGGTCCCTACAAATTTCAGTACTTGAACTCAACGCAATTAGGTGCATTAGGAACGAACTTCACATGTCCGAAGGATGATGCTTATTCAATTGAATATGGAACAGGCTGGAACCTCAATCGTGGTCTTTGTGCCTGTGATTGCTATGGGAATGATAATAAAATCAGTCTCTCTATTATGGAAAGCAGAGTGAGAGAAAACTGGTGAGTTCACAAATTACGATAATCAATAATCTCAAGATTCAATTTATGTTTTTAATTGAAGGGTTATTACTGGTATACGAGTCATTCGGAAAGATGGAATTTTACATATTCAACCGAAAGAAGGAAAATTGGAAGCCAATGGACACATTTCTCGATACACAGAGAGATGGATATCTATTCCAAAGAACCCCGAAGTTCATAGGATAGACAGGAAGAACAAAGTATTTTTCCTTGATGATTTAATTTTACCAGCATTTCACGTGCTAACAGGTACTTTTAATATAGGAAAAGGTGGGGTAAAAGGCACATAAAGGGTGAAACGGACACATTTTAGTTTTGATATTCAATATTATAAAAATCACATGAAATCAGTAAAAATATTAAATAGATAGATTTTTTCTGATTATTCCCTTGAAATGTTACGTAATTGAAAATTTATTTTTCATAATTTTTTTAGGAGTCAAATTCAACAAAGTAACAAGAGAAAATATAACAGGCTTTGCTATTAAGATATTCGGGTTACCATTTGATTATGGAAGTGGCATATGGAATCCTAAAAACACATCACATAGATCCGTTAAAGCCTCGAATATCCGTTCAGGGTAAGAATAACTAATCTACAGAATTACAGATTATTCGGAAATAATATTGATTCAGCTGAAATATATTTCCAAAAATTCACATTTAATTCTTCATAGTCAATACTCTTCCATGTTTCTTAATCACAGAACGTACCTACCATTCAAGAGAGTGAGTCCAATCCATGTATCGATGCCTCAGACATCAGATTCAGAAGGAATTGGATACGTGACACTGGACCGGTCAGAATTATCTGCTGATTTTGGACAGTCGACTTTACCATTCTTTGATGCTGTTCCAATAGTAACTACTCCTCCATCAATATTAGGTGGAATTGGACTTTTCCATAAAGGCACCGCTGATTGTGCTGGATTTATTTCCCTTAGAGTATTCGGAATTCGATATATCGAATATTTTTCGGACTTCCAGCTCCATTCTATGCCGAATGGCAGAATATCGTTTGATAAATCAAAAAATCATGCGAATTGAATATTCCAACCATGTGAATATGCACTCACTCAATGCATTGATCCTTGAGCTACTGGTTAGTGAATAAAATCAAATTTTGGATTTTTCATACGGTATCAAATACTGAGTGGAAATCTTCATTTTCATAGAATAGCACAAACAATAAATAAGTTTGTACGTTTAAGTGACAAAGAGCAGTGATGTAAATTAAACAACAAGAATCGCTTTTCTCAGGCTCATTGAGAGACAGAAGAAAATATTACAATAATTTGATTAGTTTCTTAGGTTAACTCATCATTCCAATGTAAATAAATAATAATTATTTTTTTTTACATTGAAAAGAATCATTTATGATTATTTGTTTCTGTGGTTCTCTAAGAATTTAAGGTGACTTTTTATATATTTTTTGTAGCTCTCGTTTTTAAATAAAGAATTATAGAAGGAATTATTCTCATTATTTTATCAAGTTATTTTAAGAAATGATTCTTTTTAGGAAATAGGAAAATTTCCAATCCGGGAATATTTTTTTCAAGTATCATTAGATCAGGAGTCATATCTCGGTAGATATGACGTCATATCTGTGGAGATATAGGCAGATATGCTAGTAGATCTGATAAGATCTGAGTACCTCATAACGGAACGGTCCAGATCTGCATTAGATATAATTATATATATTATTTGAACGGAAAAAGCCGAAGAAAGATCGGTGTAGGACAAGAAAGCTAGCTTTTCGATGAAAAAACTGGATTTATTCTGAAAATATTATTATTTTTTTTTGTTTTAGATCTTGGCAGATCTGTAATTTAATAGAATTGGATCTGATCAAATCTGAAGTTTAGACTTCTCTTTTGCACTTCTACAGATCTCAATATATCTGAAAAGATATAATTATAACAGAACTTTTATTTCCCGGGAAGTTATCATAGAACGAATTTTATGATATTTGAAGCTCGAGTCTGTGGAAATGTAAATATCTGGTGACGTACGGAATTTTTTCAGAAATTAAACGAATACATAGAGAGATTATACTGTCAACTCTAAGCTCAGCTAGAGGAAAAAAAATTGGAACAAATTTAGTACACGCCACTTGTCGTCATCCTCAATACTTATTTTTTCAGAATTATCCTCTATATTCGATATACTCAGAAAAAAGAATGTTGAGAAGATTACTTTTTATAGTTCTAGTTTTTTATGTGCATAAATCCTCGTGTGTTATCGACGACCTCTACTATGCAGGTAAGAATGTCTTTTTATTTTCTTTATTCAAACCCAACTCCAGACGAAGATCCCATCGGTGACGAAACTATTACATTGAAGGATAGTTTCTTATGTTATTTGTTACATTTTCATCCTTTGCTATGAATATTTTATATAATTTCATTGCGATCGAAGTTAGCTAATTCTGAACACAATTTTTTTTTGCATTGCAACAAGAAAAAGAAAATGAAAATCTCAATATAAATTATCTAAGAAAGAATAAACTCATTGAAATGTCATTACAAGTGATGAGCATCAATTAATAACATAATTACAGTATTTTGAGAAAATATTTTGAGAAAGTGATTCAACGGAAAGAGACATTAAATGAACTTTCCATTACTCGTGAGCTGCACGGAAAGTCCTTCGTAATATTTTTTTTTTTCATTTTCCCACAATTCCATATGTATGACCTCTCGGCCTTTTACATTTGCTTCCCCCCCCCCCCCCCCCTTGCGATTCCCCTTGCGACTCCATGGGTCGACTTCTATTACTGCACCGCATTTGCCGTGAACCAGGGGAAACCATGAAAACCCTGATCAGCGCAGTCGGATTCATACAGAGCCTTAATGTGCCTTTCTGTCCCGCTGACGAG
The DNA here is from genome assembly GCA_963942555.1 of Aleiodes leptofemur. NCBI lineage: Eukaryota > Metazoa > Arthropoda > Insecta > Hymenoptera > Braconidae > Aleiodes > Aleiodes leptofemur. Next base: position 2,030,428 of record OZ012623.1, read on the forward strand.
AAAGGCACACTAATTCTCTGTAGTAACACCTCACCGATCAGTTTGTTATTCGGATCTGCGTACGGCAAGCGGTCACCCATCCAAGTAGTAACCAGACTCAATGCTGCTTAACCCGGTAGATCCACCGAGCCGTACGCAGACCGAACAGCCGAACTGTCGGTCTACAACTCATATATAATAATATAAAAATTCCAAACCGTCGGCTGTATAGACTGATGGATGAAGGACAGCTTTTTCCTCCTTCATCGTGCTATGGTTATTGTACAGCTGGTCTCCAGCCATCAATCTAGACAGCCAATTGATGATTGATAACCTCCGTCATTCAGAGGCAAAAGTGATGCGTTCTCAAACCAGCTCAATTTTTTTTCGGAAACTCACTACTGTCACCTAGCGGGAACGAAATTTTAACTTTCTTAAATGGCTTTGGGAATAGCACCCCTGTAGTCACACCTCACCGTTCAGTTTGTCGTTCGGATCTGCGTACGGCAAGCGGTCACCCATCCAAGTAGTAACCAGACTCAATGCTGCTTAACCCGGTAGATCCACCGAGCTGTACGCAGACCGAACAGCCAAACTGTCGGTCTTCCTTCGTAATATATAAAAAAATCTCAATATCGTTAATACGTGAATATTTAGACGTCTTGACCCTGCAACCAATGGGAACAAGCTCTTTTAAGAATACCAACTGCAGGTAGTGTAGTGATATCTGGTGATAAAGAGTTCCAGAAACTCGTGGCTGATACAATAAACGATCTCTGATGGGAAGTTAGTCGGGTGAATGGCACTATCAACTCTCTGAGGTGACGAACGCTCGAGAATGCCCGTCAGACGTCAGAGTGGGGACAGCCAATTCACCTCAGAGGATTAATGTATTGGTTCGATTTGCTGGTCTTCGACGATTGGAGGGTATTCTAAACTGAAGATCCGTTCTGAAGAGACCAGTGTGAATTTAATCGATAAAAGATGATATTAATTGAAAATTTTGAAATTTTTTTTCAATATTCATAATTTTGAAGGCTGCAGAGAATATCCCCAGAGGATAAAATAATTCTAATAATTTAGGAAATACGTGAAAGAAAAATAATGTAAATCATGTGATTTTTTTTATATCAAAATTCCTCTTTTTTATTTCTAGGTGAAGAAATATGGAATTTATACTCAATGCTAGATAAGATAAGCTCGAATGATAATCCTATTGCTGAAATGATACTAAGAGGCAATGATTCAGAAAATTACGTAACAAAAACTCAAATAGATAAAATCTTCAAAAAGTTGGATCAAATTGAAAAATCCATGAATCCTAAAAAAATAACTGATTCATTAAAATTAATAAAATCTGACGTGACTTTACATTCATGTTTGTTTGGGCTGGAACTATCCATTGAAAGTATTGATGATAATTATGGAAAATTCCATAAATATATGAATGGAGAACACGATAACAGTGATGATTCGCTCGGAGAATTGATACAGAACACTGCTCTGAGAGTTGAAGGAGAGATGACATGGATACGGAAATTGGTTATTGAAAACAATGCAGTTCTATTGAGTCGCAGCAATGTAGTGAATGCTATTGCTGAACGTGCAATTGTAAGGATCATTAAAAAAAAATTTGTCGATGCGACCTAACGACTTTGGTCGAATAATGAGGGATTCTCCGCCGTATTATTTCGGCTGCGACGTTGCCAAATCTCCTCTACACTGTCCGGGCGCGTTTAACGAGTTTTCGGCAACGTCGCTCACCGGACAACTACATTGAGCCTGATCAAAATTTCGCTAGCTCCTAGAATTTATTTTATTTCTTCATCAACTTTGCAAAATATGTCATTTAAAAAATATAATAATTTGTTAAACACTTCAATGAATAAAGTCAAATTTTCTCAGAATTTTCCGCTCAACCGATTGATCATAGAAAAATAAAAACAGCGAAACGCGGAGAATTCCTCATAAAGTGACCAATCTAGAGTTCATTAATTTCTTATGCAATTAAAAATTTATGCTCCATTTTTCTACAGCATCTATATGCTCAGTCGTGTGATGTTCCACAGTTGACCTCAAGCATCCTAGTCCAGCTGCTCCGGATGGTAATAATAGCTGAATTAAAAGCCAATTTGATACTATCCCTAGGAAATATCTATCAATATTCCAAGTACGCAGGTACACTATCCTTAATTCTCTCATTCACTTCTAAACCATAATCATGTAATCATCGTTTGATGGATTTTTTTTATTGTAAGAATAGGATGGAAGATGATGAATTCATTCGCTAGAGGATCTTTTGAGGAACACTTTGCACGTTATGTAAATGTATTTTTCGTTAATATAAATACAACAGATGCACTGTATCTGCGAGCCTGCGATCCCGTTGACAGCATTTTGATTCGAAGTATATCTATTTTCCTGATTATAATATTGATTGCGGCAAATTACATGCAAAAAAAAATTAAGGGAACACAAAACTTTTCCATTTTTTCAAATGAACTTTAAATGCTTGTTTACTTTGTGGAAAATGATCAGATCGAGATTAAAAAAAAAAATATTTCGAAAGTTTGAAGTCTCTAGTTTTGAAATCTCGAAATAAAATTCTCTCAAGGGCATTATTTATGGCATGAGGGAAAAGATAAAGACACGTTTGAAAATCACTTTAAAAAAATGGAAAAGTTTTCTGTTCCCTTAATTTTTTTTTCTGGGTGTAGAATTCATTATGTGTACAGATATATTTTCATCAATCAATTGAAATTCACAGACACACATTTTTATGAACTTGAAGAGACTATACAGACAACAATTTTCCATTATCATTGGACACCGTGTAAGTTTAGCAGCTGCAATGATGTATGGTCTAATCAATGGGATAGATGCATGCCAACGATTTACGATAGCCGAACTAGTTGTTCAGGGACTACAGCTAGTTGTGCTTATTTGGGTTCAATCAAAGCTTGTGCATTGGTAGAAAAATTCAAATAAATTGTGCTGAATAATCATTTTGCATTCAATGAATAATTCTTAATTTTGTTTGAACAGAAAAGTGGTCCCTACAAATTTCAGTACTTGAACTCAACGAAATTAGGTGCATTAGGAACGAACTTCACATGTCCGAAGGATAATGGTTATTTAATTGAAGATGGAACAGGTTGGAAGATGAATCGTGGTGTTTGTGCCTGTGATTGCCATGGGAATGATAATAAAATCAGTCTCTCTATTATGGAGAGCAGAGTGAGAGAAAACTGGTGAGTTCATAGATTACGATTATCAATAATCTGAAGATTCAATTTATGTTCTCATTTGAAGGGTTATTATTGGTTTACGATTCATTCGCAAGAATGGGATATTACATATTCAACCGAAAGAGGGAAAATTGGAAGCCAACGGTCACATTTCTCAATCCTCAAGGGGATGGATGGCTATTCCAAAGAACCCCCAAGTTCATAGCCTATACAGGAATAGCAAAGTATTCTTCTTCGATGATTTACGTTTACCAGCATTTCACGTGCTAACAGGTATTTTCAATATTGGGAAAGCTGGGATAAAAATGACATAAGTGGTGAAATGGACACATTTTAGTTTTGATATTTAATATTATGAAAATCACAAGAAAATAGTGGAAATATTTGATGGATAGATTTTTTCTGATTATTCCATTGAAAAGTTACGTAATTAAAAATTCATTTTTCATAATCATTTAGGAGTCAAATTCAACGAAGTAACAAGAGGTAATATAACAGGTTTTGCTATTGAGATATTTGGAGTGCCATTGGATTATGAAACTGGTATATGGACTCCTAAAAACACAGTACATACATCTGTGAAAGCCTCGAATATCCGTTCAGAGTGAGAATAGCTAATCTACCGAATTACAGATTATTTGGGAATAATATTCATTTAGCTGAAATATATTTCCATAAATTCAAATTTAATTCTTCATATTCAGTATTCTTTCATTTTTCTTAATTGCAGAATGCACCTATCATTCAAGAGAGTAAGTCCAATTCATGTATCAATGCCTCAGACACCAGATTCAGAAGGAATTGGATACGTGACACTGAACCGATCAGAATTATCTGCTGATGTTGGACAATCAACTTTACCATTCTTTGATGCTGTTCCAATAGTAACTACTCCTCCATCAATATTAGGTGGAATTGGTCTTTTCCATAAAGGCACTAATGATCATGCTGGATTCATCTCTCTCAGAGTGTTCGGAATTCGATACAACAATGATCTTTTGAACTTCCAACTTCATTATATGCCAAATGGCAGAGTATCATTCAATAATTCGAATAATCAGGCGAATTAGTAATTTTGATGATGTGAATATTCACTTACTTGATGTACAAATCATCGAACTATTTTTTACCGAATAAAGTCGTAAATCCTTGGATTTTCATGCAATATTGAATACTGAAGTGGTAGAGGGAGTTAAGTCATTTTTTTCGAATAATAATTCATGCCAGAAATAATATCTACATGTGATGTTGCATTTACCACATAAATTTTTTTATTTTCCTATCTTTTTTGTCGTTTTTCAGGAATAATTTGGAAAAGTCAAAAAGAATTGTAGTTATTCTTTCTGCAAACTGATATTTTATGCAATTGAATGAGAAATTAGTTGACTTTAGGATTTTTTTGATTGAGATAAAATTTGGAATATTCGCTTACACACGGTAAATTTATTTGAGAGCAGTATTTTTTTTTCCTCAATTAACTACGCTGCGCAAATGATCAATCTTTTCCCATGTTGACGAACAAATATTACCTTTTGTACGATAAAGATAGCGGAGGAAAAAAAATTTGACTATTAACACTGATATCACTCATCCGAATAAAGTGAAAAACATGAAATTTTGAACACTTCTTCCTTCTTCTATTCGGAGAATGATTATCTATCACGCCTGACCTTGAATATATGTACGTGTTGAAGAATTGAAATAATTTTTCTTTGTCACAAAAATGATGAAAAGTTATGAAAATATTTTTCAAGTGGTGTCGTAGATTTATTTTGACATTATAAAATGAGATTAATTATATAATCACAACAATATAACATGAAAAAAAATAACGAAGAAAAAAAAAAATTCAACATAATGAAAATGAGAATCCACAGCATTATTTAAGATGTGACGTGGGGAGAAATCACGCTTCGCATATTTTTCTCAGTTTACCATTTATTGAAAATAAGAGAAATGAACGAAATAATTTTTAGTTAAGAAAACTACAAAATGCGCTCGATAAGCATTCTGGGGTGCTATTCCTGAAACAATTTAAGAAAGTTAAAATTTTGCTCCCGCTAGGTGACAGCAGTGAGTTTCCGAAAAAAATGAGCTGGATTGAGAACGCATCACTTCTGCCTCTGAATGACAGAGATTATCAATCATCAATTGGCTGGATAGACTGATGGCTGGAGGCCAGCTGTACAATAACCACAGCACGATGAAGAAAAAAAAAACTGGCCTTCAGCCATCAGTCTATACAGCCAATTGATGATTGATAATCTCTGCCATTCAGAGGCAAAAGTGATGCGTTCTCAAACCGGCTCAATTTCTTTTCGGAAACTCACTGCTGTCACCTAGCGGGAGCAAAATTTTAACTTTCTCAAATTGCTTCGGGAATAGCACCCCTGGAGGGGGAAGTTAACTTATACCGAAACTGCTGGTTCAAGCTAATTAATCCGGTTTAGCTTAGAGAAATTCGGCCATAATAATATAAAAATTCTGAACCGTAAACTGAGAAAGTCGTCAAAAAATAGCTTGATCCTGAAAAAGTTAATTGGAAGTTTTCCGTCAATATTCCCTAAATATCCTGAAGACGCGAGTGGATCTACCCATGAGCTCTCCGCAATGGAGCTAGTCAAAGAAGCTCACAATAAATACAATTCATTGGTTGGTGAACGTATGTGTGAAATAAAGAGACATGTCAGAGAAAAAGCCTAAAACCTCACAAGTAACAATGATAAAAAAATTGAGTAGAGTAGATAACGAAATTAAAACTTGATGCCAATGTAAACAAAAAAATATCAAATTAAGGTTGAGAAACAAAAAAAATACATATTTTTGAGACGAAAAAGTAAGAAAAAGAAAATTATGTTAAAAATCCAATAAATTCTCATTTTTCAGATGAAAATGTAAAAAAAATTATGATGAACATTAAAAAAATGATTACTTTTGGAAATATATTGTCGTGAGTTATACAATTTATAAGTATATTTCGATGCATTGTTATTTTTGGAGATACTTTGTCTATGAATTTTATCTACTCAAATGATTTTAGATACTTTTTTTTAATTTTGAAAATAAAAAAATGTCTTTGGATAATTCGAATAAATAGCTACATTATTCCGGAGGTTAATTTTTAGTCATAATTCGTAAATCACGTGAAAAAAATCTTTCCTTCTTTTAGACTCAGCACAAAATCTTATCTAATTTATCTGAAAATCTGAATGTTTCCGGGGGGATAACAAGTCATGGTCGAAGTAACAGAGAAAGACGATAACTCGACTCTAAAATATAACGCAATACTCCCATTTTAGGGTGTAGCTAAAGCTAGAGCTGTTGACAAAGTGGCTTATGAGATAACAGCTCATATAATACATTTCACACATCGCTTTGCTATTCATTGCTGTCCAAGTTCTCTTCAGAAGATCAAGTGCTATTTACACTTCTCACCTTTTATATGCATAATTCGTCGGGTCTTGATGACGATCTCTATGATACAGGTGAGCATTCAATCAATACAAAAAAAAATCAATATTCATTCATCAATTTATACATGAATCCAAAAATTTAGTAAAGATTATTCTGAAAAATCTTCCGAAATGACTGATTTAAGGTATTTCGAGCGCGGTATCACTTTAATTGAGAATTTTTTCTAACTAGGCTCAAAATGTAGATAGAAAAAAATAAAAAATCTTTGTTATAACCCAAAAATTAACTTGCCCATCTGGAAACAGAGATATCGGCCCTCAAAGTTTGGCCTTTTCTCCATTTGATAACATGGAGATTCGTCAATTTAGTCATATTTTTTCCAATAACTTCTTCAAAATAATTGAGATTTCAAGGGGAAAAATCCCAGTGATAGTGTAAGTTGTTAGAAATATTTGCAAAAAAAAAAAAATATATGCGCCCATTTAGCTTACGAGAAAAAAAATGCTAAAGTACGAAAAATTGGAAAAAAGACACATACACAAACGCAAAAATTTAAAGTTTAAAATTAGTTTAAAATTTTTCTATTGGTAAAAATGAAAATTAAACATCAAAACGTAAAGACGGTGGCGCTGCACTCATTACGCGAGTGACGGAAGATTAAATAAATTTCATTAGGAGACTATTATTTCCGATCAATTTTTTGAAGATTGTAGAAAATATCCTTTGATAAATTCTCCTACATCCAATGATTTAAAAAATTATTTTCAAAATAATAAATTCTTTGAAATTCATAAATTCAGTCTGTAAATGTTGAAATTTTCAGACTAAATGATGTGGAATTCCTATTTGATATTAGATAAGATAAGTGTAGCAAATAGTAAAAATGCGATGAAACTGGAGGACATATTTGCTCTTGGCTTGTAAAAGATCAAGAGATAACAACTCAAATAGATAAAATCTTCAGAAAATTGGATGAAATTTAAGAATTCATGAATCCAAAAAAATTTAGTTATTCATTAAAATTATCATTATCTGCATTCATACCGTATAAGCATAAAGAATTGTCCATTGAGATATTTGGAACATTTTTTGATTATAAAAATGGCAAGTGTCTTTCTAAAAATAACTTTTGGATGTCGTCAAAAGCCTCGAATATTAACACAGGGTAACTACAGTTTATTCGCAAGTGTTATTGAGCAGAAATATATTCTTCTTTTTTTTTTCAATTTCCAGGTCGGTCATTGAACTCCAAAAAGTGCCTTCAACTCATAAACGTGTACACTTTACATCGAATTTAGCAGCTTTTGAGTACGTGTCACTGGAAAAATCAAAATTATCAACTGATTTTAAACAATCAATTCTACAATTATTTGATGATGCTCTAATATATTCACTCGGACATCCGAATACTCTGAGTGAAATGAATCCAGCATAACCATGAGTGCCTTTATGAAAAATTCCAATTCCACCTAATACTGATGGTGGGCTAGTTATTAGAGTAACTCGCCTACCATCAGTATTAGGTGAAATTTGAATTTTTCATAAATGTACTCATGGTTATGCTGGATTCATTTCACTCAGAATATTCGGAATCAGATACAATATATATATCATTCGGATTTTAAAGATGAGACTATAGCGAATGGCAGTGTTTTATTTAATTCTTCAAAATATCATTAAATATGTCTGTTTTTTTCTATGAAAATAAAGTTTTGTCAAATGAGTAACTGATGGCTATTGTCTTTTTTTTTGACCCTCCAGTCCTGAATTGATTCGTTTATTGAGCAAATTTATTAATTCGTTATACAGTGTAACCTTGATATAACGAAACTGAAGGGAAATAGAAATTATTCGTTATATCGAGTTATTCGTAACAGTGAGGTTTGTTATATAGAGGTTAGATTAAACTCGATTCGTTATAACAAGGTAGGAAAATTTCCATTGAAACAACTCATGTGAATAACAACTCATTTGAATCAAAACACAGAATTATTTATTTGAAAACATTCAAATAGAATATAAACATAGAATGTAAAAGAGAAAATTGACAACATGATAAAGGTATAATTATAGCTTAGTCTTCATTTTTCCCACTTTCTTCGGAAAATCTTTCTTTAGACTTTAAAATTGTAGCCAGCGAACTACTGGGAATTTCAAACTTCTTTGCGATATCAATTTTCTTCATTATGGGATTCTCGTTTACATAATTAATAATTTTCCGTTTTTCTGCAACACTCAAAGAACACCTTTTTCGTTTTTCAGCCATGACAACTTCAAAATTACTAACAATTACAAACAGCAATGTTTACAGTGATCAAACAGCAATGACTATCTTATGAAGAATTAAACGTATCAGCACTCGTTAAGACATTAGTTATTGTGGAATTAAGTGGGGATAATTTGTAGGATACGTTATGTAGAGATTGCAGGCTGGAAAATTCGTTATATAAAGGTCAATAATAGTTTCTATCTATATTCTGCAAAGATTGATTTTCCGTTATACCGAGGTTGTTTGAAAAATATATTCGTAATGTCAAGGTATATTTTACATAGACTCTTATGGGCAGTTCTGGGGGATTTTGAAAAATTCGTTAAATCGAGGAATTCGGTATATTGAGGTTCGTTATATTAAGGTTACACTGTATTCATCATGAAAAAAATTTCATAATAAATCTTTAAGTCTTCTGCAAAATATTCATTGTAATGAGAATTTTATAAAAATTATCATATGCAAATAGTTGAAGTGGGGATCCAGACGAGTTGAGTAATTTGGGAAGAGACAGAGTAAACTCTTTATTAGATAATCAAAGTGATTGCTGCACTGGATACTCAGTTCTTCATGATTTTAATTAAGCTTTGATACTCAGAATGAAAGTGTTTAAAGCACATTTATTTATCCTTCTCATCGCCTATATAGGCAATTCATCGTGTGTTATTGACACTTTCTATGATGCAGGTAAGCAATTCAACAAAAAATCATATTGATCCATCACGAACATGTATTTACTCAAAAAAATCAATTTATCTAATATTTTTCCAAAATTACTCCTTCTATCAGTAAAAAAAAAAAGAAAATTAAAAATCTTCTTGATACTTCATTGTATTCCTCAAAATCACTGTAATTTCGGTTCTTGCTACTTTTAGGCAGAGAGATATGGAGATTATACATGATGATAGATGAGATAAGCCCCAATAATAAAAGTGACGTAAGACAAATTGACGCGTTTTTTCGCGGTACAAATGTGAATAATCCAGAGATAAAAAATCAAATTGATAAGTTATTCACGAAATTGGATAGCATTCAAAAATTCATGAATACTGAAATAATCAAGGATTCGTTCAAACTCTCACCATCTGAAGTAACGTTACATATGTCACTGGATTCGATTGCCCTGGCTGTTAAAAGCATTGATGAATCTTATGAAGATTTTCGTGCATATATTTATGACCTCAATGATGAATATCGTTCTCTCGATGCTGTGAGGAAATTGGTAGAAAAAACTATTTTGGAAGTTGAGGGAGAAATTGTATGGATACGAAGTATGGTGATTGAAACATCTGAATTAGAACCAACTTATAATTTTTTAGGACACGCTATTGCCAAGCGTTCAGTCGTGAGAATCATTTGGAATTTAATTTTTTGGAATTTTAATTCAGTAGTGAAGAGGTAGAGTATCTCGGAAACTAATGAAGATACGATGTATTTTACCATAATTCTTTCTTGTTGAGAATTTCAAGAACGGTGGTAGGAAAAAGGAATTCGGCAAAAAAAAAGGCGTATGTCCATTAATTTCCGAGATATTATCAAAAAAATTGAATAATCTGGTTTTGCGTCTTCGCTACTTAACTGATTTATCAAATTCTGAAAAAAGTTATGAATGGAAAAAGTTTTTTGCAGGAACTATATGAAAAATTATGTGATGGCCCTCAATTAGTTGCGGAAATTCTAGTTCAGCTGTTTAAAATGATTATTATAGCTGAAATAAAAGCAAATCTAGTGTTAATTTTTGCTAATGCACATAGATATGCCCAATACGAAGGTAAAACATGACCGAATTCTCTGGAAATCTCATTTTACTGTTATTTTAATGAACTGTCATGTTACATTCGTGTAATTTTTTTTCTCATAAAATAAGGATGGAAAATGATGAATTCATTCACTATGGAGATTTTCGAGAAGCAATTTGCAAGTTACGTGGATGTATTTTCATTGACTATAGACATAATAAATCCATTGTATCTCCGAACCTGCGATCCTTCCAATAGCCGTTGGATTCGAGGTAATTAAATAGAAATATTTCGGAAACTAAAGGAGATACACCTCTTTTATCCCGATTGTTTCTCAAAGAAAATTCCAAAAGCTACAAAAAAGTATGAAATTGAATTATTTGGACAGACTTTTCTTTCTAACTGAATGACAATTTCCAGATGAGAATTTTCTTGAACTCGAGGGGACTTTTCAGACATCAATTTTTGGCTATCATTGGTCGCAGTGTAAGTTTGCCAGTTGCAACAATGTTGCGAAAAAATTGGACAGATGCAAACCAGAATCTTATGATAAAAGAACTTCCTGTTCCTATAAAGCATCTCAGTGTGCTTACTTGAGTGCAATCAAAACTTGTGCGTTGGTAAGACAATTGAACCCTAGATTCGTTATTCTAAGCAAATTAACGACCCTGGTCAGGTGATGAGAGATTCCCCGTTGTGTTATTTTGGCAGCGACGTTGCCGTATCTCCTTTATACTGCCCGGGCGCGTTTAGCGTGTTTTCGAGAACGTCTCTCACCAGACAACTTCATTTAGCACGTAGAAAAATTCTGATGGCGGCCGCCATGGCGCGGGTCATGGTGCTGGCCATGGCGGTCGCCATGGCAGCCGCCATCACAAATTTGCCGCTTTCTATGAAGTTCTTTCCCATGGCAATTTTTCCATGGCGATTCTATCCAAGGCATATTTTTGCAAGGCATTTCTTCCCATGATGATTCTTTTCATTTTTTCCCATGGCTTTTTTTTCATAGCTTTCTTTTCCATAGGCTTTTTTTTTCTATGGCGTTTGTTTTCCATAGTGACGTTTTCCATAGTGATCCTTTCCATGGCGATCCTTTCCATGGCGTTTCTCTTCATTGCATTTTCTCCATGGCCGAATTCGTAAATGCAAAATTTGCTATGGAGAAATTTGCTATAGCCATAAATTCATGAAAGGCATGAAAAATTTATGGAAAAGTCATGAAAAGAATCATCATGCAAAAAATTGCCATGGAAAGAATCGTCATGAAAAATCGCCATGGGAAAGAACTCCATAGAAAGTGGCAAATTTCTGATGGCGGCCGCCATGACCACCGCCATGGCCCGCGCCGTGGCGGCCACCATTAGAATTTTTCTACGTGAGCATGAGGAAAAATTCGCTAGCTCCTAGTATGCATTTTATTACTGCATCAACTTTGGTGGATATATCATTTGAAAATTATAATAGTTCGTTGAACACTTCACTGAATAAAGCCGACTGATCATAAATAATAAAAGTATCAAAACGCGAGGAATCCTTCATAACATGACCAGTTTAAGGTTAAGTAAATTATTGGGGAGAATAATGATTTAATGTGATCAATAATATGTCATGCTATTGGAACAGAAAAGTGGTCCCTACAAGTTCCAGTACATGAATTCAACGAATTTGGGTAGATTAGGTACAAACTTCAAATGTCCAAAAGATAATGGTTACATAATTGAAGATGGAACGGGCTGGAACTCTAATCGTGCTGCTTGTGTCTGCAATTGTAATGGGGATCATAATAAAATCAATCTCTCCGTTATGAGGTCTAACCTGAAATTTAACTAGTAAGTCCATGTATACTGATGACTTGAAAGAGAGTATATAAAATATTTTAAGAAATTACGTTGAGATCTTATTGATGAATCGCTTGAAGTGTTATCATCGGTCTGCGATTCATTCGGAAAGATGAAATTCTATATATTCAGCCAAAAGAGGGACGACTGGGAGCTAATGGTTACATTTCTCGAAGTAATCAGGGATGGATACCTATTCCAAAGAATGCCCAGGCTCATACGATTGACAGCAATAACAGAATATTCTTCTTCGATGATCTACGTTTACCACCATTCTACCTTCTAACAGGTATTTTCAATAGATTCTCATATGATATTCGAGAATGGATATGGGGGATTCATTATTTCTCATGAGATATAATTTCAGGAGTCAAATTCAACCAAGTGACCAGAGGAGATAAACGAGGATTTGCCATTCAGATATTTGGAAACGAATTTAATTATGAAACTGGTGCAATTAAGTCTAGAACCAAGTTTCATAAATATGTGAAAGCCGCGGATACCACTTCAGGGTAAGAGCAGCTAATCTCCCGAATTATAGATTATTCGTAAATAATATTCAGCTGAAGTACATTCACCAGAAATATTCAACTCAATTCATAAAATTCAAGGACATCATATTTAGTAGATATATTGATAGATATTTTTTTAATTATAGAGCTGGTCTAGTATTTCACAGTGTACGCTCAACTTATGCATCAGCGCCTCATGCACCAAATCCAGCAAGTATCAAATACGTATCACTGGAACGATCAGAATTACCTTCTGATTTTGGACAATCGACTCTACCATTCTTCGATGCTGCCCCAATAACAACTAATCCTCCATCAGTATTAGGCGGAATTGGAGTTTTTCATAAAGGAACTCCTGGTTACGCTGGATTTATTTCACTTAGAGCATTTGCAATTGAGTACAAGAGATATTTTACAGATTTTCAAGTTAATAAGATAGCAGATGACCGAGTGCTATTCAATAATTCACAGGATAATTGAATATCATCATCAGAATTCAACTTAAGCTCTAAATAAAATGCGACATTTTATCGGTTAATTTGGAACAATCTACTCTACCATTCTTTGATGCTGTCCCAATAGTAACTAGCCCACCATCAGTATTGGGTGGAATGGGATATTTCATAAAGGCGCTGAAGATGATGCTGGGTTCATTTCACTGAGAATATTCGAAATTAGATACTATACATATTTTTCGGTTTTTCAAGAAGAGAATATAGCAAATGGAAGGGTGTTATTTACTTCTTCAGAATATTATAAAATATGTATGTTTTTCCATGGAAATGAAGTTTTGTTGAATTAGTAACTGATGGCTATTGTCTTTTTTTTGACCCTCCAGTCCTGAATTGATTCGTTTATTGAATGAATTTATTAATTCGTTATATTCATCATAAAAAAAATTTCACAATAAATCTCTGAGTCTTCTGCAAAATATTCATTGTAATGAGAATTTTATAAAAATTACAGACGAGTTGAGTAATTTGTGAAGAGACAGAGTAAACTCTTTATTAGGTAATCAAAGTGATTGCTGCACTGGATACTCAGTTCTTCATGATTTCAATTAAGCTTTGATACTCAGAATGAAAGTATTTAAAGCACATTTATTCATTCTTCTCATCACCTATATAGGCAATTTGATGGAGTTTTATTTTAAATAAAACAGTACGCAAATATATTTGGTAATAAACGTTTTTATTCACAGTAAGTTACACGTGTTTTCTCGTTCGAGCGCGTTATGCTAAGTGACGCCGTAGCTCTTGGCAACCAGCCTTGTGGCGGGCTGCGCGTAGTTCCCCATCGATAAATAGGGCGCGCTAGCGTCAACAGAGAAGGTGCAGGAGGCGTTCAAACCCGACACAATTCATCGTGTGTTATCGACACTTTCTATGATGCAGGTAAACAATTCAACAAAAAATCGTATTGATCCATCACGAACATGTAGTCACTCGAAAAAATCAATTCATCTAATATTTTTCCAAAATCACTCTTTCTATCAGTAAAAAAAAAAAAATTAAAAATCTTCTTGATACTTCATTGTATTCCTCAAAATCACTGTAATTTCGGTTCTTGCTATTTTTAGGCACAGAAATATGGAGATTATACATGATGATAGATAAGATAAGCCCCAAAAATAGAAGCGACGCAGGACAAATCGATGCGTTGTTTCGTGGTACAAATACGAAAAATCAAGAGATAAAAAATCAAATTGAGAATTTATTCAAAAAATTGGATAGAATTGAAGAATTTATGAGTCCTAAAATAATTAAAAATTCGTTTAAACTCTTACCAAACGAAGTGACGTTAAATACGTCTCTGGATTTGATTGCACTGGCTGTTAAGAGCATTGATGAATCTTATGAAAATTTTCGTGTTTATATGAATGACCTCAATTATGAATATCGTTCTATCGATACTTTGGAGAAATTGGTAGAGAATACTATTCTGATAGTTGAGGGAGAAATTGCATGGATACGAAGTATGGTGATTGAAACATCTGAATTAGAACCAACTTATAATTTTTTAGGACACGCTATTGCCAAGCGTTCAGTCGTGAGAATCATTTGGAATTTAATTTTTTGAAATTTTAGTTCAGTAGTGAAGAGGTAGAGTATCTCGGAAACTAATGAAGATACGATGTATTTTACCATGATTCTTTCTTGTTGATAATTTCAAGAATGGTGGTACGAAAAAGGAATTCGGCAAAAAAGGCGTAAGTCCATTAATTTCCGAGATATTATCAAAAAAATTGAATTATCCTGTTTTGCGTCTTCGCTACTTAACTGATTTATCAAATTTTGATAAAAGTTATGAATGGAAAAAGTTTTTTGCAGGAACTATATGAAAAATTATGTGATGGCCCTCAATTAGTTCCGGAGATTCTAGTTCAGCTGTTTAAAATGATTATTATTGCTGAAATAAAAGCAAATCTAGTGTTAATTTTTGCTAATGCACATAGATATGCGCAATATGAAGGTAAAACATGACCGAATCCTCTGGAAATCTTATTCTACCGTTATTTCAATGTACTGTCATGTTATATCCATGTAATTTTTTTTCTCATAAAATAAGGATGGAAAATGATGAATTCATTCACTATGGAGATTTTTGAGAAGCAATTTGCAAGTTACGTGGATGTATTTTCATTGAGTATGGACATAATAAATCCATTGTATCTCCGAACCTGCGATCCTCCCAAAGGCCGTTGGATTCGACCCTGGTCAGGTGATGAGAGATTCCCCGTTGTGTTATCTTGGCAGCGACGTTGCCGTATCTCGTTTATACTGCCCGGGTGCGTTTAGCGTGTTTTCGAGAACGTCTCTCACCAGACAACTACATTTAGCATGAGGAAAAATTCGCTAGCTCCTAGTATACATTTTATTATTGCATCAACTTTGGTGGATATGTCATTTAAAAATGATAATAGTTCGTTGAACACTTCACTGAATAAAGCCGATTGATCATAAATAATAGAATTTTGATCTCGAGTTATTACCAGAACAAAAAGCAAATTACCCTGATAGAGGCGTGTTACTCTGGTATTGGATAACAGGTGTATGGCTTTAATTTTGAAAGTGAGAAGGGGAAGTCTGGCTTTTGTGTATTTTCCTAACATAGAAAGTGGAGAGAGATACGAAGTGCGAAGTAGTTTGAGATTATTCAAATTTTATCTCGCATTATACGCAACGTGATCGCAACCGACTGTGATATTCAGAATACTCTAATTCTTTTAGAAAATTTGATATTCAAAATGAAAAATTTCAAAAAACACCTTTTTATACTTCTTGCTTTCTCTATAAGAAATTCATTGTGTTTTATCGACGCAATTTATGATACAGGTAAGCATTCAATCGATGATAATATTCATTTATGAACTCACGAGATCAAAAAAAAAAAGAAAAATTTTGAATATAATATTATGAATGGATGAGGAAATTTATCAAAAACAGAACGTATTCATTCTTAAATCAACACAGCTGACATGTTTATCTCAGTTTTCGTATTCGAATCATTGATTGAATTTTCAGTCATCTCATGAAATTTTGTAAGATATATTGAAGTTGATCCAACGGGCATCGGGATCCTACGGGAAAGAATCAGCGATGTTCGATTTTTCATCTGCTTCTATTCTGATGTTTCCTCGGTTATTATTTGTCACTTGTTTTGAGAGCGATATGGAGTAACGCTTTTGACACCAATTGTTATGAATAAACGAGAAAATTGAATTTTAAAAAAGCGTATTCATCCTTCAATCAAGACTAATTTATATATTCTAATCGATCCAATTTCAAAATTTTGCAGCTACAGAAGTCTCGAAATTATACTCAATGATAGATAAGATGAGTGCGGATGATACTGCAGTAATCAGAGAACTATTTATTCATAGCAATGCTAATCATCGAGAGATAAAAAATCAAGTGAATCAAATACATGATCAATTGGAGCAGATAGAGAAATTAATGTATCCAAAATCAATTGTTGATTCACTCAAATTATCGCCATCTGAAATAATAGTAGAAAAGTGTCTGGAGTCAATTGAAATGTCTGTTGAAAATATTGATTTATTATACAGACAATTTTATGGATCTATGAATAAGGAGAGTTCCCGTTCTGACATGTGGGATCAATTGGTAGGAAATATTCTTCCACAAGTTGAGGGAAAGATAGCATGGATGCGACAACTAGTGATTGAAACAAACAAAACGCTGCCAAATCATCAGAACATCATTAATATTGTTTCTAACCGTTCAATTGTAAGGAGCATTTGAGGATGATTAAGAGAGAAATTGACTATTTATTTGGTTTATTTTTTTTTTCTCAGCATCTACAGTCACAGTTGTGCGGTGGCTCTCAATTGATTTCCACTATTTTAGTTCAACTGTTCGAGTTAATTATGATTGGTGAAATAAAAGCTCATGTCATGTTGGCTTTTGAACATTTATATCGATACTCAACTAATAAAGGTAATAATTTTTTTGAATAATTGAACAATTGTCGATTTATGTTTTTTTTTCATGCACGTAGGATGGAAAGTGCTGAATTCCTACACTGCAGGGAAATTTGCAAATTACTTTGCAAGTTACGTGGCTCTATTTGCAGAGAATATAGGCATGACAGGAGCAGTCTATATCCGGGCTTGTGATCCTATCGATAGCAATTGGATTCGAAGTATCGTGCTTTATTTTGATAATTTAAAAAAAATCTAGGATTTAGATTTTTATTTATTGTTTACTAAATAAAAAAATTTGCAGATGAAAATTTTTATGAACTGGAAGAGACATTCCAGACAGCAATTTTTCGATATCAATGGTCACGATGTAAACTTGCCAGCTGCAATGCTGTACGATTCAACGATTTGGACAGATGCAAACCAGAGACTTACGATCAAAGAAGTGCCTGTTCTCGCAATACCGATAACTGCATTTACTTGGGTGCAATTAAAGCTTGTGCATTGGTAAGAAAATGCCTATGAATTATTCAATAGAATGAGTATTCTAAATCATATAAATAATTGATAAATTGATTGGAACAGAAAAGTGGTCCCTACAAATTTCAGTACCTGAACTCAACGAAATTGGGCCCATTGGGAAAAAATTTTAGCTGCCCTAAGGACATTGGTTATATGATTGAAGAAGGAACAACAGGTTTTATTTCTAGTTATGCTGCCTGTGCTTGTGATTGTCATGGAAATCATAATAAAATTAGTCTCTCTATTATGCAGAGCCAAGTGACATCCAACAAGTAAGTTCATGAATGAAAAATAGGCAAATAACTATAAAATAGTAGAGATTCAATGGAATCCATCATTTGAAGGGTTATTACTGGTTTACGATTCTTTCGGAAAAATCGGATTTTATATATTCAACCGAGAGAAGGAACACTGGAAGCCAATGGCTATATTCCTCGGAGCTCACAGAAATGGATACCTATTCCAGATCCTCGGGAAGCATCTGAAATTCATTTAATAGATGGTAACAACAAAGTTTTTTTCCTGGACAATTTACGTTTACCACCACTTTACGTTTTAACAGGTATTAGTATATTTTTATCAAATAGACAATGGATAATGATTTGTAATGGAATATTATTTTAGGAATTAAATTCAACAAAGTGACGAGAGGGACTGTAACAGGATTTGCCATTGAAATATTTGGCATGCCATTTAATTATAACACTGGCACATTGATATCTAACAAGAAATTTCTAATATCCAGGAAAGCATCGAATATCGATGCTGGGTAAGAACAGCTAATTCATCTAATTGAAAGCCTCAGAATTGTCTTACTATTCTTTTTCTAATTCATAGGAAGGGCCTATCATTCCATGCAGAACGTTCAATTGACGCAGCAGTACTTCATACCCCAAATCCACCATACATCAAATACGTATCACTGAGACAATCAGAATCATCAGCTGATTTTGGACAATCCACTTTACCATTCTTCGATGCTGTCCCAATCGTAACTAATCCACCATCAGTACTGGGTGGATTCGGAATTTTTCATAAAGGTGCTGTTCATTATGCTGGATTTATTTCACTGAGATTATTGAGCATGAGATGCAAACCAATTTTCAGAAATTTCCAATTAAATCATGTGGTGAATGATACAGTAATATTCAACCATTCATAGTATCTTTGAACATGAACACATTAATTGAATTTATTTTGTACTGAAAAAAAAGAACAGAATAATTTTTTTTTTCAAAATTTTACGAATGCTAGTATTGTTAGGAATGTATAAGAAAAAGAGATAAATGAATAAAGGAATGAAGAAAAAAAATCCTGAAATAAAATTGAAATAAAACCGCACTCATAGTCATATTAAGTATTAGATGAAATGAAGAAATAAATAGGCATGGATAATAACAATGCATTATATTAGGCCTTTGAGTGATGAGAAAAAAACTAAGATAAACTGTAATAATAAGTCATATAAACTTTCCTTTGTACACGAGTCTGTATCGAAACGAAGTATCAATAAATCTTATTTTATCTTAAATATATTTGTCGGCTTTTCCATGGAAATCAAGTGTTGTCAAGCCAGTAACTGATCACTACCCGTGAAAAAATCGGCATGCATGATCATGTATAATCATGCATGACCCATGTAGGATCATGCATGAACCATGAATGATCATGCATGGAGCACGGATGATCATCTATGAAGCATGTATGATCATGCATGAATTATGCATGCTCAGTCATGACGCATACACTGTCATACATGGTCATGTATGAGCAATGATGAGTATTTTCATCCACAGGAAAGTCTCTGAGCATGATCAGGGTTGACCATGTATGCACCATGACTGAGCATTAATGAACCATGCATGACCAAATACGATCATCCATGGCTAATTTGAAGAAATTATATTCTTTAATGCAATTTATATGGGTGGCCATGTCCAATCATGTATGACCATGAGTGACTGATTATGTTCATACATGACCATATATGAGAATTTTCATCCATAAAAATTATCCAACTGTTATTATTCTGATCATATCTGGTCATGTCTAGTCCTGTATCATCATACATGACTACATATAATCCATGCCTGAATGCCGATGATTGATGGGAGAGCATTCGAATTATTCCTGCATGATCATGCATAACCATATATGGTAATACATGGTCATTCGAGACTTACAATGTAATGTATTTGTATTGAATAATTTCTATCGATCATGTACAGCTTTGCGTGTGTGCATACAGCGATTTTTAGAAATCAATTTTTGGAGTATATTCAATTAATTCCGGAAAAAATCAGCATGCTCGATCATGCATGTTGAGTTTCTGGTATGTCTATGTCTATTAACACATATTGTTCAAATAATGATTATTATCTCATTGTCGCCACAGAACAAACCATGTTGAAATTATTGAAATTATAAAAATAAATATATATATCCCTTTCAATTCATGCTAGACAGTCAGTATATCACGTAGCAGAGTGGAACAAGTCGTGCCTGATATGCAGAGGACCCGGGTTCGAGCGCAAGTGATGTCAGATTTTAATTCATCAGAAAAATTCCTTATCACGAGTAATTGTCAGTTGAAAACGTTAAAAGATAAATTACTGATGATTCAAAACTGCTTCCTTATTTTAATCAATTTTTTTATATATATTCATGGACGATTATTTTTCTTGCCCAGCCAGACATGATTATGCTTGCCCATGTATGATCATGCATGCTCATGCATGCTCATGTATGATCATGCATGCTCATTACTGGCCAATATCCATGTATGGTCATGCATGAGATTAATGGCTGACCATGCATGATCATGCATGCTGATTTTTTCCCGGGTAGTGACTGTTTTACTCCTCCACCCCTGGATTGATTCGTTCATCGAATCGAGATTCTAATTTATTATATTCATCGTGGAAAAAATTCAGAACAAAAATCGAAGTGTTCTTCGAAATCTTCCTTAAAATGAGAATTCTATAAAAATTATCATATGCAAATAGCTCATGTGGGAGGTACAGACGACTAATTTAGGGCATTTCATCCTCATCACTGCGATCTTTGATAACTTTGATAATTCATATCTCATAAACTACATGGACAAAAATTATGAAAAAGTTCAGAAAAATGCGGGGTCCACTGTATTCAAGCTAGCTAGGATACTGCTTTACACTGTTGGAAAAAAATGGAAATTCCCGAGAAAATTTGACAGGAATTTTCATAAACGTGATATTGAATTTTCTTTAATGGGAAGTTTATTATGAAATCTGTGAATTTAAGAAGGAATTCAAAGGAATTTATGAGTCTTAAGTAGAATTAATACGGAAATTCTACAACTCACTTGAATTCTCAACTGAAAATGAATATTCAGAATCAGAATGACTTGAATTTTCATTTTTTTTTGGAATTCTTCCTATTTTTACTAAATTTTCAAGAAAAAATTAAACGGAAATTTACAAATTTCATTGATATCCGCGTGTGAAATTACTTAAAAGTCGATGATGTGTTCATTTTTCAATGACGTAATTATCTGAGATTTCAGTAGAAATGTGACTCGTTAAAAATTTCCAGGATTTTGTTCGGAAAATTCAGACGGAAATTTTTAACAGTGTAAACTGCAAATGAAATATTTCATATGATTATATTTACTGTGACCATATATTTATAACAATATTTTATTATCATCAAAAAAATATATACTCTTTATTTTCTATATAAAACGTTTAAATTTTGATTTCGAGTTATTACCAGAACAAAAAGTAAATTAGCCTGATAGAGGCGTGTAACTTTGGTATTGGATAACAGGTGTATGGCTTTAATTTTGAAGGTGAGAAGGGGAAGTCTGGCTTTTGTGTATTTTTCTAACATAGAAAGTGGAGATATACGAAGTGCGAAGTAGTTTGAGATTATTAAAATTTTATTTCGCATTATACGCAACGTGATCGCAACCGACTGTAATATTCAGAATTATCTAATTCTTTTAGAAAATTTGATATTCAAAATGAAAAATTTCAAAGAACACCTTTTTATACTTCTTGTTTTCTCTATAAGAAATTCATTGTGTGTTATCGACGCAATTTATGATACAGGTAAGCATTCAATTGATAATAATATTCATTTATAAACTCACGAGATCAAAAAAATATGAAAATTTTTGAATATAATATTATGAATGAACGAGGAAATTTCTGAAAAAAGGGCGTATTCATTCTTGAAGCAGCACAGCTGACGTGTCTATTTCAGTTCTCGTATTCGAATCATTGATTGAATTTTCAGTCATCTCATGAAATTTTGTAAAATATATTGAACTTGATCCAACGGGCATCGGGATCCTACGGGAAAGAATCGGCGATGTTCGATTTTCCATCTGCTTCTATTCTGATGTTTCCTCGGTTATTATTTGTCACTTGTTTTGAGAGCGATATGGAGTAACGCTTTTGACACCAATTATTATGAATAAACGAGGAAATTGAATTTTAAAAAAGCGTATTCATCCTTCAATCAAGACTAATTTATATATTCTAATCGATCCAATTCCAAAATTTTGCAGCTACAGAAGTCTCGAAATTATACTCAATGATAGATAAGATAAGTGTAGATGCTAAGAACGATGCTGCAGTAATCAAAGAACTATTTATTCATAGCAGTGCTAATGATCAAGAGATAAAAAATGAAGCGAATAAAATACATGATCAATTGGAGCAGATAGAGAAATTAATGTATCCAAAATTAATTGTTGATTCACTCAAATTATTGCCATTTGAAATGATAGTAGTAAAGTGTCTGGAGTCAATTGAAATGTCTGTTGAAAATATTGATGTATTATACAGACAATTTTATGAATCTATAAATGAGAACAGTTTCCGTTCTGATATCTGGAATGAATTGAGAGAAAACATTCTTCCACAAGCTGAGGAAAAGATAACATGGATGCGACAACTAGTGATTGAAACAAACAAAACGCTACCAAATCATCAGAACATCATTAGTATTGTTTCTAACCGTTCAATTGTAAGGAGCATTTGAGAATGATTAAGAGAGAAATTGACTATTTATTTGGCTTAATTTATTTATTTTTCTTAGCCTCTACAGTCACAGTTGTGCGGTGGCCCTCAACTGATTTCCAATATTTTAGTTCAACTGTTCAAGATAATTATGATTGGTGAAATAAAAGCCAGTGTCATGTTGGCTTTTGAACATTTATATCGATACTCAACTAATGAAGGTAATAACTTTTCTGAATAATTGAAAAATTGGGGATTTATGCTTTTTTCATGCACGTAGGATGGAAAATACTGAATTCCTTTGCTGTAGAGACATTTGCAAAGTACTTTGCACGTTATGTGGCTCTATTCGCAGAGAATGTAGGCACGACAGAAGCATTCTATATTCGGGCTTGTGATCCTACCGATAGCCATTGGATTCGAAGTATTGTACTTTATTTCGCTAATTGAAAAAAAAACTAGGATTTGTATTTTTTTTTTTCACTAAATGAAAAATTTTTAGATGAAAATTTTTACGAACTCGAGGAGACATTCCAGACAGCAATTTTTCGATATCACTGGTCACGATGTAAACTTGCCAGCTGCAATGCTGTACGATTCAATGATTTGGACAGATGCAAACCAGAGACTTACGATCAAAGAAGTGCCTGTTCTCGCAATACCACTAACTGCATTTACTTGAGTTCAATTAAAGCTTGTGCATTGGTAAGAAAATGCCTATGAATTATTCAATAGAATGAGTATTCTAAGTCATATGAATAATTGATAAATTGATTGGAACAGAAAAGTGGTCCCTACAAATTTCAATACCTAAACTCAACGAAATTGGGCCCATTGGGAAAAAATTTTAGCTGTCCTAAGGACATCGGTTATATGATTGAAGAAGGGACAACAGGTTTTATTTCTAGCTATGCTGCCTGTGCTTGTGATTGTCATGGGAATCATAATAAAATCAGTCTCTCTATTATGCAGAGCCAAGTGACATCTAACAAGTAAGTTCATGAATGAAAAATAGCCAAATAACCATAAAATAGTGGAGATTCAATGACATCCATCATTTGAAGGGTCATCACTGGTTTACGATTCTTCCGAGAAAATGGAATTTTATACATTCAACCGAGAGAAGGAAAACTGAAAGCCAACGGCTACATCCCTCGGAGCTCACAGAGATGGATACCTATTCCAGATCCTCGGGAAGCATCCGAAATTCATTCAATAGATGGTAACAACAAAGTTTTTTTCCTGGACGATTTACGTTTACCACCACTTCACGTTTTAACAGGTATTAGGATATTTTTATCAAATAGACAATGGATAATAATTTGTTATGGAATATTATTTTAGGAATTAAATTCAACAAAGTGACGAGAGGAGCTGTAACAGGATTTGCCGTTGAAATATTTGGCATGCCATTTGATTATAACACTGGCAGATTGATATCCAACAAGAATTTTCAAATATCCATGCGAGCATCGAATATCGATGCTGGGTAAGAACAACTAATTCATCTAATTGAAAGCCTCAGAATTGTCCTACTATTCTTTTTCTAATTTATAGGGAGGGCCTATCATTCCATGCAGAACGTTCAATTGACGCAGCAGTACTTCATACCCCAAATCCACCATACATCAAATACGTATCACTGAGACAATCAGAATCATCAGCTGATTTTGGACAATCCACTCTACCATTCTTCGATGCTGTCCCAATCGTAACTAATCCACCATCAGTACTGGGTGGATTCGGAATTTTTCATAAAGGTGCTGTTCATTATGCTGGATTTATTTCACTGAGATTATTCAGCATTAGATGCAAAACTATTTTTTTAGATTTTCAATTAAATCACGTGGTTAATAATAGAGTGATATTTAACGATTCAAAGTATCTTTGAATATGACCATAAAAATTGAATTTATTGTGTACTAAAAAAAAAAAACAAATCAAATATATTACATTATCTCCTTGACTCATTGATCGTCATATGTAGACAATTAGATATTCAAATTCCCGACAAATATCTGATTTCGCGCATTGAGTTACTTTTAAAAAACTGAACACCCGGACAAGAACTTCCCTTTCTATATCATTTCAGCAGTTACTCATAGTGACAACACTTATGAGTGGCGGAAGACTCTCACAAGTGAGAAAAAATTTTAAGATCATAAGTGATTCTTTGAACTATGAAATTCTATGATTCTCGTTTTATCCCTTAAACATAATTACTCCCAAATACTTTGATGTTTCATGAATATTTCCTCATTAGAAGCATAATTTTAGGAGAAACATTCAAAGTACGAAGAAAAATTCTGATGGCCCCCACCATCACAAATTTTTCCACTTCCATGGCGTTTTCTTCCATGGGGTTTTTTGCCTTAAAATTTTTTCCGATGGAATTATTTACCATGGTTTTTTCCTCCCATGGCATTTGTTTCATGCTTTTTTTTCTATGTATGGAAAGTTTTTTCTACAAAAAACAGCTTAGAAGAAACAATATGAAACAAATGTCATGGAAAAAACATACCATGGAAAAAAATTCTGTCGATATAAACTTCCGGGCAAAAAACACCATGGAAAAAGAAATGCCATGGGAGGAAACGCCATGCAAGCGGCAAATTTGTGATGCCGTGGGTCATGGCGGAGGCCATCGCGCGGTCCATGGTGCGAGCCATGGCAGTGGCCATCAGAATTTTTCTACGTGAGCTCTTATCAGATAAAGCTTGTGAAAAAAATTATTTTATTTATATTTTATTCATTTAATTAACGCCACTTGGCAATTATTTATGAATTACAGAACAGTGTAAAATATGTATGATAAATATTTGATAAATATCAAGGAGGGAAAAAAAAACATTTATGATAATAACAATTACAATCTTTCAATACTAAAAAAACTAAAACAACGTAGTGGAGCTACGTTTGGGCTTGATAACTTTATGCGTTGGTATATTGACGCACCAATTCTAGATGAAATTTGTCCTCCGGAACCATCGGTGTCGAATCCTTGGGTGATAGATCGCAGTTAGGGAAGCAAAGATCAAGATATTCACCGTCACTGTCGTGTATTTTATTCGCCTGAGATAAATTCAGTAGAGCATACTCTTCTATAGTAAAACTAACCTGTGCTGAGTTGCCAAAAAATTCATCCTCACCTCTAGCATTGCTCCATTTCAAATTGGCAAGATTATAGTCACCGAGAATTATCATTTAGCATCCAGGATATCTATTGCTGTGTGGTTTTTTTTAGTAATTTCGTTATTTCTGTCCGATTTAATTATCCTGAAATTTTTTTTGAATTTTCCCACAATCATAGAATTTTTATTCTTCTGTCTCCTGTAAGTTTCGTTTTTTCACGAATTTTTCACGGTACCTTCGACCATGGAGCTCAGAATCGGAACTCATAGCCCTGAAGATGCAAACTGCAATGTTTGCGAAACGTCAGCGCAACGCTGAAACCAAACGCGGCATCCATCCGGAAACCAAACATATCAATAATCACAATTTCTTTTTTTTTTTAAATATCATAATTCTCATTCGTTTCTATTTTTTTAATAAGATGGAAAAAGTGGGTCTCATTCGTTATTGACTCATTTGAGAGGCACTCTGCTAGTTACATAAAAGTATTTACATCAAATGTAAACCGTACACAATCAATGCATCTGGGAGCTTGTGATCCTGCTGATGGAGTTTCTTGTGATTCATTTTTGGGGAGTATCTTGGAAACTAAGCGAGCAAGCTAATCTTCATGGAAATCATTTATAAAGAGAAAATTTGGTATCATCTATCTATACAAATACACCTGACAACCTCTGCATAACCAATGCACTTGATTTAAATAATAAACCCGACTTTCAGGCAACTCCTAATTTTTGAATGCACACGCAGATGAAAATTGGTATCTAATTCACTCTCACATCACCTGATTTTTCTCCAAAATTTTACGAATGCTAAAAATTTTATGAATGTATAAGAAAAAGAGGTGAATGAATAAAAGAATAAAGAAAAAAAATGCAAAAAATAAAATTGAAATAAAACAGCATCAATCGTCATATTAAGTATTGGTTAGAATAAAGAAATGAATAGGAATGGATAATGACAAAGCATTATATTAGGCCTTTAGGTGATTGGAAAAAAATATAAATTGAACTATAATAATAAATCAGATGAACTTTCCATGGAAATAAAGTGTTGTCAAGCCAGTAACTGCTCGCTATTGACTGTTCTACTTCTTCACCCCTGAATTGATTCGTTTATCGAATAGAGTTCTTAATTTGGTATATTCATCGTAAAACCAATTCAGAACAAAAATCGAAGCGTTCTACGAAATCTTCCCTATAATGAGAATTCTATAAAAATTATCATATGCAAATGGCTGATGTAGGGGGTACAGACGACTAATTCAGAGCATTTCATTCTCACCACTGCGATTTTTGATAACTTTGATAATTATTCTTATCTCATGAACGACACGGACAAAGATTATAAAAAAGTTTAAAAAATGCGGGTTCAACTGTACTCAAACTAGTTAGGATACTGCTTTGAACTCCAACTAAAATATTGCATATGATCATATTTACTATGACCATATATTTATGAGAATATTTTATCATCATCAAAAAAATATATACAGCTTATTTTCCATATAAAACGGTTGAATTTTGATCTCGAGTTATTACCAGAACAAATAGCAAATTAGCCTGATAAAGGCGTGTAACTTTGGTATTGGATAACAGGTGTATGGCTTTAATTTTGAAAGTGGGAAGGGGAAGTCTGGCTTTTGTGTATTTTTCTCACATAGAAAGTGGAGAGAGATACGAAGTGCGAAGTAGTTTGAAATTATTGAAATTTTATTTCGCATTATACGCAACGTGATTGCAACCATCTGTAATATTCAGAATTCTCTAATTCTTTTAGAAATTTTGATATTCAAAATGAAAAATTTCAAAGAACACCTTTTTATGCTTCTTGCTTTCTCTATAAGAAATTCATTCTGTGTTATCGACGCAATTTATGATACAGGTAAGCATTCAATCGATAATAATATTCATTTATAAACTCATGGGACCAAAAAAAATGAAAAATCTTGAATATAATGTTATGAATGAACGAGGAAATTTATCAAAAAAAACAGCGTATTCCTACTTAAATCAACACAGCTGACGTGTTTATCTCAGTTTTCGTAGTCGAATCATTGATTGAATTTTCACTAATCTTATTAAATTTTGTAAGATATATTGAACTTGATCCAACGAGCATTGGGATCCTACGGGAAAGAATCAGCGATGTTCAATTTCTCATCTGCTTTTATTTTGATGTTTCCTCGGGTTTTTTTGTCACTTTTTTTAAGGTAGTTGCCTCCCTACTGACAAAGTTCAAGACTTGCTTGAAAATCGGCCTATAAATAATTAGATGCGTAATGTATCTCATAATGGAATTGGAGAACGATTGTCCACAGTATATATGAGATACTTGCAATTGGAAATTACCGTTTTTGTACAAACAGCATGAGAGAAGCGTGGGAAAACTACGAATTTTATTCTTCTTTACGTTGGAAAAAAAAGACCATCATTATGAAAAACTGATATTCATCAGAAGTATAAATCTAGAATTCTAGCGGACCTGATTCACCGTGATTCACGGTGAGGACTCACTGAACTTTCACGGTGACGCACGGTGATGTCACGGTGATTTACCGTGAATCACCGTGATTCACTGTGAAGCACGGTGACATCACCGTGAATCACGGTGACATCACCGTGCGTCACCGAAATTATCAAGCCGTAAAATTCGGTGAATCACCGTGATTTACGGTGAATCACGGGAAATAACTAGCTTTAAAGTTCGGTGATTCACCGTGAATCACCGAACTTTAAAGCTAGATAATTCCAGTGATTCACCGTAAATCACCGTAAGTCACGGCGATTCACCGTAAATCACGGTAATTCACCGTGACTTACGGTGACTTATGGCGAATCACTAGAATTATCGAGCTTTAAAGATTGGTGATTCACGGTGCATCACGGTGATTCACAGTGACTTATGGTGATTCACCGAGAATCATCAAACTTTGAAGCTAGATAATTCTGGTGATTCACAAAAAATATATAATTCAGCGGGAATCAACAACACAACTAGAATAATTTATAATAAAGCCTTGAAGAAAGAGTATGTCAAATATTTTCATTTTACAACGAGAGAAATCATCACTTTTAATGAAGATAAGATAGCCGTGAGCTTCAGCATATCTAAATCAATGTGAATCACCGTGATTCACGGTGAATCACCGTGATGTACGGTGAATCACGGTAACTCACCATTATTTAGGTACGCTGAAGCTTACGATGATTCACGGTGAAGGCACCGTGAATCCGCCTTTTACCGTGATTCACGGTGATTTATGGTGAATCAGGTACGCTAGGGAACGATTTAAAAAAAAATGGAGATCATTGACCACATAGTTTCAGTCAATCATTAGAAATAAAACCGTATTTTGACGAAATTCTCAGTGGAAGAGGTATCAAAACGGCCGCGCGAGCGCGTTGTGGGAGAACAGTTCACAACTGTGTGTATTTATATAGAGGATATTACTATGTGAGTGTACAGTCAAGTCGAAAATATATAGGTTTATAGTAGTACATTATCAACACATAGGGTGGCGTCTCGGAGCCAAAACTTTTCAACTGGACGGTAGGGAGGCAACTACGTTAAGAGTGATATGGAGTAAGACTTCTGACACCAATTGCAATGAATAAACGAGGAAATCCATTTAAATAAAAGCGTATCTATTCTCTAATCAAGAATAATTCATATATTCTAATCAATCCAATCCCAAAATGTTGCAGCTACAGAAGTCTCGAAATTGTACTCAATGATGGATAAGATGAGTGTGGATGATACTGTAGTAATCAGAGAGCTATTCATTCATAGGAATGCTAATGATCAAGAGATAAGGAATCAAGTGAATAAAATACATGATCAGTTGGAGCAGATAGAGAGATTAATGCATCCAAAATTAATTGTTGATTCACTCAAATTATTGCCATTTGAAATGATAGTAGAAAAGTGTCTGGAGTCAATTGAAATGTGTGTTGAAAATATTGATGCATTATACAGAGAATTTTATGAATCTATGAATAAGGAGAGTTCCCGTTCTGAAATGTGGGATCAATTGGTAGAAAATATTCTTCCACAAGCTGAGGAAAAGATAACATGGATGCGAAAACTAGTGATTGAAACAAATAAAACACTGCCAACTCATCAGAATATCATTAATATTATTTCTGGCCGTTCAATTGTAAGGAGCATTTGAGAATGATTGAGAGAAAAATTGAATATTTATTTGACCTAATTTATTCTTTTTTCTTAGCCTCTACAGCCACAGTTGTGCGATGGCTCTCAACTGATTTCTAATATTTTAATTCAACTGTTCAAGATGATTATGATTGGTGAAATAAAAGCAAATGTCATGTTGGCTTTTGCAAATTTATATCAATATTCAACTGATGAGGGTAATAATTTTTCTGAATAATTGAAAAATCGTCAATTTATGCGTTCTTTATGCATGTAGGATGGAAAATACTGAATTTCTTCGCTGCAGAGAAATTTGCAAAGTACTTTGCAAGTT
The DNA here is from genome assembly GCA_963942555.1 of Aleiodes leptofemur. NCBI lineage: Eukaryota > Metazoa > Arthropoda > Insecta > Hymenoptera > Braconidae > Aleiodes > Aleiodes leptofemur. The sequence continues at coordinate 2,061,020 of OZ012623.1, forward strand.
CCGTGGCGCTATGTGCAGATAATATAGGCCCGGCAGAAGTATTCTATATTCGGGCTTGTGATCCTACCGATAGCCATTGGATTCGAAGTATTGTACTTCATTTCGCTAATTTAAAAAAAACTAAGATTTCTATTCTTATTCATTTTTTACTAAATAAAAAAAATTGCAGATAAAAATTTTTATGAACTGGAAGAGACATTCCAGACAGCAATTTTTCGATATCACTGGTCACGATGTAAACTTGCCAGCTGCAATGCTGTACGATTCAACGATTTGGACAGATGCAAACCAGAGACTTACGATCAGAGAAGTGCCTGTTCTCACACTACCACTAACTGCATTTACTTGAGTGCAATTAAAGCTTGTGCATTGGTAAGAAAATGCCTATGAATTATTCAATAGAATGAGTATTCTAAATCATATGAATAATTGATGAATTGATTGGAACAGAAAAGTGGTCCCTACAAATTTCAGTACCTGAACTCAACGAAATTGGGCCCATTGGGAAAAAATTTTAGCTGTCCTAAGGACATCGGTTATATGATTGAAGAAGGGACAACAGGTTTTATTTCTAGCTATGCTGCCTGTGCTTGTGATTGTCATGGGAATCATAATAAAATCAGTCTCTCTATTATGCAGAGCCAAGTGACATCTAACAAGTAAGTTCATGAATGAAAAATAGCCAAATAACCATAAAATAGTGGAGATTCAATGACATCCATCATTTGAAGGGTCATCACTGGTTTACGATTCTTCCGAGAAAATCAAATTTTATACATTCAACCGAGAGAAGGAAAACTGAAAGCCAACGGCTACATCCCTCGGAACTCACAGAGATGGATACCTATTCCAGATCCTCGGGAAGCATCCGAAATTCATTCAATAGATGGTAACAACAAAGTTTTTTTCCTGGACGATTTACGTTTACCATCACTTCACGTTTTAACAGGTATTAGTATATTTTTATCAAATAGACAATAGATAATAATTTGTAATGGAATATTATTTTAGGAATTAAATTCAACAAAGTGACGAGAGGAGCTGTAACAGGATTTGCCATTGAAATATTTGGCATGCCATTTGATTATAACACTGGTAGATTGATATCTAACAAGAAATTTCAAATATCCAGGCGAGCATCGGATATCGATGCTGGGTAAGAACAACTAATTCATCTAACTGAAAGCCTCAAAATTGTCCTACTATTCTTTTTCTAATTTATAGGGAGGGCCTATCATTCCATGCAGAACGTTCAATTGACGCAGCAGTACTTCATACCCCAAATCCACCATACATCAAATACGTATCACTGAGACAATCAGAATCATCAGCTGATTTTGGACAATCCACTTTACCATTCTTCGATGCTGTCCCAATCGTAACTAATCCACCATCAGTACTGGGTGGATTCGGAATTTTTCATAAAGGTGCTGTTCATTATGCTGGATTTATTTCACTGAGATTATTCAGCATGAGATGCAAACCAATTTTTAGAAATTTCCAATTAAATCATGTGGTGAATGATAGAGTAATATTCAACCATTCATAGTATCTTTGAACATGAACAAATAAATTGAATTTACTTTGTACTAAGAAAAAAAAAACAAACAAATATGTTACATTATCTCCTTGATTCATTGATCGTCATATGTAGACAATTAAATATTCAAATTACCACTAATTATTTGATTTTCCGCATTGAGTTACTTTCAATGAACTTAAACCCCGGAAAAAAACTTCCCTTCCTATATCACTCCAGCAGTTGTCACTAAGTGGCGGAAGACTCTCGCAAGTGAAAAAGAATTTTAAGATCATAAGTAATTCTTTGAAGTATGAAAATCTATGATTCTCGTTTCATTCTTTAAATACAATTACTACCAAATAATTTGATGTTTCATGAAGATCTCCTCAGTGAAAGCACAATTTCAGGAGAAACACTCTAAGCTCTTATCAGATAAAGCTGGTGACAAAAATTATATAAGCTATATGTGTACATATGGTGGGGATGTAAGGTATACCCTCAATTAAAAGTGTAGAGTCTAGACTTCAGACAAACAGAAAAAAATGATTATATCATTCAGTACATTCATAATACTCAATATTGGTTGCACTTTGATTCCCCTGCAGGTTTAATACTCAAAGCAAAAATGTTCAAACAATCAATTTTTTTACTTCTGGTCCTGTTTATATGGAATTCTTCATGTGTTATTGACGATATTCATGATGCAGGTAAGCATATAATCGATGGAAAATAATTCTCCAATGAGTAGTTACAATTTTCGAATTATTCTAAAAATATATCTATAAAATATTTGCATAAATTTGCAGGCAAAGAAGTCTGGAAGCTATTTTCGATGATAAATAAGATAACGTTTTCTAGTGATCCCGAAGGATTCAATGACTTGTTTAGAATCGCCAACGAACAAAATCAAGATATAAAGACTCAAATGAATAAGATTTTCAAACAATTAGATGAAATTGGCAGAGACATGGATCCTGAAAAGATTATTGACGCATTAAAATTATCGCCATATGAAGCAGTCCTTAAATCGTCTCTGACTGCGATTGAACTATCTTTCGGAGCAATTGATCATTCTTATGGAGAATTCCGTAGATACATCAATATGAGTGATGATTTTTTCAATGATAACCTGGAAGGATTGCTAGCAAACATGATTCTCGTAGCTGACGGAGAAATGATATGGATACGGAAACTGATATTTGAAGAAAATTCATTATTTCCGAATGATAAGAATATCATAAATGCCATTTCGCGTCAGGCTATCGTAAGAATTATTGAAAAAACAGCATTTTTTCCTCTATTTTAAGGTAGTATCTTACAGTACAGTCGATAAAACAGGAAAACATGAGGATTTGTAGGTTAGTTTCCAATCAATAGCTGATAATTCGAGGAAAACGCGGTTTAAATCAGCCGAAAAGTGATTAAACTATTCGAAAGTCATATCTTCAGCTTGTGAATATAATTTTTTCTTATTTCTCGAATTTTTTTCAATTTACTCAGGGTGTCTAGCGGTCAGGGAAACCCAGGAAAAGTCAGATAATTTCATCCTTCGGGAAAAGTCAGGGAATTTTAAGATTTATCTGGAATTCTAATTCTTTCTCAGGGAAAATCAACATGAAAATTGTCTGATTGCACAGAGGACAATTTATGACGCAATTCAATCGAAGGGAAGACTTAAAAATTTCGTTGTGACAAAAGCTTTAATCCATGCAGCTCGTGATTCTCACCCGTGGTACAAAGAAGATCTGGCAAAACAAAAAAAAATGAAAGAAAAGTGTTATGTCCGAAGATGTCCGTCGCGTCTGAGGACTAATTAAATTTATTTTCGAACACTGAACTTGAATTATAATTTTATGAAAAATGAACGCGACTATGTTTTGTACCTTCTCGTGTCGTGTTGAGGGAATATGGTTTTGATGGATTTTTAGGAATTTAGGAAAGAGGAAATCTTGAATGTTTCATAGAAGAGAGGCAGAGATAACTGATTGAATTTTGTAAACAATGATGATTTAGTAGAATTGACAATAAGGTTTCACAATTTTGATTGACGTTGAAAGTTTGGAATTATGATGTTTTTAGTTCGACGGTACTCACTCCTCGTTCGATTATTTATGATTTTAATTAGTTTACATCTTATCTGAAAGGTGATTTCTTCAACCGTCTTCCGTAAAGTCTTTTTAATACCAGGGAAGTTATCTTCAATCACCATAATTAAATAACTAATATTAGAAAAATTTAAATAATGGGTCAGCTGTATGTTTTTTTTCAGTAATTTCGTTATTTCGGTCCGATTTAGGGCAAAAAAATAGAATCTTTGATCGCCTTTAAAAAAATAAGAAATTAACTGTACTCGAGTTCGTTGGGATACTACCTTAAAAAAATTGTAGAATTTCCTCACGATCATAGGATTTTCATTCTTCTGTCTCCTGTAAGTTTCGCTTTTTCACAGCCATCCACTCAGGCATGCGGCGGTCCTCAATTATTCTCAAGTATGCTTGTTCAGCTCTTTAGGGCGGTAGTGCTTTCGGAAATGAAAGCAAATTTCATATCAATTCTTGGAAATACGTGTCGATACACTCAAACTGAAGGTAAACTATCAACGAAAATATCGAAATATCTCAATTCTCACCATTTTTCATTTTTTTCCTTGATAGGATGGAAAACGTGGCTTTCATTTACTATTGAGTCATTCGAGAGGCACTTTGCTAGTTACGTAAATGTATTTACATCAAATGTAAACCGTACACAAACAATGCCTCTGCGAGCTTGTGATCCTGCTAATGGTGTTTGGATGCGAAGTAAGATATTTCAATTCTTGTGATTCATTTTTGGGGAATATCTTGGAAACTAAGCGAGAAAGCACAATTTTCATGGGAATTTTCTTTGTAGAGAATTGCAGAAAAGTATCATGATGAAAATTGCCCTATCTCGCTTAGTTTCTGAAATATTGATTGAAAAGAGACTTATCCTAAAGCTGAAAAAAAAAAATTCAAAATTCAAAATTTTCCGAGATTTTCTAGAATTTTTCAGTATTTTTCACTGAATTCTTCATACCTGACTCAATGAAAATTCACAGATAAAAATTTTTTGGAACTCGAAGGAACTTTCCAGACAACAATTTTTCGCTATCACTGGGCAGTATGCAAGTATGGAAGCTGCAATGATATATGGTTTAAACCAAACCGATGTGAAGTAACGGCATACGATCTGCGAACTTCATGTTCAGAAACTACAGTGGAATGCACTTACTTGAGTGCAATCAGTGCTTGTGCATTGGTGAGAAATTTATCAATTCTTAATGAAGAAAATAATTGTTCCAAATGATATCAATAATGAATATTCTTCATTGGTGTAGAAAAAAGGTCCCTACAAATTTAAGTACGTGAACTCATCGGAATTAGGTGCACTAGGAAGTAATTTCAAGTGTCCAAAAAATAATGGATATATGATTGAAGATGGCAAAGGTTGGGATTACATTTATGCTGCTTGTGCATGCGATTGTTATGGGAGTAGTAACAGAATCAGTCTCTCCATTCTGGAGAGTAGAGTGACATCTAACTGGTAAGTCCGTAACTATCATAGATGTCATGTGGACCTTCACAAAGCAAAATCAAAGCTATATTGTATTTCATTTAATCAATAACTTTTGAGATTTAATCCATAACTAGGGTCCAGACATTAGGGTATGGTTCGATCCAGACTGAACTTGCCTATAAAAATCAAATACATCTTGAATGGTCATGAATGTTAAATTGACATTATATTATGCATAAACGTCAAACTGGCTCTAAAAACGTTAAAGAAGTCGTGTTCCCCAATAATTTCATGGGAGCTTTCTGGAGAATTTTTAGGAGAACTTCTAGAAGAACTTTTAGGGGGACTTTCAGGGGAACTTTTAGAGGAACTTTGGGAGGAATTCTCCGGGGGATTCCTAGAGGAAGTCCCTGGAGAACTCGCAGGAGACCTCATCACGACCATAACTCAAGATGAATAATAATATCTGAATGATAACTAATTGGTTAAATTATTTTGAAAGATGAATTCTTCAACGTTTATGAAGTCAGTTTGACATTCATAAGCATTTAAAATGTGTTTGGTCTATGGACAGCTTCAGCTCAGATCAATCCGTACACCAACGTCTCGGCTCTAACCATAACTTATCCATAAAGGGTTATCATCGGCATACGATTCTTTCGCCAAAATGGAATTTTATACATTCAACCACAAGAAGCTAAACTGAAGGCCAATGGTTTGATTATTGCAAACACACGTAGATGGATTCCTCCTGCAAGAGATGAGAGCACATTAGAGACTGCTCCCATAAATAGAAATAATAAAATATTTTTTTTGGACAATGTGAGGCTGCCACCATTCTACGCTTTAACAGGTATTTTTTAATATATATCGTTGCCTTAGAAACAAAAGGGCGTAAGTGCTATGCTCATAAACAGGACTTACGCCCCTTTGACTCTAAGGCGACGATATGTAGGGGAGAATGGAGCACGATCAACCTTCGTGTAACATGATCCAGGATTTTTTTCGGAGTGAAGGACTCCATAAAAAAATTTGAAAAAATTTGAGAAGATGCTCGAATATGTGGGAATTGTTGGTGAATTTTTTCGAATTTTTATGAACAGCCCTTCCCTCTCAAAAAAATCCCGAATCATTGTAACCCTCAATCGATATCTCGATCGAGAATCTATTCTTGATCGACTTAAAAAATTATAGGTTAATTTTAGCTCCGTATAGATAGCGGGTAAAAAACGTTTTTTTTTGCTTTAGTTTTTTTTTTGTGACTTGGTGGTTCGATGGTGGTCAATGGTGGACCACTTTTGATGATTTGTTATAATTAGTTAATTTTTTAGGATGAATTTATTTTTTAGTCTATATTTACAGGGGGAATTTACTATTTTTCAATTTCAACTTACTTGAACCGATGTAAAAACGACTGGTGGTCAAAAGTATCTCAATACGAAGATCCTCAATTCATAAGTTTTCCATTTATTCAATAAACAATAGTGAAGACGTCGGAAGAGACTTTTTTCGTAGATGTTTCCTTGTGAATATCTCGGAAACTAAGCCAGCTAGAGAGATTTTGTTCCAATCCTTTCTTATAGAAAATTTTGGGACCCACAAGAGAGGAAGGGAACATCTCCTCCCTATTTCGCTTAGTTTCCGAGATATCCTCGAAAAACCAGCGAGGAAAAAACTGATTTATTCTAGATACATTTTCTCTTTCAATAATTTATTTAGAATCCCTATATAATAAAGTAGTCCCTATACAATAAAGTAGATGGAATGAGAGTGAAGTTGGCAATATCATCGTTTTATTCGTTCTGTGATTGGTTCGAGAAAAATCAAAAGTTGAATAAAAGCACGATATTTGGGGAACCTAGGGGACCGAAAATAGGAAGCGATTTAGGAAATCGATTTTCTGTCGAATTTTCGGAATTCAATTTCCTTTCAAAGTCATTTTTCACCCATTTCTCTTGGAGATACGAGGTTTTCCTTGAAATTTGGCAGAAGTTGCATAAGAGCACGATGTTCAGGGAACCTAGGGGACCGAAAATAGGACACGATTTAGAAAATTGATTTTTGGTCGAATTTTCGGAATTTAAGTTCCTTTCAAAGTCATTTTTCACCCATTTCTCTTGGAGATACGAGGTTTTCCTTGAAATTTGGCAGAAGTTGCATAAGAGCACGGTGTTCGGGGAACCTAGGGGACCGAAAATAGGACACGATTTAGAAAATTGATTTTCTGTCGAATTTTCGGAATTTAATTCCCTTCCAAAGTCATTTTTCACCCATTTCTCTTGGAGATACTAGGTTTTCCTTGAAATTTGGCAAAAGTTGCATAAAAGCACGATATTTGGGGAACCTAGGGGACCGAAAATAGGAAGCGATTTAGGAAATCGATTTTCTGTCGAATTTTCGGAATTCAATTTCCTTTCAAAGTCATTTTTCACCCATTTCTCTTGGAGATACGAGGTTTTCCTTGAAATTTGGCAGAAGTTGCCTAAGAGCACGATGTTCGGGGAACCTAGGGGACCGAAAATAGGCAACGATTTAGAAAATTGATTTTTGGTCGAATTTTCGGAATTCAAGTTCCTTTCAAAGTCATTTTTCACCCATTTCTCTTGGAGATACGAGGTTTTCCTTGAAATTTGGCAGAAGTTGCATAAGAGCACGATGTTCGGGGAACCTAGGGGACCGAAAATAGGAAGCGATTCAGGAAATCGATTTGCTGTCGAATCCTCGGAATTGAATTCCTTTCCAAAGGAATCGTCAAATTGCAGGAAAAAATTGAAAACAAAATTTAAAAAAAATGCCAGACAGCCGAGCCTTTTCTACTATTTCTTTCAATTTTCTTTCCCAATTTTTCCCTGCAATTTGACAGTTCTCCTCTTTTCAGCCATGATTTTCATCGTTGCTGGAGAGAAAGGAATGCGTCAAGGCAAGGAAACAGTTGTGAAGAAAAAATTTGAAAATGTGAAAGAGACCTGGACTTTCAGCCATAATTTTTTTTTCTCAATTTTTTCCCTTAATTTGACCATTTCTCTCTCTTGAGCAATGATCCTCCGGTTGCTGAAGACAGGGGAATGTGTCAAGGCAATGAAACACTTCAAAAAAATAAATTTTCGATATGAAAGAGGCCCGGACTCTCTGCCATTAAAAAATTCGTTTTTTCTCCAATTTTTCCCTGCAATTTGACTGTTCCCTTCTCATTAGCAATGATTTTCATCGTCGCTGACGAGGGGAATGCGTCGAGGCAAGGGAAGGGTTAAAAAAAATTAAAGTGGAAAAGGCCTGGACTCCATGTAATTAAAAAAAAAGATTTTCATTTTTTCCCTCAATTTGACGGTTTTCTTCTCTTCAGCAATGATTTTTATCGTTGCTGAAGAGAGGGAAATACGTCGAAACAAGGAAATTATTGAAAAAAAATTGACCGAAAGAAATTGAATTCGCCCGTTCGAATATCAGAAATATTCAATATTTGATATTCTCAATAAATTATTGAAAAAAAATATGTATCTAGAATAAATCAGTTTTTTCATCAATGGTTTTTTGAGAATATCTCGGAAACTAAGCGAGATTGGGCGAAGATGCTTCTCTCCTTTCTTGTAGCTCTTAAAATTCTCTATAAGAAAGGATTGGAACGAAATCTCTCTAGCTAGCTTAGTTTCCGAGATATTCGCAAAAAAACATACACGAAAAAAGTCCCATCCGACGTCTTCACTATTGTTTATTGAATAAATGGAATACTTATGAATTGAGGATCTTCGTATTGAGATACCTTTGACCACCAATCGTTTTTACATCGGTTCAAGTAAGTTGAAATTGAAAAATAGTAAATATCCCCGCTAAATATAGGCTAAAAAATAAATTAATTCTAAAAAATAAACTAATTATAACAAATAATTAAAAGTGATTCACCACTGACAACCAGCGAACCACCAAGTCATAAGAAAAATTAAAGCAAAAAAAAAAACATTTTTTACCCGCTATTTATACGGAGCTGTTAATTTTTAATAATCGATTGTTTTACCAAGAAAATCGATTCTCGAGTAGAATCGGAATCGATTTTTCCATCGCTAATCAAAATCGAAATTATGGTCTAGTTTTTTAATGAGTTTTTCAATAATATCGAATGATAAATATGAGAAATCAGGTAGTCTGAATGAAACATTATTTCAGGAGTAAAATTCAACAAAGTTACGAGAGGGGCTGTAACAGGATTTGCCATTGAAATATTTGGAGTACCGTTTCATTATAGAACTGGTAAATTGAATTGTGAAAGCAAATTCAGAATATCGAGGAAAGCTGCAGATGACTATTTAGGGTAAAAAAAGTTCACTAAAAACTCAAAATCTGCTAAATTTAACCCGTCAGCGGTCGCGCTATGAGCATTTCTCTCATGGCGTTTTCGATTTTCCCAGTTCTACACCGGAGCAGTGTAGAACTACCTTACCCGAGTTTTTTCACTAGATTTTCAAATGTCTGGTTACTGCAATACATAACGGTTTGTCGAAATCTTTTTTTCTTGAATATTGTGAAAGCCGAGTAAACTGCTCGACTCTGATGAATCCATCAATTCATAAATTAGAATTTTGCGCAATTTATTACGATCCATCGTTCATTCTTTATTATTATTTATTTTTTCCACCAAATTTATTCTTTTTCAACAGCTTAGAACTTTTGAATTGCCACCACTGCAAAAACACTAGGGTAAGGTTAGTTCTACACTGCCCCGGTGTAGAACTGTGAAAATCGAAAACGCCATCACCCTTTTTTCAGGGTATAGGAAAGTACTCTAAAAAATGCAGAAAAATGACCGGGGATTTTTGGTATGCCTCACAAAACTCTTCTAGTTTATTTTAGTGAAAGAAAAAATCATTTATGAGTTGTTGTTGAGCAGAAAAAAAAATTTTTCTACGACGCCGTCAAAATTTTCACGTGTTACGCGTACGGATTCTCATGGAACAGCGCCGCCTGTGCCGAAATTTGGCACCATTCTCCCATAAGAATAACACGGTGAGAGAATCCCTTATGGTGCGACTGAAGAACGCTGGGGAGATAGCGCGACCGCTGACGGGTTAACGAAATTTTATGTTTTTTGCGAATATTTTGGAAATCAAGCGAGATAGAAACATCCATGATGATGAAATTAGCACACATCTCCTAAAGTTTCTCATTTTTTTTAATAAATGAATTATTATAAAAAAAAAATATGTACATTTTTAATTTTTTTTTAATGATTTATTTGCTGAAAAAAAAATTTACAACGGTCGGATGTCTGTTATTTTCAGCATCATTTATATTTCAAGATGATTTCAAAAAAACGAGTTGTAATAAACAAATTCGCTTTTATTAATAGGCCAGAGGTATTATTCGAAGCGGTACGTTCAACTGATGCATCAATGCCGCAAATACTGAATACAACAAGAAAACAGTACATATCACTACAAAAATCTACATTGTATTCTGACTTTGGACAGTCCACTCTACCATTTTTTCATGCTGTCCCAGTCAGAAGTGATCCACCTTCAATATTAGGTGGCATCGGAATTTTTCATAAAGGCAGTACAGGTCATGCTGGATTTATTGCCCTCAGAATCTTCGGAATACCATACAAAAGATATTTTTTGGATTTTGAACTTGAGTACATAGCGAATGGCAGAGTATTATTCAACAGTTCGAATTATGATTAGAAATGACAGAACACTGTCTGATTTTCCTGAGGGAATTGTTTAAAAAAAAGTTAATCATTGATAAAAATTTAGTTTTCTTTTCACAAAACATTAAGGGAGTATCTCAGTAATTTCGAATACAGTTAAAAAAAAATTCAATTCACCATATAGTTATTGTGATATTTTTTGAGAAGGTGGTCGTAACTATTTGCCTTTCTCTCTATCTCATGCATGTGAAAAGAGATCAGTAATGTGGAAAAAAATCGAGAAAAAAAAATTATATTCACAAGCTGGAGATATGACTTTTAAATAGTTTAATCACTTTTTCGGGTATATTACAGCACGTTTTCCTGAATTATCAGCAATTTTTTCTGTTTTACTGCGCGTACTCTGAAGTACTACTTTAATAGTTATTATTTTGTATTTAAGTTTCATTTTTTAATCATTTTGTCGTGATTACAAAATTACATATGTAATTTCTAATTTGCAACCATATTATTTAATCACTGGATTTATTAATTGTTCATTCATTGAATAAATTCACTATAAATAAACACAGATACCAACTTTATCAACAGAAGACATCATTTTCTCTTGAAAAACCAATACGCAGTAGTAGTAATGACGTCGCCCACGTTAACCGTTCATTACTCCCACTGCGGCGATACCTCTTTACTTCACTCAATTGCTCCCAGAGACTCTTCTCACAGTTGACTGTGTGCGTCTTTCAAGGCATAGCCTTGATAGTGACAGTGATTCTCGCGGAATAAACACAACAAACTAAACAAGTGATTAATAAACTCCAACATGTATGAATGGACACTAGCCTTGGCTTCAATAGCGTGTTGCGCAGTTTATTACTGGTTAACCAGAAAAAATTACTTCGAAGAGAATGACATAATTTACGTAAAACTCACCCCAATATTGGGCACCTTGGGGGTCTTCTTGTTTCGAAAAAAAACCATCTGGGAATTTTTCGATGAATTTTATCGCGCCCACAAGGACTCCAAGTACATTGGCTTCTACGAGATGAACAAGCCGATAATTTTTATCAATGATCTAGAGCTCATAAAAACGATTACGATCAAGCACTTTGATCACTTCTTAGATCATCGGTCTTTCATACCAGCTGATGTAGAACCTTTCTTCGGAAAGAACTTATTCACTCTGAAAGGCGATAGATGGAGGGAGATAAGGACTCTCTTGAGTCCAGCGTTTACCTCCAGCAAGATGAAGGCGATGTTCAAGCTCATGTCCAGCTGTGCTGAAAATTTTGCTGATTACCTGAATGAAAAAGCAGAAACAGGATCATTTACTGTCAACTCTAAAGAGGTCTTAAGTCGTTACACGAGTGATGTCATTGCTACATGTGCTTTTGGTGTAGCTGTGGACTCGATGAAAAATCCTGATAATGAGTTCTACGTGCTCGGCCGGAAGGTTGCTACTTTCCAAAAATCGGATCTGATTAAGTTCGTTACTATGGCAGCCTTTCCAGGACTAGCGAAGCTAGTCGGTCTGAGGTTTCTCGGGAAGAAGATTGAGGATTTCTTCACTCAGCTGGTTAAGAATACTGTGGAGACGAGGGATAGAGAGGGCATCGTGAGACCGGATATGATCCAGCTGATGATGGAGTCAAGGAGTAATGAACCTGGAAAGGGACCTCAGCTTGATATCGATGACATGACAGCTCAGGCCTTCATATTCTTCTTGGGCGGATTTGATACATCATCCACTCTCATGTGCTTCGCAGCTCATCTGATCTCCGCTCATCCAGACGTTCAGGGGAAATTACGAGATGAAGTTGATGAGGTTTATGAAGAGTGTGGTGGAAGTGTCACGTACGATGCTATCAATGGGATGAAGTATTTGGAGGCTATCATTCATGAAACTATGCGACTCTATCCGGTTGGACCACCGATAGACAGGGTCTGCACGAAGAGCTTTGAGCTACCACCTTCTTCACCAGGAAAGAAGCCAGTAGTTCTCAAACCAGGAGCTTTGGTGTCTTTCTCGAATTATTCTACTCAAAGAGATCCTGAGTATTTTCCGGATCCTGAGGAGTTTCAGCCGGAACGGTTTATCGAGGATCCTGATAGGACACTCCATTCAGCTGCCTTTTTTCCGTTCGGTATCGGCCCTAGGATGTGCATTGGCAACCGATTTGCAATTTTGGAGATCAAAGTACTACTTTTTCATCTGATTGTCAATTGTTCTCTAGAACCAGGGGATAAGATGATTATGCCGCTGGTACTCGACCCTTCTATTCCCGCTATGGCCCCCAAAGGAGGATTCTGGCTAAAGTTACAGCCACGGAATAAATGGAAGAGCAAAACTCAGAAAATTACACATTGATTTCCATATCTCTTGAATTACATTTATCACTGATGTTTTTTTTCTTTTCCCAGTTATAAAAAGAAATTGTGACGACAAATTGATGATGAAGTGCTGGAGGAAAAAACTTTACCGTCTTAGTTAGAAGTAGTCCTACCTCACTATGAGCTGAAGTAGGAATTTTTCATGAAGGCATTGTAGGTCATGTTATATGAATTTTCTTCAAAGCCTTTGACTCTACAGAATTTTCTTCTACATTTTGAACTTCAGTGCAGAACACATGGCAGAGTATTATTCAACCGTTCAAACTCTAATTGAAGATGACAAAGCATCGTCTTATTTTTCTCGGAAAATTAAAAAAAAAAAAGTCAATCATTGATTACAACTGAGTTTTTTTTCCATAGAATACTAACTTCAGATTATTTACTCACTTCATTTATTAATTATGCATTCATTATATAGAAAAAAATTCTACAAGAAATCTTGCAAATAACATTGCAGTGTAAAAAATTATTCCACTACAACAATCACATTCATTTTTATGTAGAGTAATCACTTGATGATAAGTATTATTTAATTTTGTACTATCTATTGCATAATTTCCACTGCTTCCTTGAGAAATGTTTTTATTTTGTTTAATAAATCAGACAAATTTCACAAATTTTGTTTTTTTTCATTCATTCGTGCAATGGCCGATACAGCCAAAAACTTATCAATTAAATTACTATAACGGTCGGATAAAGATTGAAAACATTCATTGAATCGATTCACTTCAAACGCATACAGATACCAGCCTTATCCACAGAAAATATCATTTTCTTCTGAATAACAAATACGCAGTACTAGTGATGACGTCGCCCACGTTATCCGTTCATTACCCCCACTGCGGCGGAACCTCTTCACTTTATTCAATTGCTTCCAGAGACTTTTCTCACAGTTTACTGTGTACGTCTTCCAAGACGAGGCCTTCGTAGTCTTCTTCTATTCCTTAATGGTTATATCCCCTCTTAGAGGGGCCAGTACTAAACGCCTTGGTAGTGACAGTGATTCTCGCGGGATAAACACAACAAACTAAACAAGTGATTACTAAACTCCAACATGTATGAATGGACAATAGCCTTGGCTTTGATAGCGTGTTGCGCAGTTTATTACTGGTTAACCAGAAAAAACTACTTCGAAGAGAACGGCATACCTTACGTGAAACTCACCCCAATATTAGGCACCTTGGGAATCCTCTTGTTCCCAAAAAAAACCATCTGGGAATTTTTCGATGAATTTTATCGCGCCCACAAGGACTCCAAGTACATTGGCTTCTACGAGCTAAACAAGCCGGTAATCTTCATCAATGATCCAGAGCTCATAAAAACGATCACGATCAAGAATTTTGATAACTTCTTAGATCATCGGTCCTTCGTACCAGCTGATGTAGAACCTTTCTTCGGGAAGAACTTATTCACTCTGAAGGGCGACAGATGGAGGGAGATAAGAACTCTCTTGAGTCCAGCGTTTACCTCCAGCAAGATGAAAGCAATGTTCAAGCTCATGTCCAGCTGTGCTGAAAATTTTGCTGATTACTTGAATGAAAAAGCAGAAAAAGGATCATTCACTGTCAACTCTAAAGAGGTCTTAAGTCGTTACACGAGTGACGTCATTGCTACATGTGCTTTTGGTGTAGCTGTAGACTCGATGAGGAATCCTGATAATGAGTTCTATGTTCTCGGTAGGAATGCAGCTACTTTCCGAAGAATCGATCTGATCAAGTTTGTTTTTATGGCAGTCTTTCCAGGACTAACGAAGCTACTCGGTCTGAGGTTGTTCGGGAGGAAAATTGAGGATTTCTTCACTCAGCTGGTTAAGAATACTGTGGAGACGAGGGATAGGGAGGGCATCGTGAGACCGGATATGATCCAACTGATGATGGAGTCAAGGAGTAATGAACCTGGAAAGGGACCTCAGCTTGATATTGATGACATGACAGCTCAGGCCTTCATATTCTTTTTGGGTGGATTCGACACATCATCCAATCTCATGTGCTTCGCAGCTCATCTGATCTCTGCTCATCTAGACGTTCAGGGGAAATTACGAGATGAAGTTGATGAGGTTTATGAAGAGTGTGGTGGAAGTGTCACGTACGATGCTATCAATGGGATGAAGTATTTGGAAGCGATCATTCATGAAACAATGCGACTCTATCCGGTTGGACCACCGATAGACAGGGTCTGCACAAAGAGCTTTGAGCTACCACCTTCTTCACCAGGGAAGAAGCCAGTAGTTCTCAAACCAGGAGCTTTGGTGTCTTTCTCGAATTATTCTACTCAAAGAGATCCTGAGTATTTTCCAGATCCTGAAGAGTTTAAACCGGAACGGTTTATTGAGGATCCTGATAGGACACTTCATTCAGCTGCCTATTTTCCATTCGGTACCGGACCTAGGATGTGCATTGGCAACCGATTTGCAATTTTGGAGATCAAAGTACTACTTTTCCATCTGATTGTTAATTGTTTTCTAGAACCAGGAGACAAAACGATTCTGCCACTGGTACTTGACCCTTCTAATCCCAATATGGCACCCAAGGGAGGCTTCTGGCTGAAGTTACAGCCACGGAATAAATGGAAGAGTAAAACTCATAAAATTGCACATTGATTTTCATATCTCTTGTAATTACATTTATTACTGATGTTTTTTTTTCTTTTCCTAGTTATACAAAAAATTGTAACGACAAATTGATGATGAAGTGCTGGAGGAAAAAACTTTACTGTTTTAGTTAAAAGTAGTCCTACCTCACTATTAGCTGAAGTCCGAATTTTTCATAAAGGCTATGTAGGTCATGTTCGATTAATTTTCTTCAAAGCCTTTGACTCTACAGAATATGCCTTAACGTTTTGAACTTCAGCAAAGAACAGATGGCAGAGTATTATTGAACAGTTCAGACTCTAATCAAAGATGACAGAGCATCGTCTTATTTTTTTTGGAAAATTGTTTTAAAAAAAGTCAATCATTGATAACAGCTGAGTTTTTTCTCATAAACTACTAACTTCAGATTATTTACTCACTTCATTTATTAATTATGCATCCTTATATAGAAAAAATTCTACAAGAAATCTTACAATTAACATTGCAGTGTAAAAAATTATTCCATTACAAAGTAGTCAGCGTACGTATGTGCCTTATAAAATATTTAAGTTAAGAAAAACACTGTTTCTCATGTTTTCCAATATCTTCATGGAAAAACAATAATTATTGTATCCACATGTATTATTGTTCGCTTTGATAAATATGTTCTAAAAAAAATAGATAATCTCAACGATTCACATACGGTAGACTCCGATTTGATTCTGGCCGATGACACTGGTGAGATCTGAGCAGTACAAAATGTCTTGATCAGTCGCAATATACAGCTCGCTAGGGTGTTGAAAACAAACATGACAATGAATAACAAATAAAAAGAATCCAATCCATTGCAAATCAACGCAGAACTTGATAATCTAAGAGATAGCAACGTTTCCAAGAAGTTGCGATACTGCTATCTCTAGTCCTATATAGCCTTATCCACGAAAAATTTCATTTCTATTTTAGAGTAAGTACGCAGTACTCGTGATGACATCACCCACGTTAACCGAGCAATACCCCCACTGCAGCGATGCTTCTCGAGTTTATTCACTCAGCTTCTTAACGTTCCAGAGGTTATAATTGCAGTAAGAGGTGTAGCCTTGATAGTGACAGTACTGCTCGCGAGTTTAACATAACAGAGTGAGCAAGTGATTAATAAATCATTCGAACATGTACGAATTGACGATTGCCTTGAGTTTAATAGTACCATGCTGCGCAATTTATTATTGGTTCACTACTAGAAACAATTACTTTGAAGAGAACGGTATAGTTCACGTAAAATTCTCCTCAGTATTAGGCACCTTGATATTCTTCTTGTTTCCAAAAAAAAGCGTTTGGGAATTTTTTGATGACCTCTATCGCGCTCACAAGGACTCCAAGTATATTGGCTTTTACGAGATGAACAATCCCATAATCTTCATCACTCATCCAGGGCTCATAAAGACGATTTCGATTAAACACTTTGATCATTTCGTAGATCATCGAGCCTTTGTTCAACCTGATGTAGAGCCTTTCTTCGGGAAGAACTTATTTGCTCTGCGAGGTGACGGATGGAGGGAAATGAGGACTCTCTTGAGTCCAGCCTTTACCTCCAGCAAAATGAAGGCGATGTTCAAGCTCATGTCCAATTGTTCTGAAAACTTTGCTGATTACTTAGATGAGAAAGCAGGAAAAGAATCATTCACTGTCAACTCTAAAGACGTCTTTACTCGTTACACCAGTGATGTTATTGCTACATGTGCTTTTGGTGTATCTGTGGATTCGATGAGAAATCCTGACAATGAATTCTACGTTCTCGGTAGAAATGCTGCTACTTTGGGGAAATGGGATATGTTGAACGCCGTTTTCATGATGCAATTCCCATCATTGACGAAACTACTTGGTCTGAGATTCTTTGGCCGGAAGATTGAATATTTCTTCACTCAGCTGGTTAAGAATACTGTGGAGACGAGGGATAGGGAAGGCATTGTGAGACCAGATATGATCCAGCTGATGATGGAGTCGAGGAGTAATGAACCTGGAAAAGGACCTCAGCTTGATATCGACGACATGACAGCTCAGGCCTTCATATTCTTCTTGGGCGGATTCGAGACAACATCCTCTCTCATGTGCTTTGCAGCTCATCTGATCTCCACTCATCCAGACATTCAGGGGAATTTACGAGATGAAGTTGATGAGGTTTATGAAGAGTGTGGTGGAAGTGTCACGTACGATGCTATCAATGGGATGAAGTATCTGGAGGCTATCATTCATGAAACTATGAGACTCTATCCGGTTGGACCTCCGATAGACAGGGTCTGCACGAAGAGCTTTGAGCTACCACCTTCTTCACCAGGGAAGAAGCCAGTAGTTCTCAAACCAGGAGCTTTTTTGTCTTTCTCGAGTTATTCTACTCAAAGAGATCCTGAGTATTTTCCAGATCCTGAGAAGTTTCAGCCGGAACGGTTTATCGAGGATCCTGATAGGACACTTCATTCAGCTGCATATTTTCCATTCGGCATCGGTCCTAGGATGTGCATTGGCAATCGATTCGCAATGCTGGAGATCAAATTACTACTTTTTCATCTCATTCTTAATTGTTTTCTGGAACCAGGGGACAAGATGATTCTGCCACTGGTACTTGACCCTTTTAGCCCCAATATGACACCCAAGGGAGGCTTTTGGCTGAAGTTACAGCCACGGAATAAATGGAAGAACAAAACTCACAGAATTGCATTTTGATGTTCATATCTCTTGTAATCACATTCATCACTGATATTTTTTTTTTTTCCTAATTATAAACAAATTGGGAAATTGGATATTTATTAATTTACGATCATAACCTCCATTCCTCCATAAGAGTCCATGTATTTTCTGTCAATTTTCAATAATCTTTTTCTTTCTTATATGGATGGTTACCTGCCCCACACTTCTTATAATAAAATTCTTTGAGGAATAATCTAACACTAAAAAAATTTCGAAGCCCCAAATCGAACATTTTGTCATGATTATACCTCCTTAACGGCAATTTCGGTCATATATAGGCATTCATTCATGAGAAAAGTTGAGTGGAAAGTTGTGAGCTTCGATACTCACCCGAGATCGAATCCGAGCACCTCCAATTTTTTTCGGAAACTTGTGCATTTTAATTAATTCGATTGATTGAACCCTTCAATATAATTGATTCATTTAATAATTCAATTTCCATCTTTACGCGATAATATGAAATTTCAACTTTATAACCTGAATAGGCTAGAAGTTTAAATACTCAAGCACTCTGAGCCTTCTCTCCATTTAAGTTCAGATGAAATTCTCATGAACGAACACCTATATATGACCGAAATTGCTGTTAAAGCGATGTCATGAAAATAATAATAGGGATCAATCTCTTCTTTCTTGACACATTTTTTTTGAATATCTCAAAAACTAAGAGAGATAGAGAATGATTTTATGTGGGTCCTCTTCTTTAGCTTTTGAAATTTTAACAATAGGGCGTACCTGGAAATTTTCGTAATAGATTAAGGAAAATATCAACAATCATCCGTATTCCATAAAACTGAAGTGTACTTCCTCACATTATTAATAATAATTGAAATTGGACGTTTCGTCAAAAAATGGAATATTATTCATTTTATTCCATTATTGAATTTGGAATTCATCCCATGGACATGCGCCCTATTGTTATTTTAAAAAAATCTGAAAAAATGGCACTTGAGTCTTTTCCACTTTCGAACGACGATATAATAGAGTTATTTTAATGTGAGACTCCGAGATATATGGCTTCAAAAATTATTAGTGAAAACTGCACAAGTTAGTCTTTCTTGCCATTCATTTCCGAGATATATCTTAGAAACTGAGCGAGATAGCGAAATTTTTATCAAGACCTTTCTTGTAGCGGATGATCAGAGCTACGAAAAAGGTCGCTACGAAAGCATCACTACTACCTTACTTTTAGAAATATCTCTAAAAAACGAATGGCGAGAAAAATCGATTTGCTTTATCTCTCCACTTCTAATTTTGATAGTAACGGTGCTGAGGGAGATGAGTTTATTCTTATCCTTTCCGACATTCTCTTTTTAATCAGTACTTTGTTTTTTTCAGATATTCATATTTTTTCGAATATTCGTTTTTTATCGAATTTTCGAATTATTTATTCGATTTTCGAATATATACGCTTAGTCTAATACTACATAGCCTCATCCATGTAAGATTTCATTTCCATTTGAGGAATATATACGCTTCTCCCCTACTATATAGCCTCATCCACGAAAAATTTCATTTCTATTTGAAAAATATCTACGCAATCCTCGTGATGACCTCACACACGTTATCCACGTGATACCCCCACGCAGCGATGCCTCTTGAGTTTAGTCACTCAGTTTCTTCACCTTAGAGGTTCTTATTTCAGTAATAGGCGTAGCCTTGATAGTGACCGTACTGTTCGCGAGGTTAACATAAAAAAGTGAGCAAGTGATTAATAAATCATCCGAACATGTATGAATGGACAATAGCCTTGAGTTTAGTAGCATCATGCTGCGCAATTTATTATTGGCTCACTAGAAACAATTACTTTGAAGAGAATGACATAGTTCAAGTGAAACTTTCTCCAATATTAGGCACCTTAGTATTCTTTTTGTTTCCAAAAAAAAGCGTTTGGGAATTTTTCGATGACCTTTATCGCGCTCACAAGGACTCCAAGTACATTGGATTTTACGAGATGAACAATCCCATAATCTTCATCACTGATCCAGAGCTCATAAAGACAATTTCGATTAAACACTTTGATCATTTCGTAGATCATCGAGACTTTCTTCCACCTGATGTAGAGCCTTTCTTCGGGAAGAACTTATTTTCTTTGAAAGGCGACAGATGGAGAGAGATAAGGACTCTTTTGAGTCCAGCCTTTACCTCCAGCAAGATGAAGGCGATGTTCAAGCTCATGTCCAACTGTGCTGAAAGCTTTACTGATCACTTGAATGAAAAAGCAGAAAAAGAATCAGTTACTGTCAACTCTAAAGACGTCTTTACTCGTTACACCAATGACGTCATTGCTACATGTGCTTTTGGTGTATCTGTAGATTCGATGAGAAATCCTGACAATGAATTCTACGTTCTCGGTAGGAATGCTGCTACTTCGACCAAATGGGATATGTTGAAAGCCGTTTTCCTGATGGCCTTTCCATCATTGATGAAGCTACTTGGTCTGAGATTTTTCAGCAAGAAGACTGAAGATTTCTTCACTCAGCTGGTTAAGAATACTGTGGAGACAAGGGATAGGGAGGGCATCGTGAGACCAGATATGATCCAGCTGATGATGGAATCAAGGAGTAATAAACCTGGGAAAGGACCTCAGCTTGATATCGATGACATGACAGCTCAGGCCTTCATATTCTTCTTGGGCGGATTCGAGACAACATCCACTCTCATGTGCTTTGCAGCTCATCTGATCGCCTCTCATCCAGACATTCAAGGGAAATTACGAGATGAAGTTGATGAGGTTTATGAAGAGTGTGGTGGAAGTGTCACGTACGATGCTATCAATGGGATGAAGTATCTGGAGGCTATCATTCATGAAACTATGCGACTCTATCCGGTTGGACCTCCGATAGACAGGGTCTGCACGAAGAGCTTTGAGCTACCACCTTCTTCACCAGGGAAGAAACCAGTAGTTCTCAAACCAGGAGCTTTTTTGTCTTTCTCGAGTTATTCTACTCAAAGAGATCCTGATTATTTTCCGGATCCTGAGGAGTTTCGGCCGGAACGGTTTATCGAGGATCCTGATAGGACACTTCATTCAGCTGCCTATTTTCCATTTGGTATCGGCCCTAGGATGTGCATTGGCAACCGATTCGCAATGTTGGAGGTTAAATTACTACTTTTTCATCTTATTCTTAATTGTTTTCTAGAACCAGGGGACAAGATGATTCTGCCGCTGGTATTCGATCCTTCTAACACCTTCATGGCACCCAAGGGAGGCTTCTGGCTGAAGTTACAGCCACGGAATAAATGGAACAGCAAAACTCATAAAACTGCACTTTGATTTTCATATCTCTTGTAATCACATTCATCACTGATGGTTTTTTTTCTTTTCCTAATTATAAAAAAATTGTGACGACGAATTGATGATAAAGTGTTGAAGGAAGAAAATTTACTGCCTTAGTTAGAAGTAGTCCTACCTCACCATTGGCTGAAGTCAGAGTTTTTCATATAGGTACTGTAGGTCATGTTAGATTCATTTTCTTCAAAGTCTTTGCACTACAGAATTTTTCTTTATATTTTGAACTTCAGCACAGAAAAAATGACAGAGTATTATTCAACTTGAAGAAGTCAATCATTGATAACAACTGAGTTTTTTTTTCATAGAATACTAATTTCAAATTACTTACTCGTTACATCTATTAATTATGCATTCATTATATAGAAAAAAATTCCACAAGAAATCTTGCAAATAACATTACAGTGTGAAAAATTGTTCCACTATAAATTACACCGAGTACGTATATGTCTAATAAAATACTTAAGTTAAACAAAATACTGTTCATCATGTTTAGTTCACACGCTGGCAATACTTTTGTCCCGAAAATGAGCTCCCCAGGATAACTTTGTTGATTCTGACTAATTTGAGGGCATCGAATCGGACTTTGTTGGTTATCAAGATAATTGTTTGATCTGATCAAAATGTGTCGAATTTTGATAAATATAAATTTGTCATAATATAATGCATTACGAAAGATTTCGTCATATTCTCACATTGCATGACCATCAAAAATATATGACAAATGATGCCCGGAATATTATGATATTTTTTCGAAAAAATGTCATTTGTAATAAAACTAATGAATTTTCATATTGAAATTTTCGATAAACGTAGAAAAAATAATCTACGATAGGTAAATGAATGGGAAATATGACAAATAAAAAAGATTTAAAGAAAAGAAAAAATAATACAATTAAATATTTTTGTTACTCAATGAAGAAGTTTAGACTTCTCTTCTCCGTTTCCTTTGATTCTGATTAAATATAAATTTTTATAAATAATATTGAAATCAAATTCAACTTTGTCCATAGAAACGAATATAAAATATAAAACAATATAAACGAGAATTGAGATAATTGTCATATCAGAAATCATTATTTCATATTGGAGCAGTAGTCAGATAATGATTTTGAAAAAAATAATACAATAACGAACAATATGATAAGTACTCACGTAGAAAAATTCTGATGGCGGCCGCCATCACAAATTTGCCGCTTTCTATGAAGTTCTTTCCCATGGCAATTTTTCCATGGCGATTCTATCCAAGGCATATTTTTGAACGGCATTTCTTCCCATGATGATTCTTTTCATTTTATCCCATGGCTTTTTTTTCATAGCTTTCTTTTCCATAGGCTTTTTTTCTATGACGTTTATTTTTCATAGTGACTTTTTCCATAGTGATCCTTTCCATGGCGTTTCTCTCCATGGCGTTTCTCTCCATTGCATTTTCTCCATGGCCGAATTCGTCAATGCAAAATTTGCTATGGAGAAATTTGCTATAGCCATAAATTCATGAAAGGCATGAAAAATTTGTGGAAAAGTCGTGAAAAGAATCATCATGCAAAGAATTGCCATGGAAAGAATCGTCATGAAAAATCTCTATGGGAAAGAACTCCATGGAAAGCGGCAAATTTATGATGGCAGCCACCATCAGAATTTCTCTACGTGCTTAACATAAATATTTAGGATACTTCTTCGATAATTGCAATATCTTTCCCAGCTTATTTCAAGTTTCTTCAGAAGTACAATTATATGAAATAAATAAACAGTAATACTAGTGAGAAATTTAGTGTATTATTTGATCGACCGTTTAGCGAGGAGGGAACCTTCTTCCTCAATACTCTCCATTTAATCCCCACTCTTCATATAATCATTTCACCTAATCAGTCAATAGATGGCCATCAGAAATTTCTTTTCAATCAAAATAATTGTAATCCCACACATTGTTTGACATATGTTTGACAAAAAATGTCAAATTAGCACAATCTATGTCACTTTCCATGGAACAGTAGTTTTTTATTCACTTCATTATTTCTGATTGGTAAATAGATCAACGAATGATTGTAATTTAAAACAAAATATATAATTGTGCCACTGCGTCAAGTGCTTCAACTGTCTCCAGTTCAGGGGCAATTGAACCACTAGCTGGGGTGAATTGAATCGAAAGTATTAGAAAAAAAAAAAATTCTTTTTGATAAATAATTTTTTAGATATCAACTCGTATAACAGTTACTACATACTTTGCTAAAAATATATTATTATATCACTGTTTTTTAGTAGCTTTTATTTTATTCTTTTCCACTATTCCACATTTTTTCAAATTTTTCTGAGAAATCTATTTTTTTAGGGTTTTTTCTATTTTCGTTTTTTGTCTCTATTCCTAATTTTTCTCGAGTATCGGTATAAATGACAGTTTGCCTGGTGTATGACTCTTTCTACTTTTGCTACTTGATACGGCTTTCGGTGAAGGACGTATTAGTTATGGTTCAATTGACCCCATGTGTTTTAGTGACGATAAGTAGCGCATTCAAAATTATAACATAATTATTTCCGTATAACTCGAGTTAAAAGTGATGAAATATAGTTATATTGAAACATTAAAATTGATACTCCATGATAAAAATTGGAATTTTTCAAAATTGAACAGTCATATTGATTCCAAATTTTGGGCACATCAAGGGCTGATATATTGAGAGCTCATTCTGAAAGGGCACTTTTTCAAAAATTCTCTTCTATTTTTCAATCGACTGGTTCAATTGTCCTCCTTCTCCCCTACTATATAGCCTTATCCACGAAAGCTTTTATTTATATTCAAAAAATATATACGCTTCTCCCCTACTATACAGCCTCATCCACAAAAGATTTCATTTCTATTTAAAAAATATAGACGCAGTACTCGTGATGACCTCACCCACGTTATCCGAGTGATACCCCCACACAGCGATGCCTTTTGAGTTTATTAACTCAGTTTCTTCACCTCAGAGGTTTTTATTCCAGTTAGAAACGCAGCCTTGATAGTGACAGTACTGTTCGCGAGATTGACATAACAAAGTGAGCAAATGATTAATAAATCATCCGAACATGTATGAATGGACAATAGCCTTGAGTTTATTAGTATCATGCTGCGCAATTTATTATTGGCTCACTAGAAACAATTACTTTGAAGAAAATGACATAGTTCACGTAAAACTTTCCCCAATATTAGGCACCTTGGCATTATTCTTGTTTCCAAAAAAAAGCGTTTGGGAATTTTTCGATGACCTTTATCACGCTCACAAGGACTCCAAGTACATTGGCTTTTCCTTGATGAACAATTCCACAATCATCATCAATGATCCAGAGCTCACGAAGACAATTTCGATCAAATACTTTGATCACTTCGTAGATCATCAAGCCTTTGTTCCACCTGATGTAGAGCCTTTTTTCGGGAAGAACTTATTTGCTCTGAAAGGCGACAGATGGAGGGAGATGCGGAGTCTCTTGAGTCCAGCCTTTACCTCCAGCAAGATGAAGACAATGTTCAAGCTCATGTCCAACTGTGCTGAAAACTTTGCTGATTACTTGAATGAAAAAACAGAAAAAGAATCATATACTGTCAACTCTAAAGACGTCTTTACTCGTTACACCAATGACGTCATTGCTACATGTGCTTTTGGTGTATCTGTGGATTCGATGAGAAATCCTGACAATGAATTCTACGTTCTCGGTAGAAATGCTTCTACCTCGAGCAAATGGGATATGTTGAAAGTCGTTTTCATGACGCTATTTCCATCATTGACGAAGCTACTTGGTCTGAGATTTTTTGGCAAGAAGATTGAAGTATTCTTCACTCAGCTGATTAAGAATACTGTGGAGACGAGGGATAGGGAGGGCATCGTGAGACCGGATATGATCCAGCTGATGATGGAGTCAAGGAGTAATGAACCTGGGAAAGGACCTCAGCTTGATATCGACGACATGACAGCTCAGGCCTTCATATTCTTCTTGGGTGGATTCGAGACAACATCCTCTCTCATGTGCTTTGCAGCTCATCTGATCTCCACTCATCCAGACATTCAGGGGAAATTACGAGATGAAGTTGATGAGGTTTATGAAGAGTGTGGTGGAAGTGTCACGTACGATGCTATCAATGGGATGAAGTATCTGGAGGCTATCATTCATGAAACTATGAGACTCTATCCAGTTGGACCACCGATAGACAGGGTCTGCACAAAGAGCTTTGAGCTACCACCTTCTTCACCAGGAAAGAAGCCAGTAGTTCTCAAACCAGGAGCTGTGTTGTCTCTTCCTAATTATTCTACTCAAAGAGATCCTGAATATTTCCCGGATCCTGAGGAGTTTCGACCGGAACGGTTTATCGAGGATCCTGATAGGACACTTCATTCAGCTGCCTATTTTCCATTTGGCATCGGCCCTAGAATGTGCATTGGCAACCGATTCGCAATGCTGGAGATCAAATTACTACTTTTTCATCTGATTGTTAATTGTTTTCTAGAACCAGGGGACAAGATGATTCTGCCGCTGGTACTCGATCCTTCTAGCTTCGATATGGCAGCCAAAGGAGGCTTCTGGCTGAAATTACAGCCACGGAATAAATGGAACAGCAAAACTCACAAAATTGCACTTTGATTTTTATATCTATTGTAATCACATTTATCACTGTTTTCTCTTTCTTTGATGATAAGCTACAAGATTTTTATAAGACAATTGATAATAAAGTATTGAAGAGAGTAAGACTTTCCGGTACTTTTTTACTGAAAATTTCTCTCCGTGCAGCACTTAAAACGCACTGAAACGCTCCCCCGAATCTTCTCGGAAAAACCCGAAGAAAAACGCGGGAAAGGGGCGCCCTTTTAAAAATGAGAAATCCCTAATTCTTCCTATTATTTCAAAAATTCATAACTTTCCCGCACTTTGAGATTTTTTTCTCAAAATTGGACAGGATATGGTCCATGGCTTCGAGAACCTCCCATAAAAAAATTGTAGGGATATCTCGATCCGCGTATGAATGCCGATTAATTGAATGATTAGGAAATTTGTACCTCGATTCGGAACGAAGTCGCGCCCTTTATTTGAATGGACCAATCAGGCCACAGCTGGGGAAGCGGCGCTCTCTCTCTCTCTTTCTCTGTCGCTCTTTCTCTCTCTCGAAAGCAGGGAGTCGTTGTATAGTCCGATTTTTAAAAGGATTACTTTTCCGAGAGCCTGAAACCGTATCTAACCTTACTTAAAAAAAGTAAACCTTTCGGTAATCGGACTATATTTCAGTGCCTATGCGTGGAGTTAACCTAAAAATGGCCGGATCCGTATCCCGTATTTTTTCCACAACAAAAGGTAAACAAATAAATAATTAAGTCAATTTTATTTTTAAATGAGAAATTAATATATGCTTTATCCTCATTTAGTTTTGGGTCATGTCAAGTGGCCAATGGGCTTCAATTACCCACAGACTGCATCACTGTCAACTCAGGCCGAGCCCAAGATACAAAAAATCGAAGGTAAAATGCATTGAGATAAGAGAAAATAGGGGAAATGGGATTTTCAATGGAATTATGAGAGATAGATTTTTTTTGATGATTCCATTGAAAAATGGAGGAAATTTTACCTGGAAAATATGTGTCGGAATTGATTTTTTCGAATTTTTTGGAGAATTCTGATTTTTCGAGTGATTTTCATAAAAGTGTCGATAAGTACCTTAAAAATCGATATTTTTTCTTTCAAACCCCATGAATCGATGGCAAATGATCTCACCTTTCATCTCCATTCGGAATTTTCACGTTACACCCAATAGAACCGTAGAAATCCCCAAAAAAGTGAAATTTTTCGATTTTTGAAAAAATCGAAATTTCAAAAAATTCTAAAAAATAAATTTTGCCACATGTTTTCCACCGGAAATTTCCTCAGCTTTTCAATGAAATCATCAGAAAAAACCTGTCTCAAATATTTTCCCTGATATCTCGTGATTTTCATAATACAAAACATAAAACATAAAATATGTAAGTTTTTCATTTATTTCTTTGACAATATCTCAGAAACTAATGGAGATACGCCCTTTTTGCCCTAATCCATTTTTGTACCTCTCAAAATTCTCTACAAAAAAGGATTCGTGCAAAAAGAGCGTATCTCCAATAGTTTCCGAGATATTCCATTGAGAAGTACCAAAAATAATTCAATTTCTCCCCTTTTACCCCTTCACTTCTCTGTATTCACCTGCGAATATCTTTGAAGCAGTTGGATTTAGAGAAAACTCTCAAGAGACCTTTTTTGTAGAGAATTTCAAGGGCCACAGAAAAGGTCTCCTCATAAATCCCCATAAACCCCCTCATTTCCGAGATATCTCAAGAATAATCACCGATTTTCTTCTTTCAGAGCCTCAACTCACGACAATTGATCCACTAAAACACCCGGACTTCTTTAATGTCACCGATTTCTTCACAGTAAAAGATTTATTCGATGCACGAGTTCATTTTGGCCACAAAATTGGATCTCTTGATGATCGCATGAAGCCATACATTTTTGGATCAAGACTTGGACATTTGATCTTCGATTTAGACAAAACTGCGGAACATTTACGTGATGCATTAAATTTTGCAGCTCACATTGCATTTCGCGATGGAATTATTCTATTTCTGTGTCGTAATCCACAGGTACTAAAATTGTCAGATTTTTTGAAAAAAATCTAGAGGAAGGTGGGGTAAAGGTGGATTTTTTCTGATGATTCCATTGGAAAGCTGAGAAAATTTGCCATGAAAATCATATGTCTGAAGTTATTTTTTCGAATTTTTCAAAAATTCCATTTTTTCCTCAAGATTTGAAGGTGAAACTCTTCTGTTTTTGAAAAATTCCAGGTTTTCGGGAATATCTCGGGTTCTATTGGTCGTAGCGACCTGGGGTTGATCTTAAATGAAAGGTGAGCTCATTTCCCATCGATTTACGTGGTTCAAAAAAAAAATTATCAATTTTTTCAAGTACTTATAGGGCAAAAACTGATTTTTCAGAAAATGGCCTATAAGTATTTGAAAAATTGATGAAAAAAAAATTTGAACCACATAAATCGATGAGAAATGAGCTCATCTTTCTTTTGAGATCAACCCCTGGTCTCTACGACCAACAGAACCGAAGATATCGTCGAAAAAGTGAATTTTTTCGATTTTCAAAAGGAAAACTCCTTCAAAACTTGGCCAAAAAAGTAAATTTTTCCAAGAATTGAAGAAAAAAATTTGACAAGTGTTTTTCGCCTAAAATTTTCTCAGCTTTTCAATGGAATCATTAGAAAATTTCTATCTCGAGCCGTTCGATTGGAGTGTCCATTTTACCCGACCTTCCCCTAATTTTTAATTTTGGAAAAAATCTAATTAGAAAAAATCAAATTTTTTGAATTTTTGAAAGAATCTAATTTGTCAATTTTTGAAAAAAAAATAGAATTTCTCCATTTTCGAAGAAATGGGATTTTCAAAAAATTCTAAAAAATGAATTTTTAGATATCGTCACTTAGTAACAAAGTGGCGTAAGTGCCATTTCTTTCATTTTTTGTTTTTCTAAAAAACAAAGTGGCTTTTTTTGCTGCAATTGGTTTTTCTAAGCTTTTTCTGCAAATAATGGTGCTAAAAATTTTTTATTTATTTATATTTAATTATAAAAATTTTTCATTTCAATTTTTGATTTTAATTTTTGATTTTTATTTTAATTTTTGATTTTTCCTTTCAGGTAACGCATCTCGTTGAAAAAACCGCAAAAGAGTGCGGTGAATTTTCACACACGAGATACTGGAGAAATGGAACATTTACAAATTCAACGAGAATCTACAAAGCAGTAACGAGACTTCCAGATTTATGTATTTTTTTAAATACACTCAATGATGTTTTATACGAGAGTTTGGCTGTTCGCGACTGTGCAAAAATGTGTATTCCAACAATTGGTATTGTCGATACAAATTGTAATCCAAATTTAATAACTTATCCAGTACCTGGCAATGACGATAGTCCAGTTGCCATTGAACTCTACTGTAAATTATTCAAAGAAGCAATTTTGAGAGGAAAAAATGCGAGAAAAAAATTACTTGGAATTAACGAATAGATTTAGTTTATTTATGTACAAAGTGTTATAAAATGAATTTTAAAAGAAAAATAGAGGTTTTATTATTAATTTGATTTTTTTTGGCGGTTTTTTTTTATTTTGAAGTCATCACGGTCTTGTTGTCTCGAAGACGCTGGAGAAAACTTGGACCCAAGATGTGGAGAATTCTGAAAATTTAAATGTAAATTTAGAATAATTGAAAGAAAATGGAAATTTTGAAAATTTAAAAAAAGAAGAAATTTTAAAAAGTGAGAATTTTGAAAAATTGAAGAAAAATGGAAATTGAAGGAAAATGGGAGGTTGAAAAATTTGAATGAAATACCGATTTGGAAGAATTGGAAAAAAATGGAAATTTGGGAAAACTAAAAATTTAGAAAAATTGAAGAAAAATAAAAATTTTTAAAAATTGGAGAAAACTGAAAATTCGGAAAAATTGGAAAAATACTGCAAATTTGGATATATTGAAAAATGTGAAAATTTGGAAGAAAATCTTTGAAAAATGAGAATTTGAGTTTTTTCAAGTTGAAAATTGAGTTAAATAAGAGAAAGTACTTGAAAAATGGACTTTTAAATGATTTTGTTGGAAAGCAGAAAAAATTTTCATTTTTTCTCAAAAATTTCCTATAAAATCATAAATTTCATTCTTTCTCTCGAAAATTTCCAATAAAATCATTTTAAGAAATTCTATAAATTAAATTTTACTCACAATTGCAAAATATTCGGATAATATCTGGAAATATAGGCCATTTGAAGTGCAACAGGAGCTGCAATCCAGCATTCCTCGACGTGATTAACAATAGCCACTGCCATCAAATGAGCACAACGTTCAGCACTGACTTTGTTCTTAGCAATTGGAGTTTCTTCACCGAATTTCTGAGAAAAAGGGGAAAAAAGTGCATTTAATCATCTCTATCATGTTCATAAAATTAGCATACATCTAACATTTTTTTTTTAATTTTCAAACTAAATAAATTGTCATAAAAAAGAAGATTAAAAAATTTTTACTTGCATTTTTTCAAATTTTCTACATATGAAGAGGGGGAGATGAGGTAAAATGGGCACATTCGAATTGAGTGGTTCGAGATAGAGATTTTCTGGTGATTTCATTGGAAAGCTGAGAAAATTTTGGGTGGAAAACATGTGTTAAAATCAATTTTTTTCAATTTTTTGAAAATTTTACTTTTTTGGGGAAGTTTTGAAGGGGTGCTTCTTTCGAAAATCGAAAAAATTCACTTTTTCGGTGATATCTCCGGTTCTGTTGGTCGTAGCGACCTGGGGTTCATCTCAAATGAAAGGTGAGCTCATTTCTCATCGATTTGTGTGGTTCAATTTTTTTTTTCATCAATTTTTCAAATACTTATAGGCCATTTTCTGGAAAATCAGTTTTTGCCCTATAAGTACTTGAAAAATTGATAATTTTTTTTTTGAACCACATAAATCGATGGAAAATGAGCTCACCTTTCGTTTAAGATCAACCCCAGGTCGCTACGATCAATAGAACCCGAGATATTCCCGAAAACCTGACATTTTTCAAAAACAGAAGAGTTTCACCTTCAAATCTTGAGGAAAAAATGGAATTTTTGAAAAATTCTAAAAAATAACTTGTGACATATGATTTTCATGGGAAATTTCCTCAGCTTTCCAATGGAATCATCAGAAAAAACCTATCTCCAATATTTCCACCAATTCCGCCTAATTCCCATCGTACAAAACACCAAAACTAAAACGTGTCCATTTTACCCCACCTTTTCCCATTCAATTTCTCATTATTTCAACAATAATATACCTCGCCGCTTTTTTCCGTGAAACTCTGTGCCAAAAAAGGCGTCTGAATGGCTCCTGGACAGACAATAGTAATAGGAATATTCCTATTCATTTTTTCTGTTCTCAGACTTGCGAAGTATCCCTGAAAAATCATAAATTTTTTTTTTCATTGTCACAAATTTAATAAAAATTAATAAATCGTAATCTCAGAAATAAAGTGGCGTAAGTGTTGTGTATAAGCACAGCACTTACGCTACTTTCATTCTAAGCCAACAAAATCATTATTGCAAGAGTTTCGCCGAAGTTTTCCGAAATATTCTCGAAAAAAAATCAACAAAAATTCAACAGTGAAAAGATAAAACCTAAAAAATTCGGTTTCGTCTTTAATTTTTTTTTTTAAATATCGTGAAAACTAAGTGAGATAACAGGATTTCGCAGGAATACTCTTTTGTAGCACTTGAAATTCTCTACAAAAAAAGAGCATCCAGACAAAAAGGACTTATCTCCCATTATTTCCTAAGATATCTTTAAAAAATCAATAAAAATTCCAAAAGTAAATTGTAAACAAGTGGATAATAGTATTGCTTTTCAACTGATATAGCTTTTTTTGCTAATACTTCAGCAATATGCTTCCGAATGGAAGTGATACAACTTTTTTCAAACCATCATTAAAATATCAAATTTTGCTAATTCAATTCCCGTAAAAAATCTTTTTCCTTTTTTTTCACTTTTTCTTTTAGTTTTTTCGTGAGAATTTCACGTTATAATCACGTTTTTAAAGGGCATCCGGAAACTAAGCGAGATAGCGTGATTTTTGTGGAGACCTTTTTTGTAGCTCTTGAAATTTTCTAGAAAAAAAGTTTCTACAAAAATTGCGCTATCTCGCTTAGTTTCCGAATGCCCTTCGGAAAATAAAAGATATAGCTTTTTCTGCTGATACTTTAGCAATATGCTTTCGAATGGAAGTGATACAACTTTTTTCAAACCATCATCAAAATATCAAATTTTGAAAAATTCATTAAAACGCCAATAACTCGAGAACTAATCATGCAAATAAGCTCAAAATTTACAGGCATCTAACTGATACAATTCTCGAGATAATATATGAGTATAAATAACATCAGTTGAATAGTTTCCAGAAATTCCATTAAAAACTGATTTTCGAAAAATGGACATATCTCAAAAAGGATCGATCGAATTATCTTCAAATGAAGCTTAAAAAATAGAGTTTGTCGAGAGGAAGTTCTCCACAAAATATGAAACTTTTCTATAAAACCGCTAACATTAATAGCATGTTTGGATCCAGTGTAAGACCCAGAAAATGGAACTCCCAAGATTCCAGCTAAACTCGATGTTACGACCATTTGCCCGTGTCCTATTTCGGCGAAATAAGCGTAGACTATTCGGCTAAGTGCGACTTGGGAGAACACATTCAGTTCAAACACTCCTCTGTCAACTGCTAGATCAATTTTCTCCCAATTGGCCCGTTGAGATCTTCCTGCATTATTCACGAGAATGTCCAACTGCAAAAATAAAACAAAAGGATCTTGGTTGAGACTGATTTTTTAAATAGTTGGAATAGCTTGGTTTTTTTTTTATGATTTCGTTGAGAGGTTGAGAAGATTTGAGGTCGAAAACATGTATCAAAAATAATTATATGGAATTTTTTTTTGAATATTCAAATTTTTTGGCGGGATTTTCATAAAAGTGGCGACAAGTACCTTAAAAATCTATATTTTTCCATTCAAAACCCCATAAATCGATGGAAAAAGTTTTTTTTTTAATTTTTAATGATTTTAGTTTCCTTCTCCAAAAATCCCCAATAACAAAGTGGCGTATCTCCAGCACGTACATTTTTCTATTATTTTGAATTTATAATAGCAAAGAGGCGCAAATGCAAAAAAAAATAATTTAAAAGAAAAACTATAAAAACGAAAAAAAGGCGTGAGTGCCATAATTTAGATTTCAAAAATTCTGTAAAACAAAAAAGATGTAACTCTAAATATTCTCATATCAGATGAAGGAATTATAAAAAAAGGCGTAAGTGCTACAAATTAAGATTTAAAAAATTCCAAAAAATAAAAAAAGATGTAACTCCAAAAATTTTCATATCAGATGAATTATAAAAAACCAAAGCGAATAAGTATCAAATTGGAATTTTTTAAAAATAAATATAAAAAAAAAAACAAAAGGACGTAAGTGCGGAGATACGTCTCTTTCACTTAAACATTAGCAATTACGCCACTTTGTAATTTAGATTTTTCAGTTAAATAATGACAGTGAAATGACGTCCAGGATACCATAAAAAAGATTTCAGCTTGATTTTTGGAGATACACCTCTATTACACCAGAATTTGGAGTTTTTCTGGCACTCACGCCACTTTTTTAATAAGCCGATGACATTAAACATTACACATTAAACATGTACCTTTCCAAATTTCGTAATTACGTGGTCAAAGTGTTTTTTGTGTTTCTCAATATCACATATATCCATTACCATAACTTCTACATCGCTATCATGAAGATTTGGATTGACTAAAAATGAAAAAATGATTAGTGATCATCGATTTTTTTTTTAAAACTTGATTTTTTCGGTTTGAGAAAAGAATTATCATTTTTATACCTTTTAGACACTTTTCCTTGACTTGATTGAGTTCATTGATTCTTCTAGCTGATAGAATTAATTTGCAGTGTGCTTTTGCAAGCACATAAGCCAAATTTTCACCAATTCCACTTGAAGCACCAGTAATCCAGACAACTTTTCCTCTGAGAGTCTCTGACGATAAAAATTTGGAAAATTCAGTACTGAAGAAATGAGAAATAAAAAATTGGATTTTTTTTTGTCTTTAATTTTTGGAAAATATCTCGGAAACTAAGCGAGATCGAGCGATTTTGCAGAAATTTTTTTTTTAGAGAATTTCGAAAGCTACAAAAAAAAATATTCAAGGCTGCTGGAGTTTAATTTGAGAAAATTTCGAAAAATTCAAAAAAAAAATGAAAAAAAATTTGAAAAAAAATCGAAAAATCTCAAATATTGGAATAAAATTGATTTTTTTTTTCAAGCAAAAAGAGCGTATCTCCATTATTTTCTGAGATATTTCCTCAAAAATAATTACAAAAATAATTTTAAAAAACAAAAAAATAAGAATAATAATGATAATTCACCTATTGGCACTCCAAAAGTCTCTTTCAGCGATAGATTTAAGTCGCAATCGAGGAACCAAGGGTAGATGAAGTAGAAAATGTAATAAATTAGGACGAAAAGTCCAAAAATTTCACAAAATCCCATTTTTTAAATGAAATCTGAAGAATAAATGAAAAAAAAATCAATAAATATCTTCAATTTAGAAATAAAGGGGCTTAAGTGCTGTGTATAAATATAGCACCTTTTGTTTCTAATAAAATCATAAAATCCCATTTTTTCGATGAAATCTGAAGAAAAATTGAGAAAAATCAATAAAGATCTTAATAATCTCATATAATTCCATTTTTTTAAATGAAATCTGAAGAAAAATGAAGAAAATCAATAAATATCGTCAACTTAGAAACAAAAGGGCGTAAGTCCTGTGTATAAATATAGCACTTACGCCCTTTTGTTCCTAATAATTTAATAAAATTTCATTTTTTCGATGAAATCCGAAGAAAAATGGAAAAAATCAATAAAGATCCTGATAATCTCATTTAATTCCATTTTTTAAAATGAAATCTGAAGAAAAATGAAAAAAATCAATAAATATCATCAACTTAGAAACAAAGGGGCGTAAGTGCTGTGTATAAATATAGCACTTAAGCCTTTTTCGTCCTAATAATTTCATAAAATCCCATTTTTTCGATGAAATCTGAAGAAAAATGGAGAAAAATCAATAAATATCCTAATAATCTCATATAATTCCATTTTTTTTAATGAAATCTGAAGAAAAATGAAGAAAATCAATAAATATTTTCAACTTAGAAACAAAGGGGCGTAAGTGTTGTTTATAAATATAGCACTTACGCCCCTTTGTTTCTAATAATTTTATGAAATCCCATTTTTTCGATGAAATCTGAAGAAAAATGAAAAAAAAATCAATAAATATCTTTAACTTAGAAACAAAAGGGCGTAAGTGCTATGCATAGACATAGCACTTACGCCCCTTTGTTTCTAAGCCAATAAAACGACAGGTTATGTATTCTAGTAGAGATAATTATATGCAGATAAAACTGAAGAAATTGAAGGAAATTACGTCAAATCATTGAAATCTCATTATTTTCGTAATTTCAGTACTTACAGCAAAAATATCACATTCAGGTGAGAGAAAAAAAAAGGCGCAGCTGCTGGCAAATTCGCAGAAATTGTCTGGTATCAGGAGAAAAATAATGATAAATACTTGAATGCCGCACCCGGCTCTCGAAAAAAACTGTTGAATGCGCATCATTGGGTCAAAGTACGAGAAGATATGAGGTGATTGGAAGAAATTCAAGAGAAAATTCTAATTTAATCGGGAGAAATTTCAATTGGAATTCAATTGGATTGTTTTTTTCGATTTTATTGGAAGTTTATTGGAAATTTCATCTTTTCCGGCCTTTTTTTCATTTTAAATTTATTTGCTGGATGAATGAAACATTGAGAAATTCTAATTTAATGGGGAAAAATTCGATGGGAATTCGTTTGAATTGTTTTTTTTTGGTTTATTGGAAGTTTATTGGAAATTTCATCTTTTCCCGCCTTTTTTTTCATTTTAAATTTATTTGCTAGATGGATGAAACATTAAGAAATTCTAATTTAATGGGGAAAAATTCGATCGGAATTCGTTTGTATTGTTTTTTTTTATTTTATTGGAAGTTTATTGGAAATTTCATATTTTCCCGCGTTTTTTAATTTTGAATTTATATGCTGGAG
The DNA here is from genome assembly GCA_963942555.1 of Aleiodes leptofemur. Taxonomy (NCBI): domain Eukaryota; kingdom Metazoa; phylum Arthropoda; class Insecta; order Hymenoptera; family Braconidae; genus Aleiodes; species Aleiodes leptofemur. The sequence goes on from OZ012623.1 coordinate 2,097,406, forward strand.
GGGGTGTATGAAAATGCCAGTTTCTGAAAATGCCAGGCCGGAGATCATCAAGATGCTGGAAAACTATAAATCTCATGGAATTCACGAAAAATATGAGCCGAAATTAAAGAGGAAATCCTCATTTTAATCGGGAAAAAATTTAGTTGGAACTGATTAGGATTTTCTCATCGATTTTATTAGAGATTTATTGGAAATGTTATCTTTTCCCGCTTTTTTTTCATTTCAAATTTAGATGAAACAGCTTCCTCTTGATTTATCGCTTCAAATAATTCTTCTCGTGAGTTGAGAAAAACTAATAGAAAGTTTTTTACACTCGTTTTACTAAAGCTAAAATGATTTATTATTGAAAAAAAAAAATTGAATTCATAATTTTCTCTAAAAAATTTAAAATATTCTGGATTTTTTAAAAATGCATAAAAATCAGAAATTTATAGAAAAAAATTTCTTTCCCTGACAAAAGTCAATGTCAAAGATAAAGCGATTGAAAATTCGATTTTGAGATAAAAAGAATATAATTTGCTTCAACATGATATCTTGAGAAAATACTTCTTTTTTTGTTTATTATTTTTAACAATTAGAGATAATATTTATATTTATGTCATTTTTTTTTCCTGAAGGAAATCCGTTGAAATTTTTTGTTGAGTTTTTTTTCAATATTCTATCCTTCAAGAGTTCTATTTTTATTATTGAAACAAAATTATTCCTTTTATTTTTTCATTTTTTTTAGGATTATCCAAGAAATTCGAGCTCATCTCGAGGGAATTAAAGAGGCGCCAGAGAGACGATCGAAATAGAGTGTTTCCTGAAAAATTTAATAGAAGATTAATTATTATTAGGAGAAGGTGGGGTAAAATGGATATATTCTGATTGAACGGTTCGAGATAGAGATTTTCTGATGATTTCATTGAAAAGCTGAGAAAATTTCAGGTGGAAAACATGTGGAAAAATTATTTTTTTCAATTTTTCGAAAATTTTACTTTTTTGGGGAAATTTTGAAGGGGTGCTTCTTTCGAAAATCTAAAAAAATTCACGTTTTCGGCGGTATCTCCGGTTCTGTTGGTCGTAGCGACCTGGGGTTCATCTCAAATGAAAGGTGAGCTCATTTCTCATCGATTTGTGTGGTTAAAAAAAAAAATCATCAATTTTTCAAGTACTTATAGGGCAAAAACTGATTTTTTCAGAAAATGGCCTATAAGTATTTGAAAAATTGATGAAAAAAAAATTTGAACCACACAAATCGATGAGAAATGAGCTCACCTTTCATTTGAGATAAGCCCCAGGTCGCTACGACCAACAAAACCGGAGATATTCCCGAAAACCTGAAATTGTTCAAAAACAGAAGAGTTTTACCTTCAAATCTTGAGGAAGAAATGGAATTTTTGAAAAATTCAAAAAAATAACTTTGACATATGATTATCATGGGAAATTTCCTCAGCTTTCCTCAATTTTCATAGTATAAAATGCCAAAACTAACACGTGCCCGTTTTACCCCTTCTATCCATTTTACCTCACCTTTCTCTATAGTAGTATTAATAAAGAAATTGATGAAATTTCAAGGATTCATTACCAGTAAAAATGATGATGCCAATAAAAGACTCTTGAGTCTCACATTTGCGTCATTGGGAAAAGTCAGGAGAAGAACGTAATCCAGAAGCAAGTGATCGTACTGATGACTTATTGAAGCTATTTGTTGTGATCGATCTACAGAAAGTACCTAAAGGAAAATTATTTAATTATTAAAATTCAGAGGTGAAGAGGTAAAAAATAGGAAAAGTTCATTTGTGAAAGTTTAATTATTTTCTGAAGTTTTTTAATAGTTTTTTTAAAAGATATCTGGGAAACTAAGGGAGATAGGGTGATTTTGCATGACTCTTTTTGTGTAGACCTCAAAATTTTCTACAAAAAAAGAGAACCCGTAAAATCGTTCCATTTCGCTTAGTTTCCAAGATATTCTCAAAAAAAAACTATTTTTTTTTAAATTAAAAAAGACATTTTTCTCACATGAAAATCGACTTCTTTGCTCATACAGCAGCAGCAGACGTTGGGTCCATCTATGACGCAGACAACTTGACGAGCTGCATCGTAGACTGTAAAACGAGGGCCGAAAATCGTGAAATTCTGCTCAATACTGCCGATATATTCCGTTGTTTCCACAGTCATCATCTGGTGAGAGAAAAAAATGAAATAAACAAGTGGATAATAGTATTGCTTTCCAACTGAAATAGCTTTTTCTGCTGATACTTTAGCAATGTGCTTCCGAATAGAAGCGATACAACTTTTTTAAAATCATTATTAAAATATCAAATTTTGCTAATTCAATTCCCGTAAAAACTCTTTTTCCTTTTTTTTCACTTTTTTTTTTAGTTTTTTCGTGAGAATTTCACGTTATAATCACGTTTTTAAAGGGCATCCGGAAACTAAGCGAGATAGCGTGATTTTTGTGGAGACCTTTTTTGTAGCTCTTGAAATTTTCTAGAAAAAAAGTTTTTACAAAAATTGCGCTATCTCGCTTAGTTTCCGAATGACCTTCGGAAAATAAAAGACATAACTTTTTCTGCTAATACTTTAGCGATATGCTTTCGAATGGAAGTGATACAACTTTTTTCAAATCATCATCAAAATATCAAATTTTGAAAAATTCATTAAAACGCCAATAACTCGAGAACTAATCATGCAAATAAGCTCAAAATTTACAGGCATCTAACTGATACAATTCTCGAGATAATATATGAGTATAAATAACATCAGTTGAATAGTTTCCAGAAATTCCGTTAAAAACTGATTTTCGAAAAATGGACATATCTCAAAAAGTATCGATCGAATTCTCTTCAGATAAAGCTTAAAAAATAGAGTTTGTCGAGAGGAAGTTTTCCACAAAATATGAAATTTTTCTATAAAACCGTTTTGCTGTAATTGAGACTTTTATGCACACACAGACATGAGCTAAAAATATCATTTTCTCTCTATTTAGATCATTTTAAGTATCTTCTATTAAAAAAATTACAATCGAAAATGCTGATGATTACATAGCTTCCATTCGGAAGCAAAAAGGAAGTTTTTCCAGTTTCATCCCCTAATTTTTGTCTTTTTCATAGAAAATAATGATTCTCACGTGAAGGAATCCTGGAAGACATCCCCAACTTAGCTCTTTTCTCAAAGTAAAAGCACATTGTCCAGACGCATCTCGCAAATCCAATGTTAAACTTCTCGAGGAACCGAGAAAATTCCTCTGACAATTCGTGGAAGATTCAAGTGCTAGAAATAAAGTTTCACCCCCTCGAACTTTGACTCTGTACTGATTTCCTGATTGTCCTAGTACTGGAAAAAGAAAATTTGATTTAAGGAAATCCAAGTAGTAAGTCCAAATGATCTACTTTTTCTCTTTTTTTTTCCAAGTTATCATGAATATTCTAATTATTCCGATTTTGTAACATTTTACCGATATTAAAACAATGTCCACGACAATAAATTGTTATTAAATAATATTATAAATATCCAATATAGTTCCGAATTTGACTGACGCTGTTCCAGCATCTAGAACTGGAATTGGAGAATCCTCGGATTTTAAATACAAATATTCCCGCCATTAATGTTTTCACGTAATTAATTGGATTAATCGTCGCTATTTGTCCGGTAAAAGGCATTTTTTATGATTTAAAAAATTAATAGACACTCTGACAAACAAGAATATATATAGTTATACAAGGAAAAAATAGATCTGTAATCATGAATTGTGGTGCAGTGAAACTGAAACTGAATCTCGCTTATGGAGTTCTAATGTTAATTTAATTTTTTTCAAAAATTATTTTTGCCTCAATTTGTGTCCCGGTAACATGGTGCAAAGTAAATTTTAAAAAAATCTCCTCATACTACTCTATCGAAGAGACCTAATTTATAGAAAATTTAATTCTCTTCAAAAAAAGTCTCTTGAACTTTTTCCCTAAACCCAATAGTTTGCGAGATCCTTTTAAAAAACGATTTCAGTTATGAATTGATGGAAATGAGAAGTCGATAATTTCTTTCAATCGTTTTTTAAAAGGCACTCGGAAACTAAACGAGATAGCGAATTTTTTGTAGACACCTTTTTTAAAGCTCTTGAAATTCTCTACAAAAAAGGTATATTCATAAATTCTCTTATCTCTCACCATTCCCGAGATAATCTCAAAAGTGTGAAGTAAATTTTAAAAAAATCTCCTCATACTACTCTATCGAAAGTGGGCCAAAAATTGAAAAGGAAAAATAGATCATCGGAACTACTTGGATATCCTTTTTTAAACTCTTATTTTCTTTCCATTTTCTTTCTGAATAAAAAAAAACGATTTTTCGCTAATTTACACACGTGTATTAAGATCAACTATGGGCTGTATTTCAAGCTGTTCAACATCACTCAAAAAGTATTCAGCCGAGAGTGGACTGAAGTGTGACCTTGATGTTGATAACCAGTCCAGAGTACTTATTGGTATTGGTCGTCTTTGATTTCTCGCGTCATTTCTGTCTGAAATTCAAACAAATTTTATATATATTTCTCATTAAATTTTTCGCACCAAAAAAAAATCATTAAAATTGAAAAAAAAATATCGAAAACTCAAATTTTTCGAAATGTGATTTTTATTAATTTTCATTAATTGGCTTTTTTCAATTAATGATTAATTTCGGAATGTTTCTTCATTGAAGTTCTTGGAAAAATCATTATTATCATTATTATTATTATTATTATTATTGTTATTATTATTATTATTCGAAAAAAATTTCAAAAAATCTCAAATATTAAAATAAAACTGATTTTTTTTCAAGAGACTCTCATTTTTATTATTATCATTATTATTATTATTATTATTATTATTATTATTATTATTATTATTATTATTTACCTGATCTGTCTAGTCGAGGCTGCGTAATTATCGTTGGTTCACCGAAAATTGGGGGCGATAAATCGATATCTGATTAGAATAAAGATTTAAATTTTCTTGGAAATGTTTTTTTTTTATCTTGAATTATCATTTTTTTATGAAATATTTGGGCAATTAGAAACTGTTGGATTTGAAGGAAAAGGTCAAGAGACGTTTTTTGTGGAAAATTCAATTTTCTACAAAAAAGGTCTCTTGATTTTTCTCGATAAATCCTATGTTTTTGGGGATATTTTGAAAAATGTCTGATTTCGATTTTTTCAAAGGAATTCGTCGATTTTCAGTTATTTAAGTGGATCTCGAGAACGGTTGGGTTTAGGAAAAAATGTGAAGAAATCTTTTTTTAAGAGAATTTAATTTTACACAAAATTTGTTTCTTCACTTTTTTCGAAAAATCCATTCGTTACGGAGATATTCACAAAAGAATGAGTGAAATTTTACAAATTTTACTATTTACAAATTTGTTCGATACATTGCATAGAAAAAAATCAAGATTTCTCGAGAATTTCAAAATTTGAGATTAAATCGTTATTTTTAATTGAATTTATTTAGACCTGGAGCCTCTTAAATAAATAAACATTGAATATTAAACATTAAAAAAAAAATTCTTCAAATTTTTTTAAAATTAATTTGTTCGAATTCTTTTTTTTCTGTTTTTTTTAATTTTTAAAAAATTAGTTTCGATGCAATTGGACTTGGGATTAAGATGAATCTTCACAGAATCTTACCTTCGTAGAATGTAACATTTGGCCTCGCCTCATCTCGAAAAATTGAATCAAGATTTTCTGGCATTTCACACAAAGACACAAATCCCGACTATTTTCCATTATCAATCTCCGGTTGAAATGGCTTATCTGTTCTTCTGTGATAGCTAGTATCTTATCCTGACATCATAACCGGCCATTGATTGGTGCAATGAGAGAGAGAAATCGGGAATACATTGTTTATTTGTGTTTTTTCTTTTTTTTCGGATTTTTCGAACACAAAAGGATGTCATTAAAGAATGATTAGATTTCTTTTTTTAGCTTAAGAAAGGAAAAAAAATGTTTTTAGCCGTTTTTTAATGGTTTTTTGAGGATAATTAAAAGGCAAAGGGAGATAGAGAATTTTTTATAGAAACCTTTTTTGTGAAAAGGAAAAAGTTCTACAAGAAAGGTCTCTAGAAAAATTTCGATATCTCGCTTAGTTTCTGAGATATTGCGAAAAAAACACGAAAAAAATAGTTTATATAATATAATTTTTTTTTTCGTTTTTCGAATTTTTTTTACACTACTAATCTACTATTGCATGCATGTTTTTAAGTTTTTTTTTTGAAAATTCCAGGATTTTTCGAAAAAATTAAGCCCAAATTTTTGAAATTTCGAGAGAAAAAACAAAAATCACGTGTGGCACATGTTTTCTGCGCCAAAACATGTAATTTGTATTCGTTCATAATTTCATCTCTTGAAATTGCACGAAAAAACGTAAAAATGTTGTGATCCACATTATATTAAAAGGATCTCCGGAAATAATGGGTTTAGGGAAAAATGTCACGAAACTTTTTTTGTGGAGAATTTAATTTTCTATAAAAAAGGTATCTTGATAAATTTTGCTAAACCCAACGGCTTCTGAGATACTCTTAATTGAAATAATGAAATTCGGAAAAATTAAGGTAGTATCTCAGAGAAAATCATGACACACAGAATCATGATATACAGAATGAAAATCGGGGGAAATACTTGAGATATAGTATTTTAGATGATTCCATTAGAGAGCTGAGGAAATTTGACATGGAAACCATATGTCGCATTGTTTTTAAGGTTTTTTTTTGAAAATTCCAGGATTTTTTGAAAAAATTAAGCCCAAATTTTCGAAATTTCGAAAAAAAAAACAAAAATCACTTGTAGCACATGTTTTCTACGTGAAATTTCCTCAGCTTTTCACTGGAAGCATCAAAAAAACTCTATCTTCCTCCCATTTCATAGAAATCCTTCAATTTTTGTTCCTAAATCTAAAAAAAATGTAGAGAATTGGGGAAAAAACTTTAAATAATCGCGTCTACGTATTTATACACAAAAAAAATATCCAGCAAGCCGAAATTTCACCCCTCAATCGAATTTTCACTCTAATAATTCGTGATTCTTTTATTATTTTCAAGAATTTCTGGAGAATTGAATATTTTTTTCTTCTATTATTTAGTTAAAATGCTGTTCTCTTCGCCAATTGTTTTTAAATAATGGGTCAACCCTGTGATTTTTCAGTAATTTCGTTATTTCCGTCCGATTAAGGGCGTTTCATCCCCTCCACCCCTATTCTCACTATCTTCAATAATCCCTATCTCATAAACTAAACGGTCAAAAATTATAAGAAAATTCAGAAATCCGTAAAAAAATATAATCTTCGATACCCCATCAAAAAAATAAAGAATTACTTGTACTCCACTTTTCTCCCCCATCACCTTAATAAAACCAGAAAACAAATTAACAAAGAAATTTCATCAATAACCCAACCCCTGTCTCATTGATTGCCACCCCATGAAAGAATCCCACCATTTCCATTCTCATTCTCACATCTGCAAAGACCATCTCATCCACCTTTTCTTCTATTCTCATCATGAACCATGCAAACACATCTTCTTCCACTAGAAAAAATCCTTTAAAATGGACCACACCTTCAAAATCATCCCCTATTTTTTTTTTAAATAAAGCGCCATCCCCCCCAAAAATCCCAAAAAATTCAGCAACAATCTTGATACATCGCAGCATCTTCCCAAATTTTTTCAGATTTTTCCTCCCCCTCCTTCCCCCCCCAAAAAAATCCTCAATCATCTCGAATGAAAAAAACTTCAATTTCATCACTTTTTATTCATTTTTCGCTTCTTTTTTATTAATAATTTTTTCCTTTTTTTTTAAATAAAGCGCCATCCCCCCTAAAAATCCCAAAAAATTCTGAAACAATCTTGATACATCGCAGCATCTTCCCAAATTTTTTCAGATTTTTTCTCCCCCTCCTTCCCCCCCAAAAAAAATCCTCAATCATCTTGAATAAAAAAAACTTCAATTTCATCCCTTTTTATTCATTTTTTCCCTCCTTTTTTTAAATAATTTTTTTCCTTATTTCCTTTTTTCTCTCATTTTTTTTTCTATTCTATTCCTTTATTTCAATCAAATGTCGTGCAATCTCATATCATCACGTATCTCTTCTTTACTTGTTGCTCGTTTAATCGTAAAAGCCCATGCGCAATAATATCGATTTGTAAAATATCAGAAACGGAGAGAGAGAGAGAGAGAGTTTTTACTATAAAAGCACAGAACTTTGGTGTGGCTCATGTCATATACATTTGTGTATTCTTCAAGTGAATATAAATAAATAAAATTTAATTAATTAATTATATTTGCATTTATTTAGAATCTTGTGATCTGGTAAATTAATTGTTTTTATTAAAAGGATTTTTCTTCTGATGAAAAAATAGAGAAAAGGAGAGAGAAAAACTAAAAAGGTGAGTAAAAATTAGAAAATAATAATAATAATGATAATAATTTTGAAAAAGAGAACATGAAGATAAAAAGGGGATTTTTGGGGGTGAAGGGGGGAAATGAGGTTTTTTTTTGGTGATAAAGGGCATTTTTGAGGGTGTAGAGGAGGGGGGAGGGGATTATTGGAGCAGGTTTGAACAATATGGGAGAAAAAAAGGGGATTTTTTGGATTTATTCAGGGGGATGAGATTTTTTTGAGGATGAAAGGGAATTGTTTTTTGAAAAGAGGGGGGGGGGGGTGTTTTTTTGTAGTGGGATGAGGGATTTTTAAGAGGGGGGGGGGGGGGATTATTGCAGAAATTTGGACAATATTGGAGGAAAAAAGGGCATTTTTGGGATTTTAAGGGGGGGGGGGGGGAGTGAGATTATTTGGGAAATAAAAGAGATTTTAAGGGGGGGGGGGGGGTAATGGATTAATGGAAAAAATTTTGACAATGTTGAAGGAAAAAAGGGCATTTTTTGGATTTTTTGGAGGGGGGGGGGACTATTAGGGGAATAAAAGGGATTTTAGGAGAGGGGGGGGGGGGGTAATGGATTAATGGAAAAAATTCGGACAATATTGAAGGAAAAAAGGGCATTTTTTGGATTTTTTTGGGGGAATGAGATTATTTGTGGAATAAAAGGGCATTTTTGGGATTTTTTTGGAGGGGGGGGGGGTGAGATTATTTGGGCAATAAAAGGGATTTTAAGGGGGGGGGGGGGGGTTAATGGATTAATGGAAAAAATTTGGATAATATTGATGGAAAAAAGGGCATTTTTTTGATTTTTTTGGGGGAATGAGATTATTTGAGAAATAAAAAGGCATTTTTAGGATTTTTTGGAAGGGGGGGGGGTGAAACTATTAGGGGAATAAAAGGGATTTCAGGGGGGGGGAGAGTAATGGATTAATGGAGAGGATTTAGACAATATTGGAGGAAAAATGGGATTTTTTGGATTTATTTGGACGGAGGGGGGGAAGGATGAGATTGTTTTGGAGAATAGAGGGATTTGGGGGAAATTGGGGGGGGGGGGGGGGGGTAATGGATTAATGGAGAAAATTTGGACAATATTGGAGGAAAAAAGGGCATTTTTCGAATTTTTTTTTAGGGGCAATGCGATTTTTTTGAAGATAAAAAGGATTTTTGAGGGGTGTAGGGGGAGGGAAATTGTTAAAGAAGATGAAGGCAATATTGGAGACTTTATTTTTGGGTCTTTGACGTCAGTAAAGAGCTTTTGTTACGATATCGAGGCCAACATCTGTTACGTCGACGTTGTATTTTGCTTATGGACGTTTGACGTATGAAATCGACGAGAATTGTATATGACCTATTGTATGAACTTTGTCATTTTTTAGTGGAAGAGGGGAGGGAAGAGGGGGGGGGGGTTGAAGTGCATGTTTGATTATTTGATATTTGAGTGCAGGAAAATTTTATAAAATTTTTGAAAGAAAAATTTCGTCGTGAAAACATTTTTTTAAAGATTTTTAGAGGATATCTCGGAAACTAAGAGAGATAGCGTAATTTTTATAGAGATCTTTTTTGTAGCTCTTAAAATTCTCTACAAAAAAGGTTTCAGGATGTTTTTTCCTAAACCCACTCATTTAGAAGATATTCTCAAAAAAAATCAAAAATAAAATTATTAAAATTTTCTATTTTTCACTAAATTCATGTTTTTTCAATTGAAATTCTGCCCCAAGCTCTCGAATAAACGTGCAAAAGAAGAAATCATGCAAATTTGATGAGCTGAAAAGAGAAATGAATCTGTGCACCTCAATGCTAACGAGTCTTCCAATAAAAACTAGTTATTTACAAAGCAATTAATGTTTTCAAGAATTTTTTTTTCTTTACAAAGCAATTATTTACATTTTAGTAAACATAAAGTGAAGTGTCAGAATATTTTCTGCACTCAGTCACGAAAAACACAGGGAGCTCGTTAAATTCTGTTTTTAGAACGTCAACTCCATCGATTTTACAGTGTTTGCGTGTTTCATGTGACTTTTCTGTTTTTCCATCACAATTTTCTCACATTTTTCGTCATTTTTTTTTTCATTTCTTTTTGCTTCCGAATGGAAGCTATGAAATCATCAGAATTTTCGATTGTAATTTTTTAAATGGAAAATACTTAAAATGATCGAAATAGAGAGAAAATGATATTTTTAGCGCATCTCTGTGTGTGCATAAAAGTCTCAATTACAGCAAAACGGTTTTATAGAAAAATTTCATATTTTGTGGGAAATTTCCTCTCGACAAACTCTATTTTTTAAGCTTTATTTGAAGAGAATTCGATCGATACTTTTTGAGATTTGTCCATTTTTCGAAGATCAGTTTTTAATGGAATTTCTGGAAACTATTCAACTGATGTTATTTATACTCATATATTATCTCGAGAATTGTATCAGTTAGATGCCTGTAAATTTTGAGCTTATTTGCATGATTAGTTCTCGAGTTATTGGCGTTTTAATGAATTTTTCAAAATTTGATATTTTGATGATGGTTTGAAAAAAGTTGTATCACTTCCATTCGAAAGCATATTGCTAAAGTATCAGCAGAAAAAGCTATATCTTTTATTTTCCGAAGGGCATTCGGAAACTAAGCGAGATAGCGCAATTTTCGTAGAGACTTTTTTTCTAGAAAATTTCAAGAGCTACAAAAAAGGTCTCCACAAAAATCACGCTATCTCGCTTAGTTTCCGGATGCCCTTTAAAAACGTGATTATAACGTGAAATTCTCACGAAAAAACTAAAATAAAAAGTGAAAAAAAAAGGAAAAAGAGTTTTTACGGGAATTGAATTAGCAAAATTTGATATTTTGACGATGGTTTGAAAAAAATTGAATTACTTCCATTCGGAAGCATATTGCTAGAGTATCAGCAGAAAAAGCTATATCAGTTGGAAAGCAATACTATTATCCACTTGTTTCTTTTTTTTTATCAATTTTTTATCATTGTTTTTTTTTGGGAGGGAGGGGGATGGGGAGAATTGATGAGACTCGAGGAGTTGGGGATGTTATGTCATTAATCGTTAGTTCTCCCCAAGCACTTTTACTGATGGTTTTTTCATTTCTGAGTAGCTTTTGAGGACGAAAACATGTTTTCAGACAGTTTTCTTAAAGGTTTCGAGAGAAATAATAGAGATAGCAAATTTATTGAAGAAATCTTTTTTGTAGCTTTTAAAATTTTCTACAAAAAAGGTTTCTTCATATTTTTCTCTAAACCTGATAGTTTCGGAGATCTTTAAAAAAATATAGAAAATCCATTTTTTAATTTTTCTTTTTTCGATATATTTTTTTTTATCAGTTTCTTCTGCACTTTATCAAGAGTATCTCTGAAACTAATGGGTTTATCGAAAAATGTCAAGATACCTTTTTAGTAGCTCTTAAAATTCTCTACAAAAAAGGTTTCTTCACATTTTCCCCTAGACTCACTCGCCTCAAAGATACACATCTTCAAACAAAAAAAAAATTGAATTAAATTAAATTAAATTTTAAAAAAAAGTGAAATTCATGAGAAATAAAGAATTAAATGTCTTTTTTTTTCTTAGAAAAATGTCCAGGATATTCTGGTCTCTCGCTCTCCTATCAATTGGGCTGACACTAGTAGTGTCATCCCCATCTCGTCAGACCAGCGATGACACCTTGAGAACTGCTTTGGATGCTGTAACAAGAAAACAACGGTCCCTCGACTCTATACCACAGGATTACTACAATGAATTGAAATCATTCAAGTATCATGGTGAACCAGACCGTAAATTTGACAGAGAAGAATTACCAGAGATGGATGATGACGATGATGACCTTGAGTTTCTTCCCCTAGGTATTTTTTATGACCAAAAAAACATTTTTTAATAAAGAAATTAATGGGGGAGGTTGGAGAAAATGGGTATTTTTATTGAACGGTTGGGGATAGAGATTTTCTGATGATTTCATTGGAAAGCTGAGGAAATTTTGGGTGGAAAACATGTAGGAAAATTAATTTTTTTCAATTTTTTGAAAATTTTATTTTTTTGGGGAAGTTTTGAAGGGGTGCTTCTTTCGAAAATCGAAAAAATTCACGTTTTCGGCGATATCTCCGGTTCTGTTGGTCGCAGCGACCTGGGGTTCATCTCAAATGAAAGGTGAGCTCATTTCTCATCGATTTGTGTGGTTAAAATTTTTTTTTCATCAATTTTTCAAATACTTATAGGCCATTTTCTGAAAAATCAGTTTTTGCCCTATAAGTACTTGAAAAAATGATAATTTTTTTTTTGAACCACATAAATCAATGGGAAATGAGCTCACCTTTCATTTGAGATCAACCCCAGGTCGCTACGACCAATAGAACCCGAGATATTACCGAAAACCTGAAATTTTTCAAAAACAGAAGAGTTTTACCTTCAAATCTTGAAGAAAAAAATGGAATTTTTGAAAAAATCAAAAAAATAACTTGTGACATATGATTTTCATGGGAAATTTCCTCAGCTTTTCAATGAAATCATCAGAAGAAATCTATCTCCAATATTTCCATCGATTTCGTTGGATTTAAATGAAATTTTTGTCTTTTTTTTTTAGAAAATGGACAGTTGGAGAATATTGGCGGTGGATTTCAGGGGTTTGGCAATAAACGATTGGAGAGGGCACTCATAGACTATCTCGAAACAGCACCAGTTCAAGTACGTAATTAATTAAAATTAATTAAAAACTTTAATTAACCCAAAAAACTCGATTTTTTCAATTAAATCAATTTTTTTTCTTCCTTTTTCTCAACGATCTCCAAAACCGTCAGATTTAGAGGAAAACGTCAAGAACCCTTTTTCGTAGAGAATTTAATTTCCTACAAAAAAGGTCTCTTCACATTTTCCCCTAAACCCAACACTTCCGGAGATCCTTTTAAAAACCGTCTCATAACGATTTTGTCCCGTCTGAATTCGTCGATTTTCACTGTTTGAAAAGGATCTCGAAAACCGTTAGACTTAGAAGAAAAAGTCACGAGACCTTTTTTGTAGGAAATTAAATTCCCTACAAAAAAGGTCTCCTAACATTTTTCCCTAAACCCAATAGTTTCCGAGATATCTTCCAAATCGCTTCGAATTTTCATAAAAATCCAATTTTCATGAATTTCAAGGAAAATTCAAACTTTCATTGATCTTCCAAGAAAAATTTGAATTTTTATCACAGAGAGAAAGCGCAGCATCCCTCTTTCGTGAACGTGAGAGGACTGGTAATCACAAACGTACAATGAACTCAGATCACTCGAGTGAAAAAGAATTGGCCCGTTTATTTTTGGATGAACTCCAAAATTCACCGTCTTATGGTGATGATACTGATGATACTGAGTATATGCCAATTGATGCACTACAACAGCCTTCACTGTACGATAGATACAGACTAGAGCAGAATAATAAATTAGATAATGCTGGTCCAATGTCATGGAGTGAATTATTTAACAAAGAACGTGTCAGAGACGATGATGATTATAATTTTGGCGAAAGAGACAGAAATCAAAGATCAGGAAATTATGTACTCTATCATGTTCTACCAACGACACAGAGAAGAAATGTTAATGGAAGATATCCAATTGGCAGAGAGTACAGGGATATGGTTAAGCGTTTTCCAGTTGCCAAAAGAAGTGCTAAAGCATATCAAGTGAAGACCCAAACAACTGATCCGAAAGTGCGTTTTTTAAAAATTTATTTAGGGATTTTTATTAATTGAGTATGTCTCCAAGTAGTTCCGATGATCTATTTTTTCTTTTTAATTTTTGCCCCACTTTCGATTGAGTAGTATGAGGAAATTTTTTTTTAATTTACTTTACACTTTTGAGATTATCTCGGAAATGGTGAGAGATAAAAGAATTTATGAATATACCTTTTTTGTAGAGAATTCCAAGAGCTTTAAAAAAGGTATCTACAAAAAATTCGCTATCTCGTTTAGTTTCCGAGTGCCTTTTAAAAAACGATTGAAAGAAATTATCGACTTCTCATTTCCATCAATTCATAACTGGAATCGTTTTTTAAAAGGATCTCGCAAACTATTGGGTTTAGGGGAAAAGTTCAAGAGACCTTTTTTGAAGAGAATTAAATTTTCTATAAATTAGGTCTCTTCGATAGAGTAGTATGAGGAGATTTTTTTAAAATTTACTTTACACCATGTTACCGGGACACAAATTGAGGCAAAAATAATTTTTGAAAAACATTAAATTAACATTAGAACTCCATAAGCGTGATTCAGTTTCAGTTTCACTGCAACACAATTCATGATTACAGATCTATTTTTTCCTTGTATAACTATATATATTCTTGTTTGTCAGAGTGTCTATTAATTTTTTAAATCATAAAAAATGCCTTTTACCGGACAAATAGCGACGATTAATCCAATTAATTTCGTGAAAACATTAATGGCGGGAATATTTGTATTTAAAATCCGAGAATTCTCCAATTCCAGTTCTAGATGCTGGAACAGCGTCAGTCAAATTCGGAACAATATTGGATATTTATAATATTATTTAATAACAATTTATTATCGTGGACATTGTTTTAATATCGGTAAAATGTTACAAAATCGGAATAATTAGAATATTCATGATAACTTGGGAAAAAAAAGAAAAAAAAGATCATTTGGACCTGCTACTTGGATATTTGATGGATTTTTGTAGTTTTTTTTGTTCTGATATCTTGTGGAAGTCGTAGAAGAGTAGAAATGATAGCCTTGAAGGAAACCTTGCCATTGCACGTTTTTCCGCTTTCATTGGAGTTAAGTTGATTAGGGGAAGGTGGGGTAAAATGGACACGTGCTAGTTTTGGTGTTTTGTACTATGAAAATTGGTAGAAATCGATAGAAATATTGGAGATAGGTTTTTTCTGATGATTTCATTGAAAAGCTGAGAAAAGTTCCCATGAAAATCATATGTCACAAGTTATTTTTTTGAATCTTTCAAAAATTCCATTTTTTTCCTCAAGATTTGAAGGTAAAACTCTTCTGTTTTTGAAAAATTTCAGGTTTTCGGGAATATCTCGGGTTCCTATTGGTCGTAGCGACCTGGGGTTGATCTTAAATGAAAGGTGAGCTCATTTCCCATCGATTTATGTGGTTCAAAAAAAAAATTATCAATTTTTCAAGTACTTATAGGGCAAAAACTGATTTTTCAGAAAATGGCCTATAAGTATTTGAAAAATTGATGAAAAAAAAATTTGAACCACACAAATCGATGAGAAATGAGCTCACCTTTCATTTGAGATGAACCCCAGGTCGCTACGACTAACAGAACCAGAGATATCGCCGAAAAAGTGAATTTTTTCGATTTTCGAAAGAAACACCCCTTCAAAAGTTCCCCAAAAAAGTAAAATTTTCAAAAAAATTGAAAAAAATCAATTTTTCCACATGTTTTCCACCCAAAATTTCCTCACCTTTCCAATGAAATCATCAGAAAATCTCTATCTCGAATCACTCAATCAGAATTTATCCATTTTACCCCATCTCCCCCTAAAAATCATTCACAAGAAACAAAATTAGATAATTCAATTTTTTTCCCAATTTCTCCCAAAAATATCTCAAAAATCAAACAAACCCCTTTTAAACCCAATCCTCCCCCTTCTCTCCCCCCCCCCCCCCTTTCATCTTCTCTTTTCGTAGAAAATTTCAAAAACAAAACATTAATTTTCACTCATTATTAGGCTTTATTAGGAAAATTTCCCTATTAAGAAAATTAACTGATTTTTTTAAATTTATTTTTCAAAAATTTTTTTTGTATTCACTTATTTTGTATTTTCAGGTTGCACAAGATTTGGGTGCACTTTTTGGTCCTCAGTCAATCATCAACAAGACGCAGGACCGCAAATCATCCAGCAGCATCAGTCACATGGACCACAATCATGGAACAGAGCGTCACACATCAGAACGTCCTATATCCACAACTGATGTGACATCAACGACTACAGGAAAAGATTTTATCAAAGAAAAATCAACGAAATCATCAAAAATAAGTGATCATTTGATTGAAGTTAAGAAGAAAAGTGTTGATTGGTCGCAGTATTTTGGAATTGATCGAAGGCGAAAGAAGGCAGCTCTTTTGGCAAGACCTGATTCTCAGGTAGATATATAAAATAAATCAGGTCGATTGTGAAAAAAATCAGTTTATTCGGTTAATATTTCTATGAAAGTAAAAATAGCAGAAATCTGATAATTTTAGGATTTTAAAAATCTTTTTTTTTAACAAATAAACTAATTTTGAAAAAAAGGAAAAATATGTATATAGTCAACTTGGGAAATAAAGGGGCGTAAGTGCTGTGGATAAGCATAGCACTTAAGCCCCTTTGTTTCTAAGGCGGTGATATGCAAAAAATTCAAAAAACTATAATTCCATTTTTTTTAAATAAAAAAAAGAAATGAATTACTTTGAAAAAACCGAAAAAATTGTCAGATTTAGGGGAGGGTGGGGTAGAATGGGCATATTCCGATTGAATGGTTCGAGATAGAGATTTTCTGATGATTTCATTGGAAAGCTGAGAAAATTTTGGGTGGAAAACATGTGGAAAAATTAATTTTTTTCAATTTTTTGAAAATTTTACTTTTTTAGGGAAGTTTTGAAGGGGTGTTTCTTTCGAAAATCGAAAAAATTCACTTTTTCGGCGATATCTCCGGTTCTGTTGGTCGTAGCGACCTGGGGTTCATCTCAAATGAAAGGTGAGCTCATTGCTCATCGATTTGTGTGGTTCAAATTTTTTTTTCATCAATTTTTCAAATACTTATAGGCCATTTTCTGAAAAATCAGTTTTTGCCCTATAAGTACTTGAAAAATTGATAATTTTTTTTTTCAACCACATAAATCGATGGGAAATGAGCTCACCTTTCATTTAAGGTATGACTATCACCAGAGGCTTGAAATACGAAAAATCTGAAAAAATTCAGAGATATTCTTCACAGGAAACCCAACAACTTTTCCTCATGGTGAAAAATTTTCTGACCCGTGGAATCCGAGATATTGAATTTCAAAAAGTGCATTTTTCCCATAAGAAAACGAGTAAATTGAGTCGCGATTCAATCATTATAAATTTAAAGAAAAACGGCATTTACGGGGCTTCTGAAAAAATTGTAGTCCATAGTCACCACTTTTAAGATTTTTTTGAGACCGAAATCAGTTATTTCTGACCCATAGTTTTGGAGAAAAAAAAATAAACGATTAATGGCAGGCCAGCACCGCTGTGTACGTACACGCGGTCGCTCTGTATGTGTGTACAACTACAGGAGTATTCTCTAGTGTGCGCGCATACGTATACGCGCACATTAGTGTGCGTAGGCAGGCCCGTATCAGAATTTTAAAAAATGGTTCTTCGAAAAAAAAATCAAAATATTAGTAGATATAATTATTTTGATTAAATTATGCTTTCATATGAAAGCAAGAAATTATTGAGGCTGAATAGCATTATAGGTTGAACAATTTCTCCCTCCTTTGGTTGTTCCAAATAATTTTTTCCTAACCTCCCTTGCCCCCACGCTTAGTGGTGACGTGAGCGATAGTCTTACCTTAAGATCAACCCCAGGTCGCTACGACCAATAGAACCCGAGATATTCCCGAAAACCTGAAATTTTTCAAAAACAGAAGAGTTTCACCTTCAAATCTTGAGGAAAAAATGGAATTTTTGAAAAATTCAAAACAATAACTTGTGACATATGATTTTCATGGGAAATTTCCTCAGCTTTTCAATGGAATCATCAGAAAAAATCTATCTCCAATATTTCCATCGATTTCGCCCAATTTTCATAGTAAAAAACACCAAAACTAAAACGTGCCCATTTTACCCCACCTCTCCCTATATATATATATATTCATTTCATCCTCAGGAGCAAGATGATGAGTGGATGCTGCAGCGATACTACAAAGCAATGGCTGAAAATCTGAAGACTCCAGGAAAAGAAAATGACAGAAATGGAGCAGAAAAAAGAGACAAATTGGATCAAATGGACGAAAAGCTGAAAAACGTGAAGAATCTGATTGTCGAAGATGCAGTTAGATATTCAGCTGCTGATGATAATGATGATGATGATTCGCAGAGGATCAGGGACGTTGTGATGGCACGATTGGCTGCTGCTTATTCCCTGGAAAAAATGAGACGAGCTTTGAATGAATTTAAGAACAGCATTGCTGCGCAAAAAGATGTGCAGAGAAATTCACATAAAATTAGTAACTCGAGTAATGGAAATAAAGAGGATTCTAATGGAACTGGAAATAATGCCAAGAGGTCCAGCAATGTTATCGAGGACGAAGGATCTCCTTATGAAGGTAACATTCATTTTTTTTTCATTTTTTTTTTCATTTTTTTAAAAATTTCTATTTGTTTTTTGGTTTTTTTTTGGAGTGTTTGGATGTTTTTTGGGGGTAGCTTTTAGGCGAGTGAAGATAGGGAAAAATGTGAAGAGACCTTTTTTGTGGGGAATTTTAAGAGCTACAAAAAAGGTCTCTAGGAAAATTTCCATAACTCCATTGGTTATGGAGATATTGTAGAAAAGGCTGAGATGAATCTGAGATTTATCAAATTATTGTTAATAAATACGTTTTTTAATTCTTTTTTTGCAGGATTTGATGAAGGAAGGGCTACTAGTTGTCCGGAATTAGAGGCAATCGAGAGGACCTGCAGACCTGCCAAAAATCTAGTTACTGGCCTTTTTGTTCCCTGCGTTATGCATCAAATCTGCAGAACTTGCGTGAGTATTTGATGATCAGAGGTGATATTTATCAGTTTGTGAGATAGGATATTTTAGATGATTCCATTGGAGAGCTGAGGGAATTTGACATGGAAACCATAGGTCGCCTTGTTTTTAAGGTTTTTTTTGAAAATTCCAGGATTTTTCGAAAAAATTAAGCCCAAATTTTCGAAATTTCGAGGAAAAAAACGAAAATCACTCGTGGCACATGTTTTCTACGCCAAAACATGTCATTTGTATTCGTTCATAATTTCATCTCTTGAAATTGCACGAAAAACGTAAAAATGTTGTGATCCACATTATATTAAAAGGATCTCCGGAAATAATGGGTTTAAGGAAAAATGTCACGAGACCTTTTTTGTGGAGAACTTAATTCTCTATAAAAAAGGTATCCTGATAAATTTTCCTAAACCTAACGGCTTCTGAGATACTCTTAATTGAAATAATGAAATTCGGAAAAATCAAGGTAGTATCTCAGAGAAAATCATGACACACAGAATCATGATATACAGAATGAAAATCGGGGGAAATACTTGAGATATGGTATTTTAGATGATTCCATTGGAGAGCTGAGGAAATTTGACATGGAAACCATATGTCGCATTGTTTTTAAGGTTTTTTTTTGAAAATTCCAGGATTTTTTTGAAAAAATTAAGCCCAAATTTTCGAAATTTCGAGGAAAAAAACAAAAATCACTTGTAGCACATGTTTTCTACGTGAAATTTCCTCAGCTCTTCACTGGAAGCATCAAAAAAACTCTATCTCCCTCCCATTTCATAGAAATCCTTCAATTTTTGTTCCTAAATCTAAAGAAAATGTAGAGAATTGGGGAAAAAACTTTAAATAATCGCGTCTACGTATTTATACACAAAAAAAATATCCAGCAAGCCGAAATTTCACCTCTCAATCGAATTTTCACTCTAATAATTTGTGATTTTTTTATCATTTCCAAGAATTTCTGGAGAATTGAATATTTTTTTCTTCTATTATTTAGTTAAAATGCTGTTCTCTTCGCCAATTGTTTTTAAATAATGGGTCAATCCTGTGATTTTTTAGTAATTTCGTTATTTTCGTCCGATTAAGGGCGTTTCATCCCCTCCACCTCTATTCTCACTAACTTTAATAATTCATATCTCATAAACTGCACGGGCAAAAATTATGAAAAAATTAAGAAAATCGTAAAAAAATATAATTTTTGATACAGCATCAAAAAAAAAGGGATTAACTGTACTCGAATTTTCTGGGATACTACCTTAAAAAAATTTGTAACTAAGAGAAAGAAGAGAAGATGACGAGAATACATGAATTACTTCGAGCACGACCATAGAAGTCATGAATAATTCATGTGTCATGGAAGATAATGGGGAGGGGGGAATTTTTGATGTAGTGATCTTGCGAAAACTCGGTTTTTCTTCACTCAGTCTTGAAGAAAAATTGATGGAAGTTTTGATGGTAAAAAGTTTAGGTCGACGTAGGATTATTAATTAGGGACTGGAAATTTTGGAGAAGGGGGGGGGGGGGGGTAATGCTATGGAGAGTAATGCTATCACAATTACTCTCCATAAAAAAATGCAATAATTCATCAAGGATTTTCGTTAAAATCGTTGAAAGTATTTTCAAAAATTTCCCAAACTAAAAGTGTTCTTCAAATATTTTGGAAACTAATGGAGATACGCCCTTTTTGCTCTTACATCTTTTTTTGTAGAGAATTTCGAGAGCTACAAAAGTGGATGAGGGCAAAATTGCTCTATCTCGCTTAGTTTCCGAGATATTCTCAAAAAACTTGATGCAAAAGTTGATATTTCTAAAAAATTCGAAATTGGTTAATTTTTTTTGTAATTTATTTTTTAAAAATATCTCGGCATCTAAGCGAGATAACGTGATTTTTGTAGAGACCTTTTTTGTAGCTCTTGAAATTTTCTAGAAAAAAAGTATCTACAAAAATTGCGCTATCTCGCTTAGTTTCCGAATGCCCTTCGATTTTCCGATCTACTCAATGGAAATATCAAAATTTTCCGAAATTTGATATTTTGAAGATTCTGCGAAATAAAAATACTCGCGAGTTCAAATAATTGCATATTATAAGAGATTAGTAATTTAAAAACACAAGTGGATAATAGTATTGCTTTCCAATTGATATAGCTTTTTCTGCTGATACTTTAGCAATGTGCTTCCGAATGGAAGTGATGCAACTTTTTTCAAATCATCATAAAAATATCAAATTTTGCTAATTCAATTCCCGTAAAAACTCTTTTTCCTTTTTTCTTCACTTTCTTTTTTTAGTTTTTTCGTGAGAATTTCACGTTATAATCACGTTTTTAAAGCGCATCCGGAAACTAAGCGAGATAGCGTGATTTTTGTAGAGACCTTTTTTGTAGCTCTCGAAATTTTCTAGAAAAAAAGTTTCTACAAAAATTGCGCTATCTCGCTTAGTTTCCGAATGCCCTTCGGAAAATAAAAGATATAGCTTTTTCTGCTGATACTTTAGCAATATGCTTTCGAATGGAAGTGATACAACTTTTTTCAAACCATCATCAAAATATCAAATTTTGAAAAATTCATTAAAACGCCAATAACTCGAGAACTAATCATGCAAATAAGCTCAAAATTTACAGGCATCTAACTGATACAATTCTCGAGATAATATATGAGTATAAATAACATCAGTTGAATAGTTTCCAGAAATTCCATTAAAAACTGATTTTCGAAAAATGGACATATCTCAAAAAGTATCGATCGAATTCTCTTCAAATAAAGCTTAAAAAATAGAGTTTGTCGAGAGGAAGTTTTCCACAAAATATGAAATTTTTCTATAAAACCGTTTTGCTGTAATTGAGACTTTTGTGCACACACAGACATGCGCTAAAAATATCATTTTCTCTCTATTTAGATCATTTCAAGTATCTTCTATTAAAAAAATGACAATCGAAAATTCTGATAATTACACTTTTTCTCCTTTTTTTCAGGATGATGAAGCCGAGTGCATGGGGCTTCTCGCCATGGAGGCGCAACGTGTCTGCACTATTCTTGAGGACGAGGGACGCGATTCTCGCGGACACTGCGCAAGAACTGCTCTCGTAATTTCGCAGATGCAGCCTCCACCAATCGGCACTTCTCTCTGTCATGGACCAACTGGTGACTCTTGTCTTCGTCGTTATCAGTATCGCAACAGACATCGCTTCTCCTATCCTTATGCATCAAGACGCCACAATTCAGAAGGCGTCTACGATACAGCAATGAAACGATAAGAAAATTCTTAAATGAGATATAAACGCAAATTCGCGTCATATCAATAGAATCTTCCGTCTCTTCGGAGGAGTGATGGACGATTTATCGATCGATTTTTGATCTTTTGGGATCGATTCTTTTTTCTGGAAAATCGATCTTTTTAGAGGGATTTTAAGAAATTCGATCTTTTTGGAGTTGTTTTAAGAAAATCGATTTTTTTGGGACGGTTTTAAGAATATCGATGTTTTTTAGGGGATTTTGAAAAATCGATTAATCGATTTTTCTTTTTTTTAATAGAAAAAGTCGATTTTTAAATTTCGATTTTTTTTTCGTTCGATTTATTGGAAAAAAGTGATTTTTCGATTTTCAAATTTCGATTTTTTTTTGTTGGAAAGAAATCGATTTTTCGATTTCCACATTTCGATTTTTTTTTCAATTGGAAAAAATCGATTTTTCGTTTTTTTCATTTCGATTGTTTTCATTGGACAGAAATCGATTTTTCAATTGTCACGTTTTCGATTATTTTTATTGGAAAAAAACGATTTTTCAATTTTTACATTTCAATTTCTTGTTAATTGCAAAAAATCAATTTTTCGATTGTCACGTTTCGATTTTTTTTATTGAAAAAATATATTTTCAAAAAAATCGTATTTCCTAAAGATCGATTCCTCGAAAATCGATTTTTTTTCTCATAAATCGTCTATCACTACTTCGCAGCAAAATGTCTGAGAAAAATTTAAAAAAAAAAAAAAAATTATATGTAGACCTATAGTCGTTTAGTGACTTGTCACGTCTGCGACCTCCTCTCCCCAATTCCCAAAAATTCAGGAAAAAAGAAATTTTATTGGGAAAGTCTTTCTATCAAAAAAAGAAAAAAAAAAAAAAAACTTCAGAAAAAAATTATTTTACTCTGTCGCCAGTTTTTCGAAGATAACTCGGAAACTAAGCGAGATAGAGCAATTTAGCAAGTGACCTTTTTTGTAGCTCTTAAAGTTCTCTACAAAAAAGGTCATTACCAAAATCGCTCTATCTCGCTTAATTTCCGAGATATCTTTTCCCCAAAAATGGGAGACAAAAAAGTGGATTTTTCTGAAATTTTTCTTTTTTTTTAAATTAAAAAATTAAAAATAATAATTTAATTTAATCAATTGAGATTAAAATTAAAATATTGATGGAGATAATAGTTAATCGTACTGCTTAATTCGTACAGTGTGTACCTGAATGTATAATTGGTTTAGAAATATAAGAAAAATGTTTTTTTTTTCTTTTTAAATCAAGTTTTCTTGAAATAAAAAAGTAATTTTAATTAATAATTATAGTAATAATGATTTTAATTAATTTTTTTGGATAATTTTAAGTCACCCTGGAGACTCATGCATGAATAATTAATTTTTTATTTATTTTTGCCACGCACCACTCGGCCTAAAGAGCCTTTTTCAAATAATAAATAGTTTAACAAAAAAAAGAAAAAAATAAAATTATCGAAAAAAACAAAAATTATCGAAAAAAAAAAATTATCAAAAAAAAAAGAAAAATTAATGGGCGTCGATTTAATGAGGAGGACAATAACTCAAAAAATTGAAGAAAAAAAGGGAAAAATATTGGCTTGATGTCTCCAACGGGTATTTGGATAATCGAAAAACTCATAAAATCGAAAAAAAAAAATCGAATTTAAAATTTTTTAATTAAAAAAAAAAATTTTCTTTTCATTTTTGCAGTTTTTTCAATTTTTTTTTTTTCACAATTTAATTGAATTTATTCAATTTATTTAATTTATTTAATTAATTTAATTTATTTAATAATTATAAATTATTGACTTAGAAGCAAAAGGGCGTAAGTGCCCAGCACTTACGCCCCTTTACTTCCAAGCCCAGAAAAAAATTTAAAAAAATGTTTTAAAAATTTTTGAATAAATTTTTTTAAATGATTTAATTTCGTTAAATAATATTTTTAATTAATTTGAAAAAAAAAAAAAGTTTGAAAAAAAAAAGTAAAAAATATAAACATTTAAATGAAGCAGGGTTGATAAGGGTACCACAGTGAATTGTATTACGCTAAACTTCAGTGTTGAACATTTAAATTATTCGAATTTTTAATTAATGAATAAAATGAAGGGAAAAAAAAATGATTGAAAATAATTGAAAAAAAAAAAAAAAATTACTTGAGGGTGTGCATACGACTCAAATTTTGACCGAGTGCGTGCGTAATCAGGTGAAATAAATTTTTATTGGATATTGAGTGTGAAAAATTAATAAATCGTTATCTCAGAACCAAAAGGGCGTAAGTGCTATGCTTATACATAGAACTTGCTCCCCTTTGCTTCTAAGTAAACACAAAAAATGAAGTTTTTTCGTATTTTAAAATGGGAAAATGAAGTTTTTAAATGTTCGATGCAACGTTATTACTAAATTGTCTTTTAATAATTCAAAATTTCATTTTTTTTGTGATTTTTAAAATTTTTTAAAGTCTTTTTTTTCGATGATTGATTCAGTAAAACGATTTTTTGGGAGTTTTTTAAAGATATCTTTGAGGCGAATAGAGTTAGGGGAAAATGTGAGGATACCTTTTTTGTAGGGAATTTTGAGAGCTACAAAAAAGGTTTCTTGACTTTTTTCGATAAATCTACTCGCTTTCGAGATCCTTTTTGAAAAGTTTCGAAAAAATTGGGGAAAAATTGGATTTTTAAAGAGAACTTTTAGGCGAGTGGATTTAGGGAAATTTGTGAAGAGACCTTTTTTGTAGAAAATTCAATTTCCTGCAAAAAAGCTCTCTTGGAAAATTCTTGTAACTCTGATAGTTTAGGAGATATCTTTAAAATTGTTTTCAATTTTCCACTGAATCAATTTAATCGATAAAAATTAAATAAAAAATCGTTGCATTGAACGTTTTGTAAATGTTTCGATATGGTGCATTATATAAAATACTAAATATTAAATGCTTTAAGAGAAAAAAAAGATGGAAATTAAGTATAAAAAAAATTTGTCACGCTTCACCTCGAAATTTTCGCATTTTCGAAAAAAGTAACATTTTCTCCTAAAAAAAATAAAAAAAATTCATAAAAATTATTGATAAAATTCACGAAATTTGGGGCGTGTGACTATCGCTAAATAATATACGAACTGATGAAGAAATTATTGAATTTTAATGAGATTAGGGGAAATCTGACGATTTTTTGAATATTTTAAACAAATAAATTTGTATATTTGAGGATTTTTTTGGGGTAAAAAGGGAGAAATTGAATTATTTTTGGTACTTCTCAATGGAATATCTCGGAAACTATTGGAGATACGCCCTTTCTGCATGAATCCTTTTTTGTAGAGAATTTTGAGAGCTACAAAAATGAATTCGGGCGAAAAGGGCGTATCTCTATTAGTTTCTGAGATATTGTCAAAGAAATAAATGAAAAACTTGCATATTTTAGGTTTTATGTTTTGTATTATGAAAATCACGAGATATCAGGGAAAATATTTGAGACAGATTTTTTCTGATGATTTCATTGAAAAGCTGAGGAAATTTCCGGTGGAAAACATGTGGCGAAATTTATTTTTTAGAATTTTTTGAAATTTCGATTTTTTCAAAAATCGAAAAATTTCACTTTTTTGGGGATTTCTACGGTTCTATTGGGTGTAACGTGAAAATTCCGAATGGAGGTGAAAGGTGAGATCATTTGCCATCGATTCATGGGGTTTTGAAAGAAAAAATATCGATTTTTAAGGTACTTATTGACACTTTTGTGAAAATCACTCGAAAAATTAGAATTCTCCAAAAAATTCGAAAAAATCAATTTCGACACATGTTTTTCAGCTGAAATTTCCTCAGCTTTTCAATGAAATCATCAAAAAAAATCTATCTCTCATGATTTCATTGAAAATCCCATTCTCCACCACTTTCCCCTATTTAAAAAAAAAAAACTCGAAATTTTTCATTTTTCTTTAAAATAATTATAAATTAAAATCGTCAGATTTTTACTATTTTCAGTATCATAAAATTAATTATCTATTATTTGTTACATCACGCCTTATTGTTTTCTTTTTGGAAATGGAAAGTATTCGTACAAAAAAAAAAAAAAAAAAAATTTAATTATTAATTAAAATGAATGGGATAATATTTTTAAATAATTAAGTGCAAAATTGTATTTATGCTACTGCACAAGGTTACATTGTTTAACCCACTTATCAAAAAAAAAAAAAAAAAATCCTATGTCTAATTAATCTTGGAGAATGAATTATAATATTTAAATTAAAAAAAAATAAATAAAAAAATTATAATATATTTGAATTAATTATATTTGAAACAAAATATATATATATATGTACATGTTAAATTCGTGGAATACATATGTATTAGCCATCTGTATGTACGTATGTAATAAATATATTTAAACATAAAATTTTTGCATTAATTGAATTTTTTTTAATTTTTCAGTTTAAAAATTTTTTTTTTTAATTTTTTTTCATCATTTTTTTTTGTTTTTGGAAATTATCTCGGAGAATAAGGGAGATAGAGCAATTTTTGTTCAGACCTTTTTTGTAGCTCTGTTTTCACTCTACAAAAAAGGTTTCCATAAAATTTTCTGTATCTCGCTTACTTTCCGAGATCCTTTTAAGATCGTTGAATTTTTTTAGAAATACGTACTTTATTTTGTTTGTTTTTTTGGGAATATCGCGGAAACTAAGCGAGATAGGGAAATTTTCGAAGAAACCTTTTTTGTAGAGAGAAATGAGGGCTACAAAAAAGGTTCTATGAGAATGTCTCTATCTCGCTTCAATTCCGAGATATTTCTGAGAAATTGGGGCATTTTTAAGATTTTTTAGTAAATGTCTTCTTTTTATTTTGGAAAATTTTGAGTTTAAAGGTTTTGATAAAAGGGTTTAATTGAAAAAAAACGATGAATTTTGTTTGAAGATGGGTAGATACTCCCCCAAAATTCTTTATTATTATCTTATTATTATTATTATTATCTTATTGTTGTTCTTAGAATTCATTACATTTTAATTAAGGAATTAATTTAATTTTTTTCGATTTTTTAAAATAATTTATTCTTCCATTTTGTCCTTTTTCTCCTCTATGTCGTTGTGCTCCTGTCTAATATGATCCAGAGTGGCAAGAACAAGTGGCTGATAGCTGGCCAGAAGCCTCCTACGCATCATTACAACCTGAACTATTCAAGAAAAAAGAAAAAATTCAAATTACAGAAAAATTTAAAAAAATTAAAAGAAAAGAAAATTTAAACTTCGAAAATTTCCCGAAGTTTATTTTGAAAATATCTCGAAAACCGTTGAGTGCATCAAAAAATGAGAAGATACCTTTTTTGTAGAAAATCGAATTTTCCACAAAAAAGGTCTCTTCACATTTTCCCCTAACTCCAACGGTTTTCGAGATTTCTTTGAAAAATGTTTAATCATGATTTTTGGAGGAAAATTTATCGATTTTTTTTGAGGAAAATCGATTTATTTTCAGTGTTTCAAAAATATCTCGAAAACCGTTGAGTGCATGAAAAAATTGAAGAATACCTTTTTTGTAGGAAATTAAATTCCCCACAAAAAAGGTTTCTTCACATTTTCCCTCAACTCCAACGGTTTTCAAGATATCTTTAAATTCTTCCAAAAACTCATTTTTTATGATTTAAAAAAAAATTCTCACGTCTGAATTCGCAAATTTGCTCCAATTTTTTCTTCAGTTCCAAAATAACTTCGTCTGTTTCTTTAAGTGTTTTACTCATTTCATTATCCATCTTTAACAATGATGAGAAAGAACGATAAATGATCCAAAAAAAAAAGAAAATGATCAAAACCGTTGAAACAAAAAGAATGAAAAATTTGAAAAAAACGAGAAAAATCAGAAAAATTCTCGATTTTTCGTTTGCAATCGACAGATGTCGCGACCGTTTCATCAAAAGATGAAGAAAATCTGTTTTACCGACAGGGTTACAAGGCTGCCCATTGGTTCAGCCGAAACCCGCGCTTTCTAAATATTTTTCAAATATTAAAGAAAAAAAATTGCTAAAAAATTAAAAATTTCTAAAAAAAAATTTTAAAAAGTTAAAAATTTCAAAAAAAAAATTCAAAAAAAATTTGAAAAATTCTGAAAAATTCCCTTCATTAATTATTCATAAATATCTATATTTGCATATCTATATCTATCAATTATTCACAAATATAGATATACAAATTACCTATAAAATACCTATTTAATATATTTTATTTACCTTACACAAAAAAATTGGTATAAAATCCTTTTTTACCGACAGAAAAAAGAAGAAAATTCGCTCATTGGTGCATTTCAAACTCCCGCCCTTTTGTGCCATTGGTTGCTGCGTAAATTGTGTACATGGTAACCGGCCCCCGTGTGCTTCAGCACACGGGGTCTCTCTCTCCTCGAGAAATTCTCACAATTCGTTTACGTCCACCAAAGAGTGAACATCTAAACTATCCGGTTTTCGTTTGAAATTCTCGATGATTTCGTTAAAATGAATGAACAATTGTTTTTTTTTAATTTTTAAAAGACGTTGTTCCTATTTTTTTAAAAAAGGGCGTTGTTAAAATTTCAGTTGCAAGTGTTTTTTTTTAGTGAGTGCCTTTTTTTAGTGGAATTCGAAAAACGCAGGGATGCGGGGAAGTTCGTGAATTTGCAGAAAACGTAAGTAATTATCATTATTATTATTTTTTGAATTAATAGGAAAACAAGTGGATGATAGTATTGCTTTCCAACTGATATAGCTTTTCCTGCTGATACTTTAGCAATGTGCTTCCGAATGGAAATGATACAACTTTTTTCAAATCATCATCAAAATATCAAATTTTGCTAATTCAATTCCCGTAAAAACTCTTTTTTCTTTTTTTTTCACTTTTTTTTTAGTTTTTTCGTGAGAATTTCACGTTATAATCACGTTTTTGAAGGGCATCCGGAAACTAAGCGAGATAGCGTGATTTTTGTAGAGACCTTTTTTGTAGCTCTTGAAATTTTCTAGAAAAAAAGTTTCTACAAAAATTGTGCTATCTCGCTTAGTTTCCGAATGCCCTTCGGAAAATAAAAGATATAGCTTTTTCTGCTGATACTTTAGCAATATGCTTTCGAATGGAAGTGATACAACTTTTTTCAAACCATCATCAAAATATCAAATTTTGAAAAATTCATTAAAACGCCAATAACTCGAGAACTAATCATGCAAATAAGCTCAAAATTTACAGGCATGTAACTGATACAATTCTCGAGATAATATATGAGTATAAATAACAGCAGTTGAATAGTTTCCAGAAGTTCCATTAAAAACTGATTTTCGAAAAATGGACAAATCTCAAAAAGTATCGATCGAATTCTCTTCAAATGAAGCTTAAAAAATAGAGTTTGTCGAGAGGAAGTTTTCCACAAAATATGAAATTTTTCTATAAAACCGCTTTTGCTGTAATTGAGACTTTTATGCACACACAGACATGCGCTGAGAATATCATTTTCTCTCTATTTAGATCATTTTAAGTATCTTCTATTTTAAAAAATTACAATCGAAAATTCTGATGATTACATAGTTTTCATTCGAAAGCAAAAAAGGTGAATTTTGGGATAGTAGAGACGTATTTTGAGGCTGCTTTGAAAGATAACTTTGAGGCGAGTGGAGTTAGGGGAAAATGTGAAGAGACCTTTTTTGTAGAGAATTTCAGGAGCTACAAAAAAGGTATCTTGGGTTTTTTGCGTAAATCTAATGGTTTTAGAGATATTCATGAGGGAAAAGAAAAAGTTAAGGATTATGAAGTTTTTTAGACAAATTCATGTTTTTCACTAGTTTTTTTTAAATATCTCGGAAAATAAACGAGATAGCGCATTTTGCAGGGATCCTTTTTTGTAGAGAATTTTGAGAGGTACAGAACCTTTCTGAGGCAAAATTCCTAATCGCTCTATCTCGCTTAGTTTCCGAAAGATTCTTTTAAAAAATGACCAAAAAATGCAATTTTTCTCTGATTAATTTTTCGAAGCTCTTTTTATGTGAATATCTCAGAAAATAATGGAGATACGCCCTTTTTGTTTGAATTCTTTTTTGCAGAGAATTTCTAGAGTTATAAAGAAGAATTCGGGTTAAATCGCTCGATCTCGCTTAGTTTCCGAGATATCATCAAAAAACTGACGAAAAAAAATTGATTCACAAAATTTCTTTAAAATTTTCGTTTTTTTTTTGTTTTTTTCAAGAAAATCCCTTTTTTCTCAGGATTTCGTATTTATTCCTTTGTGTTTATGCAATTTGTATGAGATTTAAAATCCTGTCATCACTTGTCACAATTCAGTTGAGTCATACAGCTCAAACAAAAATGCATTAGACCTTCCCCCCTTTTCAAAACAAAATACAAAAAAAAACAATTTCACAAAATTCATTTTTCAAGAAAATTTGCATTTTTCGATAAATTAATTTCTGTGTCGCCACTTCTTTTTCTGAATATTTCGGAAACTAAGCGAGATAGCAAAATTTAGCAGGAATCCTTTTTTGTAGCAAATTTCAAAAGCTCCAAAAACTTCTTCGGGCAAAATCGCTCTATCTCTCTTATTTTCCAAGATATCATGAATAAACCGATGAAAGAAAAAATTGATTCACAAAATATTTCAAAAAAACTTTTTTTTTTTTTTTTTTTTGGAGAAAAGGAAAATTCTTTTGTCACTTTTCACTTCAATTCCCGATTCAGTTGAGTCACAGCTCAAAAAAAAAAAAAAAATGCATTAGTCCTCTCCCTCTTTTCCGTTTGTATCCACTATTTCCGGAAGATAATTACACGTACATAGTGTACAATAATAATAATAACAATAATGATTTAAAATGTGGCATCGTCCTCGCAGAATCATATGTATACCCGTTAATTTTATTTTACTGTTTACAATACCACATCCGGCTGATGATTAATACACAGAGAGTCTCACAATTTTAATTTTCTCATAAATTAAATGGAAAAAAATACAAAAAAAAGCGAAATGTAAAGAATGTGAAGATGAAAAAGAGTTGAAAATTTTTTTTGCAGATTTTTTTTGTTGCATGAAAGATGGTTATCGGTGATTATTCTTGAGATATCTCGGAAATGAGGGGGTTTATGGGGATTTATGAAGAGACCTTTTTTGTGGCCCTTGAAATTCTCTACGAAAAAGGTCTCTTGAGAGTTTTCTCTAAATCCAAACGCTTCAAAGATATTCGCAGGTGAATACAGAGAAGTGAAGGGGTAAAAGGGGAGAAATTGAATTATTTTTGGTACTTCTCAATGGAATATCTCGGAAACTATTGGAGATACGCCCTTTTTGCACGAATCCTTTTTTGTAGAGAATTTTGAGAGGTACAAAGATGGATTAGGGCGAAAAGGGCGTATCTCCATTAGTTTCTGAGATATTGTCAAAGAAATAAATGAAAAACTTGCATATTTCAGGTTTTATGTTTTGTATTATGAAAATCACGAGATATCAGGGAAAATATTTGAGACAGGTTTTTTCTGATGATTTTATTGAAAAGCTGAGGAAATTTCCGGTGAAAAACATGTGGCGAAATTTATTTTTTAGAATTTTTTGAAATTTCGATTTTTTCAAAAATCGAAAAATTTCACTTCTTTGGGTATTTCTACGGTTCTATTGGGTGTAACGTGAAAATTCAGAATGGAGGTGAAAGGTGAGATCATTTGCCATCGATTCATGGGGTTTTGAAAGAAAAAATATTGATTTTTAAGGTACTTATTGACACTTTTGTAAAAATCACTCGAAAAATTAGAATTCTCCAAAAAATTCGAAAAAATCAATTCCGACACATGTTTTCCAGCTGAAATTTCCTCAGTTTTTTAATGGAATCATCAAAAAAAATGTGTTTCTCATCATTTCATTAAAAATCCCATTTTTCCCCACTTTCCCCTATTTTTTTAAAAAAAACTCCAAACTTTTAATTTTTTCAATTTTTTTTTTTGTAAAAATCTAAAAAAAAAAAGTATGACACATGTTTTCCAGCTAAAATTTCCTCAGTTTTTCAATGGAATCATCAAGAAAAATCTCTCTCTCATAATTCCATTGAAAATCCCATTTTTCCCCATATTCTCCAATTTTTTTTCCTAAAAATTCAAATTTTTTCATTTTTTCAATTTTTTTAGAAAAATTAGAATTCTCCAAAAAAAATCGAAAAAATCAATTTCAACACATGTTTTCCAGCTAAAATTTCCTCAGTTTTTCACTGGAATCATCAGAAAAAATCTATCTCTCGTCATTTCATTAAAAATCCCATTTCCCCCCACTTTTCCCTATTTTTTCTAAAAAAACTCCGAGTTTTTAATTTTTTCAATTTCTTTTTTTTTCCTAAAAATCTCAAAAAAAAAATGTATGACACATGTTTTCCATCTAAAATTTCCCCAGCTTTCCACTGAAATCATCGAAAAAATTCTCTCTCTTTCCATTTTCATCCAAATCCCCAACTTTCCCCAAAAGACTTTTCTTTTTAACGATAAAATTCACATCAGACTGATTTTCTATAACGATTTTAAGTGCATTCAATGAATTCCACATTTGTTATTCATTTTCTCGTAATCACGAAAACCTACAAAATAGAAAATCAACAGCATTAACACATTGAGAATTGAGAAAGTTCCATAAAAATTTATTTGCACTGCGCTTTTCCATTTCAAACACACGTATTTTTCAACGAATAATAGAAAATAATATAAAAAAAAAAAAAAAAATAATAGAAAAAATTAAATCTGAAATAATTATGTTTTTTTTTTTTTTTATTATTATTTTATTTTAATGTGTTATGTATCCAGTGAATGAACAAAGGGGTCCATTCACTGGGTGTGGTTGCATGTGTGTGTGTTTTAATGGTGTTTGGCCTAAACACAAGCAACTTGATCGGTATGTGAAATAAATAGAGCAGCATCCAAGCAAGAAAAATCTTTGCACCGTTAAATCAGAGAGTAAACGGGATACACACAATATAAACTGCATTCCTCACGCAAAATGTGTGAGATTTTTTTTCTAATGATGAAATGGGATGGGGGAGGGGGAGGGGGGGGGAGGATAGTGTGCTTAAGATTTTGCAGCTGGTTTGGAGGTGGATTTATTATTTTTTTTTTGATGCTGTATTGGAGATCATATTTTTTTAGGATTTTCTGAATTTTTTTGTAATTTTTGACCGTTTAGTTTATGAGATATGGATTATTAAAGATAGTGAGAATAGGGGTGAAGGGGATGAAACGCCCTTAATCGGACGGAAATAACGAAATTAGTAAAAAATCACAGGGTTGACCCATTATTTTAAAACAATTGGCGAAGAGAACAGCATTTTAACTAAATAATAGAAGAAAAAAATATTCAATTCTCCAGAAATTCTTGAAAATAATAAAAAAATCACAAATTATTAGAGTGAGAATTCGATTGAGAGGTGAAATTTCGGCTTGCTGGATATTTTTTTTGTGTATAAATACGTAGACGCGATTATTTAAAGTTTTTTCCCCAATTCTCTACATTTTTTTTAGATTTAGGAACAAAAATTGGAGGATTTCTATGAAATTGGAGGGGGATAGAGTTTTTTTGATGGTTTCAGTGAAGAGCTGAGGAAATTTCACGTAGAAAACATGTGCTGCAAGTGATTTTTGTTTTTTTCCTCGAAATTTCGAAAATTTGGGCTTAATTTTTTCAAAAAAATCCTGGAATTTTCAAAAAAAAAACTTAAAAACAATGTGACATATGGTTTCCATGTCAAATTTCCTCAGCTCTTCAATGGAATCATCTAAAATACCCTATCTCAAGTATTTCCCCCGATTTTCATTCTGTATATCATGATTCTGTGTGTCATGATTTTCTCTGAGATACTACCTTAATTTTTCCGGATTTCATTATTTCAATTGAGAGTATCTCAGAAGCCGTTGGGTTTAGGAAAATTTATCAGGATACCTTTTTTATAGAGAATTAAATTCTCCACAAAAAAGGTTTCGTGACATTTTTCTCTAAACCCATTATTTCCGGAGATCCTTTTAATATAATGTGGAACACAACATTTTTACGTTTTTTCGTGCAATTTCAAGAGATGAAATTATGAACGAATACAAATTACATGTTTTGGCGTAGAAAACATGTGCCACGAGTGATTTTGTTTTTTTTTAATTAATTGGAAACAAACCGAACAAATCCTTATTTTTTTTTCTGTTGTATCAACCGTACCCTGATATATTACCTCAAATGATAGTAAAATTTGTTTCTTCAAGTGTCATATTTCACTCAAGTGAAACGGCGATAAGAAATGTTTTATGAGTCTGACTAATCGAGTTTATTTGTTTATTTTACTTTTCTCGTAATTTTACGTTTCTCTCAATCTTATACCAACAGTATCTCGAAAACAATTCGATTAATCGAAAAAGTCAAGAAACCTTTTTTGTAGCTCTTGAAATTCTCTACAAAAAAGGTTTCTTGACATTTCCCCCTAAACCCACTCGCCTAAAAGATATTCTTAATATAAACCTCCAAAAAAAAATCCAATTTTTCTCTCTCAATAAAAAAAAAATAAAAAATAAAAAAAAAATGAAAAATTCAATATCATAAAAATAATTAAAATCTCCTTTCAATTCAATGAAAATTGAATTCACGTATTCCAGTGATTGGAATTGCATCACGTTCACTGGAATTAAACTTCAATGAATTTAATTTCTCTTGGGACTGAGTCACCAATAAAACATCGATTAATCCGTGGCATCAATAGGCACATTTACGACGTTTTTTTTTTCTTTTGCCTCATTTTTTTTTTATTCTCTTTCCTCTTATTTTTATCCACTCGAATGGAGAAGAATTCAGGGGCTTATTGATGTTCAACTTCTGCACCCATCTTCAACTCGAGAGTTGATCTTCTGATTTATTGAGTTCACTCGTCGTATATTGCAAAATAGACATTCCAAATAAAGCAATTTAAAATAGAATTTTTCCATCAATTTTTTTTTTTGTTTATTTTTTCAATCAAGAATATTTTTGAATTAATTGTGAATAATGAGGGAAAATGTGCTTTAAGTTACCTGAAATCAATTAATATTAATCATTCAGTTTGCGAATAGAAGATACTTAAAATGATCTAAATAGAGAGAAAATGATATTTTTAGCGTATGTCTGTGTGTGCATAAAAGTCTCAATTACAGTAAAACGGTTTTATAGAAAAATTTCATATTTTGTGGAAAATTTCCTCTCGACAAACTCTATTTTTTAAGCTTTATTTGAAGAGAATTCGATCGATACTTTTTGAGATTTGTCCATTTTTCGAAAATCAGTTTTTAATGGAATTTCTGGAAACTATTCAACTGATGTTATTTATACTCATATATTATCTCGAGAATTGTATCAGTTAGATGCCTGTAAATTTTGAGCTTATTTGCATGATTAGTTCTCGAGTTATTGGCGTTTTAATGAATTTTTCAAAATTTGATATTTCGATGATGGTTTGAAAAAAGTTGTATCACTTCCATTCGAAAGCATATTGCTAAAGTATCAGCAGAAAAAGCTATATCTTTTATTTTCCCAAGGGCATTCGGAAACTAAGCGAGATAGCGCAATTTTTGTAGAAACTTTTTTTCTAGAAAATTTCAAGAGCTACAAAAAAGGTCTCTACAAAAATCACGCTATCTCGCTTAGTTTCCGGATGCCTTTTAAAAACGTGATAATAACGTGAAATTCTCACGAAAAAACTAAAAAAAAAAGTGAAAAAAAAAGGAAAAAGAGTTTTTACGGGAATTGAATTAGCAAAATTTGACATTTTGATGATGATTTGAAAAAAGTTGCATCACTTCCATTCGGAAACATATTCCTAAAGTATCAGCAGAAAAAGCTATATCAATTGGAAAGCAATCCACTTGTGTTTTTCAATTACTATCCTCTTATAATATGCAATTATTTGACCTCGCGACAATTTTTATTTTGCGAATTTTTCTAAAATATCAAATTTCGGAAAATTCGACATTTCCATCGAGTAGATCAGAAAATTCTACCCCAAAAAACCCTATAATACAATTCCTCTGTATCAATTCCCCTTCAAACCCCCAAAAAAGCTCCATTTTTTCACAATTTCCAATTTTTTAATTATTTCAGAGAATAATCACCGAAAAATAATTGCATTACAGTGTTTTTCAGGCTCAAATTTCCCGCTCTTTCCATTGAACCCATCAAAAATCCTCTCAAAATTCATTTTACTCAATTTCTCCTCCAAACTCTCTGTGTAACACTCATTCAACATTCAACCAATGTGAAAGTGTCTCAGGGCAATTGTCATGGTAATGGCTAATGATATCCCGACAAAGGGAGACCAATGTGTCCGTTGGTGTTATTTTGTCTCAGAAGAAAAAAAAAAAAAAAAAAAAAAAGATGAAAAAAAAATGAAAAAAAAAGGCTTGAGAATAATAAAAACTCGACAAGAATGAGATGAGCCGGAAAAAATGAATATGAGAGGAGGGAGAGGGGTGGGGAGGGGAAGGAGGGGGTGAGAGGGAACCAGGTGAGGGGAAAGCCGGTGGCGACCACGCTCGAGTGCTCACAGGCACGGGGACATGCACCTGGCTTGTGGGCCACCTACTCTATATATCTATACGCACTCGTTTCTCATGTGTCTGTCTCTCACTTTTTTTTTTTTTTTTTTTTAATTTTATTTCCATTGAGAGCATTCAAAGTTCGTGGACATTTATTACGTATTGTGGTCGTTTCGATGGTGGAAAAGGGAACGAAGTTTTAACATTAGTCATTTTATGGAGGGGAAAGGAGGAGAAGAGGGGAGGGAGGGGGGAGGGGGGGGGGGGGGTTTGATGGTGGTGGTATAACGGGAGGAGACAATGACACTAGAATAATTGATTATTATTATTTTTTTTTTTGCTCTTTTTTCAAGAGAAATTGCAGAATTTTTTTGATTTTAGGAATCAGGTTTTTAGGCATGACGTCATAAAATTCTGAAAAAATTTGGGAAAAAGGGGAATATATCGAGGCATGGCTGTGAATTTTTTCAGAATTTTTGGACAAGAGGCCTATCAACCAAAAAAAAATTTCTGCTCTTTGTTTTTTTTAATGTTAGAAAAACTCTGGGAATAGTTTTTTGAGGAATTTCTTCTTTTTTTGTAAATATCGCGAAAATGATGGGGGTTAGGGGAATTTTACAGGAGACCTTTTTTGTAGCCCTTTGAATTTTCTATTAAAAAGGTCTCTTCACTTTTTCTCCTAAACCCATTTGCATCAAAGATATTCACAAAAGAATCCCAAAATCACTGGAAAAACGCTGGAAATTCCAAATGACTATTTAAGGAAAGCGCCTTTCGCATTGCAAATCGTTTCTAAAAATCACCGGAATATCATTAAGTATGTTTCATTGATGAAAAATGTAATAATAGAGCCATTAGAATATAGGCAATGACTCATTACTTTCTAAAATGACCCAAAACAGTTTTCTTTTTTCCATTAGAATTCTCATAAATTGACTGAAGTTTGGCTATGAGAAACGATTGTTATCTGCAGTCATCCCCAGGAGACTCATAGACTTATATATATATATATATATATATATATATACGTATATATATGCGGATTATGCGGGTCATCTCGAGAGAAAGAGAAATAGGGGAATCCCCCCGAGATAATGAAAATTGGGGTAAAAGAGACAATATTGAGAATTAAGGTAGTACACCAGTGAACTCGAGTGCAGTTGATCCCTTATTTTATTGATGCCATGTCGAAGACTATATTTTTCTACGATTTTCTGAATTTTTTCATAATTTTT
Source organism: Aleiodes leptofemur (assembly GCA_963942555.1). Taxonomy (NCBI): domain Eukaryota; kingdom Metazoa; phylum Arthropoda; class Insecta; order Hymenoptera; family Braconidae; genus Aleiodes; species Aleiodes leptofemur. The sequence goes on from OZ012623.1 coordinate 2,135,441, forward strand.
GACCGTGCAGTTTATGAGATATGAATTATTAAAGTTAGTGAGAATAGAGGTGGTGGGGATGAAACACCCTTAATCGAACGGAAATAACGAAATTACTGAAAAATCACAGGGTTGACCCATTATTTAAAAACAATTGGCGAAGAGAACAGCTTTTTAACTAAATAATAGAAGAAAAAAATATTCAATTCTCCAGAAATTCTTGAAAATAATAAAAGAATCACAAATTATTAGAGTGAAAATTCGATTGAGAGGTGAAATTTCGGCTTGCTGGATATTTTTTTTGTGTATAAATACGTAGACGCGATTATTTAAAGTTTTTTCCCCAATTCTCTACATTTTTTTTAGATTTAGGAACAAAAATTGAAGGATTTCTATGAAATGGGAGGGAGATAGAGTTTTTTTGATGCTTCCAGTGAAGAGCTGAGGAAATTTCACGTAGAAAACATGTGCTACAAGTGATTTTTGTTTTTTTTCTCGAATTTTCGAAAATTTGGGCTCAATTTTTTCAAAAAATCCTGGAATTTTCAAAAAAAAACCTTAAAAACAATGCGACATATGGTTTCCATGTCAAATTTCCTCAGCTCTTCAATGGAATCATCTAAAATACCATATCTCAAGTATTTCCCCCGATTTTCATTCTGTATATCATGATTCTGTGTGTCATGATTTTCTCTGAGATACTACCTTAATTTTTCCGAATTTCATTATTTCAATTGAGAGTATCTCAGAAGCCGTTGGGTTTAGGAAAATTTATCAAGATACCTTTTTTATAGAGAATTAAATTCTCCACAAAAAAGGTCTCGTGACATTTTTCCCTAAACCCATTATTTCCGGAGATCCTTTTAATATAATGTGGAACACAACATTTTTACGTTTTTTCGTGCAATTTCAAGAGATGAAATTATGAACGAATACAAATTACATGTTTTGGCGTAGAAAACATGTGCCACAAGTGATTTTTGTTTTTTTTCTTGAAATTTCGAAAATTCAACGTACAGTTATTGAAAAATTCCAAAAGTATCTTAGGCCAAAAAGGGCGTATCTCCATCATTTACCGAGATATTTCCGAAAAAAGATCCACATAAAATGTAACTCATTTTATTTCACCTCTTCAGCATCAACTAGACATCTTAATGACTGCATAAATGCAACTATCATGAATTCAAGAGCAAAGGGCTGATCTGAAGAGTCCACTCATCCCACCAGAATCACCGGAAGTACCCAAAAAACACGCGTATCCTCTAGAAATAAAAATAGAAATTAATTCTCTCCAAAAATAAATCCATTAATTTGTTTTACTCAAAAAAAAAAGGATTCAATAAAATCCAATTTTTTTTTCCATGAAAGACTCTTCAAAAAAATCTAAAAAAAATTGAGAATATTATATGAAAAGTCTACTTCATCTCCAAATTTTTTCAAAATTTTCCATGAACTCCTTCACACTAAAAAAAAATCTGCTCCAAAAATTACAAAATTCACAAAAAAAAAAAAATTCAATGAAGTCCAATTTTTTTTTTCATCAAAGCCTTTTCAAAAAAATCTGAAAAAATTTGAGAATATTCTCTAAAATGTCTTCTTCATCCTCAAATTTTTTCAAATTTTTCCATCAACTCCTTCGTACTGAAAAAAAATATTGAAATCATCAAAACCCAAAAATGGATGTTAATCCTCAAAAAAAAAGGAGGAATTCATTAAATTTTCATTTTTAATAAATTAAAAAAAAAAAAAAGAAATTAATGTTTTTTGGTTCATTACAAGTTGAAAGGCAGAAGTGAAGGGGATTATTCCTTTAACTTCTTCTTTTATTAAAAAAAAAAAAAAATCGACAATGAAACGTGTTGACAAAACCATCACGTGTCTCAATTTTTTCATGAAATTTCTTCATTTCACAATTTTTTCTTAGTAAGATATGAATATGACAAATCGTTGCTAACGAGTCCAGAGTTATTTTTGAACGAATTCCCATTTTAAAAGGGGGGCACAGTTAAACTGTTGCGTGACGATTAATTAATTGAAGAGAAACATTCAACTCGAGTCCCTTTTATTTTCGCTGGTTTTTTTTTTTCGGTCATTTTATGGGGCCTTTTGCCTGGGCCAATAACGGTTTAGAACAAATGCCTAATTACCCAGTGATTTTCTTGGGGAAAGAGGGGAGGGGAGGGGGGAGAGGGACGATGTGTGTCTGCAAGAATCGACTGAAATAGATCCTAGACGGGTTCAGGAACCCCCGGAGGGCTTTTCTATTCTCTCTTTGGTTTGTTTTATTAATTTTAGCCTGGCGCCTTTAACTTCTTCGGTAAAATTACGACAGAAGTGGAATTTTCATGCTCTTTTTTTATTTTTTCCTTTATTGAGTAGGCTCACAAGTGGGGATGTGCCAAATTTTCACTTTATTCGGAGATAATTCAAGGGAATTTTTTTCTGGAATTTTTTTGGGAGGGAAGGGGGTCTCAAAAAATTCTGAAAAAATTCAGGAAGGGGTCTCGATGTGTTTTGGAGTTTCTGTAATTTTTTCAGATTTTTAGCAGGTCTTGCCGAAAAATAATGAGGGGTCAAGTCTCAAATTCCTGAAATCGAGAATTTTGGGAGGTTTTTCTTTAATTGTTTTTTTTTTGGGTTAAGGGCTTCTTTGAAAAATCTGAAAAAATTTGGAGAGATTTTGGGATATGTTCTGTTTATTCTCAAATTTTTTCAGAATTTTATGACGTGATGCCGATAAATATCGCTGAAATTTCGGGGATTAAGGGACTTGATGCAAAGTCTTTGATCCCTAAAATCCCAAAAATTCGACAATTTCTCTCTAATTGATTTTTTTCTGGTATAACCCCTCCCCCAAAAAATCTGAAAAAATTCAGTAAAACCCCCCACCCCATCCCCCTCATCCCCAAATTTTTTCAGAATTTTATAACTCACCGCCAAAAATCCTCGCGATGCCAAATCTTCAATCCCATCAAAAAAGAAAAATTTGTCAATTTCACTTTAATTGATTTTTTTTTGATTGAACCCCTCCCCAAAAATTCTGAAAAAATTCAGTGAGCCCCCCCACCCCACCCCCCTCACTCCCAAATTTTCTCAGAATTTTATAACCAACCGCCGAAAAACCTCGAGGTGCCAAGTCTTTAATCCCCCCGAAACCCAAACAAAATTCCCCAAAAAATGCGTTTATTCTCACTCCTCTCCTCCTCCCCCTCCCCCTTCCCCTCCTTCTCATTTCAGTTGAATAAACATCACGTTACCACTCTCTCTCTCTCTGTCTCTTCTCCTGGTGCCCCTCATTTCAGTTTCCATCAGCCGCCTCCATTAAAGTGCCTGCATGATCGAAGAAAGAGTTAAAAAAAAAAAAAAAAAAGAGGCAAAAACAAACAGAGAGAAAAAAAAGGAAAGAAAAACAAATTCAAGCTTAATATCAAGAGAGTTACTACCCACAATACAAAAGAAAAAGAGAGAGAGAGGGGGGGAAAGAGGGGGGGAGGGGCACATCGATGTTTGAAGTGCAATGATAATGATACAAAAAAAAAAAAAAAATCCGTCAAGTATATGTGCAAAGAGGCAGAGTTGAAAGGGAGAACCCGAAAAATTCTTTATTTCTTTACCTCTAGTTTCCGAAGTGAATTTCTCGAAGCTTCCCCTCCCCTCCCTCCCTTTTCCCCTCCTCCCCCTCCTGTACTCGCGCGATCATTATATCCGCTAATAAGTATGGTATATCGTCGACGATTACCCTCTAAGTATAGGGTTGGCCCAGGCCTTTTCTCCTCTTTCCCCTTCCCCTCTTCCCCTCCCCCCCCCTCTTTCCCTTTGGATCTCCCCTACTTTAAAAACCCGATGACCGCACGTCACTGGCATTCACAAACGTAATTTATATCAGGCCTCGGTCCAATGTGTGTATTTACGTATTCATGTGTTCAATTTTTGTGTGTGTGTGTATATATATATATATGTGTGTGTGTGTGTGTTTATGTGTTTATGTATACAAATACCCCTCTCCTCCCCCTCCCCAACTCCTCTCCCGCCCCTTCCCTCCCCTCCCTCTCTCCCTTTCTTTTGACTCCGAAGACTCATGGGAGAGGAGCATCTTTGAGGGAGGGGGGGGGGGGGGGGGGAGGTGGAAATATGTCGTAAATTCATAAGGAGGTTTATTACTATAGTGTTTGTTCAGTGTCTGATGGAGTGTGTCTAAAAAATAAATTTATTGGAGATGTTTTTTTTTTTTTTTCTTTTTTTTTGGAGTAATATGGGGAAAAAAAAGCAAAAGAATTGGAGATGCCGGGGATCGAACCCGGGGCCTTTCACATGCAAAGCGAACGCTCTACCACTGAGCTACATCCCCACTGTGGGATTCCCCCGAAACTGTGGATCAAAAAATTGTACGCGAGTTTGATAAAAAAAAAAGGAAAATTTAAAGGCTGTGATAAGGAGGAAATTTTTTTTTTTTTTTTCGGAGTGGGCTTTTGGAAAAATCTGGAAAAATTTGGGAGGGGGGAGGACATGTTGCAGCATCTTTGGGAATTTTTTCAGATTTTTTGGAACACTTTTTCACTTTGATAAAAATTTTACAAAAAAAAATAGAATTTTCTCGATTTTTTGGTGAGAAACTGAAGTTTGTTTTTTTTTTTGGAGCAGGCTTTTGGAAAAATCTGGAAAAATTTGGGAGGGGGGAGGACATGTTGCAGCATCTTTGGGAATTTTTTCAGATTTTTTGGAACACTTTTTCACTTTGATAAAAATTTTACAAAAAAAAATAGAATTTTCTCGATTTTTTGGTGAGAAATTCAAGTTTTTTTTTTTAATTTTGGAGCAGGTTTTTAGAAAAATCTGAAAAAATTTGGGGATAAAGAAGACATGGTGAAGCATTTTCATGAATTTTTTCAGATTTTTTGAAAAAGTCTTCACTTAAAAAAAAAATTTCTCAAAAAAAATTCAATATCTTCAATTTTTTAACCAAAAAAAAAGAGTTTTTATTTTTTATTTTCTAGCGGGTTTCAAAAAAAATCTGAAAAAATTTGGGCATCAAGTAGACATATATTTCCATCTCCCTGAATTTTTTCAGAATTTTCAAGAAATAACTTCAACAAAAAAAAAAATACTCCAAAAAAAATTTGAATATTCTCACAAAAATAATTAATTCACCCTCAAAATTTGAATAAAAAAAAGGAAAAAGCAGAAATTACAAATACAAAGAATTTCTCCATAAAGTCCCGCAAAGGCCTCTCCACAATTGAAATTCAGCTCCAGTAAAAGAAAGAAAAAAAACTTCTCTTCGTCCAATTAATCCACAAGTCCACCATAAAAAAAAAAGAGAATTCTTACAAGATTATCATAAACGTGTAAACAGCCTTGCAGCTAATATTCCCATTTTCCTCTTCGTTTCACGGTCGAGAGACCTCCGGGGACTTAGAATAAACCCCAAGAGAAGGAAAAAAAGAGCACTTAGCAAAAAAACATTAAAGTTTCCGCAGAAGAGAAGATCGTGTGCTTATTCCATGGAATTGACTGGAACGAAAGACTAAGATTTCTTCCTTCCGCTCTAGTGTACTTTACTTCAATCGCAATGGAGGATCGATCAAATGGAAATAATTGGATGGGGGATACCTTGGTATTTTGTCGAAGTCGTAAAAATAATTTCCGATGAGACGCCTACCCACCAATAAACAATTTCTACTGCCTTACAGTTTAATATAAAGCTTATTATACTTTGTTGCCTTAGAAACAAAGGGGCGTAAGTGCTATCTGAGAAGTGATTTTTGAATTTTCCCATTTTTTTTGAATTTTTCCATTTTTTTTTTAATTTTTCCAATTTTTTTTGAATTATTCTATTTTTTTTTATTTTTCCAATTTTTTTGAATTTTTCCATTTTTTTTTGAATTTTTCCACTTTTTTAAAAAATTTTTCAAATTTTTAAAGTAAGAAAGAAAAAGTCACTTGAGTTAAGTGAAAAAAATCACTTGATTTAAGTGAAAAAACTAACTTGATTTAAGTGAGAAAAGTCACTTGATTTAAGTGAAAAAAGTCACTTAATTTAAGTGACTTTTACTGTCTTAAATTAAGAAAGGAAAAGTTACTTGATTTAAGTAAAAAAAGTTACTTGATTTAAGTGAAAAAAGTTACTTGATTTAAGTGAGAAAACTCACTTGATTTAAGTGAGAAAACTCACTTGATTTAAGTGAGTTTTACTTTCTTAAATTAAGAAAGAAAAAAGCACTTGATTTAAGTGAGAAAAGTCACTTGATTTAAGTGAGAAAACTAACTTGATTTAAGTGAGAAAAGTCACTTGATTTAAGTGACAAACCTCACTTGATTTAAGTGAGAAAAGTCACTTAATTTAAGTGACTTTTACTGTCTTAAATTAAGAAAGGAAAAGTTACTTGATTTAAGTAAAAAAAGTTACTTGATTTAAGTGAAAAAAGTTACTTGATTTAAGTGAGAAAACTCACTTGATTTAAGTGAGAAAACTCACTTGATTTAAGTGAGTTTTACTTTCTTAAATTAAGAAAGAAAAAAGCACTTGATTTAAGTGAGAAAAGTCACTTAATTCAAGTGACTTTTACTTTCTTAAATTAAGAAAAAAAAAGTCACTTGATTTAAGTGAGAAAAATCACTTGATTTAAGTGAAAAAACTAACTTGATTTAAGTGAGAAAAGTCACTTGATTTAAGTGACAAACCTCACTTAATTTAAGTGAGAAAAGTCACTTAATTTAAGTGACTTTTACTGTCTTAAATTAAGAAAGGAAAAGTTACTTGACTTAAGTGAGAAAACTCACTTGATTTAAGTGAGAAAACTCACTTGATTTAAGTGAGTTTTACTTTCTTAAATTAAGAAAGAAAAAGGCACTTGATTTAAGTGAGAAAAGTCACTTAATTCAAGTGACTTTTACTTTCTTAAATTAAGAAAAAAAAAGTCACTTGATTTAAGTGAGAAAAGTCACTTAATTTAAGTGACCTGAACATTCTTAAATTAAGTGACTGCACATTCTCAAATTAAGAAAACATTTTTCTCTGTGTATAGTGAAAACTGAGGTAAAATGGACCTCCACATTGGCCTGATGCATGATTTTTTTTCGTAGTAAAGGACTAGCTGGAAAAATCTGAAAAAATTCGATATGATGCCTCAGTATGTCTTCATTATCGCTGAATTTTTTCAGATTTTTCAAAGAAGCCGCCGCTCTTTAAAAAAATCCCAAATCATTCTGATACGCTGGTCCATTTTTTCCTATATATAGCACTTACGCCCTTTTGTTCCTAAAGTTCGTTGCCTTGGAAACAGAGGGGTGTAAGTGCCATGTTCATATATATATCGTTGGCTTAGTAACAAAGTGGCGTAAGTCCCAAAAACACTAAATTCTAATTTTAAGGTGCAAAAAGGGCGTATCTCCATTATTTACCGAAATATTTGCGGAAAAATTAAAGTTATCCTGTTTTTATCTCTTTTTTTTTCATTTTTTCAACACATATGTTTCATCTTCCGGCAGTCGTGCCTCGGAAACAAATAGCAAGAGAAAAAAAAAAGGCATATGAACACAGAATGACAATAAAAAATTCAAAAAACGTGCGGTTCAACCGCACCTTTACATCCGCTGCTTTTTTTTTCTTTTTCGCTACGTCAGAAAAGTTCTTCCAGTACCGCAATATGTCGCGCATATTGAGACACACGAGGTTCAGCCATTGGGGCCCACGCGTGCCCCCACATACAGCGTATGTTGTTGTGGGCCCCCATTGTGCCCAGAAACACAGTGGGGATCATCTTGTCTTTCAACACGTTTTATCCGTGCCTCGCATTATATTATTGTGAAAACCATAACTGTATGGATTATGTTCCATTGTCTGGAGGTTTTTGATGCCCAAAATTATGGGACTCTTGGTATTCAATAAAATCGTATTTTTTTTTGAGAAGGAGTCGGCGGAAAAATCTGAAAAAATTTGGGAATGTGGTCTGGAATGTCTAGTTTACTCCTGAATTTTTTCAAATTTTTCCGGAATGTCTTTCACGAAAAGCAAAATCCGATGCAAAAATTATCGAACTTTCGAAAAAATAGGATTCAATGAAATCAATTTTTTTTTTTTAGGAAAGACTCTTCAGAAAAATCTGAAAAAAATTGAGAATGTGGCATGGAATGTCTAGTTTATTCCTGAATTTTTCCAAAATTTTCTGGAGACTCTTTCCCAATTAAAAAAATGCTGATGCCAAAATTATGGAATTTTCGAAAAAATAGGATTTAATGAACTTCTATTTTTTTTTTAATGAAAAACTCTTTAAAAAAATCTGAAAAAATTCAGGAATATTTTATCAAATGTCTACCTCTTTCCTGATTTTTTTTTAATTTTTCCGAGGATTCTTTCGGAATTAAAAAAATTCCCATTCCGAAATTATGAAACCTTCGAAAAAATAAGATTTAATGAAATCTTATTTTTTTTTCCATGAAAGACTCTTCAAAAAAATCTGAAAAAATTCAGTCATATTTCATGAAATCTCTACTTTTTTCCTGAATTTTTTCAGATTTTTCCGTGAACTCCTTCATTATTTAAAAAAATCGGTTGCGTCTCCCTCTTCCTTCATTATTTTAAATCGTCAGAAAAATGAACTCTTCTCTTCATCGGTCAACAAAAAAAAAGAAAAAACGCGCACAGACTCTGAAATGAGGATAGAACGGACGGATAAGCCTCAAACGAGGAAGAAACTCACAAGATATCCTCCATTATTATCATTATTAGTGCAACAGTCGCCGGAGGGAAACTGCATAGACGATCTATCTATCGTTCGAGGTCTATTAAAGAAATAATTGAAAAAAGAAGGAGGGGGAAAAAAAAATTGAGCGCAAGGTAATGCAAGTAGCTGAAGAGGATTTCTATCTTGTCTCATCGCAGATGCAGATGATCTTGAAAAATAATTTCTGCCCTCAAGTCTCTCATATTATGATACTCGTCATTAGTGATGCTCGTAAAACTGGATTGAGGCATCATATTTTTATCTACCATTTTTTTCTCCTCCACTTCATGACTAAATCACTTGACTTTCAGATTACAAAAAAGAGTTCTTAAAAAATTGAGTTATTAAAAAAACTTTATCCTCGAATTTTCATAAATTACGATTGTATATGTGTTTTGTCAATTCATCGATTTTTTTTATTGATGAAGGACTTCAGGAAAAAATCTGAAAAAATTCAGGAAGATGCTCTGATTTGTGGTCCTTATCGTGGAATTTTTTCAGAATTTTTCATCTCGATGCCTTTTTATTAAAAAATAATCTTATTCGTCACTCTTCGAATGTCCATGTTACTCGTTTTATTCGTTTTGTCAAATTTGTTGTTAATCAATTTTTTTTCTCAATGAAAGGCTTCTCTAAAAAATCTGAAAAAATTCAGGAAGATGCCCCAACATATCGTCCCAATTGTGGAATTTTTTCTGAATTTTTCATTACCCCGCCTTTTAGCCAAAAATAATCCAATTCGTTTCCCCCTGAGCAGTTTGTTTTTCTTGTCCATTGGAGATTAAGTGGAATAAGGGATTAATTCTCTTCCTCTGGTGTTGCCTTTCCTGCACACGTGTCGTACCATATGCCGTACACATTCTCACCCCTCCATGCACTATCAACATCGTTTTTATCTCTCTCTTTCCAACCAATAGTTTTATGTCACTGTAAACAGGCGTGTATAGGGGTCGTTACGTCTACGTGGACAGGCGCTATTCGCAGGAAGGGACGGACGGCTTAGATTGCACCGAGTTGTCTAAGTTTGTGAATTCTATTCTTGGAGGGTAAATAAACAACGCATTGATTCATGATACTAAGCTTGCTTTGTTGATCGAAGTGTTTGGGGAGCTCTTGGAGTTGAGGAACTAATAAAAGCCCTTCATTGAGAAAAAAAATCATTAAAGTAAACATTCTTCTTGTTTTCGTGGAACCCCCTATTTTTCCGGTCAAATAAACTTTCAATAAAGTTGCACTCATTAAAGTGTGCAAGAATTCTTCTATTAAAGTGCCTCGTTGTCCCTCCCCTCCTCCCCCGCCCCTCCCCACTCTAATTCTTCAATACGCCAATCAGAATTGAGTTTGACACCAAAAATCTAGTTTTGGACACATTTTAACGTTCTGCGCATTGAACTGCGCAGAGGGGAAGGTTCCGTAACCGCATTTGGACGTATTTTTAACGTTTTGCGCATTGAATTGCGCAGAGGGGAAGGTTCCATACAAACATTTGGACGTATTTTAACATTTTGCACAGAGGGAAAGGTTCCAAAGACGCATTTAGACCTATTCTAAGGTTCTGCGCATTGAACTGCGCAGAAGGGAAGGTTCCATAGACGCGTTTGGACGTATTTTAACATTCTACAGAGAGGGTAAGGTTCCACAGACGCATTTGAACATGTGTTAACATTCTGCGCATTGAACTGTGCAGAAGGAAAGGTTCCATAGACACATTTTGACATATTTCAAGGTTCTGTGCATTTATTTGCGCAAAGGGGAAGGTTCAATAAACGCATATGGACGTATTTCAAGGTTCTGCGCATTGATTCGCGCAGGGGGGAAGGTTCCATAGACGTATATTGACATATTTTGAGGTTCTGCGCATTTATTTGCGCAAAGAGGAAGGTTCCATAGACGCATTTGGTCATATTTCAACGTTCCGCGCATTGAACTGCGCAGGAGGGGAAGGTTCCACAGATGAATTTCGACGTATTTTAAGGTTCTGCGCAAAGGGGAAGGTTCCACAGACGCATATGGACATATTTTAACATTCTGCGCATTGAACTGTGCAGAGGGGACGGTTCCACAGGCGCATTTGGACTTATTTTAACGTTCTGCGCATTGATTTGCGCAGAGGGGAAACGTTCCACGTAAGGAGTGGGGATAAGCGCGAAACGAGAACTTCAATGAGAGGTTCTGGACGAATAGAAGAACTTATTTCCAAGTCTACTGTAATAAAAATTCTCACTCATTGAGAAAGAAATCGTAAAAAAGCGCAAATTTTCCTATGTTTTCACGAAAACCCCCATTTTCCTGTTAATTTAATGGGGAAATCCCCAAAACGTGAATGTTCACGGAAATTGAGTTTCTTCGGGTGAACTTCCTCTGTGAAAAGTGAGAGCTGGGGAATGAGGGGCGAGGGAGGGGAGGGGGAACTGAACCCCTGGGCGTCAATCGACAGTCAAGCTAATTAGCTCCAGTGTATCTTTTGTGGGGCTACCGTCTCTTCTTACGCAACACGCCCTCACATTTTATCCATCTCACCCCAATTTCTTTTTTTTTTTCCGGTTTTTACTTCTTGTGCAACAGGAGCACTATTAAGAGGTGCCAATTAGACTTAAGAGGCGAGTTTTTTTTTGTGGAGAAAAAAGTAAATGAGAAATTCCTGTTTTTTTTTTTTTTATTAAATTTTTTTGAAGGGAAATTTTGGGGAAAAAAGAAGGAAAAAGAGAATTTTAATGGAATAATTGAAGATAAATGATTTTTAATTTTTAGAAATTTTTGAAAATATTAGAATTTTTTGATTTTTAAAAATTCAAAATTTCTTCAATTTTTTAATGAAATCATCAAAAAAAAAACATTTCTCCAATTTGAATTTTTCTTGATTTTAATATTCTATCAATTTCAAAAATGACTGACATCTTCTCTTTTATTCAATGATTTTTAATATTTTTAAGATGCAAAATATGCACTCGTCGTCTTGGTACCATCGACAAAGGGGGCGTATTGCATATTAACGCAAACAATAACCTATAAAGGATTATGGGTTTTTCCCCCCAAGACGATAAACGATTCTGAACGCACACAGGACAGGAAAGAAATTGGCAGTGGGCAAAGAGGCGAAGAGGTGCAAAAGAGAGAGAAAAAGATAGAAAGAGAGAGAAAGAGGATAGAATTCTTGGGTGGGTACGGCCCCCCATATAAATGCAAGTAATAAAAAAAATTTCATTCTCCGCCTTCCTTTGCTCAGTACGTGAAAAAGGCAAAAGGAATAGTTTAAATAATGGAGATAATATTGTTGGTAGAATTCGAGCGGAAATCGCAGAATTCGAATGATACTGAAGATGCGATGAAAAAAAAAAAGTGGTAAAAATGATCAAATATTGGTTTTAATGGTCTTTAGCGAATGTTTTTTTGAAATAATTGAAAACAAGTGGATAATAGTATTGCTTTCCAACTGATATGGCTTTTTCTGCTGATACTTTAGCAATATGCTTTCCGAATGGAAGTGATACAACTTTTTTCAAATCATCATCAAAATATCAAATTTTGCTAATTCAATTCCCGTAAAAACTCTTTTTCCTTTTTTCTTCACTTTTTTTTCTTTAGTTTTTTCGTGAGAATTTCACGTTATAATCACGTTTTTAAAGGGCATCCGGAAACTAAGCGAGATAGCGTGATTTTTGTAGAGACCTTTTTTGTAGCTCTTGAAATTTTCTAGAAAAAAAGTTTCTACAAAAATTGCGCTATCTCGCTTAGTTTCCGAATGCCCTTCGGAAAATAAAAGATATAGCTTTTTCTGCTGATACTTTAGCAATATGCTTCCGAATGGAAGTGATACAACTTTTTTCAAACCATCATCGAAATATCAAATTTTGAAAAATTCATTAAAACGCCAATAACTCGAGAACTAATCATGCAAATAAGCTCAAAATTTACAGGCATCTAACTGATACAATTCTCGAGATAATATATGAGTATAAATAACATCAGTTGAATAGTTTCCAGAAATTCCATTAAAAACTGATTTTCGAAAAATGGACATATCTCAAAAAGTATCGATCGAATTCTCTTCAAATAAAGCTTAAAAAATAGAGTTTGTCGAGAGGAAGTTTTCCACAAAATATGAAATTTTTCTGTAAAACCGTTTTGCTGTAATTGAGACTTTTATGCACACACAGACATGTGCTAAAAATATCATTTTCTCTCTATTTAGATCATTTTAAGTATCTTTCATTAAAAAAATTACAATCGAAAATTCTGATGATTATATAGCTCCCATTTGGGAGCAAAAACTACTCTTCTCTCCTAAATTAATAATTTTTTTCTTCGTTATTCCTAATTTATATCATTTTCCCATTGTCTCGAGTAATTTCTCTGTTTGTAAAATGACATCAAGATTGAAAAATTCAATGTTTTATCAACATAAATTATTTTACTAATTTTTACTTTTTTCATAATTACAATGATTCATTAATATTAATGAGTTATAATGACTTCAGAGGAAGTGGAAATGAAAAGATAAGTCGAGGAATTTATTTTTAACTGAATTTATTTTTCTGAATAACATCGAAATGAAGAGTTTTGAAGGAAATTCATCAGACTTTCAAGAGACAGTTCTTGTAGTAAATAAAAAATAATTCGAGCAATTGGAGCAAAGTGCAGTAGACTTGATATTACATGCCATTTTGCCCCATATCCTTTTTTTTAAATTTTTTTAATAGAAAAAATATGAAAATAATGAGAAATTTATTAGCAATTAAGAAAAACAGAAGAATTCCTAAATTTTTTTTTTGCGATTATTTTTCGAGATATTTAACAAAAAATGCTAAAAAATAATCAGAATTCTATTTTTTTTCTAAATTCCTTAAAATTGAATTTCTTTAACATTATTTTCCTCAAAGAATCTATTCTGCTGAAGAAAAAAAAAATGCGATAAAAATCCGCTTCAAATAAGTTTAGAGTAACCTTCTCTATTTTTCTCATGAAAAATTCATTGAATAAAAAGAGAAGAGTATCGAATGGAAAAATTTTAACGAACGTTCAAACGAGTGGCAAAGAAAAGTACTCATTGCATTGAAGGAATAGAGGACAATCCAAAGAAAGAGAACAAGAAATAAGATTGAAAAAAAAAGAAAAAAAAAAAAAAGTATGAATTAACGTGGAATCTGTGTTGGATTTACACGAGAAACGAGGTAAACGAGCGTGGCAAAACTCACGTTAAAGTGAAAAGAAATGAATTTTTCTCTCCTCAAAGTTCCATTGGCGTGCCATCGTTCCCCCCTTTTTTTTTTGCAAACCCCCCTCTTCTTCTCCTTCATCTCCTTCCCCTCCCTCCCCTCCTTTCCCCTCTCTTCCCCCTTTCCCCATGACCTGAACATATATATATATCGTCATCTTAGAAAGAAAGGGGCTTAAGTTCTGTGTATAAACATAGGCACTTAAGCCCTTTTCTTCCTAAGGCCTTAAAAACAAAGGGGCTCAAGTGCGTATGTATTCCCCTCCCCTCCTCCCTTTCCCCCTCCCCTCCTCCCCTTTTTCTCCTCTTTCCTCATGAACTGAACATAAATATCGTCACCTTAAAAACAAAGGGGCTTAAGTTCTGCACATAAACCTATGGCACTTAGGCCTTTTTTTTTTCTTAAGACGTTAGAAACAAAAGGGCGTAAGTGCTATGAATGTTCATAGGCACTTACGCCCCTTTGTTTCTTACTTCTCCCCCTTTTTTCTTCTTTTTTTCTTCGATTTCATCTTTTTTCCTTGGAAACAAGAGGTCTTACACAGAGAAAAATGTTTTCTTAATTTAAGAATGTGCAGGTCACTTAAATTAAGAAAGAAAAAGTCACTTGATTTAAGTGAGAAAAGTCACTTGATTTAAGTGAAAAAAGTCACTTGATTTAAGTGAAAAAAGTCACTTGATTTAAGTGAGTTTTATTTTCTTGAATTAAGAAAGAAAAAGTTACTTGATTTAAGTGAGAAAACTCACTTGATTTAAGTGAGTTTTACTTTCTTACATTAAGAGAGAAAAAGTCACTTGATTTAAGTGAAAAAAGGCACTTAATTCAAGTGACTTTTACTTTCATAAATTAAGAAAGAAAAAGTTACTTGATTTAAGTGAGTTTTACTTTCTTAAATTAAGAATGAAAAAGTCACTTAATTTAAGTGAGAAAAGTCACTTGATTTAAGTGAGTTTTACTTTCTTACATTAAGAGAGAAAAAGTCACTTGATTTAAGTGAAAAAGGTCACTTAATTCAAGTGACTTTTACTTTCATAAATTAAGAAAGAAAAAGTTACTTGATTTAAGTGAGTTTTACTTTCTCAAATCAAGAGAGAAAAAGTCACTTGATTTAAGTGAAAAAAGGCACTTAATTCAAGTTACTTTTACTTTCTTAAATTAAGAAAGAAAAAGTTACTTGATTTAAGTGAGTTTTACTTTCTCAAATTAAGAAAGAAAAAGTCACTTGATTTAAGTGAAAAAAGTCACTTAATTCAAGTGATTTTTACTTTCTTAAATTAAGAAAGAAAAAGTTACTTGATTTAAGTGAGTTTTACTTTCTTAAAATAAGAAAGAAAAAATCACTTGATTTAAGTGCTAAAAGTCACTTAATTCAAGTGACTGCACATTCTTGAATTAAGAAAACATTTTTCTCTGTGTAAGTGCTATGCATACACATCTGCACTTACGCCCCTTTTTCTCCCCCCCCCCCCCTCCTCTTCCTTTTTCCTCTTTCCCGTTTAGGAACAAAGGGGCTTAAGTGCTATGAATGCTTACAGGCACTTAAGCCCCCTTGTTTCTTCCCCCCCCTCTTTCTTCTTTTTTTCTCATCTTTCTTGTTTTTTCCTTAGGAACAAAAGGGCGTAAGTGCATATATATAAGCATAGCACTTAATCCCCTTTATTTCTTCTTCCTCTTTCTTCTTTTTCCCCTTAGAAATAAAAGGGCGTAAGTGCGTATGCATGAGCTTAAACACTTACGCCCTCTTGTTGCTTAGATAAAGAAGAAATGTTTGTTACACTCACACGTTAAAGGCCAATGGAAAGACCTGATTTTAACTCGTCAATAAGAAAAGCCGCTGGGCAAGCTAACTTCTTGCATTTTATACTGTTTAAACGTTTGTTGAGAGAAACGAGTTACACCAATGTATTATGTTTTGTTGACTTGTGTATTTGAGAGAGCATGTTGCAGCAGAAAGCAAGCAACAGCTTCGTTCTGTATGCGTCATGGCTGTGTGACTTTGAATCATTCTTCGGCAGCTCTATAGCTATATAACGGATTTATGCATTGAAATTGTGGAAGAAAAAAAGGAAAAAAGAAAAAAAAAGGATGGAGAATTCATTGGATTTTTCAGTCATTTTTGAATTAATTTCACGTTTTTCTTGAGAATATCCGGGGAATAAAGTGGAGATACGCCCTTTTTTGTGCGAGATGTTTGTGCGGAATTTTTGGAGAGTCCAGAACTAGATTAGAGCAAAAAAAAGACGTATCTCGCTTAATTTCCGAGATTTTTAATTTAAAAAAAACTCTGATAATTTTTTAAATTATTTTATTTAATTGTTGAAATTAACAATTTTTTGCTGATTTTTCTTTGAGAATATTTTGGAAACTAAGCGAGATAGAGCGATTTTGGATTAAAATTCTTTCTTTTTTCGCAGTTTTTGAAATTTTTTACAAAAAAAATAATTGAGGGAAAAAGAGGCGTATGTCCATTATTGTTTGAGATATTTATGAAAAAAATTTAAAAAAATCATAATTTTTTATTCCTGAATCTAAAGATTTTATTTGATTGCAGAAATTGAAAAAAAAAAATCCAAGTATTTACTCTGGACAGGCAAATGTGTACTTGTTTGGGTCGAGAGTTATTATTAAAGGGTTAATTAGAGGCATCAAGCGTGAGACGTGTCTGGTGTATGTTGAAGTCTTATTTCTTCAACGCACCATGATGAAGAATACTCGAAAATTAATTTTTCACTCTTGTGAATAAACAGTTCAATTATTTAGTGTTTACATTGTTTTTAAGGTTTTTTTTGAAAATTCCAGGATTTTTTGAAAAAATTAAGCCCAAATTTTCGAAATTTCGAGAAAAAAAACAAAAATCACTTGTGGCACATGTTTTCTATGCCAAAACATGTAATTTGTATTCGTTCATAATTTCATCTCTCGAAATTGCACGAAAAAACGTAAAAATGTTGTGTTCCACATTATATTAAAAGGATCTCCGGAAATAATGGGTTTAGGGAAAAATGTCACGAAACCTTTTTTGTGGAGAATTTAATTCTCTATAAAAAAGGTATCTTGATAAATTTTCCTAAACCCAACGGCTTCTGAGATACTCTTAATTGAAATAATGAAATTCGGAAAAATTAAGGTAGTATCTCAGAGAAAATCATGACACACAGAATCATGATATACAGAATGAAAATCGGGGGAAATACTTGAGATATGGTATTTTAGATGATTCCATTGGAGAGCTGAGGAAATTTGACATGGAAACCATATGTCGCATTGTTTTTAAGGTTTTTTTTTGAAAATTCCAGGATTTTTTGAAAGAATTAAGCCCAAATTTTCGAAATTTCGAGAAAAAAAACAAAAAGCACTTGTAGCACATGTTTTCTACGTGAAATTTCCTCAGCTCTTCACTGGAAGCATCAAAAAAACTCTATCTCCCTCCCATTTCATAGAAATCCCTCAATTTTTGTTCCTGAATCTAAAAAAAATGTAGAGAATTGGGGAAAAAACTTTAAATAATCGCGTCTACGTATTTATAAACAAAAAAAATATCCAGCAAGCCGAAATTTCACCTCTCAATCGAATTTTCACTCTAATAATTTGTGATTCTTTTATTATTTTCAAGAATTTCTGGAGAATTGAATATTTTTTTCTTCTATTATTTAGTTAAAATGCTGTTCTCTTCGCCAATTGTTTTTAAATAATGAGTCAACCCTGCGGTTTTTCAGTAATTTCGTTATTTCCGTCCGATTAAGGGCGTTTCATCCCCACCACCTCTATTCTCACTAACTTTAATAATTCATATCTCATAAACTGCACGGTCAAAAATTATGAAAAAATTCAGGAAATCGTAAAAAAATATAATTTTTGATATGGCATCGAAAAAATAAGGCGTTAACTGTACTCGAGTTGGTTGGAATACTACCTTAATAGCCTTGAATTTTGATTCAAATATTTCTTTATAATTTTTTCCAAGAGTTTGTGATCAAACGTCATGATTTTATTAGAATAATATTTTATATATTCAACATTCTCTTCATTTCTTTGTTGTAAAATTCTCAAGATGCTCCTGAGAATTGCCGCAAATATACATTAGACATTCCTTTCGCGTACTCTTTGAAAAGTACGTGATACCGGTGAATTATAAAAATTTATGAAGCTATATTTTTTCGTTTCTCGGAAGCGCGAAGAAAAGACTTTAAAAAAAAAAAAAAAGATTGATTCCTAGGTTTTTAGTGGATTTTTAGAAATATCTTGGAAAATATTGGGATTAGAGAAAAATATCAAGAATCCTTTTTTGTAGACAATTAAATTCTCTACAAAAAAGGTATCTTGATATTTTTCTCTAGAATCAATCGTTTTGGAGATCCTTTTAAAAGAATCTAGGAGAAATTTTTCGACTCGCTGAGAAGTTGAAAAATTTGTCGCTTATTCTTTTAGAAATATCTTTGAGGCAAGTAGATTTAGGGGAAATTATCAAGACACCTTTTTTGTAGCTCTTGAAATTCTCTACAAAAAAGGTCTCCTGACATTTTCCCCTAACTCCCCTTGCCTCAAATCTATCCACAATTCAATCCCAACAAAATCAACTCTCTTCAATAAATAAATAAAAAAACGCTTTTCAATGTCACCTGCATCACTCATAATTCATGAATATTCTCTCCATCCTCTTTCGCTTCAAGTCCAACAACAAAATTACATACAATCTTCTCAATTTCTTTTTTTTTCCTTCTTTTTCCCCACATTTATTTATCATCCATTGTGTTACAAGTACTCAAGGACAAAGTAAGAGTAAAGAATCAAAAAAAAAAAAATCTCTCAAAGAATGAATTTTTTACGTTCTCTCGATATCTCTCCGTCTCTTCCTCAATTTTTTAAAAATGCCTGAATATATATATATATATATATATTTCGTGGAATAGATAATTTCCAACCTCTCGACCTGAAAATAATTACGGGCCCTCGAGGTGGGTAATTACAAAGGAATTATGGGGGGCATCAGACTCGACGTCGTGGTAGGTAACTCTTCTGTTTTTCCAAAAATTATTCTCCATCGAAAAAAAATTCACTGCATTATTGAAAAAAAAAGGAAAAATGATAAATCAATCACCTTAAGGGGTAACATGACTCTAGGATTTCAGAAAGATTCTTCTTTTTTTTTTACTCAAAAAATAGTTTGGGTTTTCGAGAACAATAACGTAGATGTGATTATTTAGATTTAAGAACAAAAATTGAAGGATTTCTATGAAATGAGAGGGAGATAGAGTTTTTTTGATGCTTCCAGTGAAGAGCTGAGGAAATTTCACGTAGAAAACATGTGCAACAAGTGATTTTTGTATTTTTTCTCAAAATTTCGAAAATTTGGGCTTAATTTTTTCAAAAAATCCTGGAATTTTCAAAAAAAAACCTTAAAAACAATGCGACATATGGTTTCCATGTCAAATTTCCTCAGCTTTCCAATGGAATCATCTAAAATACCATATCTCAAGTATTTCCCCCGATTTTCATTCTGTATATCATGATTCTGTGTGTCATGATTTTCTCTGAGATACTACCTTAATTTTTCCGAATTTCATTATTTCAATTAAGAGTATCTCAGAAGCCGTTGGGTTTAGGAAAATTTATCAAGATACCTTTTTTATAGAGAATTAAATTCTCCACAAAAAAGGTCTCGTGACATTTTTCCCTAAACTGTTGGATCTATTGAATATTGCAGTGGTCAAGGAATAGTGTGTTTACAAGGATGAGATCGAGAGAGAGAGAAATAACTTGTAGACACAATGATGTGAAATGATTGAGTATAATTCGAAGACTGAAAAGAAATGAGGAATCCCTCAAATAATAATACAATGGATAGAAGAAGGTGTCTGTATGTGTGTATCTGTTTGTGTGCATGTGTTTACAAAACGTGTAACTGTATGTGTCTTTACAATAAGAATGAATTGGATTCAACACTTCCCCTCAATTCTATTCTTATTGTCTTGAACAAAAATTTATTTCTTTACTTTTTTCTGATTTTTTATGTCCACTTTTTTAAATTCACACACTCAGAGAACTCCTTCAATTTCGATGGCCCCAAAGGCTTAGTGAGCATGTCGGCTCGATTCTCCGCCGTTGGACAGTACTGGATTTTTATGATTTCTTCTTGCTGAAGATTCTTGGTGTAAAAATAGCGAGTATCGATGTGTTTATTACGATTGGTAGGACTCGTATTTTTGAGGAAGTTTATAGCACTTTGATTATCTTCAAATAATACTGTGGCTTCATCTTGTGTTTCATTACAAAATTCTAGTAATTTTCTGATCCACACTGCCTCACGCGACGTCTCACATAGTGCTATCAGCTCAGCCTCTGTTGTTGATAGTGACACACAGTCTTGTTTTTTACAGCTCCAGCTTATAATACCATCGAACAGTAGAAACAAGTAGCCAGAGTAAGACTTGCGGTCATCTCTACACTCAGCCCAATTGGCATCAGCATAGCCGATTAATTCTTCATTCTCTGTCTGACAATTACTCAACTTTAATTCGTACTGGATAGTGTGTTTCAGGAATCTGCAAACACGTTGCAATTCTATCCAGTCCACTTTTTTAGTATTTTTTATCTGCTGGCTCAGGATGGAGATCGCAGCAGATATGTCAGGTCTTGTGTTTACAGAAACATATAATAATGCTCCAATCAATTTTCTGTAGAAATCAAGCGTAATTTCCGGTGATGATACTCTAGCCTTTTCGTAGCCAATGTCAATTGGATATGTTGATCCTTTTGCATCAGTGAGTTTTGCTCTCTCCAGGATTCTTTGTATATGATCTTGTTGATTGATGTAGACATTGCCTTCTGCATCTCTTCTCACTCCAATTCCAAGGTACAATTTCAATTCACCAAGGTCAACAATGGCAAACTGTTTATCAATTGCATCCTTTAGTGCCCCAATTCTCTCAACTGATTCACAGGCTAGTATCATGTCGTCTATATGAACTGCTATAAAAGCTACGGGGTTTTCATCAGTGGTTTTAAACAGGCATTGATCATGTTCGCAAGACTGGAAGCTTAGACTCATTAGAACTTCTTTCAGCTTTTCATACCAGGCTTTAGCTGATTGTCTTAAACCGTAAATGGTCTTGTATAATCTGCAGCCCCATTCCTCCTTCCCCTCAATAACGTACCCGGGTGGCTGTCTCATATAGATGATTTCCTTCAAAGTTCCATTTAGAAAGGCCGTTTTGGCGTCTACGTGATGCAGCAATAATGCTCTTTTTCCTGCAATCGATAATAATGTACGAAGTGTTGTATGTTTCACTACAGGTGCAAACACTTCATCGTAATCTTCACCATAAACTTGACAGAACCCATGTGCTACGAGTCTGGCCTTGAATCTCTCAGATGTACCATCAGCTTTTTTCTTTAACTTAAACACCCACTTGCAGCCAATGAGTTTTTTGTTTTTAGGAACAGGTTCAATATCCCAAGTTTCATTTTCTCTCAAAGACTCAATTTCTTCATCCATGGCCATTTTCCAATACTCAGCATCTGGACCATTCATTGCTTGATGAAGTGTCAATGGTTCTTCCAGAGTTATTTCTCCTGGCTCAAAATCTTCTTCTTCTGGTTTTTGTCTCTTTTTTGTCCCACAATCATCGGATGAGTCGCTGGTTCTGCCTGAATTGCTCTTTTCTCGTCTTACTTGTTGTCTTTTCCTTTTCTCATTTCTTTTATTCAAATTTGGTGCATTGTGTTCATGATCCTCAAGAGGTTCAACATTTTCATCAATTGGTGAAATAGGAGGTTCAATATTTTCATTTGGTTCAATAGGCTCATCGATGAGTTCAGTATTGTCATCATTTGTATCAGGGTAGACTGGGAAGTAAACTGTGTTTTCCTTCTCTTCAGGGATTATATCTTCCTTTCCTTGTTTAATATTACCTCGAGTTGCCATTCTTGTTGGGCGTTCATTTTCTTCAAAATTAAAATTGACATCAAGCTTCTTACCACTTCTTTCGTCCTCAATAAATTTCACGTTTCGACTTGTAAATATTCTGTTTGTTGATCTTTCAAGAAGACGATAGGCTTTAGATTCCTCTGAATAACCGACCATGACACACTCTTGTGTTTTTGAATCCAATTTCTTTCTTTTCTCCTTTGGAATGTGCCTAAATGCGCGACATCCAAAAACCTTGAAATAACCAACATTTGGTTTTCTACCATAGAATAACTCATGAGGAGTTTTATCTTTTACTCTCGTTGGTAATTTGTTCTGTACATGAGCAGCTGTGATTACTGCCTCTCCCCAATATTCATTTGGCAAGCAAGCATCAGCCAACATTGTTCTCAGTGCCTCCACTAGTGTCCGATTTTTACGTTCTGCGACACCATTTTGCTCAGGGGTGTATGGAGCCGTGTATTGAATTTCAATCCCTTTCCTCTTCAAGTAATTCCTTAATTCTTCATTAACAAATTCACCCCCTCTGTCGGATCTGAATGCTTGAGGTTTTTTGTTAAACTGTGTTTTCATTCTCGCGATGAAATCTTTTATAACTTGAGTTGCGTTGGATTTCTTCGTTAATAAATATACGTATGTATAGCGACTATAGTCGTCTATCAACGTCATGAAATATCTTCTTCCTCCACTAGTGTTAGTCGGCATAGGCCCGCATAGATCTGTGTGGATTAATTCAAGTGGAGCTTTTGTTTTTCCAGGTGATTCTTTCGGAAATGGTTGACGTGATAATTTCCCGCGGATGCAACTCTCACAATAACATTTAATTCCACAGGGCTCAATTTTAATACCATAAGCCAAATTTTTTTTTGCCAATTTTTTGATTGCCCTGGGATCTCTGTGGCCTAATCTATGATGCCATTTATGTATGCAATTTTCAGTATGACCTGTTGATACATTGAAAGCTTGATCTGGTACTCTCAACATGTATAGTTCACCTTTAATATCGGATGTAGCTATCTCTTTTGACCCTTTGTAAATACTCATATTGTCTTTTTCTACAACAACACGATATCCGTCTCTATCTAATGCCCTCACAGAAAGAAGGCCCGAATCAAAACAAGGAACATAAAGGACATTATCGATTTTAAACTCTTTTCCTTCACCAGATCTTGTGATACATTTAATTATTCCTGAGCCGATACCATAAACATCACAAATCTGTTGATTAGCTACTTTTACCTTTGATCTGTACTCTGTGTTTAATTCTTCGAAAAAATTTATATTACTGGTCATATGACGGGTTGCGCCAGAATCTAAACACCATGCCATGTGTCCCTGTGTTGTCTGAGCACCTGCCGTATATGCAAAATCTTGGTAGCATTTTCTAGCAGTATCTTCATCGCTACTACTCTCGTCATCTCTCTCATGTGCTTGAGTAGCCCTCGCTGGTTTCCACGATTCACCTCTTTTTTTCTTTTGTAACCATTTCTTAAATTTCTCGCAGTTTGCCCTAATGTGACCTTCATTATTGCAAAAAAAACATCGAAAATCTGGTTTATTTCCTGAGTAATTCCCAGAATTGTTCCCATATCCCCTTCTACTTTCATATTTACTTCGATTGGCCTTCAAAGCTGAATCGAATTCGCGTTCAGTGATCTCATCGTTTGCTAATCTTCTGTATTCGTTCATCATTTTATTTGTCACCAAATTTAGCGTTAAATCTGCATCGGGTCTAGCGTCTAATGCTGTAACAAGTGGCTTGTATGATTTCGGGAGACTTGCCATAAGTATTGCTACAATTTGGTCTTCTTGTAATGCACGACCCATGTTTTTTAGTCTGTGAGCTAAATTTTTTATTTTATTGATATGCTCCTCCATATTACCACCCTCAGCTAAACGGGTTGTATTAATTTCCCTCAATAATGCCGACTTATTGTCTAACGATGCCTTTTCATGGTGCTCGGTTAATGCTACCCAAATCGCCTTTGCAGTTGTTAAATCGCGTATCACACTTACTAGATCTGCCTCTATTAGTAATTTGATGGTTCCTTTTGTCTTACGATCACGGAAATTCCACGCTACCAGTGCATTTGGGTCTGTCGGTGCATCCTCAGTTATAGTATCCCAAAGTCCTTCTCTTTCTAATAGAGCCTCCACACTAAACTTCCACATTTCCCAATTTGTGGAATTCAATTTTGGAATCCCAAAACACACATTATCACTCATTTTGTCTCTCTTTCTCTCACTGATTTCAACTCAACAACCGAATTTATTTGCGTATTTTATTCACGCTCCAAAACACCAAAACATCTCTCAAATGCAAACTGCTTATTATAAAACCTTGAGTGCACTCTTAATTGGGTGATCCTGGGCCCATAACCTGTTGGATCTATTGAATATTGCAGTGGTCAAGGAATAGTGTGTTTACAAGGATGAGATCGAGAGAGAGAGAAATAACTTGTAGACACAATGATGTGAAATGATTGAGTATAATTCGAAGACTGAAAAGAAATGAGGAATCCCTCAAATAATAATACAATGGATAGAAGAAGGTGTCTGTATGTGTGTATCTGTTTGTGTGCATGTGTTTACAAAACGTGTAACTGTATGTGTCTTTACAATAAGAATGAATTGGATTCAACATAAACCCATTATTTCCGGAGATCCTTTTAATATAATGTGGAACACAACATTTTTACGTTTTTTCGTGCAATTTCAAGAGATGAAATTATGAACGAATACAAATTACATGTTTTGGCGTAGATAACATGTGCCACAATAGTTCAATCACTTTTTCGGGTAAATTGAAGGACTTTCCCCCCAAATTATCAGCAATTAATTGGAAACAAACCGAATAAATCCTCATTTTTTAAGAACTGATGGAAATTTTCACTTCATTTCTACTTCACAATGGATCCACAATTACTGCCACTGTCTTTAACTCATTCCATTACTCTCTTTCTCGTGACGTCACTCCATGGGATCAATCGTTGAGTCAAGTTCCAACGATTGAGACAATCATGACGATGCTTCCACCAATCAGCAACACTATTCTAAACTTCTTCCTCATAACTCAACTGTAAAGAAATATACTTTCCCCTTTATTATTTCTCGTGATGCATAATTTTTGTGAGAATTCCCTTTTTTTTTCCATTCATTTATCACGAATTATTTCCGGTTTTCACTGGAGAAATGTCAGATACCGTAAATTTGTTTTTTTTCGATCGTGTTTGATTAATATTCAAGAAAAATCGATAAATACTAATGAAAATATCGAAAATTTCGATAAATCCTGTAAATCTCCGAATTTTGAGGATTATCTTAAACGTATCTTTTAGGCGAGTGAATTTATCGAAAAATGTCAAGACACCTTTTTTGTAGAGAATTTAATTCTCTAGAAAAAAGGTCTCTTGATCTTTTTTGATAAATTCACTCGCTTCAAAGATATTTCCAAAAAATTGTAAGAATTTTTGTTTAAAAATTCGAAAGTCAAAATTTTTTTTTCTATACTTTTTTAAAAAATATCTTTGAAACCACTAGATTTATCGAAAAATGTGAAGAGACCTTTTTTATAGAGAATTTAATTCTCTACAAAAAAGGTATCTTGACATTTTTCTCTAAACTCAATAGTTCACGAGTGCCCTTTAAAATTAATCTCTCAACCTAATTAATCAATTATGAAAAATAAAAAAGAATAAAAATCAATTACAAAACTCATGATGCAACGAAAAATAAATAATTATAATAATAAAAGAAAAAAGGATTTTCAGGCTCGTTAGATCTCCGGAAAGACATACTCAACATATTTCACTATTTCTCACAATAAAAATGCGTGTCCCACATAGATAAATATAAAATTAAAAAAAAAAAGAAGAAAAATCCACACGCAATTGAATGAAAATGTCCCGTGAATTCTAGTCTTTAATAGAAAAAAAAAAAAAAAAAAGAATTCGCGTCTAGGATACAATTATCCGGTTGGATTGGCTCACACTGATTATAACAGTTTTGCTCTCAATGACGAATTCACTATAAATTCATATTTATTTATTTATTTTCTTGAGTAACTGATTTTATTTGAAATTAGAAAGAGAACCGCAAAAAAAAAAAAAATGATAAAAAAATTTTTTTTAGAGATGAGAAATTTTCGAAAAAATTTGCAAAAAATTCAACAAAAATGCTGAAATTTTGGAGATTTTCCTCAATTTTTTACAGATTTTTACGCAAATTTTTTCGCTTTGAAAAAAAAAAATTTGAAAAAATTTGAAAAAAAATTGAAAAAAAAAATTCATTAATTTCACTACTTTGGTCCATTTTGCCCCGATTTTCCCTTACTCCAATGCTTCGAGGACTATTTTCTTCACAGACTGGCGCACAATTGCAATGGCAATGGCAATTCCAATTGCAATTGCAATTGCGTCTCTCATGAGTTTTAAAATCTCACACGTTTTCTCATTTCTCTCACTTCTTCATTTTCAACTCTCGCGGTTGGATACTTTTGTGTGCCTGGGGACGTTTCCAGTTAACGCCATGATCACTCAGAGACAAGTGGTGTTATTTTCGTGACGCTGACATGTTTGAATAACAAAACCGCGTCGAGTTATTATTATTATTTTTATTTTTTATTATTTTTTTTAGTTTATTAATTTTTTATGTGAATTTTTTAGATTGTTTTGAGTTTTTTTCTATTGTTTTTAGTGTTTTTAGTGTTTTTATTTAAAAAAAAAATAGAGGAGAGGGGAGAGGGGATGGTTTATGATTGGAAGGTATTGATTTTCGATTTTTTGATTTTTAAATGATTTTTTTTTGTTGGAACTTGGAGATTTTTCGAGGAATTGGAGGAATTTTTTGAATTTATTTTTTTTATGGGAATTGGTAGTTTGAGAACTTTATAGCGAGTGGATTTAGGGGAAAATGTTAGGAGACCTTTTTTGTGGGGGGTTTAATTGTCTAGAAAAAAGGTCTCTTGGGATTTTTCGATAAGTCCACTTGCTTCAGAGATACTCGCGGGAAAGCCAAGGAATTTTTTAACTTGGTTTTTTTCGTGAATAACAAGCGGAGAAAATCACGGGCAGTTTATTTTGTGAATATTTTGGGGAACGATGAGGTTCAGGAGAATTTTGCGAGAGACCTTTTTTTTAGACAATTAAATTCTCTACAAAAAAGGTATCTTGATATTTTCCTCTAGATTCAATCGTTTTGGAGATCCTTTTAAAAGAATCTGGGAGAAATTTTTCGACTCGTTGAGAAGTTGAAAAATTTGTCGCTTATTCTTTTAGAAATATCTTTGAGGCAAGTGGATTTAGGGGAAATTATCAAGATACCTTTTTTGTAGCTCTTGAAACTCTATACAAAAAAAGGTATCTCGACATTTTTTTTCTGAATCCACTCATTCTCGAGATATTTACGAAAGAATACATAGCAGAAATTTGTATTTTAAATTCTTCGCAGTTTCGTTGCTAATTTGTTATCTATTCTCTTGCAAGTAACTCGAAAACCATCAAGTTTAGACCAATTTATCAAGAGACCTTTTTTGTAGCCCTTGAAATTCTCCACAAAAAAGGTCTCCTGACATTTTCCCCTAACTCCACTCGCCTAAAAGATATCCCCAAAAATAATTATAAGAACCATTTTTGTTTCTCCAGAAAATAAAAAAATCAGTTTAAAAGCCAACAAAATCCCAATAAAAATCAATTGAACCAATTCCAAGACATTCTATCATTCAAAAATACTCTTCAGCTCCAACTTCTCATCAATCCAATTACTCCACTAGCCACTGCACAAACACCTCGTACATAGTAAATCAAAAAGTGTACATAAAATAAGAAAAAACAGCTACATATCTTTGAAGAGACTCGAACGAGTGGCAGTAAATGATTTCTCGCATGCGGTGTACTAAAAATAAATGCCTCTTCTTCCCATGCTGTAATATGAATCTACAAGAACGAATTGCCCCGTCAAAATACCCCTTTGAGTTGAATTCAGATACAAAATCTTTCTAGACAGAAATATTGAGGGGATGGAGATAAAATAAAAGGATTTTCGTTGAATTTCCTTAGGTTTTGGGAGATGAAAATGGAGGGGGGGGGGGGGGGAGGGATTTGGAAATTGTTTGATAGATAGGATATTTTCTGATGATTCCATTGAAAAGATGATAAAATTTCCCATAGAAAACATGTGTTCGCCTTTTTTTTTGTTAATTTTCAATGTTTTTCCTTTTTTTTTTGAAAATTTGACGTTTTTGGTGAGAATTTGAGGTTTTTTGAGGATATCTCTGGTTTTGATGATTTTTTTGTGAAACTAAGATGATGATCGGGAAGCTGAGAACATTCTACCCTAAATTCCTATAATTTTGAATCAATTTTCATCGATTTTTGATGAATTTATAAGAACATTCTGTGAAAATTCGTTTTTTTTTTCTCAAAAATGTATTGAAAATCATCAAAAATTTGGTTTGAAACCACATAAATCGATGGAAAGTGATCTCACCTTTCCAACGATCATCGATTTTTTACTGACGAATCGGGGATCCAAACATCTCCAACCCCTCCCCCCCCCCCCTCTCCTGATTTTCCCCAAAAAACCCCTAAAATTCCCATAAATCCAAAGATTTTCTCAATTTTCCCCAAAAAAACTCAAATTTCACAAATTCCTAATTTTTTCAAATTCCAGATGGAGAATGGGGGGTACGAGGACCCCCAAGCCTCCCCCCCTTTATTTTCCCCAAAAAACCCCTAAAATCCCATTAATCGAAACATTTTCTCAATTTTCCCCCCAAAAAAACCCAAATTTCACTAATTCCTAATTTTTCTCGGATTTCAGTTGAAGAATGAGCGGTATGGGGATCCCCAAGTCCCCCTCCCCCTCTTCCCCCAAAAATTCCATTAATTCCAAAGGTTTTCTCAATTTCCCCTCAAAAAAATCCCTAAAATCCCATTAATCCTAAGCATTTTCTCAATTTTCCCCCAAAAAATCCTCAAATTTCACGAATTCCGAATTTTTTCAAATTTAAGATGGAGAATCGGGGGTACAAAGACCCCCCCCCCCTACCCTCACCCCCAAAAGACCCCCAAAATCCCATTAATCACAAAGATTTTCTCAATTTTCCTAAAAAAAAAAACACAATCCCATTCATCCAAGCATTTTCTCAATTTTCCCCCAAAAAATTCAAAATTTCACTAAATCCCTATTTTTTTCAAATTTAACATGAAAAATGGGGGGCAGAAAGATTCCCAACCCCCCCCCCCCCTTTCCCCCAAAAAACCCCTAAAATCCCATTAATCCAAACATTTTCTCAATTTCCCCCCAAAAAACCTCGAATTTCACTAATTCCCAATTTTTTAAAATTTCAGATGGAGAATCGCGGGTACAAAGACCCCCCCCCCTACCCTCACCCCCAAAAGACCCCCAAAATCCCATTATTCACAAAGATTTTCTCAATTTTTCTAAAAAAAAAAACCAAAATCCCATTAATCCAAGCATTTTCTCAATTTTCCCCCAAAAAATTCAAAATTTAACTAATTCCCTATTTTTTTCAAATTTAACATGAAAAATGGGGGGCAGAAAGATTCCCACCCCCCCTCCCCCCCTTTCCCCCAAAAACCCCTCAAATCCCATTAATCCAAACATTTTCTCAATTTTCCCCCCAAAAAATCCAAAATTTCACTAATTCCCAATTTTTTTAAATTTCAGATGGAGAATCGGGGGTACGAGGAGGACTCCCTGAACCTCGAGGACCACCCAAACCACCCACACCACCCACCACACCACCACCAACCACCACCATCATCAATTTCCCCCTCAGATCAGCCAGAAAATCACGTTTACGAAGACATTGCCATCAATTCCCCCCCAAAAATCATGCAAACTTCTCCAGAAAATTTGCAAATGTTTCAGCGAAATTTGACATTACCACTGAGAAGATCAAGAGACAGTGTCTTCAATAAAGATGAATTAATGAGATACTCAGTTCGAGTAACAAGTAATGAAAAAAATAATCCAGTAAAACATGAAAATAAGCAAATTGACGAAAATTTAATGGAAACAAGTGAAAAACCACGAAGAAGAAGGAAAAAAGACTGTAAACATTGTAGAATAAAGGCAAATGAGGAGGGGAAAATTTTGGGGGGGAGGATTGATTTTGATAAGAATGATAGAAATGTGCTGGAGCCAATTTTTATGATGCCAGAAGGAAGATTACCGAATTTTGGAGCTTCTGGAGAAAGTGGATGCTGCATTAATTCTTGTGCAGTTTTTTCAATCACTAATAATAATAATAATAATAATGATAATGATAAAAATGAGATGGAGCCGAGGCTGATAACGCTGGAAGAGGAGAGGACACTTTTAACGCCTTCGAAGCACAGGATGGGGATGAAAGTCAATTCTATATATTCGCAGGAGCAGTGGAGGGGGAAGGAAGGAATTTCTGGAGGATTTGGAGGAGAGAAGGAAGGACATTTTCAGGTATTATTGGGTTTTGGGGGGTTTTTTAATGGGCATTTGCAGGATATTGGAGTTAGGGGAAAATGTCAAGAGGGCTTTTTTGTGGGGAATTTGATTGTCTAGAAAAAAGGTCTCTTGGGATTTTTCGATAAGGACACTTGCTGCAGAGATAGGGGTGGGAGAGCCAAGGAATTTTTTAACTTGGTTTTTTTCGTGAATAAGAAGCGGAGAAAATCACGGGCACTTTATTTTGTGAATATTTTGGGGAACCATGAGGTTCAGGAAAATTTTGCAAGAGACCTTTTTTTTAGACAATTGAATTCTCTATAAAAAAGGTATCTTGATATTTTTCTCTAGATTCAATCGTTTTGGAGATCCTTTTAAAAGAATCTGGGAGAAATTTTTCGACTCGTTGAGAAGTTGAAAAATTTGTCGCTTATTCTTTTAGAAATATCTTTGAGGCAAGTGGATTTAGGGGAAATTATCAAGACACCTTTTTTGTAGCTCTTGAAATTCTATACAAAAAAGGTATCTCGACATTTTTTTTCTAAATCCACTCATTCTCGAGATATTTACGAGAGAATACATAGCAGAAATTTTTATTTTAAATTCTTCGCAGTTTCGTTGCTAATTTTTCATCTATTCTCCTGCAAGTAACTCGGAAACCATCGAGTTTAGACCAATTTATCAAGAGACCTTTTTTGTAGCCCTTGAAATTCTCCACAAAAAAGGTCTTCTGACATTTTTTCCTAACTCCACTCGCCTCTAACTTATCCCCAAAAAATCCAAAAATTTTCACCTCATCCTCATTAATTGTAAAAAAAAAACCCAAAATTATAAAATTTTACTAAAAAAAAGGCAAAACACAAAAACACTTGATATTTTCCATCAACTTGGAAAACATCCACCTGGAAACAATTTTCTTCTATTTCCCCAACTATTTGCTCTTTCTTTTCTAAACTGCCGATTTTATTTTTTTATTTTTTTCTCTAATTTTTTTTAATGATCCCAACTGTACACTCGAAGGAAATAAGTTTTTATCCACCCGTTTGACCGCCCTTCCGTCTCGTTACCTCGTAATTAACCGCCAGAGCCGCAGTGATTGCTTGTTGTGGGATTCCCTCACTTGTTAACTTCTATTCTCTCCCGCTTGTTCTTTTTTTCCTTTTTTTTTTTTTTTTTCTTTTTTTCCCTCAACCACTTCTTACCTCACAGACCGATAAAACAATCATTTTTATCTACTCCAACATGGGAATTCTTTTCGCAGAAGTCTTCAATTCTAATAGATTTTTTTTACTCTGCCTTTTTCTCTTCAAACAAGTCTTTTTCAGGAGTGTGCGAATAACGTTTGAATCAAGTCGAATATTACTATTCGATTCGAAATTCAATTCGAAATATTAGAAATTTTAAGATTATTAGATATTTTTTAATTATTCGAAAATTTCGAAACATTAGAAAATTTTCGAAATATTCGATATTTTCGAATTATTCATAAATTTTCGAATTATGGGAGATTTTTAAATTATTCTAAATATTAGAAATTTTTGAATTATTAGAGATTTTCAAATTATTCGAGATTTTCGAAACTTTCGAAATTTTCAAATTATTTATGAATTTTTGAATTATTGGAGATTTTCAAATTATTTAAAATATTAGAAATTTTCAAATTATTCGAAATTTTTGAAACATTAGGGAATTTTCCAAATATTCGATATTTTCGAATTATTCATAAATTTTCGAATTATTGGAGATTTTCAAATTATTTGAAATATTAGAAATTTTTGAATTATTAGAAATTTTCAAATTATTCCAAATTTTCGTAATATTCGACATTTTCATGTCAATTATTCATAAATTTTCGAATTGGAGATTTTTTAATTATTCGAAATTTTCAAATCATTCGAAATTTTGGAAACACTAGAAATTTTTGAAATATTCGACATTGTTGAAATTGTTCATAAATTTTCGAAATTTTCAAATTATTTATAAATTTCTGAATTATTGGAGATTTTCAGATTATTTAAAATATTAGAAATTTTCAAATTATTCGAAATTTTTGCAACATTAGAAATTTTCGAAATATTCGATATTTTCGAATTATTCTAAAATTTTCGAATTATTGGAGAGTTTCAATTTATTTGAAATATTAGAAATTTTTGAATTATTAGAAATTTTCAAATTATTCAAAATTTTCGAAATATTCGACATTTTCATGTCAATTATTCATAAATTTTCGAATTGGGAATTTTTTAATTCGAAATTTTCAAATCATTCAAAATTTTGGAAACATTAGAAATTTTTGAAATATTCGACATTTTCGAAATTGTTCATAAATTTTCGAATTATTCGAAATATTAGATATTTTCGAATAATTCAACATTTTCGAATTGTTCGTGAATTTTCGAATTATTTGAAATTTTCAAATTATCGGAAAATTTTGACTTATTCAAAATAGTTGAATTATTTTAATAATTAGAAATGTTTCGAATTATTCGAAGTTTCCAAATAATTCGTAAATTTCTCAATTATTGAAGATTTTCGAAATATTCAAGATTTTCAAATTATTAGAAATTTGGAAATTATAAAAAATTCTTAAATTATTTAAAAAATTCAAAAAATTTGAAATAATTTGACGCTTTCGAATTTTCTATAAATTTTCAAAGTATTCGAAATATTGAAAATTTTTCGAATTAATTGAAAATTTTTCGAATTATTCAATTCGCATTTTGAATCGAATATTGCTATTTAATTTGATACGAATAATTCGTAAATTCAAATTATTCACACCCACCACTTTTTTTTTCTTTTTTCTTTTCAGCTTTATCGTGAACTTATGAGCGGATGATGTGTTATGTCGTTGGTGGACGTGTTCGCGATTTGAAACTGTGCCAAATCCCTGAATTCAAATACTTACCGATGAGTGAATGTGCGAGAAGCCCTCGTTGTAACTTGCACATAAGTTTGTGGATTGCCTGAGGAAGAGCTTCAGTCGTGTTCGAGTTATTTTGTACATTAGGTCTTATTTAATTTTTTTTTTCTGACAAATTGGAGTGATTTTTTTTATTTTTGTGATGATGAGTGATTGTTTTTATTGGGGATTGCGAGATTATTTTAAGGAGCACTCGGAAACTGTTGGAGTTAGGGGAAAATGACAGGAGACCTTTTTTGTAGAGAATTTCGAGGGCTACAAAAAAGGTTTCTTGATAAATTCGTCTAAACTTGATGGTTTCCGAGTTACTTGCAGAAGAATAGAAAACAAATTAGCAACGAAACTGCGAAGAATTTAAAATAAAAATTTCTGCTATGTATTCTTTCGTAAATATCTCGAGAATGATTCGATTTAGAAAAAAAATGTCGAGTTACCTTTTTTTGTATAGAATTTCAAGAGCTACAAAAAAGGTGTCTTGATAATTTTCCCTAAATCCACTTGCCTCAAAGATATTTCTAAAAGAATAAGCGACAAATTTTTCAACTTCTCAACGAGTCGAAAAATTTCTCCCAGATTCTTTTAAAAGGATCTCCAAAACGATTGAATCTAGAGAAAAATATCAAGATACCTTTTTTGTAGAGAATTTAATTGTCTACAAAAAAGGTCTCCTGCAAAATTCTCCTGAACCTCATCGTTCCCCAAAATATTCACAAAATAAAGTGCCCGTGATTTTCCCCGCTTCTTATTCACGAAAAAAAACAAGTTAAAAAATTCCTTGGCTCTCCCGCGAGTATCTCTGAAGCAAGTGGACTTATCGAAAAATCCCAAGAGACCTTTTTTGTAGATAATCAAATTCTCCACAAAAAAGGTCTCTTAGCATTTTCCCCTAAACCTCATATTTCTCTAAACAATCCGCGAATTTCAATTTGTCCCCCTCGAAAAAATTGTAAAAAACAGAAAAAAAACTGCAAATCACTGGAAAAAATACAAACATTTAAATAATAAATGTCTTTATTTTTATTAACAACGCAAAAATCTCTTGAAAAATCATTTTGTTCAGTCATTTCAAGAGGCATCATTATGCACGCGATTATTTCGAATAACTGAGAAGTGTAGGGGGTAAAAAAAAGCGAAAAAAAGCGCAAAAAATATACATATATATACACATATATATACATATATATTTTCATAAATGACCTTGTGTATTAAATATAAAATAGTGATGCTATTCTCGAATGAAAGAAAATGCTCAGTGTAACGCGAGGATGAGGATTATGTCAGAAAAAGATGCAGAGAGGATGAATCAACGTGAAACGAGGCACTCAGTTGACTTCGAGGCTCCAGCATGAGTGCACGTGTATCCTAAATCCTCTTGGTCGATTAAAAAAATTAATTTAATTAAATTCCAACAATTTAAAAGAAAAAAAATCGAATTTTTTTCTAATTTTCTAAAGAAAAAGTGGGAAAAATCGAAATTTTTCAAAAAAATTTTATGAAAAAGTGGAGAAAATCAAAATTTTCTTTAATTTTTTAATGAAAAAGTGGAAAAAATTGAAACTTTTTAGAATTTTTAAATGAAAAAGTAGAAAAAATCAAAATTTTTTAGAATTTTCTTATGAAAAAGTGGAAAAAAAGGAATTTTTAAAAAAAAATTTAATAAAAAAGTGGAAAAAATTATATGTAAAAAGAGAAAATGGTGCGTTTTGATCAGACAAAATATCGGCCTGATAATTCAAAATTGTGCTTCGACCAATCCGGATGAAGGACCTCCCACTGCGCGGGAGTTTCAAACAAAAAACACGAAATTCCATTGATTTTCATGAATTTTCACGGGATTTTTCAACAGAATTATCGGCAAAGAGGGAAATTGTGAGGGGAGGGGGAGGGGAGGATGGAGTGTCGATGGAGGAATTTCAGGTGATGGGAATTGATCATTTTTTTGGAGGGGGGAGGGGGTTGCACGAAATTTTTGAGCGAATTTCGCTGAAAAAATTGGGAAATTCTGCAGTTTTTTAAAGATATCTCGGAAACTAAGAGAGATAAAGCAATTTTTGATGAGACCTTTTTTTTAGAGAATTTAATTTCCTACAAAAATGGTTTCTTGACTTTTTTCGATAAACTCAATGGTTTTTGAGATATTTAAAATAATCAAATTTTAGTTTTTTTAAAAATTTATTTAAACTCGATAATTAATTTTATAAACAAAAGGCATTTGTTCATTACTAGCTTTAATTTATCTCTATTGATGTTTTTTGTCAAAGGAAAGGCCTCGTGTGCCTTTTTTTCGCTATTAATAGCATCAAAGATTCTCCATTTCCGGGAGAACATCTTCGAATGCGTTTGAAGCTAAGAAAAAAAAATTAATAGGCGTCGACTTGGAAAATTATTTCACTCTTTCGCCTTTGAAATGAACAAAAAATTCTTTGCAGCTTTTTTTTGTTGAAAATTTTATTTTAAAGCTGCAGAGAAATTTGAATTTTTTTTTGTCAATTAAGGCAAGATGGGGTAAAATGGACCTATTCTAATTGAGTGGTTCGAGATAGAAATTTTCTGATGATTTCATTGGAAAGCTGAGGAAATTTTGAGTGGAAAACATGTGTCAAAATTAATTTTTTTCAATTTTTTAAAAATTTTACTTTTTTGGGGAAGTTTTGAAGGGGTGTTTCTTTCGAAAATCGAAAAAATTCACTTTTTCGGCGATATCTCCGGTTCTGTTGGTCGTAGCGACCTGGGGTTCATCTCAAATGAAAGGTGAGCTCATTTCTCATCGATTTGTGTGGTTCAAATTTTTTTTTCATCAATTTTTCAAATACTTATATGCCATTTTCTGAAAAATCAGTTTTTGCCCTATAAGTACTTGAAAAATTGATAATTTTTTTTTTGAACCACATAAATCGATGGGGAATGAGCTCACCTTTCATTTGAGATCAACCCTAGGTCGCTACGACCAATAGAACCCGAGATATTCCCGAAAACCTGAAATTTTTCAAAAACAGAAGAGTTTCACCTTCAAATCTTGAGGAAAAAAATGGAATTTTTGAAAAATTCAAAAAAATAACTTGTGACATATGATTTTCATGGGAAATTTCCTCAGCTTTCCAATGGAATCATCAGAAAAAATCTAGCTCCGATATTTCCATCGATTTCGCCCAATTTTCATAGTACAAAACACCAAAACTAACACGTGCCCGTTTTACCCCACCTTCCCCTATTCAATGAAAATGTTCAATTAATAAAAAAATGACTAATAATAATGAATTTAATTCATCTGATTACAGAGAGCGTATTCACTGCCAATTCGCACTCAGAGCCCAGCATCACAGAATCGAGTGAATCTTCGAAGAAGTGTCAGAGGAGAACCACCACCTCAACCAGCAAGACTTCGTAAAAATCGACACGGTTGGACTTTGCACTTTGCTCGGCCGCTGGACGGTACGAGCTGTACCAAATCTATTATTCTTCTGCTCATTGCCATCCTGGCACTCCTCAGCATCGGGGCAATAGCACTTTACATCGTTTTTGGTGAGTAATTTACAGAGAAAATTGGTGTAAAACAGGTTTTTTGGGGATATTTTTTAGGCGAGTGGGTTTAGGGGAAAATGTTGAGAGACCTTTTTTGTGGGGAATTCGATTGTCTAGAAAAAAGGTCTCTTGGGATTTTTCGATAAGTCCACTTGCTTCAGAGATACTCGCGGGAGAGCCAAGGAATTTTTTAACTTGGTTTTTTTCGTGAATAAGAAGCGGAGAAAATCACGGGCAGTTTATTTTGTGAATATTTTGGGGAACGATGAGGTTCAGGAGAATTTTGCGAAAGACCTTTTTTTTAGACAATTAAATTCTCTACAAAAAAGGTATCTTGATATTTTTCTCTAGATTCAATCGTTTTGGAGATCCTTTTAAAAGAATCTGGGAGAAATTTTTCGACTCGTTGAGAAGTTGAAAAATTTGTCGCTTATTCTTTTAGAAATATCTTTGAGGCAAGTGGATTTAAGGGAAATTATCAAGACACTTTTTTTTGTAGCTCTTGAAATTCTATACAAAAAAAGGTATCTCGACATTTTTTTTCTAAATCCACTCATTTTCGAGATATTTACGAAAGAATACATAGCAGAAATTTTTATTTTAAATTCTTCGCAGTTTCGTTGCTAATTTGTTATCTATTCTTCTGCAAGTAACTCGGAAACCATCAAGTTTAGACCAATTTATCAAGAAACCTTTTTTGTAGCCCTTGAAATTCTCCACAAAAAAGGTCTCTAGACATTTTCCCCTAACTCCACTCGCCTCAAATCTATCCTCAAAAAACAACCCAAAACCTCATCTCAACTCATTTTTCCCACAAAAGAAAAATCTCCAATCACCAAAAAAAATGCAAGAATTTTTTAAATACCTCGTGTACTTTCCTGCAAATCTCACCAATTCATAAACAGAACAATACAATTGACTTCCAGTCAAAATCTCTTGCGAATGTGATGAAAATCTGACTTCCTTTCTCATAGAGAGAAAACCGAGGCAAAATGGACCTCAACAGCAAAAATTACGATTCAACATTTTTTTTAGGTGCGAAGGACTTTACAAAAAAATTTGAAAAAATTTGAGAAGATGCTCCAGTATATCTATATTATTGTCAAATTTTTTCAGATTTTTAATACAATCCGCAGCTTTTTTAAAAAAAATCTTGAATCATTTTTTACTTTGTAGGTCCATTTCCTTCCATTTTACTTCGATTTCTCCTAAATTATTTTTTATTTTTTTCATTTTTTACCAAAAAATCAGTGATTTTAAAAGCTTTTAATAATTATGTGGCAAGTGCATTACGGATGAGGACTCAATTTGCAGTAAAATTAATTGAAATCTTAATCGACTAGTCACAGAGTGACTGGCTTTGACGGTATACCGAGCCAAATGAGTTATGAGAGGCGCAAAAAAAAGGGAGGCAGCAAAAAAAAAAAAAAATCAGGATGCATGCTTTAACTCAACCATTCGAATCCCTTTATCTCTCTTTTTTTTAAGTTCTTTTGTGGAGAAATATCTTCATTGAGAAATGAGGCACTAAAAAAGTGGAGAATATTATCTTTTGTGTGAGGGAAAAAATTAGATTAACTGCAGTTGCACAAAGAATTTTCATTCAGACCTTTTTTGTGGAGAATTTCAAGGGCTACAAAAAAGGTTTCTTGATAAATTGGTCTAAACTTGATGGTTTTCGAGTTACCTGCAGAAGAATAGATAACAAATTAGCAACGAAACTGCGAAGAATTTAAAATAAAAATTTCTGCTATTTATTCTTTCGTAAATATCTCGAAAATGAGTGGATTTAGGAAAAAAATGTCGAGATACCTTTTTTGTATAGAATTTCAAGAGCTACAAAAAAGGTGTCTTGATAATTTCCCCTAAATCCACTTGCCTCAAAGATATTTCTAAAAGAATAAGCGACAAATTTTTCAACTTCTCAACGAGTCGAAAAATTTCTCCCAGATTCTTTTAAAAGGATCTCCAAAACGATTGAATCTAGAGAAAAATATCAAGATACCTTTTTTGTAGAGAATTTAATTGTCTAAAAAAAAGGTCTCTCGCAAAATTCTCCTAAACCTCATCGTTCCCCAAAATATTCACAAAATAAACTGCCCGTGATTTTCTCCGCTTCTTATTCACGAAAAAAACCAAGTTAAAAAATTCCTTGGCTCTCCCGCGAGTATCTCTGAAGCAAGTGGACTTATCGAAAAATCCCAAGAGACCTTTTTTCTAGACAATCAAATTCCCCACAGAAAAGCCCTCCACAAAAATCTCCCTATCTCACTTAGTTTCCCCGTGCTCTTTTCCAGAACCCGAGAAACTCCAAATAATCCAGCAATATCTACGATCCAACGACCAAAATTATTCAATTCATCACAATCTAACAGACTCAACGCAGATTCAATCAATCGAAGATTCAATTACAACTGAAACATCAACAACACCACTCCCAAGCTATATTCGTGTATTATCGACGACAAATACACCATTTCCTGAGGACTACATCACTGCAGTAACAGAGGTACAGGAAACGGAAATGCCAGTGCCATCAACCGTGATAATACCAGTTAATATTACGAGGCACTGTGACGATTGTTACGAGGACGAGGTGTGTGTTGCACTTGTTGATGAAGAAGTGCCAGTTTGTAGAATTGGTCCAGATCGAATTGATCCAACTGGCTGTGCTGGTCTTTGTGTTGTCAATAAACAAAAGTGTCATCGACTCGATCACAATGCGTTGAGGTGCGATTTTTTTTCATCATTTACCTATTTTTTTGCTTTTGAATGGAAGCTATGTAATCATCAGAATTTTTCATTGTAATTTTTTTAATAGAAGATACTTAAAATGATCTAAATAGAGAGAAAATGATATTTTTAGCACATGTCTGTGTGTGCATAAAAGTCTCAATTACAGCAAAACGGTTTTATAGAAAAATTTCATATTTTGTGGAAAATTTCCTCTCGACAAACTCTATTTTTTAAGCTTTATTTGAAGAGAATTCGATCGATACTTTTTGAGATTTGTCCATTTTTCGAAAATCAGTTTTTAATGGAATTTCTGGAAACTATTCAACTGATGTTATTTATACTCATATATTATCTCGAGAATTGTATCAGTTAGATGCCTGTAAATTTTGAGCTTATTTGCATGATTAGTTCTCGAGTTATTGGCGTTTTAATGAATTTTTTCAAAATTTGATATTTTGATGATGGTTTGAAAAAAGTTGTATCACTTCCATTCGAAAGCATATTGCTAAAGTATCAGCAGAAAAAGCTATATCTTTTATTTTTCGAAGGGCATTCGGAAACTAAGCGAGATAGCGCAATTTTTGTAGAAACTTTCTTTCTAGAAAATTTCAAGAGCTACAAAAAAGGTCTCAACAAAAATCACGCTATCTCGCTTAGTTTCCGGATGCTCTTTAAAAACGTGTAAAAACTGTAATTTTTGGAATTTGGAAGTGCACTTGTAAACGGTGGGGCTTACGAGGATTTGTCAGGAGACCTTTTTTTGTAGAGAATTCAGTTCCCTACAAAAAAGGTCTCTTGATGAATTTCCCTAAACCCAATAGTTTTCAAAATCTCCTCAAAATTCGGAAAAAATTGAATTTTTTTCTAGGAGATTAAAAAAAAAAAAGTGGAAAAAAATCTTTTAATCGAATAAAAAAGAGAAGCGGAAGTGCCTAACATCTCCAGTAGTTGATGGCCTGCAACCACAATGACTAGTCATTGATTGCAGCTGAATTAGTCATTAACAACGGAAAAATATATAGATAAAATAAGCGATGATCTCGAGAAAAAGCTATTTTTCCTCTTTTTTCTTAGAAATTGATTGAATTAATCGCAATTACTTTTCCAGAATTTACCACCAGAAATTTCCTGATTTTTTCTATAAAACCTTGAAAAAATGACGAATAATTGTAATTAATTGCAATTAATTTAATAGAAATTTTTCAGATTTTTTTTATAAAACCCTGAAAATTAAAAATAAATCTATTCAAATCGATTCGAATAGATATCTGCTTAACTCGTGGATTTAGAAGAATTCGTCAGGATATCTTTTTTGTAGAAAATTAAATTCTCTACCAAAAAGGTATCCTCACATTTTTCCAGAAACCCAATAGTCTCCGAGATATTCATAAAACAAAATAGAAAATCCGAAAAAAAAATGAAAAAATTTTGAAAAATTCAAAATTAAAAAAAAAAAATTCTAAAAAGTTTTAAATAAATTTCTAAGAAATTTTAAACAAATTTCGAAGGACTCTTGAACAAATTTCTAAGAAATTTTAACAAATTTCTAAGAAATTTTAACAAATTTCTAAAAAAAATGAAAAAAATGAAATTTTCGTTTATTTAATAAAAATTTTTAAAACAATAATAATTTTTCGTTGATTCTGAAAATTCATTTCACTTTTGTATTTATTTTAAATTTAAAAAAACAATTTCTACATTCAGATGCGTCGAGGTGGAACATTACTGCCTGGATGACGAGTGGACATGCTCCAATACTCTCTGCATCCCGTCTGTAAAACGTTGCGATGGACACATGAATTGCTATGATCACTCGGACGAATACAACTGCAGTGAGTATATTCTTGTTGCTTTAGAATCAAAGAGGCGTAAGTCCTGTGTATGAGCAAAGCACTTTAGGCCTTTTTCATTCTAAATCAACGGTTTCATTATAATTTTGAATATAAAACTGAATTTTCGATGAATAATTGGGAGTTGGACCTTGAAAATAAAGGGAGGGAGGGTGGGAGGGGGGGGGGGACTTAGCCCAGTTGTGGGGTAGAGTTATTGGCTTTGCTTCTTTTTTTGTAGGGCTTCCGGTTTTTTTTTGTGTTAATATTAAGGAATGCAGTGGAAATATGAGGAAGTTGAGTTTTTCGAGGATATTTTTTAGGCGAGTGGGTTTAGGGGAAAATGATAAGAGGGCTTTTTTGTGGAGGGTTTGATTGTCTAGAAAAAAGGTCTCTTGGGATTTTTCGATAAGTCCACTTGCTTCAGAGATACTCGTGGGAGAGCCGAGGAATTTTTTAACTTGGTTTTTTTCGTGAATAAGAAGCGGAGAAAATCACGGGCAGTTTATTTTGTGAATATTTTGGGGAACGATGAGGTTTAGGAGAATTTTGCAGGAGACCTTGTTTTAAGACAATTAAATTCTCTACAAAAAAGGTATTTTGATATTTTTCTCTAGATTCAATTGTTTTGGAGATCCTTTTAAAAGAATCTGGGAGAAATTTTTCGACTCGTTGAGAAGTTGAAAAATTTGTCGCTTATTCTTTTAGAAATATCTTTGAGGCAAGTGGATTGAGGGAAAATTATCAAGACACCTTTTTTGTAGCTCTTGAAATTCTATACAAAAAAGGTATCTTGACATTTTTTTTCTAAATCCACTCATTCTCGAGATATTTACGAAAGAATACATGGCGGAAATTTTTATTTTAAATTCTTCGCAGTTTCGTTGCTAATTTGTTATCTATTCTTCTGCAAGTAACTCGAAAACCATCAAGTTTAGACGAATTTATCAAGAAACCTTTTTTGTAGCCCTTCAAATTCTCCACAAAAAAGTCAAGATATTCAATTAAAACAAATCACCCACACAACTCCCAATTAAAAAAAGAAAAATAAAAAAAATTTTAATTTATTCCAACAGATTGTGACCTTGAGACACATTTCCAGTGTGGCAATGAGACATCATGCTTGCCAATTGAAAAAAGATGCGATGGAAAAATTGATTGCTGGGATGCAACAGATGAAATTAACTGTACACTCGGTAAGCAGTAATTTTCCCTTTTGATACTTCGTTTCTGATACTTCGAATCATTTATTTCATGTGGAAAGTCGAGGCAAAATGGACCTGCATTAAAAAAAAACGACTTGTCATTTTTTTTAGAGGGAAGGCGTCTTCAAAAAAATCTGAAAAAATTCACCAACAATTTACATATATTGCAGCAACTTCTCAATTTTTTTCAGATTTTTTTAAGAAGTCGCCGATAAATTAGAAAAAAAATTCGAAAAAAAAAATGGAAAAAATCTTAAATTTATCGAAAAAATTACGAAAAATCTTTAAAAAATTCCGAAATCTGCAAATTTTTAGTTTTTTTCGTTAATTTCAATTTGTTTAAGATAAAAGTGACTTTTTTTCACTCAAAAGACAAAAATTCTTGGATTATTTTGCCATGGAGGTCCATTTTGCCCCATTTTTCTTTCTGTAATCTTTCTCTCATTCCATCACCAATGAAACCTGCAATCATTATGTTTGATACACAGCAATGGCGCTTTTTAATTATTTAAGTTGAGTACAAGTAGAGAGTATATTGGGTAATTGGTGCAATTATCCTATCCAAAAGGGTTTTTTTTTTTTTTTTTCGTGTATCTCTGATTTATCGTCATAGGAAATTTAATATTTTTCAATTATTTTTTTCATTTATTTTTTTTTTTTTAAATCCATTTATTGGGAAGATTGCAGGTGATGATTTATTTATTTTATTTATTGTATTTTATTTATTTTATATTCATTTTATTTATTTTATTCTCTTTCTCTCTTTTTTTCTCCTCTCATTCACAATTTTTTCCATTTATTTATTTAATTATTTAATTAAATTATCACTTTCTCACCTCTTTTTGTCTCTTTTCTTGTAGGTGATGACCTAGGTCGGTGTGAGTACACTCTTTAGATGAATTTAGTTGCATGAATAATTAGAAAAATTAATTTGCAAAAGTAAAAAAACAAAATTGATAGAATTTTGAATTAATTTAGTATTTAAAGTTTATTCTTAGAAAAAAACAAATTAATTTACTTTGTTTTGAGGATATCTTTGAGGCGAGTGAATTTAGGGGAAAATGTCAGGAGACTTTTTTTGTAGAGAATTTCAAGAGCTACAAAAAAGGTCCTTATAAAAATTCTCCTATCTCCAATAGTTTCCGAGATAT
Source organism: Aleiodes leptofemur (assembly GCA_963942555.1). Taxonomy (NCBI): domain Eukaryota; kingdom Metazoa; phylum Arthropoda; class Insecta; order Hymenoptera; family Braconidae; genus Aleiodes; species Aleiodes leptofemur. Next base: position 2,179,100 of record OZ012623.1, read on the forward strand.
TTCAAATAATGGTAAATTAATTTAAAGCTTTGTGAGACATTCGCTAATTAAAGAAATTTTCTATGGGGAAAGGTGGGGTAAAACGGGCACGTGTTAGTTTTGGTATTTTATACTGTGAAAATTACTCGAAATCGATGGAAATATTGGAGATAGATTTTTTCTGATGATTCCATTGAAAAGCTGAGGAAATTTCCCATGAAAATCATATGTCACAAGTTATTTTTTTGAATTTTTCAAAAATTCCATTTTTTTCCTCAAGATTTGAAGGTAAAACTCTTCTGTTTTTGAAAAATTTCAGGTTTTCGGGAATATCTCGGGTTCTATTGGTCGTAGCGACCTGGGGTTGATCTTAAATGAAAGGTGAGCTCATTTCCCATCGATTTATGTGGTTTGAAAAAAAATTATCAATTCTTCAAGTACTTATAGGGCAAAAACTGATTTTTCAGAAAATGGCCTATAAGTATTTGAAAAATTGATGAAAAAAAAATTTGAACCACACAAATCGATGAGAAATGAGCTCACCTTTCATTTGAGATGAACCCCAGGTCGTTACGACCAACAGAACCGGAGATATCGCCGAAAAAGTGAATTTTTTCGATTTTCGAAAGAAACACCTCTTCAAAATTTCCCCAAAAAAGTAAAATTTTCAAAAAATTGAAAAAAATTAATTTTGACACATGTTTTCCACCCAAAATTTCCTCAGCTTTCCAATGAAATTATCAGAAAATCTCTATCTCGAAACACTCAATTGGAATGTGTCCATTTTACCCCATCTTACCCTACAAATCCCCTTTGCATCATAAAAAATGACTCACTTCGAAACTCTTTAGCTTGTCCATCAGCAAACGAGTTCACATGCAGCACTGGACAGTGCATACAGAAGACGAGGTTTTGCGATGGATACAAGGATTGTACTGATGGGTCCGATGAACCTCGTGGATGCCGAGGGCGATGCAATAAACACGAATTTACTTGTCGGTAAGTTAATTGTACTTCTGAAAATATATTATCTCGTTTTCCTGTTTCGAAGGAGAACGCATATAATTCGGAAATGAGTAAAAGAAAATTTGTTGGAATTTTAGTTTTTTTTAAAATTATTTTGTGAATATCTTTGAGGCGAGTGGAGTTGGGGGAAAATGTCAGGAGACCTTTTTTGTGGAGAATTTCGAGGGCTACAAAAAAGGTTTCTTGATAAATTGGTCTAAACTTGATGGTTTCCGAGTTACTTGCAGAAGAATAGATAACAAATTAGCAACGAAACTGCGAATAATTTAAAATAAAAATTTCTGCTATGAATTCTTTCGTAAATATCTCGAGAATGAGTGGATTTAGAAAAAAAATGTCGAGATACCTTTTTTTGTATAGAATTTCAAGAGCTACAAAAAAGGTGTCTTGATAATTTCCCCTAAATCCAATTGCCTCAAAGATATTTCTACAAGAATAAGCGACAAATTTTTCAACTTCTCAACGAGTCGAAAAATTTCTCCCAGATTCTTTTAAAAGGATCTCCAAAACAATTGAATCTAGAGAAAAATATCAAGATACCTTTTTTGTAGAGAATTTAATTGTCTAAAAAAAAGGTCTCTCGCAAAATTCTCCTGAACCTCATCGTTCCCCAAAATATTCACAAAATAAAGGGCCCGTGATTTTCTCCGCGTCTTATTCACGAGAAATAACAAATTAAAAAAATTCCTTGGCTCTCCCGCGATTATCTCTGAAGCAAGTGGACTTATCGAAAAATCCCAAGAGACCTTTTTTCTAGACAATCAAACCCTCCACAAAAAAGGCCTCTTAACATTTTCCCTTAAACCCAATAGCTCCACAAATATCACAAAAAAATAAAGTGCTCGTAACTCTCAAACTTTTTCTTCTTTTCACTTTACTCCAAATTTAAATGTCCATTTAAATATTATCTTCAAACGCTTTCGCGTGCATATATATATGTGTTCACAGAAAGTTGGTGAATGTGTTCTCGCGTGTCACTGGATCATTTCACAACATTTCAATTATCACGGTTTATTTCAACACCACGTGCCAATAAAAAGAAATAAAAAAATTCTAGATAAAATTCACTTTATTGATTGAATTTGTAATTCGCAGGGTTGTAAAAAAGTGGTAAAAATAGAAAAAGTGAATCATTCAATAAACTTCCAACAATTTCTACTCCAAAACCAAAATTTCCCTATTTTTTTCAATTTCCTCATTTGTAATTCAAATTTTCGATTAAAAAATTCGAATTTCGAAAAAATTGAAAAAATTCCCACCTTCGTTTTTTTCGATTATCTCGAAATCCAGTGGAGATACGACTTTTTTTCTCGTCACCTTTTTTGTAGAGCGAAGTGAGAGCTACAAAAAAGGTCTCCCCAAAAAATGCCCTACCTCCCTTAGATTCCGTGATAATTCAAAAAAACTGGAATTAATCCTCTTTAAAAAAAAATTAAAAATTTTTAAAAAATTAAAAAAATCATGATTAATTATTTTAATTAATTGCAATAATTTTTAATTAATTCAGGAATGGAAGGTGCATTACTAGAGGCCTCAAATGCAATGGAATTGACGATTGTGGCGACCAATCAGACGAGCAGCACTGCAGAGACAGAGCAACTCCCTCGAGCATAAGAAAACGGAGATAAAACTTATTTTAAAAAAAGTATTAGTTAAATAAAAAAAATGAAAATAATAATGATAATTACGATAAAAGAGACTGTATAGTGGAACATTGCAAATAACTGTAAAAAAAAAGAATTTTAACTATTTTACTTTATTACTTTGATTTAATAAATAGAAAAAATATTTCAAGTTTTACTTAAAAAAATGTTTTTTAACTCTGAAAAAAAATAAGTTTCAAATTTTTTTTAAATTTACGTTAATTTCCTTTATTAACGTGAAACCATAAAAATTTATAATTGCGATTAATTACAAATTTGCACAAGTGTGTAATTTCATTGAATTTCTGAAGAAAAAAAAAAAAGTGTCAGTATTTACATAATTTACGTATTACATTGTACTTATACATTTTATTTGTGTTATGAAATTTACCAAAAATCTCGAAAATTTTCGAAAAATTTCGAAATTTTCATATTTCGAGATTTTTGGTAAAATTTCGAATTATTTGAGATTAAACTGATTTTTTTTTTTCGATTGTGTGTCACGAGATGAAATAATTGAGTGGAAAAAATGAGTTTAATTTTTTTCAAAGTTATTGCTCATTAATTTCTCTTTTTTTTTGTTCACTTTGTCAGTCATTTTTGTTGATAATTGTGATTTTTTAAAATTATTTTACAAAAATTCGTCTGGTTCTCTGGGTGCATCGAGGTCTCGATAGTGAATGACTGGCCGGAAGTCACTGCTGCCACCACTGGAAATTGGCCAAGACATAAAAAACCATTAGAATTCTTTTTTTTTTCTATTTCTTCAGATTTTTATTTTTTTTTTCGATTTTTTTTTTAAATTATGAGACAATTTTATATTATTTTTTATTAGTAATTGATAATTTTCTTGGGAGGTATGGGAGATGGGGAATTTTACGAGATGACCTTTTTTGTAGAGAATTTCGAGGGCTACAAAAAAGGTTTCTTGATAAATTGGTCTAAACTTGATGGTTTTCGAGTTACTTGCAGAAGAATAGATAACAAATTAGCAACGAAACTGCGAAGAATTTGAAATAAAAATTTCTGCCATGTATTCTTTCGTAAATATCTCGAAAATGAGTGGATTTAGAAAAAAAATGTCGAGATACCTTTTTTTGTATAGAATTTCAAGAGCTACAAAAAAGGTGTCTTGATAATTTCCCCTAAATCCACTTGCCTCAAAGATATTTCTAAAAGAATAAGCGACAAATTTTTCAACTTCTCAACGAGTCGAAAAATTTCTCCCAGATTCTTTTAAAAGGATCTCCAAAACGATTGAATCTAGAGAAAAATATCAAGATACCTTTTTTGTAGAGAATTTAATTGTCTACAAAAAAGGTCCCTCGCAAAATTCTCCTGAACCTCATCGTTCCCCAAAATATTCACAAAATAAACTGCCCGTGATTTTCTCCGCTTCTTATTCACGAAAAAAACCAAGTTAAAAAATTCCTTGGCTCTCCCGCGAGTATCTCTGAAGCAAGTGGACTTATCGAAAAATCCCAAGAAACCTTTTTTCTAGACAATCAAACTCTCCACAAAAACGACCTCTTAACATTTTCCCCTAAACTCAACAGTTCCCAAGATATTTCATAAAAAATGATCGCAAATATAATTCGACTCGTCTCTTTTACCTCTTCACTCTTCAAAACTATTTGTTTAAATCTCAAGAGGTGTCTCTACATAACGTGCATTTAACATAAACAAATAAATATCCAATTATTAAAAAAACTTTATTATCATAATTTATTATTATAAAGGTTCAAAAAGGATTGGATTAGGATTTTTTCTTTCAAGTTCTTAAAAGAAGAAGAAAATTGGACATATTTATTATAACAAATATATTTATTTGTTTATCTTGGCAGCTTTTTATCTTCTATCTGATTCACTAAAATATCTTTTTTTTTCTTCAATCATTCATTTTCCTGCATTTTTTTCGTGGTAAAAAATCATATAGGAGAAGATGGGGTAAAACGGGCATGTGTTAGTTTTGGTATTTTATACTATGAGAATTACTCGAAATCGATGGAAATATTGGAGATAGATTTTTTCTGATGATTCCATTGAAAAGCTGAGGAAATTTCCCATGAAAATCATATGTCACAAGTTATTTTTTTGAATTTTTCAAAAATTCCATTTTTTTTCCTCAAGATTTGAAGGTGAAAACTCTTCTGTTTTTGAAAAATTTCAGGTTTTCGGGAATATCTCGGGTTCTATTGGTCGTAGCGACCTGGGGTTGATCTTAAATGAAAGGTGAGCTCATTTCCCATCGATTTATGTGGTTAAAAAAAAAAATTATCAATTTTTCAAGTACTTATAGGGCAAAAACTGATTTTTCAGAAAATGGCCTATAAGTATTTGAAAAATTGATGAAAAAAAAATTTGAACCACACAAATCGATGAGAAAAGAGCTCACCTTTCATTTGAGATGAACCCCAGGTCGCTGCGACCAACAGAACCGGAAATATCACCGAAAAAGTGAATTTTTTCGATTTTCAAAAGAAACACCCCTTCAAAACTTCCCCAAAAGAGTAAAATTTTCAAAAAATTGAAAAAAATTAATTTTTCCACATGTTTTCCACCCAAAATTTCCTCAGCTTTCCAATGAAATCATCAGAAAATCTCTATCTCGAACCACTCAATTGAAAAATGTCCATTTTACCCCACCTTCCCCCAAATCAAATTGAATTTTCTTAACCAAAATCTTACTTTTCATTAACTTTTATCGAATAAAAATTAGAATATATCGTCGTCTAAATGGTCCAGGTCATTATAATTAATAATTGGTCTCGATCCCGATTCTGGAGCAGCCCTGGAAACATTATTATAAAACTACCATAGAGATCCTGTCTCATTCTTTCTCCCGGTGAGGAATTTATCAATCAATTTGATGATAAAAATTAAAGAAAATTCAAGTGATAATTTTTTTTTCATTGAAATTCTAAATAAAAAGGGGAAATAAAAGTGCTCACCGTCCTCTGTTGAATCCTCCACGACTTGGACGTGGCATTCCTCCAAAACCTCCGCCAAAACCTCCACCAAAACCACTGCCAAAGCCTCCACGTTGGCTTCCAAAATTTCCACCTCCAAAACCTCCAAATCTGGAAAAAATGCGAATTTTTGGGGTAAATTCAAGTAAATTATTAGGAAAATCTAGTAAAATAATGGAGAAACGAGGTATCTCGGTTTTGGGAAGGATCTTTTCTTGTAGAGAATTTCGAGAGCTTCAAAAAAGGTTTCTTTGAATTTTTTGTTATCTCGCTTAGTTTCCGAGATATTCTAAAAAATTAAATTTCGATGAAAAATCGATTTATATACGAAATTAGAATTTTTTCGCGTTATTATTAAAAGGATCTCGGAAACTAAGCGAGATAGCGCAGTTTTACCCTCATCTTTATTTGTCGAGAATTTTAAGACCTTCAAAAAAGGTTTCTATAAATTTTTTGTTATCTCGTTTAGTTTCCGAGATATTCTAAAAAATTAAATTCCGATAAAAAATCGATTTATATACGAAATTAGAATTTTTTCGGGTTATTATTAAAAGGATCTCGGAAGCTAAGCGAGATAGCGCAGTTTTACCCTAATCTTTATTTGTCAAGAATTTTAAGACCTTCAAAAAAGGTTTCTATAAATTTTTTGTTATCTCGTTTAGTTTCCGAGATATTGTAAAAAATTAAATTTTGATACAAAATCGATTTATAGACGAAATTATAATTTTTTCGGGTTATTATTAAAAGGATCTCGGAAACTAAGCGAGATAGCGCGATTTTATCCGAATCTTTATTTGACGAGAATTTTGAGACCTTTAAAAAAGGTGTCTTCAAATTTTTCGCTATCTCGCTTAGTTTTCGGGATAATGTAAAAAAATGAATCCCAAAAACCCAAATTCATCCAAAAATGACGATTTTTCCTATTCATCATTAAAAATATGTCGGAAACTAAACGAGATAGCGCGATTTTTTCTCCAATCTTTATTTTTAGAGAATTCTCAGATCTCCAAAAGAAAGATCTCCTCAAATTTTTCGCTATCTCGCTTAATTTCCTCAATTTTCTAAAAAAAAAATTGAAAAAAATCAATTCATGTAAAAAAAAAAGACAATTTTTTGTTACTTATTATTAAAGATATCTCAGAAACTAAACGAGATAGCGCGATTTCACTCTAATCCTTTCATCTTCAGAATTTCAATCCCCCCAAAAAAGCACTCCACAAATTTTTCCCTATCCCCCCTCCTTTCCGAGAAATTCCCAAAAAACTGATGAATTCCATCGAAAATTAGAAAAAAAAAATTTTAAGTAAATTTTTTAAAGTAAATTAAAAAAAAAATCCTCACCCTCCCATGCCTCCATAAGGTGGGAAATTTTCCCTGGGTGTTTCCCTGGGAGGTGCCTTGTTCCCAGGATGTTCAGGTAGCATCGGTCTCTTCGGGTCCTTCAAATAATTATTAAAGTACTCAGCCTCTGCCTTGACTTCCGCCACTTTTTCCCCGTGTTTATTAAAAATGTGTTTTCTAATAAAATCAGGTCCCTTGAATTTTTTACCACTCAAAGGACACAGCCACTTGTCCTTCGACAATTCCTGTGTATTTGCCTGAACAAACTTCTCAACTTCTGCTTCAGCATCCTTTGCACCTAATTTTTCGAATTCATCTGTTGGAACAGTGGCAATTGGCGCTAGAAAAGCAGACATTTTTCCCTCGAAATTGCGACTGTACTCGGTTAATTCAGAAGATGAGACTTTAGCAGCAGGTGGTGGTCCACGAACGTGCATGATGCCACAACGATTTGGCATCTCGTCCTCGTTGGGATACTCGCAGTGATTGTAGTAGTCGACAGAGTGGACGACTCTTAAATAGAGAATGAGACGGTCCAGGACCTGGAAGATGATGAAATAGATTGTATTAATAGGATCTTTGAGGCGAGTGGAGTTGGGGGAAAATGTCAAGAGACCTTTTTTGTGGGGAATTTCAAGGGCTACAAAAAAGGTTTCTTGATAAATTCGTCTAAACTTGATGGTTTTCGAGTTACTTGCAGAAGAATAGACAACAAATTAGCAACGAAACTGCGAAGAATTTAAAATAAAAATTTCTGCCATGTATTCTCTCGTAAATATCTCGAAAATGAGCGGATTTAGAAAAAAAATGTCGAGATACCTTTTTTTGTATAGAATTTCAAGAGCTACAAAAAAGGTGTCTTGATAATTTCCCCTAAATCCACTTGCCTCAAAGATATTTCTAAAAGAATAAGCGACAAATTTTTCAACTTCTCAACGAGTCGAAAAATTTCTCCCAGATTCTTTTAAAAGTATCTCCAAAACAATTGAATCTAGAGAAAAATATCAAGATACCTTTTTTGTAGAGAATTTAATTGTCTAAAAAAAAGGTCTCTTGCAAAATTCTCCTGAAGCTCATCGTTCCCCAAAATATTCACAAAATAAAGTGCCCGTGATTTTCTCCGCTTCTTATTCACGAAAAAAAACAAGTTAAAAAATTCCTTGGCTCTCCCGCGAGTATCTCTGAAGCAAGTGGACTTATCGAAAAATCCCAGGAGACCTTTTTTCTAGACAATCAAATTCTCCACAAAAAAGGTCTCTTAACATTTTTCCCTAAACCCACTCGCACCAAAGTTACCAGCAAATCTCCAAATTCATCTCATTAATTTAAAAAAAATCAAAAAATACCTTAATGAGAACAGGATCTCTTTCAATCGGTCCTTCCCCATCCCCCAATTGTCCTTCCTCCTGATCCCCAGACATTCCCAGCAGTTCCTCCTCTTCTGCAGATGCCTCCTCAATTAAATAGTCAGTAATGTTCTTCAGTACCGGATTTTTAGAGGAAAGCCCAAATGCAGCTTGTTCGATGTCATTTCCATCCTTCATCTCGCTCTCTTCCTTCTTCTCCACACTCCACAGTCCAAGTCTCGTGTCCAAATTGTGCACAATCTTTGCACTTAACTTGATGTCGTAACGCACAATCTGCTTGTGTGCAGTTATTCCATTGACTGTTCTGATGCGCCTGATCAGGTCGCGATTAACTATCGCACCTAACTCGCAGTCTCGCAGGCGGATGTTGTTGAGGCTCCAGCAGATCTCTTTGATGTTTACTTGACGCTCGAAAGACACCCAACCTCGCCGAAACCACCTGAACCCAAATTAAATTAAATTAATTAATTAATTTCATTAATTAAATGGACATTTTAATGTTTTTTGGAGGATTGAAATAATTTAAGAGATCGATTTTCATCAGGAACTTGAAAGGATCTCGGAAACTTAGCGAGATAACGAAATTTTGGAGGAAACCTTTTTTGTAGGGGAGAACCAGAGCTACAAAAAAGGTTCCCACAAAAATTTCGTTATCTCGTTTAGTTTCCGAGATCCCTTCGAAAATCGAATTTTATCTAAATTTTTTTGATGAAATCAGTGTTTTTTTACTATTTTATAGGGATCTCGGAAACTAAGCGAGATAGCGTAATCTTTATGAACACCTTTTTCATAGATAATTCAAAGAGCTACAAAAAAGGTCTCCACAAAAATTTCGTTATCTCGTTTAGTTTCCGAGATCCTTTTAAAAATCAAGTTTTATCTAAATTTTTTGATAAAATTAGTGTTTTTTTACTTTTTTATAGGGATCTCGGAGACTAAGCGAGATAGCGTAATCTTCATAGACACCTTTTTTATAGACAATTTGAAGACCTACAAAAAAGGTCTCTACAAAAATTTCGCTATCTCCCTTAGTTTCCCAGTGCCCTATAAAAACCTCTCAAAAAATCCGAATTTCCCTCCTTTTTCTCTTTTTCTTTCCAAAAAATGAAAAAAATCTATTAAAAATCAATAAAAAATCGCGAATCATCGAAAATTACCTGCGTTCCGGTTGCGGATCAGCTATAGCAACCCTCAAAAACCCAGGAAAACGTTTGCACATGGCTTCCACTTCCGCTTTCGTGATTGTTGGCGCCAAATTTCTCAAAAAAATTGAACTCGTCTTGTGAAGAGCTCGCGGTTCTTTCTCCTTTTCTTCGGAAGCAAGATCGATCACAGCTTCCGGTTCGATCTCCTTTTTCTTGGGTGAAACATGCGCCTCTTCCTTGGGCTTGTCCTCCTCCATCGGTTTCTCCTCCCCCTCCTCCTCTTTCTCCCCCTCTTTCTGTTCATCCGCAGCTTCCTCATTTAATTCGCTGGATTCGTTCAATTCATTCAATTCCGCGGATTCTCCCTCTTCTTTTTCCGGTTTTTCCTCAATTTTCGGTGTTTCCGGTTTCTCACTTTCCGAAGAGGAACTGCTGCTGCTTGAGGAGGAACTAGAATTCGAGTCTGAGCGTTTGCGCTTTTTTGGGTTGGGCGCCTCTTCTGATTGGTCGTCAGGCGAAGCCTCTGTCGCGGTTTCCGCGGATTTTTCCGCGTCTTTTGGTGACTCGGACGCGGATTTTTCTGGGACTTCCTCGGGATCACTCGATTTTTCTGGGTCCTTCATGTCGACGTCACCGTTCTGCTCGTCCGGAGACAGTTTTTCTGGTTCCAGTGGCTCTGCAGGTTTTTCTGGGCTGAAATTAAAGGAATTTTGGGTGAAAAAAGATGATTAAGGGTTTTTTTTGGGGGGATTAGGGGAAGGTGGGGTAAAATGGAGATGATTTCAATTGAGGGGTAGGAAATAGGGATTTTCTGATGATTTCATTGGAAAGCTGAGGAAATTTTGGGTGGAAAACATGTGGAAAATTAATTTTTTTCAATTTTTTCGAAAATTTTACTTTTTTTGGGGAAGTTTTGAAGGGGTGTTTCTTTCGAAAATCGAAAAAATTCACTTTTTCGGGGATATCTCCGGTTCTGTTGGTCGTAGCGACCTGGGGCTCATCTCAAATGAAAGGTGAGCTCATTTCTCATCGATTTGTGTGGTTCAATTTTTTTTTTCATCAATTTTTCAAATACTTATAGGCCATTTTCTGAAAAATCAGTTTTTGCCCTATAAGTACTTGAAAAATTGATAATTTTTTTTTTGAACCACATAAATCGATGGGAAATGAGCTCACCTTTCATTTAAGATCAACCCCAGGTCGCTACGACCAATAGAACCCGAGATATTCCCGAAAATCTGAAATTTTTCAAAAACAGAAGAGTTTTACCTTCAAATCTTGAGGAAAAAAATGGAATTTTTTAAAATTTCAAAAAAATAACTTGTGACATATGATTTTCATGGCAAATTTCCTCAGCTTTTCAATGGAATCATCAGAAAAAATCTATCTCCAATATTTCTATCGATTTCGAGTAATTTTCATAGTTTAAAATACTAAATCATGAATATTTCAAAAACTAAGCAAGATAAGGCGATTTTACCCGAATCCTTTTTCACAGGAAATTTCAACATCTACAAAAAAGGATTCATGCAAAATCGCTCTATCTCGCTAACTTTCCAAGATATCCTCAAAAAATGGATTCACGCCTCATTCGTACCTGTCCTCCTCCTTTTTCTCCTCTTCCTCCGTCTTTTTTTCTTTCTCCTCCACTTTCTCACTCTCCTCCACCTCTTTTTCCTTTTCCTTTTCCTTTTCCTTCTCTTTCTCCTTCTCTTTCTCTTTCTCTTTTTCCTTACGTAGCGGCTCTTTGCGTATTGGATTTGGTGGCTTTGCATCGAGAATTTTGAGATCCTCCTCAGTTCCTCCCTCGAGTTTAATTACAACTGCGTCCAATAAATGCAGCAGTGCATCCGATTGATCAGCGTCCACAGACACTTTTTCAATGAGTCCTGCAGTCAGAAGTTCCATAAATACTTCCACGCGTTTCTGCAAAAAAATAGAAATAAAAAAGATAAAAAAATTGTATTTTTCATTTTTTAAAAAGACAAAATTTCGTCAATTTTTATGTTTTTGAAAAAAATCTTTGGAGCGAGTGAAGTTTTCGAAAAATGTCAGAAAACCTTTTTTGTGGAGAATTCAATTATTATCTATAAAAAAGGTCTCTTGTCATTTTCCCCTGAAGCCACTCGCCTTATAGATATCTTTAAAGAACTCTTGAAAAAAAAAATTTAGACTTGAAAAATAAAAAAAAATAAGGAAATACATTTTTTTTTTCTAAAGATTTGTGAATATCTTTGAGGCGAATGGGTTTATCGAAAAATATCAAGAAACCTTTTTTGTAGAGAATTTAATTCTCTTCAAAAAAGGTCTCCTGACATTTTTCGATAAATCCAACGATTTCCGAGATATCTTTGAATATAGAATAGAATTTCCCTTTTTTTTATTTAAAAAGAAAACAATTAATGAAAAAAAATATAAAAAAATTACCTTTAACGCTGAAACTTGTTCGTCCTTTCGTTTAATCGATTCTTCAGGATGATATTTAATCTTGAACCTATCAAAAACGTAATATTATCACCAAATAACAGAAAAATAAATAAATAATGAATTTTATTTATAAAAAAAAACTTTGATGAATAAAATGAGAAAGAAAAGAAAAACCAAAGAAAAAAAAATAAAAAAAAAAATTAGAATAGAAAAAAGAAGAAAAAAATTGAATAAAAAAATTATCCAATAAAATTAATGAATCAAATTTAATGAAATGAATTAAAAAACGTTGGATAATTCGATATATATTTTTTTTTTTTTTTTGTGTCAGGTAGTTTTGGTATATTGAGCCTCACCTGTTGAACATTATTCCTACTGTATTTTTTTTTATTTATTTCTCTCATAAAAAACCATATTCTCTCGAATTCAAAGGTTTTCTCATAAATTATTATTTCCTTATTTTTCATCATAATTTAAAAATTTCCTAATTTAAAACGGTTTTAAGTACGCGAAGCTAATTAAATGCGAGCATTTTCATTTTTCGCAGGGCTTTGCGCGCCCAGCTCGCTCCAATAATAATAATAATCAATTAATTAATCAGTCAATCGAAAATTCATCATTTGCATATAATTTAATGCATTTTGATAAATTATTTAGATTTTTTTTGGTTTTTTTAATCAAATTTTTTTTTCAATTCTGTCTTCATAATCGTTGCGCGTTTACGCGAAATTTCATATATATATATATATATATACGAAGACGATTTAGGAACGTTGAACAGGCACTGCACGCTGTAGGGATAGACAGATCTGGTAATATTCGTTAAACACAGCTGATAAAGAAGCTAAAACAATTTTTTGTATTTTTTTTTTTGTAAAAAAAAAAACTCGCGAAAATTCACGCAATGACGAAAAATTATTGTTTTTTTTCGATTTTTTTGAAAATATTTTTGGCCATTGGTGAAAATCGAATTATTCAAGGATTTCCAAGTAGTTCTAATGATCTATTTTTTTTTTTTCAATTTTTGAAACACTTTCGATGGAGTAGTATGAGGAGATTTTTTTGAAATTTGGTTTACAGGGGTGTGCGAATAATTCGAATCCACGAATTATTCGTACCGAATCGAATATTAATATTCGATTCGAAATTTGAATCGAATAATTCGAATTTTTGAATATTTTGAATTTTTGAATAATTCGAATTTTCGAATAGTTCGAATAATTCGAATTTTCGATTTTTTTTGAAATAATTCGAATTTTTTGGAATAATTCGAATTTTTGAATTTTTTGGAATAATTCAAATTTTCGAATAATTCGAATTTTTTCGAATAATTCGAATTTTTGAATAATTCGAATTTTTTCGAATCATTCGAAATTTTTTGAATTATTCAAAAAATTTCAAATAATTTTAATATTTTCGAATAATTCGAATTTTCGAATAATTTGAATTTTTTAGAATCATTCGAATTTTTGAATAATTCGAATTTTTTCGAATCATTCGAAATTTTTCGAATTATTCAAAAAATTTCAAATAATTCTAATATTTTCGAATAATTCGAATTTTCGAATAATTTGAATTTTTTAGAATCATTCGAATTTTTTCGAATTATTTGAATTTTCGAATAATTTGAATTAAAATTCAAATTTTTAAATAAATTTCGAATTTTTGAATAATTCGAATTTTTTCGAATCATTCGAAATTTTTCGAATTATTCAAACAATTTCAAATAATTCTAATATTTTCGAATAATTCGAATTTGCGAATAATTCAAATTTTCGAATAATTCGAATTTTTTCGAATAATTCGAATTTTTTCGAATAATTCGAATTTTCGAATAATTTGAATTTTCTAGAATCATTCGAATTTTTTCGAATTATTTGAATTTTCGAATAATTCAAAAAATTCCAAATAATTCTAATTTTTTCGAATAATTCGAATTTTTTGGAATAATTCGAATTTTCGAATTATTTCGAATAATTCAAATTTTTTCGAATAACTTGAATTTTCGAATAATTCGAATTTTTTCGAATAATTCGAATTTTTTCGAATAATTTGAATTTTCGAATAATTCGAACTTCTCGAATAATTTGAACTTTCAAATAATTCGAATTTCTCGAATAATTCGAAAATTTTCGAATAATTCAAATTATTCGATTCGAAATTCGAATCGAATAGTAATATTCGATTCGATTCAAACACTATTCGTACACTCCTACTTTACACCATGTACCAGGACACACAAATTGAGGCAAAAATAATTTTTGAAAAAAAATTAAATTAACATTAGAACTCCATAAGCATGATTCAGTTTCAGTTTCACTGCAACACAATTCATGATTACAGATCTATTTTTTCCTTGTATAACTATATATATTCTTGTTTGTCAGAGTGTCTATTAATTTTTTTAATCATAAAAAATGCCTGTTACCGGACAAATAGCGACGATTAATCCAATTAATTACGTGAAAACATTAATGGCGGGAATATTTGTATTTAAAATCCGAGGATTCTCCAATCCCAGTTCTAGATGCTGGAACAGAGTCAGTCAAATTCGGAACAATATTGGATATTTATAATATTATTTAATAACAATTTATTATCGTGGACATTGTTTTAATATCGGTAAACTGTTAAAAAATCGGAATTATTAGAATATTCATGATAACTTAGAAATAAAAAGAAGGAAAATAGATCATTTGGACGTGCTACTTGGATTTCCTTAATTAATCAATGATTTCTTTTGATGACTAGGAATTTTGGGAAAACTTACCACTCCTCGTCTTTGTGGGCAACAAAAAATTCGTTCAATTGCTGACGACGAAACTCGAGTTTGTACTCGTTATAACGTTTTATCGCTTCTTCGTCTGTTATTGTGTCCTCCTGAGTTGCTAAAAATGCTTTGAATGTCATCATTGGAGGCTGCGTCTCGATATTCGAGTTGCTGAAGTTTCCAGCAACTTCTCGACTGCAAAAATTTGAAAATTATAGTTTTTTAAAAAAATACGAAAATCAGAAAAATTTATTTTATTATTAGTTTTTTGAAAGGATCTTGGAAACTAAGCGAGATAGGGCGATTTTGCCCTAATATTGGTTTCAAGAGAATTTCGAGGGCTACAAAAAAGGTTTCTGCAAAAATCCTGTTATCTCGCTTAGTTTCCAAGATATTCAATTAATAAGAGTCATCATAAAAATTAATTGATAAAAAATCAAAAAATTGAATTACGAGTCTTTTTGGTAAATAGCTTTGAGGCGATTAGGTTCAGGGTAAAATCCGAAGAAACCTTTTTTGTAGCTCTCGAAATTCTCTAGAAAGAAGATCTCCTCAACTTTTCCTATAAACCTCATAATTTCCCAGATAATCTAATTAAAACTCCAAAAAAACATTAATTTTACCGCAAATTCTCCGAAAATCCAATGGGAAAACGATGCTTTCTTCTTCTCGACATTTTTCCGCGATAACTTTTGTTTTTCCTTTAATTTTAAACAATTTCTCGCGATAACTTTGGTTTTTCCTTCAATTTCAAAAGAATTTTCGCGATAACTTTGATTTTTTCCTTTAATTATGGAAGATTTTTCGCGATAACTATGGTTTTTTCTTTAATTAAAAGGAATTTCTAGCGATAACTTTGGTTTTTCCTCCAATTTTAAAAGATTTTTCGCGATAACTTTAGTTTTTTCCTTTAATTATGATAGATTTTTTGAGATAACTTTAGTTTTTACTTTAATTATTCAAGATTTCTCGCTATAAAATTTGTTTTTTTTTTCATTTAATTATGAGAAAAAAACTGAAAAAACTGAAACAAATGAAGATAAAAAAACGAACCTCGCGCTGCTAGCACTGTTGCTATGGTTACCATAGTGATGATTAGCATGATGAGGTGGTGGATAATGATCCTGACCCCATGCTGCACCTCCACCACCTCCATAATACTCGGAATGTTGATATCTAGAGCCTCGATCTTCCCAATCTGATCGCATTCTCTTCATTGGCGGTGCCATATCCTGAGATCTACCTGGGCTATATCTCTCTCTACCACCCCCACCACCCCCCCTGTACTCGCGATAATCGGGCCTTGCTCTGGCTCGACTGGACCAATCCCTGCGAAAAAAAATTCAACGTCAAAATTAATTGAAATTAATAAAATTGAAAAAAAAAATGGAATTATTTTGATAAAAGTATAAATCGATTTTTTTAGTCTTTTTTTGATAATATCTTGGAAACTAAACGAGATAGCGTAATTTTGGACGAATTCTCTTTTGTAGAGAATTTCAAGAGCTACAAAAAAGGATTCGGGTAAAATCAGTCTATCTCGCTTAGTTTCCGAGATTATTTCTAAAAAATGTAGGAAAAGACTTTTTTGATAGTTTTTCGAAATTTTACTCATTTTTTGGGAATATCTCGGAGAGTAAGGGAGATAGAGCGATTTTAGATAAATCCTTTTTTATGGAGAATTTCTAGAACTACAAAAAAGGATTGGGGTACAAAGAGCGTATCTCCATTATTTCTCGAGATATTCTTAAAAAAAAGGTTAAAAAAAATCAATTTGTCTAAATTTCAAGAATTTTAGAAAAATTAATTTTATTTTGTCACTAGTTTTTTTTTGATATCTCAGAAACTAAACGAGATAGCGTAATTTTAGAGGAATCCTTTTTTGTAGAGAATTTTGAGAGCTACAAAAAAGGATTCGTGTAAAAAAGACGTATCTCCATTAATTTCCGAGATATTCTGAAAAAAAAGCGGTAGAGAAAAACGAATTTTTTAAATTAATTATTAATTTTGAGTAATTCACATATTTAATTAAATTAAATTTTTATTCCACCTTTCAGCCCATTCGTCCCTTCTTCTGTCGTCTCTTCGGCCTTCACGTGAGTACGATTCGGGTCTCTCACCTCGAAATTTGTCTCTGCGCTTCCGATCGTACTCATCATCAGAATCGCCCATTTTTTAAAAAAGGAAAAAAAAGCAGCTTCAAAAATCTGTAAAAATATTTTTAAAAAATTAATTTATGATAAGGAAAAATAGCAAATATCTGACAATTTCTCTTTTCTTTTGAAAAAATGAATTATAAGAGGAAATGATGAAAAATATGTATATATAGAGAATTAGAAAGAGTGTAAATGAAGTTTTTTTTTTTTTGGATATTTTGTTTATAGGGAAAGGTGGGGTAAAATGGGCACGTGTTAGTTTTGTTATTTTATACTATGAAAACTACTCGAAATCGATGGAAATATTGGAGATAGATTTTTTCTGATGATTCCATTGAAAAGCTGAGGAAATTTCCCATGAAAATCATATGTCACAAGTTATTTTTTTGAATTTTTCAAAAATTCCATTTTTTCCTCAAGATTTGAAGGTGAAACTCTTCTGTTTTTGAAAAATTTCAGGTTTTCGGGAATATCTCGGGTTCTATTGGTCGTAGCGACCTGGGGTTGATCTCAAATGAAAGGTGAGCTCATTTCCCATCGATTTATGTGGTTTAAAAAAAAAATTATCAATTTTTCAAGTACTTATAGGGCAAAAACTGATTTTTCAGAAAATGGCCTATAAGTATTTGAAAAATTGATGAAAAAAAAATTTGAACCACACAAATCGATGAGAAATGAGCTCACCTTTCATTTGAGATGAACCCCAGGTCGCTGCGACCAACAGAACCGGAGATATCGCCGAAAAAGTGAATTTTTTCGATTTTCAAAAGAAACACCCCTTCAAAACTTCCCCAAAAAAAGTAAAATTTTCAAAAAAATTGAAAAAAATTAATTTTGACACATGTTTTCCATCCAAAATTTCCTCAGCTTTCCAATGAAATCATCAGAAAGTCTCTATCTCGAACCACTCAATTGGAATGTGTCCATTTTACCCCACCTTCCCCCCAACAATTAATTTATTTAAAAAAATGCAGTAAAAAATGAAAAATTTATGTTAATTTCATCATTATTAATTTTATTGTCATTGAATTCTCCCCCCCCCCCCCCCCCCCTCCCAAAAATTTGAGGTTAGCGTGTGCATATGTGAATGACAAAACCCTCAAAAATGTTTCAAAATTCCCGCGAAAATTGGGCGAAAGTAAAATTTGAAAATAGCGCAAAAAGAATAATCCAAAAAAACAAACGATTTTCACCTGTTTAATTATAAAAAAATTCAATAATTAATTAATTGTCGGCATTTCGAGGCTCTGTCACGTTTGAAATTGGAACGTTTTCACCCAAAATCAATCATTTTTCGGATTTTATTTATTATTATTATTATTAAAGTAGATCCACTTACGTTGGAGTTGTGAAGGAGATTTTTCGTGAATCTGCTCCAAAATAATTCGTCAGGAATTATTTAAAAAAAAAACGAAAAAAAGCACCGGACGAGCAGTTTACCGTTTTTATGTGTGTAATTCACTGACCGAAATTGTCTTATGGCGGTTGTGGCGGGCTCTGCGCATGCGCAGAGCCTGCGTCCTCAGGGGCGTAGGCATGGGAGTAGTTGCGCGCCATCTAGCGAAAGTGGCGGGAATTTTGAAATGGGGAAATCTTGATGGGATTCCCCTTTTTCGTTTTTTTTTGTTTTCGCGGAAATATTGGGGATTTTTCTTCAGAAAAAGGCGGGAAAATTGAATAAAAAAGAGGCGAAAGTGCGCGATTGATGGAGATACGCCCTTTTTTGCCCTTATCTCTTTTTAGTTGAGAATTTCAAGAGATACGAAATTGGATTAGGGCGGAATTGTGTTATCTCGCTTAGTTTCTGAGATATTCTCAAAAAAAGGTGAAAAAAATCGACTTATCCTGTTTTACCTCTTCGCTACTGAATTCACTAGAAATATAAAGTTTCTCCATCAAACCAATGATTCTTTGTCGTCAACAGGAGTTCTCTGGACTTTGAGGCTAAAAATTCAGCGCGAATAACGTCGACCAATACAATCAGCCCAGGAAGCCTTCAATACATTTCGCTTCAACGATCAACACTGCAAGATGATTTTGGACAATCAACACTACCATTATTCGACATTGTCCCAATTGTAACCAGTCCTCCATCATTATTAGGTGGAATTGGAATTTTCCATAAAGGGACTAAAAATTACGCTGGTTTTATTTCACTCAGGGCATATGGAATGAATTATGCTCGATACTTCAGTACCTTCAAGTACTTCAACATGATTGAGACTGGAGTAGTGTTCAATTCAGAGATTGGCAAAAGAAAAATTTGCATTTTTAACTTTTTAATTTTTTTATTTCTGTAATTTCCATCGAAAAAATTTTAATTACTTCCTCAATGAAAAATTTGGATTTTTGAATTTTCCATTAGTTTGAAAATTAATTTTTTTTTCTAACAATTTTGATTCCTATTGTAATTTAAAATTTGACTGATGGAATTCCATAATTATTTTCTTTATTAAACTTGTTAACATTTTTATTAGTTAAATTGAATTATAAATGTCATATAAGCGTCATTTAGATTGGATTAAATTATAAGTTCTTATTTTGTGTTACATTTAGTTAACACTCTCAACTCAAAATTTTTGTCTGAAAGACGGTTATATTTGGGAAAATTAAACATAGTAGCGTTGATTTTATTATAAAATTAATGATTCCAATCAATTAACAAGTAAGAAAGAATCAAAATTTCGAATAAGAAAAAGAATTATAAAATTTCATCAGTCAAATTTTTAATTACAATAATAATCAAAATTGTTGAAAAAAAAAAATTAATTTTCAAACTAATGAAAAATTTAAAAATACAAATTTTTCATTAGGAAAATAATTGAACTTTTTTCGATAGAAATTACAGAAATAAAAAAAATTAAAAAATTAAAAATGCGCATTTTTTTTTACCGATCTTTGGTTCAATTACACCGTAAATGGTTAAACTATTTGGCCGAATGAATTTACGAGACTTTTAACTGAAAAATTGAATTTTCAATTGTTTAAATGTTATGACATAACAGTTTATAAATGTATTTTTTTCCCAAAATAATTATTTATTCAATTGGAGTTATTGCATTTGCATTTACATAATCACTGATTTTTGCAGTTGAAATCATATAGGAGAGAGTGGAGCAAAATGGACACTGTAATGAAACGGTTAGAGATGGATTTTTCCTGATGATTCTATTGAAAAGCTGAGGAAATTTTAGCTGAAAAACCAGTGTCAGATGTATTTTTTTTTATTTTTTTGAAAATTCGCTATTTTTTGGCATTTTTGAGGGGTAAAAGCCATTTCTTTTTTGAAAAATTTCAGTTTTTTGCAAATATCTCTGGTTCTATTGGTTGCAGGAATTTGAAGCTGGTCTCAAATGAAAGGTGAGCTCATTTTCCATCGATTTGAAGGGTTTTTAATTCCTAAATATCAATTTTTGGGATAGTTATAGGCCAAAAACTGTTTTACGAAACTGTTTCACAAAAATGCCCATAAATACATTAAAAATCGATATTTTAAAATTGAAAACCCTATGAATCGATGGCAAATGATCTCACCTTCCACCTCTCGTTGGAATTTTTATGCTACGACAGAGAGAACCGAAGATATTTTTAAAAAACTGAAAATTTAAAAAAAAAAGGAAGAGTTTTATCCCTCTAAAATGCTCAAAAAAAGTCAAAATCGCTCAAAAATTCAAAAAAATTAATTCCAACACTTATTTCCCGCCTAAAATTTCCTCAGCTTTCCAATGGAATCATCAAAAACAATCTGCTGCCAATATTTCTATGAATTTCAAGAGTTTTCCATAATATTTGCCTGAAAATTTTGATGTGTCCATTTTACCCCTGATGTCCATTTTGCCCCACTTTCCCCTATATATATTTATAGATTCTCTGCTTTTCAATTAATGTGGCACATTCTCGCCTGAAATCGAATCCCAATCACATTATTGGGATTCGAGGGCTGAAAAAAAGGCCTCAAAATCGAAAAAATGCAAATTTTTTGTTCAAAATTACTCAAAAAATTATTAAATTGCTGCCAATTCTTCTTCGTGGAATTAACGATGCTGTGGAGAGTGTCTACAGCAATTTTAATAATTCTTAAATAAATACAGCTATATTTAGCTCAGTTTAACTAGTTTTATCTCTTATTCTGGATGCTTCATTGACAATGTACACATAAAATTTGAAAAAAAAAAAAAAAAGTGGCAGTGTTTCCTGTTGGAGAGTCAATAGAAATGTCTGAGCTCATCAGGCTTATCAGCATTGCCGATTAAATTTGAGAATAATTTTTTTTTTTTTTTTCAAGAAAAAAATCTTCAAATTCGTTTTGAGTTTCTTTTATATGATTTCTTTAAAAAATTCAGTACTAAGTGTAAAAATGTTGAAAGGACCGTTTTTTATAATTCTCGTGATTTATGCACGTGATTCATCAGGTGCAATTGATTCTCTGTATGATGCAGGTAATTAGAAAGAATCAATTAGTTAATAGGAAATAAAATAAATATATATCTTCGATTTTATTTTTGTAGCAAAGCGATAAAATCGAATAATTTGATTTTTTTCGTTTATCGTTTTTTTTTTTTTTTTGAGAATATCTCGGATATTAATCGAAATAGAGCAAAATACCGGATTTGAGCAAGAAGGGCGTATCTCCATCAATTTTCGAGATATTCTCAAAAATGTTCGGTAGAAAAAATTGAATTGTTCGGTTTTACGTATTTTAATTTGATTATTTTCGTTTAAATTTCAATTTTCAGGCAGAGAAATATGGAAATTGTACGCAATGATAGATGAAATAAGAATGACTACTGTCTACGATTCCAGAGGAATTCGTGGTCTATTAAATTTCAAAGAACCAACAAACGAAGAGATGATGAATCAAATTTATAAAATTCACGAAAAATTGAAAGAAGTTGAGAAAACAGTGGATCATAAAATTATTCATGACTCTGTAAAATCATTGCCGTTTGATATACTGTTATATAAGTCTATAGACACTATGGAAATATCAATGACGGTTATCAATAGATTTTATCAAGAATTATATGAATTTATCGATGGAAGTCTACATCCTGATGAGTTATTCCAAGATCTAATGCAAAGAATTATTGTTGATGTAATAGGACACATTGAAGTGATACGAGAAATTTCGACTGATGCAAAAAAATATCTGGCTAATTTTAGAAATATATTTGCCGAAATTTCTGATTACGCAACTGTAAGAATAATTAAGATATCATTCGATAGGTCTTTGCCAATTTTCTTCGATGAATATGTCGGGAAGTAATGGAGATACGTCTTTTTTGTCCTGGAACCCTTATTTTAGAGAATTTCAAGAGCTACAAAAATGAATTGAAGCGAAAAAGGCGTATCTCCATATAAGTGTTCCAGATATTGTTCGCAAGATATTGACAGAAAAATCGACTGTTTTATCTCTAAATTTTGTTTTTACTGTAAAGAATCCATCGACACAACTCTGCGATGGTCGTCAGTTTCTTTCGGATGTCCTAATTCAACTGTTTAAATCAATTATGATAGCTGAATTTAAAGCCAATATAATGTTAGCTGTTGCAAATGCACATCGATATATCGAGAATGGAGGTAAACTGTTGCAGAAAGATGAATTTCGTAGTTGCAGTCATTAATTTGTACTTTTTTTTCGGAAAAATAGGCTGGAAGGAGATAAATGCATTTGCTAGAGCGACGTTTGAGAAGCAATTTGGAATTTACGTGAATCTGCTCATAGTGAATTTGGGTTTAACAGACACAGTTTATCTGAGAGCTTGTGATCCTGCTGGTGGCAATTGGATTCGAAGTATCTTCATTTTTTTAAATGATTAAATTCATATTTTTCGTGCAAGAATATTTGAAAAATACTAGAATCTATTATTTCGATGGGGAAAAGGTGAAACAGGATAAGTTTTTTTTTGGTATTCATTTTTGAAGAATATCTCGGATACTTGGAGAGATAGGGCAATTTTGCCCTAATCCCTTTTTTGTAGCTCTTGAAATTTTTTATATAAAAGAATTAGTGTTAAAGGGCGTATCTTCATTAGTTACCAAGATATTCGCAAAAACTGAATAAGAGACAAAGATGTGTTCTGTTCTGCCTCATCACTACTGATTTGTGTTAATTTAATTTTTTTACTGAATGAAATTTGCAGATGAGAACTTTTATGAACTCGAGGGAACATTCCAGGCAACAATTTTCCGGTATTATCGGGCAAACTGTAACTATCAGAGCTGCAACGATATATGGTTCAACAGAGCGAACAAATGCGACCCGACATTTTATGACACACGAACTGGCTGTGCAGATACTGTCTCTGAATGTGCTTATTTGAGTGCTGTGAAAGCTTGTGCACTGGTGAGGAAATCAGAATTTTTTTCGGGTTGAAGGACTTTGCAAAGAAAATCGAAAAAATTGAACAATAATCTGGACATTCTGGAGCATCTTCTCGATTTTTTTCAGGATTTTTCGTGAACTCCTTCACACCGAAAAAAATCGGTTTCTCTCATCAATTTTACTTTAATAATTTTTTTTTATGGAAACAGAAAAATGGCCCCTATAAAATTCAATTCGTCAATTCAACGGCATTAGGTCCACTTGGAACGAATTTCCAGTGTCCAACAGATAATGGATACATCATTGATGACGGATGGGGTAAGAACTCAATTCACGCTGTATGCACCTGTGATTGTTCCAGAAATCAAAATAAAATCAGTCTTGACACGATGGAGAGCCATGTACAACTTAACATGTGAGTTCATACATTATGGGTAGATGAGATTAAAAAATCACTAGTGAAGGAGTAAAAAATTTTGGTATAATTTTGAGATTATACCCAAATCATACTCAAATAATACTAATATTTTCAGTATATTCGTGAAATTTTTATACCCAAATTATCCCGAGGAAATACCATTGTTTTCCTTTCTTCACTGCTAAAATCAAAATATCGTTAATTTTCAAACAGAGAATTGTGAAATTCTTCGATTTAAAACAATGTGTGATTAAAAAAAATATGAATTGGTCTGCTCAATTAATCTGTATTAATATCGTCGCCATAGAAACAAAGAGGCGCAAGTGCTATACTTATACATAGAATTTATGCCCCTTTGTTCCAAAAGCGACGATATACTCCATGGTCCTTTTTGCTTCCAAATGGAAGCTTTGTTTTCGCAATTTTTTTCGAAATGCCAATTTTCATTGGAAACGACTCAAAATGATGCAAAACGTCGAAAAATCATAATGAGAAAAAAATTAGACATGTATGTATGTGTGTCTGTATGTACGACTTTACGACTCTCTATTACTCGAGAACGGTGAGAGATAAAAATCTGAAATTTTGGGAAGATATCAGTTTTGATGAAGTGTATGTTCCATAAAAATTTCAGCAAGATCGGTCCAATGGTTTCTGAGATATATCAATTTTTGAAAAATCGCATCTTTCGAAATTTCTCAATTTGTGTGAGACGAATTCCGTTCAAAATTTTACTCAAGATTCGCAACCATAATATCTAACTTTTGGCTAATTTTTATAAATTTAATCCCATTATTCTATTAGTTATTAATTTTTTTGTGCTTTTTTTTCAAAAACTCGGTTTTACGACGATAGCTCAATGAATAATTGACTTAAAGACTTCAAATTTTTTCTGTATATGTAGTTTCTGATGAAGATGGTTGGGATTGAATCTGAGGCATATCGGCTGAACGGTTCTCGAGATATTTTGAATCGAAGTTTTTCCGAAAATCGACTGTATCTTCCAAACTACTCATCCAATTTCATCGGGACGTAGCTCAAAAGATTCTTGTTCATGAGCTGAACAAACCCTCAATTTTTCGAATTTTTAGATGAAATTCTCCGCTTATTATATTGAAAAATGTATTTTTTTCTCAATATTTCAAAAAAAAAATCAGAAAAATGCCATTTTTCTCGATTTTTTTGAATGGACACCCCTATTTTTTATTTGGTTTTCTGAAAGAACACATTTTTCTCTTTCAAATGAGCCTCTACTCACCTTCGTAGGACAATCAGAAACTGTACCCAAAAGGGAACATTAAAAGTGAAAAACTGATTTTTTATGTAAAATTTAGCATATCCCTAGCGGTATTGGTAACACCGTGAAAACACGGTGTAAACACAGTTTTTTTACGGTGTAAACACGCTTTCAGTGTTTACACCGTATAACGACGGTGTAACTACGGTGTATTCATAGTGTTTTTTGTGCAGTTTCAACACTCAATTTACACAGTGTATATGCGGTGTTTTGACGGTGTTTTTACGGTGGTTCCACCGTGTTTTAACAGTGTTTTTGCAGTGTTCCTAAAACTCAGAAAACTAGAATTTTTAGAATTTTTTCATTTTTACCCGTTTCCCAATTTGTACATGATATCGAAAATTTTTAATTCGGATAATTAATGGGAGATGTGTATTGTGTTATTAGTGTTCCACTTGATTTAGAGGTCCAAAATTCGTGAAATTTTCGAGATTCAACTTTTTTTCAATATTTAATTCAATAATGTG
Source organism: Aleiodes leptofemur (assembly GCA_963942555.1). NCBI lineage: Eukaryota > Metazoa > Arthropoda > Insecta > Hymenoptera > Braconidae > Aleiodes > Aleiodes leptofemur. The sequence goes on from OZ012623.1 coordinate 2,204,430, forward strand.
TGATAATTGAACCACTTCCGGACAAATTCCATTGAATTTGATCTGTTTAAGGAAAATAGACGGCAAAAGAGATATCACGAACAAAATTTATGGCATATCAAATTATGTTCTGATGGCGCAGTCGGTAGGGTCTCAGTCTAATAATCTGAAGGTAGCAGGTTCGATCCCGAGTGGTTGTAATTTTTTTTTCTATTATTCATACAAATTCATCATCAATGAGGACTTTGGGAATGGGAAAAAATTATTTTTATGAAAAAATTTTACTAGTGGGCATAATAATAGTGAAAAAAATTTGTTGCATAACGATCAAAACACCGTGAAAACACGGTGGAACCACCGTAGAAACACCGCGGAAACACCGTATACACACTGTGTAAATTGAGTGTCAAAGCTGCACGAAAAACACCGTGTTCTCACTGTATTTACACTGTGTTTACACTGCACTTACACCGTGTTTATACCGGGTTTCTACCGTGTCACCAATACCGCTAGGGATATGATTTTTTTTCGAGAGAGATGATAGAAAAAATTCAAGAAGAATCATTCGGAAGCATCCTGCTAATTCATTAGCAGAAATTGAAAGGAAGAAATAGCGATTTAAAGGATAACGTAGAAAAAATAGCAGCCAACCCAGCGAGGAACGCCTGCTTGTTTTGGGTATAATTTGGGTATTTTTTTAGGTCGAAACGAATTTGCTAGGGTCATCTCTGCGATTATTATCAATGGAATATCTTTCTTCATCAATATGTACACTTGAGGTTTAAAAATCAATCGAAAGCCTCTTCAAATAATATAATTGTACAATTACACAATATCTCGGGACCTAATAGAGATAAAATCGTTCTATCTCGCTCACTTTCCAAGATATATTTGAAAAGAAAAGACAAAAAATTGAGTTATCCTATTTTGCCCCTTCGACACTTGATTAATAACTCTCAATAATGATGATTGAAATTAATCTATCATTTTGAAGGGTCATCACCGGTTTCCGATTCTACCGAAAAAATCAGATTCTTTATCTTCAACCGCGAGAGGGAAAATTAAGTGCTAATGGTCACATCTTCCAGAATTCACAGAAATGGATACCAGTTCCAAGAATAATTGGAAAGATATCATCAATTGATGTGATAAATCGACAGAACAGAGTATTTTTCCTTGACAATCTGCATTTGCCATTTAAACACGTTCTCACAGGTATTTTTTCTTGAATTATTTGATGATGATCGATTCAGTAGTGAAGAGATAAAACAGGATAAGTAGATTTTTTTGCCCATCTTTTATAGAGAATACTTCGAAAACTAATGGAAATACGGTTTTTTCGCTCAAATTAATTTTTGTAGAGAACTTCAAGAGCTACAAGAGAGAAACAGGATGAAAAAGGGCATATCTCCATCAATTTTCGAGTAATTCTTAGGAAAAGATCAAGAATTTTTATTTTAAATTTTCTAAAAAAAAAAAATTTCAGGAATTAAATTCAACAAAGTAACACGAGGTTCTGTGAAAGGATTCGCTCTTGAAATATTTGGTCAGCCATTTGATTACAGGAGTGGTAAATTAGAGTCTGGAAAGAAATTTCAGGTGTCGAAGCGATTGTCAACCAGAGATCCAGGGTGAGAAGAGATAATTCAGTAGTGAAGAGGTAAAACAGGATAAATGTTTCGGAAACTAATGGAGATACGCCATTTTTTGCCCTCATCTGTTTTTGTAGTGAATTTCAAGAGATACGAAAGTGGATTAGGGCAGAATCGTGTTATCTCGCTCAGTTTCTGAGATATTCTCAAAAAAAAGGTGAAAAAAATCTACTTATCCTGTTTTACCTCTTCGCTACAGAATTCACTAGAACTATAAAGTTTCTCCATCAAACCAATGATTCTTTGTCGTCAACAGGAGTTCTCTGGACTTTGAGGCTAAAAATTCAGCGCGAATAACGTCGACCAATACAATCAGCCCAGGAAGCCTTCAATACATTCCACTTCAACGATCAACACTGCAAGATGATTTTGGACAATCAACACTACCATTATTCGACATTGTCCCAATTGTAACCAGTCCTCCATCATTATTAGGGGGAATTGGAATTTTCCATAAAGGGACTAAAAATTACGCTGGTTTTATTTCACTCAGGGCATATGGAATAAATTATGCTCAATACTTCAGTACCTTCAAGAACCTCAACATGATTGATAATAGAGTAGTGTTCAATTCAACCGTAAATGGT